>BLBF01000022.1:25153179-25194766 GCA_015471245.1 Laticauda colubrina | reverse complement strand
AATAGAATAGAATAGAATAGAATAGAATAGAATAGAATAGAATAGAACAGAACAGAATAGAATAGCAAAGTTGGAAGGGACTTTGGAGGTCTTCTAGTCCAATCCTCTGCTTAGGCAGGAAACCCTATACCATTTCAGATAAATGGTTGTCCAATTTTTCTTAAAAACTTCCAGTATTGGAGTACTCACAACTTCTAGAGGCAGGTTGTTGCACTGATTAATAGTTCTGTCAGGAAATTTCTTCTTAATTTTAGGTTGCTTTTCTGTCTGATTAGTTTCTATCCATTGCTTCTTCTCCTGTGCTCAGGTGCTTTGGAGAATAGCTTGATTCCCTTTTCTTTGTGGCAACCCCTGAGATATCAGAACACTGCTGTCATCCATCGTCCTTCTTTTCATTAAACTAAACATACCCAATTCCAGCAACCATTCTTTGTATGTTTTAGCCTTCAGTCCCCTAATCATCATTGTTACTCTTCTCTGCACTGTTTCTATAGTCTCAACATCTTTTTACATCATGGCAACCAAGACTGGATGCGGTATTCCAAGTGTGGCCTTACCAAGGCATCATAAAGAGATACTAACACTTCAAGTGATCTTGATTCTATCTCTGTGTTAATTCAGCCTAGATCTGTGTTGGCTTTTTTGGTAGCTGCAACACACTTCTGGTTCATATTCAAATGATTGTTTACTAGGGCCCAAGAGACACACTGGTGGTCCGTGAGAAAATATGGTGGGTCGCAGTGCACCTGTGTCTGCAACAGGGGTGATACCGGCAGTGGATGGACTGATGCACATGGGGAGGGAGGGTAGAACACAGGAAATTGTGGCATCAGAGCACTTCCTGGGTGTTCCCTGGCCTGCGACGGGGGGGAAGGAACCTCTGAACTGGTGCTGGGTGATGGGAATCTTATGTTTGGAGGCCGACGAGCCACATTCTGAAGACCATGTGGCTGGTGGGGAGGTGGGACAATCTTGAAGTCTCCCTAGCAAACCCTTGTCATGGCTGCTGCCTCCTGCCTCAGCACATCAAGGAAGCTGAGCAGCAGCGGGAAGAGCGCAGATCTACTGATCTGCAGGAAACAGCTACCAGCGATGCCCTCAGATGAAGATATTGTGAGGGGGAGGCTCAACCCCCTATCCTCAGGAGCTTCTCTTCCTCCTCTCCAGAAGCACTCACATGACCAACGGGAAGGAGGAGGCTGAGGCAGGTTCCAGAGGGGCAGTGAGAACTTTGCATGTGAGCACTTCTGGAAAGGAGAAAGAGAAGCTCCTGAGGGGAGGAGCACGGTAGATCATGCCTTCCCTTCACAGGCCAGGGAACACCCAGGAAGTGCTCTTATGCCGCGATCTCACACGCGTATCAGTCCATCCGCCACCGCTATCACCCCTGTTGCCCCACTTCCCCACCAGCCATCTGGTCTTCAGCACGTGGCTCATCAGCCTCCGGATATCAGATTCCCACCACCTAGCATCAGTTCCGAGGTTCCTTTCCCCCAACCCACTCCTGGGGATGGAGAGTGGGGAAAAGAGAGAGAGAGAAAGAGGGAGAAATAGAGAAAGAGAAGGGGAGGGAGAGAGAGAGATGAGAGAGAGAGAGAGAGAGAGAGAGAGAGAGAGAGAGAGAGAGAGAGAGAGAGAGATCTTGATGTTTTGTTTTCTGTGGGAAATGGGTCCATATAACTGAGTATTTAAGATTGCAGAAACAGGCAGCCAAGCTGAGTACCTGAAGGACCCCAACCTGCCAGTGGGAGTCCAGGTGCTTCAGCAAGCGGCATGCTGGATTCATATTAGTGGTCCATGGGATTTAAAATTATGAGTTTTTTGGTCCCTGAGGTTCAAAAGATTGGCAACCCCTGCACTAGGACTCCAAGATTCCTCTCACAGTTACTATTATTGAGTGAGGTACCACCTATACTGTCCCTTACTTTAATGAAATTTACATATTTTAAATGTCTCAGATCATATTTATCTACACCAAATTTTTCTTGGCCACAGTATAACTGTTGGAAAAATAAGCAGGCACAGAACTGTTTTAGAGGCACCAATTGCAAGATTTATGCATTCTTTTGAACTGCAGTTGGTTTCAAACATGGTCTGTTAAACAAGACTTAATGATCTAGTCCTCGCATAACATTTCTGTCCCAAGCCATTAATTTACAAATCATACTGTCCAAGTTTAAATATGACATACTAAGCCAGAATCAAACAAAATATATTCTCATTAGAGCAAAGTATAAACAGTGCTCAGTATAAATGGGTTAAATTTTAAGTCAATTTTGTTTGCAAGTCCAACAAGCATAAAAAACATTCGCTGTTAAAGTGCAGCATTGCAGGCAAACTCTGCCCATAGCCTGTAATTTGATCCTGACACAGCTCAAAATTGACTTTCCATCATTCTGAGGTTGATAAAATGAGGACCCAGACTGTGGAGGCAACATGCAAATAATGCTTCTACATTGTAAACTGCCCAGAGAGAGCTGCAAAGCACTGTAAGGTGGTATATAAGCCTAAATGCTATTGCTATTGCTATAAGGACTGTCAATCCCTATGCAGCTGGGCAAGAACTACAATTGAGTTCAGCAACATAGATTGAACTCTTTCTTGGGGTTAATACAGAACTTTGGAAAAGGACAAAAATGATTTCCATCCTTGTTTACAGTGGGTTATTTAAGGCAGAGTCTGTGAATGGTTGGAAATACTTCTCAAGTTTCTCACTCACCTAGATTGAGGAGTCATTTGTGAGACAAGCTGCTAAGATATCTGCCCTCTATCTCTTGTCTATCGAAATAATGCCATCAAGTAATTTTTTATTTCTAATTAATGCATAGATAGATTTTTCTCTGTAATGATCTATTCCTAACCTGTTCTTTCAAGGCACCCAAGGGTACACACACTGCCACTGTTATAGAGTTCAATTACCTGTTTGCTGGTGGTCCTTTTCAATTTCCTTGATTGCATTAGATCAGGTGTGTCAATCTCACTTCATCATGGCAGTGTTACATGATGTATCGAGACTTTTTTCCCCTCTGGCCAGCATGTGACATATCTGGCCCGCAGGCTGGGATTTTGACAGCCCTGTATAAGATCCTTCTCCAGAGAGCGAGGTGTTCACATAATATGTCTGAAGTAAGATAATTTGAACCTGGTCACCACAGTTGATACAGCTGAAATATTTAGTTATCATAAAAAATGGTTCAATCTATTCATTACTCTGCTAATATTCCAATTACTATAGAGATGACCTTTGTAAGATCTCTTCCATAATTATTCATTTTGATCTTTATAGTTTGTAAACTTTTCCTCAATTCTGCTGTCCCTCAATGTTACCACATTTACAAAAAAATAGTACTTCTGAACAGTAAGAACAACCAACCAGTGGAACAACTTGCCTTCAGAAGTTGTGGGTACTCCAACAATGGAGACTTTTAAGAAGTCATTGGTCAACCTTTGTCAAAAATGGAATAGGGACTCCTGCTTAAACAGGGGGTTGGATTAAAAAACCTCCAAGGTCCCTTCCATTATTCTTTAATTATGATTAATTCTGATATACTGTATTACAAGCAGCAATGATGAGCTCTGAATGCACGTATACATGCTTCTTGTAAAAACATCATTATTTCCTACAACTTTGAAATTACACCACATTTGGAAAATTCAACAGCTGATCTACCATGATATTGTGTATCTGAGAAGCTTTGTTGCATCATAGGTTTACATTTGCTGCTGTCTTATATGCTTTGAATCCTCCATTTCATTATATTTCTTTGTAATGTTTATTCTTGAACTGAAAACATTAATTCTTTTGATTCATCCTTAATAGGGTCAGCTGGTAACCATTGCCAATTCCTGATTTTTCTCCAGTTTATTTTCAGTCCATGTATGGGTCATGTAAGAACTAATTTGTTGCAGTGATTAAAACATCATGCTAGAAAATGGAACTATGAATTCTAGGCCCATCTAGACACAAAACCAGCTGGGTGATCTTGAGTCAGTCAATCTCTTCCAGCCCTTAGAAGGAAGCAAAGGCAAGCCACTTTTGATAAACTTTCCTAAGTGCATAGGACTTGTCTAGGCAGTCTCCAAGAATTAAATGAAGGGAGGGATGCTATGTAATATTTTACTTCTCTATTTTATAATTAATTTTTCAATTATTCATTTTTATAAATATTCATATTTTGCTTCTGCTACTTTCAGAATTTTTAAAATATTATTATTATTCTATAAATAGCAAGGAGGTTTTTTTTCTTTGTTTGCCTTGATATAATCTTTTAATTCACATAGGGGTTTTACTGCAGGAAACTACAACTTTCTATTTTTGGTGCTAAATGTAATTAGTTATCATCACTTCATTGATGCAATCATTTGGGGGTTTTCCAGTTCAAACTCTGTCCAGTTTAATTCTTTCAGGAGTATATCTTATTGCTTGGGTGTTTATGGCTTTGATTCTATTTCTGTTATTTAATTTTGACATTATAAGTTTTCACACTTGTTCTAAATATTCTAAACCGGTTTTTCTTTTTAATTTCACCATGAAAATTTTTTGCTGGTTTGAGAATTTCTAGATATTGGTAACCATTCTATATATGTGAACATTATGTAAGATTCCATTTTTTTATTTGTATACTTCCTTTGGTTCTGTTTCTTTTTTCTTTCTTTTTTTAATGTTATACATTTGTCAAATCCAAGTTTTTCTTACTATGATTTGGAGTATACAATATTTGTATTGATGCACACTAAAATTGGCTTAACCTTTAGTAACTATATTGGACTTCTGACATGTTTATTTTATGAGCAATGACAATCTTGAAATCCCTTTTACACATTATCAGGTGTCTCAAATTATCTGCCTGTGCATTTAACTTTTTTTTCCTGATAGGAGAACTTTGCATTTATGTCTGTATTCAATTCTCAACCTATGAAGACCATTTCTAATTTTACTAATACCTATGCCTCCCAAATTTTGTATCATCTGCCATTTTAAATAAGCGGGAGACACGGGGAGACATAGTGAGAGTAATGTTGAATAACACACACACACAGCACACAGCTACACTGCAAAGTAAAATGTAGGTTTTACTTCCAGTAAATGGTTAAGCAAAGTCCAAAAAACAGTCCAAGTCATACATGGTTATATAAGTCAGTTTTCAATCCAGGGATAATCCAACAACAAAGTCCAGTATCAAAAAACAGTTCAATAATAGACTCACATCAATCCAAGAATAACGACGATCAGCAACAGTCCATAGGAAAAATGCAGGAAGCAAAAACAGCTAACATCAGAACATCAACTAACTAGCAACTAGCAACACTTTCTGGGAAAACAGGTTTCTGGCTCCATCTTATGGCCATTTGAGGAACCACACCCAATTACAATTTTAGCATTCCTTTAAAGAGACAGTATTAAATGTCTTTCTGGTTTATATATTTCCAACCCAACTGTTAGGTGACTAAAGGCCCTGTCACACTGGCCGACGGATGCAAAACGTTTGTAAAAAGGACACAGCGGACGAGAAAAATGTTCCATCCATTGTTATCTGCTCTCAAAAGTGCCCCGAATTTGCATAACCAGAGCAGACAACACGGAAAGGAACGGACAGGGGGAGGACACAGGGTGGATGGAAAGCGGATGCTTCACGGAAGCCTAGCGGATGGAAGCAGATGACACATCCGCAAGGCTTCCGGGGGAGCACAGCGGACGCGGAACGGATACAGCATATGCAGAGCGGACGCCGAGCGGATGAAGCGGATGCACAGCGGATGCCGAGCGGATGAAGCGGATGCACAGCGGAAGCCTAGCGGATGTCTAGCGGAAGCCTAGCGGATGCCTAGCGTTCACTGTGCATGCGGGGAGGATGCATTGCGTCAGCCCTGTGGATATAAAGGGAAGCAGCTCCCAAGCAGGTCACCATTCAAGGAAAGACCTGCTTCCAGACACATCGACTGCCTTGCCAGCATGCCTGCCTTGTCAGCCTGCCTGCCTGCATGCCTGCCAGCCTTGCTGCCTGCCAGCCTTGCTGTCTGCCTTGCTGCCTGCCTTCCTGCCAGCCTGCCTTCCAGCCTCCCTGCCAGCCTTGCTGCCTGCCTGCCAGCCTTGCTGCTTGCCTTCCTGCCAGCCAGCCTGCCAGCCTTGCTGCCTGCCTTCCTGCCAGCCTTCCTGCCAGCCTGCCTACCTGCCAGCCTTGCTGCCAGCCAGCAACCCCACAACCATGGGGAAGAAGAGAAA
Source organism: Laticauda colubrina (assembly GCA_015471245.1). Lineage (NCBI taxonomy): Eukaryota > Metazoa > Chordata > Lepidosauria > Squamata > Elapidae > Laticauda > Laticauda colubrina. The sequence goes on along the minus strand of BLBF01000022.1, from coordinate 25,188,543 downwards.
GCCTAAGTCATCTGCTGCCAGCAAGAGGGACAGGGCTACCCTCCCACCCCCTGGCCCTCACTCTGCTTCTGCTGGGGCTTCTGTAGCACAGGCTCACTCTTCTGGGGCTGGGGCTTCTGCTACTTCTGCTTCTGGAGGAGCTGATGCTGCTGCTCCTGGCGGTGGTGCTTCTGCTGGTGCTTACTCTGCTGAAGCTGCTCCTTGTCCTGCTGGTCCTGCTCGTCCTGCTCGTCCTGCTCATCCTGCTGCTCCTGCTCGTGCTCCTGGTCTTGCTCGTCCTGCTGGTCCTGCTCGTGCTCCTGGTCCTGCTGGTGCTCCTGGTCCTGCTGGCGCTGCTGGTGCTTACTCTGCTGCTGCTGATCCTGGTCCTGCTGGTGCTGCTGGCGCTGCTGCTGCTGTTGATCCTAGTCCTGCTGGTGCTGCTGCTGCTGCTGCTGATGATGATGATGATGATGATGCTGGTGCTGCTGCTGCTGGTGCTTTGGAGGAGCAGCCCCTACAACCTGGAAGCCCCTCTGATGAGGGCCCATGTGGTCCTGCCAAAGGGAGGAAGAGGCATATGCGAGAACGGGAGAGGAGGCAATACTCCATCGAGGAGGAACATGAGGATGAGGTGCTGGAGTGGCTGAGAGAGAATGACTATCTATGGCGGAAGGGACACAGGCTCTAAAGGGACACCAAAAGGAAGCAGGCTGCTTGGAGAGAGAAGGCGGAGAGCCTGGGCTACACTTCGGAGGTGCTCCTCGGCTGGTGGAAGCACATGCACACCTGGTACGGGAAGCTACACCTCAAGAAATCTGGCCAGGCCGCAGTCAAGCTGACGGACAGAGAGACCTACATCATGGCCAAGTGCAGCTTCCTGGAGGGTGAGATCCACCACCAAGGAGCAGCCCCTCTCACAACCCTCTCTCTCAGGCAGCCTGCTGAGAGCCAGTCCTCTTCCGGCCGAGAGTCAGCTCCTGTCTTCAGGCAGGTTTCTGTGGAACGTCCCATAGCGGAGAACCCCCCCACAGCTGTTCTAACCGTGGTGGAGCGCATGGAGGACACCCTGACACAGTGGGAGAAAGGAGACAGCACTTCCACCACAGTCCAACCCGCATCCACCCCCAGTTCCACCTCCACAGAAAGGCAGAGAGCCAAACAGGAGGGACAGAGCCACACTGTCCTGTTGGAGATAAGAGACACCATCAGGAGCAGCATAGATATCCTCTCTCCGCTGGTACACACCAATGCCCCATCCTCCAATCGCAAGCCCTTCCTCACCTATGTCAACCAGACCCTCGTGGACATGGCGGAACCCCAGTACCAGGTGGTGAAGGACAGGATCACCGAGATGCTTCACAACCCTCCAGATCCAGATGAACCTACTCCCACCCAGTCCAGGTCTGCTCCTCCACCCCAGGTGATGTCCCTCCCATTCCAAGGCTTCCCACAGGCCCTCACCTACCAGGGCTAAGGCTACCAGGAGGTCCAGCAGCACAGGCAGCAGCCCTTCCCAGTCCAGGCACAGGCTCATCGGACGCCACCGCTGCCACCGGTTCCACTGATGCCACCGATGCCACCCACACCATTGATGCCGACGCCACCGATGCCACCCACGCCACAGATGCCACCCATGCCAGTCCTCACCCAGCTGCAGACCAGACAGCCCCACTACACTGCTCCTTCCTCCACCCCACAGCCAAGCCCGGCCTCAGTACATATGTTGTCGGTACTGGGGCTGACACCCCAAGGCATGGATGAAGGAGCTCTCAACATCACGGCTGAGCCAGCTGTCTGAGAGCTTCCTCAACACACCGTCACCTGTTGTCCTCTCAGGGCCAGGCACCCCAATGACGCCACAGACCAGCACTCCAGCAGCAGCCACCTCCACAGCACCTGGACCCTTCACCCCTGAGACTAGGCACACCTCTGAGTGACAGAGAAGAGTGCCAGAGACTGGGTGGCTACCTGTAGACTTTATTTGGACACTTGACTTATGTCATTTTTCTTTTACAGCTTGTTATTAATAAAGATTATATTTGCTTCACACACTTGCTTCATTTATTTTTGTCAATAAAGTCTTGGTGGAAACTTTTAGAAATGGTTTAAGCCTTTGCATGCTTGTGGGATGGGTAAGGATAGCAGTGGGATGGGCAGGGATACCTTTGGGATGGGTAATAATTGTGGGATGGGCAGGGATACCTTTGGGATGGGTAATAGCTGTGGGATGGGCAGGGATACCTTTGGGATGGGTAACAGCTGTGGGATGGGCAGGGATACCTTTGGGATGGGTAATAGCTGTGGGATAGATAAACCTCCAGTGCAAGCATAGTGGGACTGTATGGTCCACCCTCCCCAGGTGCCACACCTATGGCACTTCATTATCAATAACAATGTAAGCATTCATCCACACACGTCAACATAAACACAACTCTTTATTAAATGCCCTGTTTATTGTAGGCCCATCCAACATACATGGCCCAATCTCATCAGTGTGATAAGACAGGCTGAAGGAAGCATCCATTAATCATCTATCATCCTGTCTTGCCACTCCACTGCTCCAGCTGGGGAGTTGCACCAGTGTTTCAGGAGGTTGCGCTGCTTCTTCCCTTCACATGAGGCTCTGTTGGGGCCTTGCACATCCTCAGTGTCTATCAGGTTTCGCCCTTGCCTCCATTCCCCAGGCTCCATGTCCCCATTGCCTTTTGGAGGTCCACGAGCCTGTTCTGCAACACTGGGTAGGGGGTGCGCATGAGATTGTGCACGATGCAGCAAGCTTCCACTATCCTCCTCACGGTCTGTGGGTGATGCTGCATGGTGGTGAGAAGTACCTGGAACCTGTTGGCCAGGATGCCAAAGGCGTTCTCCCGCCTTGCCCTGGACAGCCTGTAGTTGAAGATCCTCTCTTCATGGGTGAGGCATCTGGAGGTGTAGGGCTTCATGAAGTAGGTTCTGAGGGAGAAGGCGTCATCCCCCACGATGAAGTAGGGCACATCTTGCATGTCATTGGGCAGGGGGTCTGGATCTGGGAAGCCCATGATGAGGTTGCATTCCAGCCCCTCCTTGAGGTCACTGGCGTTGTTTACCTGGGCATCTGAAGCTGACCCGTTGCCTGAAGCATCGATGTACATGAACTTGTAGTCAGCATCGACCATGGCGAAGAGGACGATGCTGAAGAAGCCCTTGTAGTTGAAATAAGTGGACCCCGACTTGGCTGGCGCTTTGCAGGCCACGTGCTTACCATCGATGGCTCCAACGGTGTGGGGGAAGTTCCACTTCTGATACCACTGCTCTGCAACTTTCTTCCATCCTACTTTCTTCCAATTTTGGGCATAAAACAATTTTGACCAAAATTGTTATATTAGATATATCATTCTGTTGCTATATTTTCCTTCATTAAATCCCAATAGGAACAATTCTGGTCTATTTTTTGGCCAACCATTTCTTCCAGCCATTTCTTAATCTGCCACCAAAATTATTTTGCTTTGGTGCATGACCACCACATAGAATAGTATATCCCTAACATTGTCTTTCATTTCCAACATTGTGGTGATACGTTTCTATTCATTTTTGTCAATCTTGTTGGTGGGAGGTGCCACCTGTAGAACATTTTGTATAGGTTTTCTTTGTAAGAAGTGGCCAAGGTTAGTTTCCTGTTTCTTTCCCATAACTTTTGTCATTTGTCTAATTCAATATTGTAACCAAAGTTTTTTGCCCATACTACCATTACTTTTCACTTGTTCCTTCTCCATTTTATATTCCAATAAGTATTTATACATTTTCTTAATTGCTTTATCCTCTATTCCTAATAGAATTCTATCTCATGTTGTCAATTCTCTCTGTATACCCTATTTGTTTTTATCTTTCTTAATACCCTCCAAAGTTTTTTTATGCCAGCTCTAATCTCAAAACATTGACAACAGACTAGGAATAATCATGCCCATCTAATCAACCAACAGGAAAGTGCAGAAAAAGGGAGAAAAAAAATCAGACTTCAGCCAGTGCCTTACCACCTAAGTTACAGTTCCTGGATAACAAAAATATATCTCTATTGTAAGTAGCAAAAGGAAAAATAGCTAGTATTAGCCTGTGCTTTAAAACGCATATGATGTGGGTTTTTTTTTTGATTCACAAAAGATGGAGGATGGAATGATGTCATGACATGAGGTTTATTCATGATAATTGGGGGCTTTTCAAAAGCATCCACATCTTTTCTAAGGTTGGATGATCAGCAATGGGCTCCAAATACTGTAGCACTTTTATTCCTTTTTCCACTTATTTTAAAATGATAGTCTCAATACAGGTAGAACTTGACTTACGACTACAATGGAACCTAAAATTCCTGTTGTTAAGTGAGATGTTTGTTAAGTGAATTTTGCCCCATTTTATTGTCTTGCTTGCCAGAGTTGTTAAGTGAACTACTGCAACCATTTACATTAGGAACATGGTTGCTAAGTGAATCTGCCTTCCCCATTGACTTTGCTTGTCAGAAAGTTGCAAAAGGGGATCACAGGACCCCGGGACACTGTGACCGTCATGAATATGAACCAGATTTTGATCACGTGACTATGGGGATGCTGCAATGGTCGTAAGTGTGAAAAATGGTCATAAGTCACTTTTTTCAGTGCTGTTGTAACTTCAAACGGTCACTAATTGAACTGTTGTAAGTTGAGGACTATGTGTACCACCACCTTAAGGTTTATGTGCAGATATTTTTAATCAATTTTTTAAAAGAACAAACCTTCTTTTGTTCCTTTCCAACATGGTGTAATCTTTACATGCTGTACATATTTATCTGTTTCCTTAAAGTTTGGATACCACAGAATATAATTAAAGTAGAATTTTATCAGCTTTTAAAGAAACACATTATCTGGCTTTTAATCGTAGAAATATTTTAATGGCTTAGCATAATGTCATTGCTTTCAATATACTGAACATTGAGAAATCTCATGGCGAAGAAATGAATTTCACCTCTTTCCAATGACTCATTGCACAGATTCCAGTCTCAAAGTCAGTGAAAGGAACTGGAAATATGCATCTAAGAAAAACATGTGAAAACAGAAGTTGTTTTAGGCAGCTAATAAGGAGACACTTTTTATTTTCAGTTATTTGTTAATTATCTGAAAGTAGATTAAGGAAACTAGGCACATCACATATTTTTGTGCATGATTAGGAACAGGCATGAATAATTGCTACTACAGTATATAGATCTCATTCTTCATTGATTTCCCCTGTTTCTTATCTCAGTAATTAAATTATTTCAAGTGTTTTGGAAAGCAGATGGTAAGATATGCTCCTAAATAGGAAATTATAAAACTAAAATAGGCATATATTTATAAAGATAAGATTGTCAAAAATTTCTACATGGCATTTAGTGTTACTTTTTGAGTGTTTATTTCATGGAAGTCCTTGTCCTTCAATGAAGGGCACTGAAGAAGAGACATTATATACTACATTAGTAGATTTCTTGAAATGAAATATTAATGACTGCTAGATGAGTCCATTTCCAATTCTTCTTCCCACCAATTTCATCATTTCTGTTTATGGATGCTCTAGACCAGTTGTTTTTCAACTTTGCAGTCTTCAGATATGTGGATTCAACTCCCAGGATAGCCTATTTTGGGGGCATGATTATTTTCAAAGGAGAGAATACTTGGTTTTTAAATTTAGATTTGGCACAGCAAAGGCAAAGAAGAACCCTAAATCCTCAGACAAATCCTCTGAAATTCCTGCATGTAAAAGTGCATTTTAAGCAATGTGATTTGATTTTTTTTCTTACAATTCCATTATCAAATGGCTATTTTGGACCAAATGTAAATAATATTTTCCTGTGGGATGAGACATGTGACATTATTATGTACATGACTGATGCAACACACAATTATACATTATACCTTAGTATTATTTTTTTATAATAACTATTATTCCTCTACTACCAGATTATAATAATATTTCCAAGTACCTATCTCTTCCCACTTATGACTATAATCATGTTGCTTATATCTTTACAATGTATATTGTTTTATTTGTTTCCTAGTATGATTGTTTATTAGTAACCTATAACTATCACTAAGTGTAGTATCTTATGATCCTTAATGAATGCATTTTTTTTCCTTTATGTACACTGAGACCATATGCACCAAAGACAAATTCCTTGTGTGTCCAATCACACTTGGCCAATAAAGAATTATATTCTATTCTATTCCTGGTTGTACAGACTGAACAACAACTGGAGCTTCTTTTATATCAATTCTAATTTATTTAAGAATGCTGGAAGAACCACACATTTTGTCTACTTCATTTCAATTTTACTTAATGTTTATGAATATTTTGATTACAACTGGACAAGATACTTGGTTTCTACTTCTGTAACCAAGTCAACCAATTTTAAATAGAACACAATAAAACACAATGGATAATGAGAAAGGGCTTCTTACAAATTTGTCAATACCACATAAATACCAATAGCATATTTCAAAGGAAACATAATGTGATATTCTCTGATCATTGTTATTTTCTCACAGATGTTTCATCACCTGGCTAGGTATATCTTCAGTGCTAGATGGGTGTGGAGTTTGTTCTCTTGTATATACTGTAGCTTGCCTGTTAATGTTGATGTGGTGTTGCTTTCTTCTTGGTAGTCCTTTGTCAGGCTGTTCTTTACCATTTGATTGTTTATCTGAGTTAGTAGTTCCTTGATTAAGGTATTGTTACTAACTGATTGTCTGGTGTTGCTTCTAGTGTTAATCCCTGGTGTTAATCCCTGTTTATCTATAGATTGATTGTGGATGAAGAGATGTTTGGTCTTTTGTTTCCTTTTTAGGTTTTTTTTAAATTGTATCTGTTGAATGGTGAGTAAATGTGGTTAATTCCTATGAACTTGGTGGCTGATACACTGTTCAACCCTAAGCTACATATATTCTCCTCTATTGAAACATAATGTCTCCTCAAAGAAGATGAAGCAGATGTCAGTCTCATAGATATGATATGACAGACCATTGTGTTTAATTTTTCTTTCTGAATTGTCTGTTTAAAAGTAATGTGAGAAGTCAGCTTCAGATTTCTATATTATCTTTTCAAAGTCAAAAATTACAACTGAACCTTAGTTTGAAGGAACCGATAGCCTCTCCCTCCTCCCCTCTTTTAGCATCATTACTATAGTTCAGTATGTTTTTTAAAAACATGGTTTGCTTCTACCCAGTCCTTCGTTTTACTAGTGTGAACATCTCTCTCAATGGAATAAAACTTAAAGTAAATTGCTTTTAATGCAACCAAAGGAATTGATGCACACTAAAGAGATATCCTTAGTTCTCAAATTATTTGTGCCTGTTTATTTGCTAGCTCAGCTACTGCAGAGGGAAACAGCTTGGTTCTCATACATTCAACTCCCTTAAGGACTTAGGCATCTAGTACAAATGGGGGAATGACCAAACAATGGAATATGCGTCACATTACATCAGATGCAAGTTTGTAAGTAATGCAATTTGAGTTGCAATTAAATGATGCACATTTAATTGCTTGTCGTCGTCGTCGTCCCCGCCCCATGAATGTCTATAGTAAAAGAGCACATGCAGGTGACATTTCTGGCAAATGAGACATTAATTCACTAGCATTATTGGAGAGATGGGAAACAAAAGTTGGTCTATTTTAAGAGGTTTTGAGGAATTACAGGAATTGGTGGATTCACTTGCAGGAGAAGGAAACTTTTTTTAAAAATCAAGTTTATAATAGTATTACAGGAGCAGTATAATCTAAGTTACTTGTTTGTATGACAGGGAAATTCCAAACCCATCCCTGAGTTATACTAGCAAAGAAAACATTCATTATTTCCTGCCTAAATTGCTAACTCATTCCTTGTGCTTATTGTGCAGATTTTCAGTCACATTGGCATCCCTTCACACCTTCCAATTTAATATAGTTTGGAAGTCTAATTAGATTTGTTTTTCCACTTGCCTTGGATTCGCTGCAAAAAGCAATGAAAATATACATCATAAAATTAGGATATTTCAGATATCTGAGCTTATTGATGGCCATTCAGGATTTTCAATATATAATATTTATTTCCTTTTCATTTCATTTCATTTTCAATTTTTTCAGTTCATTCATGTCCAATTCTTGAAGACTGCCTGGACAAATCCCTGCAGTTTTCTTTAGAAGTATATTTTAGTTATCGTTTTCTATTGCCTCCTTTCTAGGACTAAGAGTAAGTGGTCTAAGTTCACTGATGGCTTTCTAACTACTGTGGAACTAGATTCATGGCCTCCCAGTTTCTGGCATGATGCCTTAACCACTACAGTGGTGAGTGGTTAAGGCATTATACTTTCCAAACATTACTTTATGATAAAAGGAACTTCCTTACTTTTTAGTACATTCATTCACCTGATATTTCTAGTTTTCATTGTTTTCATAATAATAATAATAATATATTAAATGTATTGGCCACCCAAACTCTCAGCAACTCTAGAAGATTATTGATGTCAGTGTCATCCACAGGCTCATAAATGTCAGGATGGTGGTTATGCAATTAAAAATCCATCCCTTTTTATATGCAATACATATGTGATACAAAAAAAGAGTCAGCTATCAACTTCTTTGACTGTCCCTCCATGATGTCCTTGTCTGGTATGCAGATATGTTCAAATTTCTTATTATTTGCTTCTTTTCTAGTCATTCTTGTTTGGGCTGATAATGAAGAACAAAGAAAGAACAATTTTTCTATCTCAATCTCATAAAGCATTCACATAATGAAAATTATATTTCCTTACATTCTGAGCATAGTATTCAATGTCATTTTAGCACAGTCAGTGCCAGCATTACGATAAATTTGAGGGATAATAACTGATTATCAGAATTTGCTGATATTTGAGATCTTCACTGGACAGTGAAATGTCTCTGAGTAAACATTGTATGCTTGCAAATAACAGAATAAAAGAGTTGGGAGGGACCTTGAAGCAGTGGTGGGGTTCAAACAATTTTACTACTGCTTCTGTGGGCATGGCTTGGTGGGCGTGGTGTGGCTTTGTGGGTGTGGCTTGGTGGGTGTGGCAGGGGAAAGGTATACTGCAAAATCTTCATTCCCTCCCCACTCCAGGGGAAGATTACTGCATTACCTTCCCACCCCGCTAACTTGATTTCCAGCTCCATTCTCCTGTGCAGGGCAACAAAAGAAGACCCAGCCAATCAGCTGGGACTTGGAAGGCAGAAAATAGATCGCGCCGGGGCCAGTCAGAGGTGGCATTTGCCAGTTCTCTGGACTACTCAAAATTTCCGCTATTGGTTCTCCAGAACTAGTCAGAACCTGCTGAATACCATCTCTGCCTTGAAGGTCTTCTAATCCAACCCATTGCTAAGCAGGAGACTGTACACCATTTCAGACAAAGAGTTGCCCAATCTCTTCTTTAAAACCTCCACCTGCAATTAGAAGATATTTCTGAGAGGCAGCTTCAATGGCAACCCCTTCAGAATCCTTGAAATTTAATATCTTTAGTTTTACCACTGAAAGCTCTTCCTCTTATGTGACCTACAAAAAGTGATGAAGTCAGAAAAGCGTTTTCTCTTGTTTAAATAGTAAATTAAGAAAAATCTTGCTTTCATAATACAAATGCATTTTGTGCTACTTCAGTAATCATCTTTCAGCTGTGTGCTTCAATTTTCATCATGTACTCATTGCACGATACTTTGAAGAATAATGTAGCTATTGTCAAAGTGAATTTTGTGAAGTCCATTTAATTTCTTGAAACATAACTCAAGTGGGTTTTTCAGAAATCTCAGCCACTATTTTATATTTTTCTTTGTAGAACTTGTCATTGTAAAAGTGACAGTCTTTTTTCTTCTTTTGTCTTTTGTAGGCTGGTATGAGAAATAACCAACTAATACAAGCTGTTGGTTCCATAAATGTAAAAAAATATTTAATGTTCTTAACAGTTGGTATTTAAGCACTGTTGAAAAGCTGGATCAAAGACAAAATATTCAACCAAGTAAAAGAATTATGAAGAATGGAAAGCTGCATTAATCTCTACAAAGACAGAAACAAAGATTTATCAGTAGCTTCAGGCCAACCAGTCGCTTTGCTCCAGTAGCTTTACTCATGCAGGAACAGTCAATCCTTTCATTTGAGACTGCATCAATGATAGTAGTTGTTCTGCTGTGAAGTATTTTTTTTTCAGAAATTTAAATCTTTCCAGTGTATTGGAATATCTCCATATATTCTGTTTGGACAGTGGGAAGAGAAAGGCAGAAAATAGGAATAGATGGTAATTTACATGAAGTTATTTGTTGCACTTTAAAACTGCACACGTCTCAAACCCCTCTCTGGGTTAACACCCTAACTGCAATTTCTTCTGTGGTGTATGGTAGGTAGTTGTCCTTCATAGGAGTATGGTAAATCCTTGAAGAAGTTCTAGAAGTGATGTAACAAAAATATTACCTTAATCCAAAAAAGCAGGAGGAAGTGAGGAAGAAACTTAAAACCTTCCTGCTTTTATTGTCTTTGTCATAAGAAGAGAGAATAAGAGAAACTATCAGGCTTTCAAGATTCTGTTGCAGGATTCTATACAAAGAGAGAGAGAGAGAGAGAGAGAGAGAGAGAGAGAGAGAGAGAGAGACTGGGTTAATGTTGAAGGATTGTGAGTTTCCTGCCATCGCCATGAATTTCTTACCTCTGCCCCCAAGGGAAGTCTTTTTAGATCTTTTACTGCCTACTTTTTCATTATGATTTCCAGGGAAACTTGTGGTAATGCTTTTTTTTCACCAATGATAGAAAAATAAAATGGAAATGGAAAATAAAGATTTTGATCAGACTGTAAATAATGTCTATTACCTAAGGAACTACAGTTGATGGGCCTGCATGGGGAAAATAAATATCAGAGATGAAAAAAAACACAATCAGAATGAAAATAATGTAATGTTATCTTTATAACTAAACTACTTACTATATCCTTTCAGAGCTAAGTGGAGATCCTAAAGCAAAAGAATGCACATTGTACACACACATATTGTACATTGCAATCCTTTATCAGAGGTTCAGGTGCAATCTGCATAAATTCTGCCTTTATTTTAAAGGAAATAAAATGTTGTGAAGAGGGAAGTGTTTGCTATGTGGTCTTCAGTCATGTCTCTGCTACACTAAACTTTCACTGAGTATCTGAGCCTGTCTCACATGTGGGAGGGGCTCCTCTCATGTCATATATTGTGAAAACCTTCCCTTTTAAGCACAATAACCAATCATTTTCATATTTTTAAGAAATACTCATGTCTGCCCCCACAGTTTACCAAACTTTCTTGGTTCCACAAAGCCAATCTCATTTTTCAACAAAAATATGGCAACTGCCAGAGTTTCCATTCATTTCTACACTTACTTTTTCTCTCTGTATCATAACCATTCTCATCCTAGTTACTAAAACTGATATAATTGGGCTCATTGTTTCAGATATCATTAAGATCAACCGGTTGTGATCAAGTCACCATTATTTTAGTTTTACTTCAGTAGAAGTAAGGTGCTTCTTGCACATAAATCTTTGTTTTATTTCTGCCTTCTGCATGGATATTTCTTAGCAGTGGAAAGGATCTCTGATCATCATCTTTCATCTGTAGCCTTTTTCCATTTTCCCAACTCCCAATTTCTATGAAAGAAAAAGATTTATACCACACCAAAAAATATAGTGTTTTTTTAAAAATTCTCATTCAATAGAGAGTATGTTTTTGAGCTTTATTTTAAAGAGAATTTCAATTTTCGCTGATAAAAATTTTGTTTTCCCTGTTTTTCCACTTCTCCAATAAATCTGATGAGGAAACATGATTTTCCTTCTTGTCTTCAAACTGTGAAGTTTGGGCAGGTAGGAAGAAACCAAGAACAACAATAGTAACACCTTCTCTCACTTAAAAAAGAAAAAAAAGCTTAAAAATATCAAAGAAATGTAAATAAACCATCAAGAACCCTGTGACTCAAGCTGAAATACAAAAGCTTGTTTTGCAGAGGAAATAAATATTTGAGAAATCACATGACTGATTGCAGATTCACTCCAAGTTAGACTTAACAGAATGTAAATTCACATTCTTGACGGAATCTCAACTCCACTGTTTGGTTTTCTTTTTTTAGCTGAGAAAATTTAGAAAATATAACTGTAGCCCCTCAAACACTAGAGAATACATATCCACTACATCTTGATTTTGATCTATCCTCTAAAGTGGGATCTTTTATAAATGATAAAGCTCCAATTTGAATTACAGGCCTCTTTCAGTTAGACTCAGAATACCATTAATAGAATTTAAGGAAAGATACGTACATACATGTTCTAATGATTCCTTGTGTTGAATTTATTGAATAAAGCAGAGGAAGCAGATTTCTTAACAAATAAAAATCTAATTGCCACACATGAAAGGGAATTCATGTCCTTTAATAAAACTGAGTATGACAGAGTTTAGTGAAGCAAAATTCTTCAAAGTAATGGCAGTATAAATATTGAATAAAATCAAAACAGTCTGCTGTGCCTAAGATGAGATATATGCTCAGCAGGTTATGTTTGAAAAATATGCAATAAAAGCACCTTTCAAAGGATATCATCTTTTACTCAGGAACCAGAAATAAAAAATTCAAAAAAGATATCTTATAATAGGTATGTCAACAATAATGGATTCAACAGACAATCCAACCAAAAGCATTTTGCTTTTAGGCACTTTGGAATAATTATCATATTTCCTTTTGAGTCAATGATCCAAAATGTTGGACTGAGAAAAATGGAAAAGTGATTTAAAAAATTGTAATAAACAGACCAGGAGACCATCTGATTCATGAATACAAGATTTGTCTAGCGTTCCTCACAAGTGCTCAATAATTTGTTTCCCAGGGAGATCCTCATACAACACATGACAATGTTTTTCTTTCTTCATCAATATCACAAAATTGTTAAACTGCTGTAGTCTATAGACATAACACATTAAAATTGTTTCATAAAGGATTTGGAACTGTCCTACATATTATGTTACTTGAAATGGAGACTCAAAATGGTCTATTCTCCTTTGTACTAACAGCTTGACAGCTCATGATCTATTGGGTCATTGTTTCAGAGATATTTCTTTACCAAAACAGAGAAATAGAATGACCAAGGTCAGGACAAAAAAAAGCAGTGGGAGCAGGAGCAACTTCTGACTTCCTGAAGGTTTGACCATGGCTGACAACAGCAGCTGATTGGGGGACTGGTCTACCTGCTCTCCAGTGCAGTGGTGAAATTCATTTTTTTTTTATCTCCGGTTCTGTTGGCGTGGCTTGGTGGGCGTGGCAGGAGAAAGATACTGTAAAGTCTTCAGTCAGAGGTGGTATTTGCCAGTCCTCCAAACTACTCAAAATTTCCATTACCGGTTCTCCAAAACTGGACAGAACCAGAGGTGGTATTCAGCAGGAACTGGTAGTAAAAAAATTTTTGAATCCCACACTGGTCAGGACCCGCTGAATACCATCTCTGCTCCAGTGGGCTATTGTGGAACCACTCTACCTAATCTTCAAGAAGCCAGTCTATCCAGGTTCCTGAGGGTAGAACTGGTCCACAGAATTTCTGAGAGACAGTGGATCTCTTAGTAGAGATTGAATAAAAAAGGATTTAAATATTACTGACTAAACTACAATAAATAAAATACTTAGTGGAGTAGTCAAAGAACCCTCACCGCATTTCAGAAAATAGATAGATAGATAGATAGATAGATAGATAGATAGATAGATAGATAGATAGATAGATAGATAACAAACAAATTGGATAAAATACTTTCATCTACACAGTTACGCCCAAAGGAAAAAGAATTTTTGTCATAATTTCAGTAAACTGGTAAAATGACTAGAAACTGGTAATTTTTTCTTTTTGTCTATGTAACAGTGCCAAGTCCTGGAACAGAACAGAAAATTAATAGGGTTGAAAGGGACCTTGGAAGTCTTTGGGTTCATTCTGGACAAATGGCTGTCCGGTCTCTTCCTGAAAACCTCCAGGATGGAGTGTGAACAAGGCTTGGTTACCAAAGCCACAGAACAACAGGAATATAGGAATAAGTCTTGATAGCAACAATGCAGGCAGTCCTTGACTTACAATTCATTTAATGACCAAAGTTACAAGGCATTGAAAAAAGGGACTTAATGGCTATTGCACTTACAACCATTGCAGAATCCCTGTTGTCACATGATCAAAAGCAACCATTTGACAACTGGTTCATATTTATGACAATTGTTGTGTACTGAGGTCGTGTGATCACCTTTTGTGATCTTCTGCCAAGTAAAGTCAATGGGGAAGCCAGATTCACTTAACAATCCTGTGACTAACTTAACAACTTAACAATTGTAAAATTCACTGAACAACTCTCGCAAGAAAAGTCATGTGGTAAAACTCAGTTAACAAATGCCTCACCTAGCAACAGAAAATTTGGGCTCAATTGTGGTCATAAGTTGAGGACTATCTGTATAACTGTCTTTAAAAGACAAACACATGTTTAATTGATTAATACAATATTATGGTTTCCTTGGGGGTGTGAATAGTTTTCATAATGGAATATTTCAACATCATTAATGAAAGTGAATGAATATATGTGTCCCAGGATAATGTTGCAGGATCCAAAGCTTGGAAGACAAAACCTCTGTTCCTGGTGACCAACCCAAATTGGATCCTATTTCAACATCCATTTCCCTTCCCACAGAGAAATGGCTTTTTTGGCTGTGGGAAGGACATGTGTCCTTGGTATGTGGGGAGGGGTCACAGCCTTCTGCACTGGTAGCATGCTTCATTTATGGGCAAAACCATATCTCATCCACTCAGGAAAGAAATGTGCTATATCCAATTCTACAGGACTCTTAGCCTCCAAAAATTCAGCTGAATTTCCAAATGGAACTCGTGCCATCCAGAAGAACATCATAGCAAGCAGGAAATCAACTCCAAAGAAACAACAGTTGCACAGAACATGCTTGACTCTATTTTCCAGGAGAGAATTCCAGTAGAATTGGAATACATCAGAACCATTTGTAGTCCATTTTTGTCATTATTTTTTATATCAGTATATATCATACAGTGTCTTTCTGTACAATTCTTACAAAATACTAGATGATGAGGATGAAGATAAAGATAAGGCAATAGTAGTAACAATAATATTTGGCTTTGCAATCTAGTGAGTCTTGGCAGAAAATGTTACTCTTGGGAGCATGGCAAGGGTAATGTAACAAGTGAAATAAACTTGAACCGACTGCATTTAGGATCATATAATTTTTTAAAAAATACATGAGGATTCACTGTAGTGTCTCTTGAACATGAGTGTTATCTCTGTTTTGTGATAGAACTTCTAACAGTCATATGAGGAACTAAAAGATTAAAGTCAGAAGTAAAGAGTAAAGGAATCAGATAGCTTCATTATAATAAATAATGCACTGATATCAACCACTCTTTCCACTGAAAAATAAATCACTCTTGGTCAGCTGAGGGACACAGGCAGAAAAATGAATAAAAATTAGAACCTTGGAAAAATAGAACAAAATAGAACAAAAATATATGGCTGGAAGCTTCTAATTGCCAGCTGCTAATTTTCTGCTCTACTTATGCCATAGTTGCAAAAATAAAAACTAGTTAGGGTCCTAGAATCTTCTCCTGTTACTTTTTGAGTAACAATTAGGAAAAGAGCTGATAAGAAATATGAATTCGCAATAGACAATTTTCATCATACAGAGAAATACATATGAAGGAAAATATGGCAGCAAGGAAAGAACATGAATCATTCCCAAAAATCAAATTTCAATTCCCAAAATAATTTTTCTATATTCTGAGTTTTAAATGGTTAATTTTAAAGAATACTCAGTAAGACTGATATTGTGTGATATTTTGTTTTTGACCCTAAAGCAAATCACTCCACAAATGACACATACTAATAAAAACAAACACTTTTTAATATTTGAGAAATACAGTCTATGAGAAAGGAAGTAATAAATATTCAAGACTAAATAATAGCATTAAGAAAGATAAATTTACTAAGATGAAGTCAACCACAATTTGGGTTTTCACACTTTGTCCTCCACTCCATCAGAGACTTTGATTTCATTTAGTTTGAATGAAGGTTTGATGCATCTTAGGATCATTTAGTGGAAAAAATACACTTGCTTTCATAATGGCAGAAACAGCTAGTTAACATGTCACAGCATGGTCACCTAGGCATCAGCAAGACCAGCAGTTGGCAATACACTGGGAACGGGCATTGCTGGGAACACCAGAGAAATGATAGTCAGTCACATTTGGCATTCCCTCATCTTGTCTTGAACAGTGTCCTCCATTTAGGAATGCTTTTTCTTCTTCATAGTTTCTGCCTTGACAGCCAAGCTCTTTGCACAGATGGTCAAGACCACAATTAGGATTCCAACCAGGAATGTGACCACTGGCCAAAGGAAGCAGTGCAAAAGAACAGATTCATCATGTGTACGTTGTAGCAATACATCATCTGGTCTGTAATAGAAAAGACAGCAGAATTGGGGGGTAGAGAGTTAGAATCAGCCATCTATGAACCTTAAAAGATATGTTGTTTGCAACATCTCAGAAACAATGTACTGTAGTGATTTCTCTACATTTTTACAACAATCAGATTTGCAGAGAAGAAGCTAAATGAAATACAATTAATCTTGATATGTTCTTAGATATGTTAATATGGTTTGGAGCCCTGGTGGTGCAGTGATTAGGAGGCATTATTGCAGGCTGACTGTCTGCTGCCAAGAGTTCAATCCTGATGGTTCAAGGTTGACTCAGCCTTCTATCTTCTGAGGTCAGTAAAATGGGAGCCGAGAATGTTGGAGGCACTATGCTGACTCTATAAACCACTTAGAGAGTGCTGTGAAGCACTATGAAGTGGTTATAAGTCTAAGAACTATTGCTTTGCTACTGAATACAGTTCTAATTCTCGTGAAATAAAAATGCTCGCTTGTTTTTTTTAATTTAATTCCTTATTTTTAACAAATTCACAGATTAAAAACAAATTATTTCACTGTAATATACATATGCAATAGCTATAGTATGCAATATATAGCATAGTATGTAGAAGTATCAACTGCAATATACTTGCTGGCACCCACTGAACACATTACAAATTCCAGCATGCATGCATACAGTTCCTAACAAAGTACAAAGTTAAATACAATATATCTCTGCAAATCAAATTGCATGTTTAACTATTTATATGTAGCTGCTTGTATATTTAAAAATAAGAAAACAATGAATATAACAAGCAAGGGAGACTGAATGTCCTTCCAAGGCATACTACGTAGCACATCATTTGGCAGAAATAAACATTTCTGAGGTGTTTAGAAACAGAATCCGAAAGAAGGATGGATATCTTAGAAACATGCTTCCAAATTAACTATGGGGGGAGGAGGAGAAAATCATTTAGAATTGCCTTCATAGACCCCAAACTTGAAGATTATTGAAAAAAAAAACATTTGGAAATCTTAAACATGCAATGAATGCAAGAAATATAAGGAAGGATATTTCTGAGCTAGAAGAGCAGGAAGCAATTCCAAAAACAAGAACAGAAGGGCTCCTAGCTGGGCAAAGAAAACATTCAGAAGCTACAGATTCAGGTTCTGCCATCAATTTATGCTGCTTCTGTCACAAATGAGAGCATCACAGTTTTTCAACTACTTATATCAACAAGGATTTCCGCATAGACACAATTTCCACTGTGGAAGACTTTGGGGAGAAATACTGTATCATTTTGCCAATGTATAAGTAAATATTGCTTGGAATAATTCCAGATGCTGCGTGTCACTTGCTCTCAGTGCTACAGTTCCTATGTAGCAGGACTTGGCGGAGATTGATAAGATTTGTGCTTTCTTTCTCTGCCCCCTTAGGGTCTTTCTAACCATGAGATTATTGATCTTCTGGAAGATCACCATCCTTATAATTTGTAAATCAATAAAAATCTTGCCGTTAGGCAAACAAAGTACATGGAATGAAACCGAAGGAAGCTCTGATTACATGCCTGCAAATTCACTCCTGCTCCATCCTCTATCTTCCTTAACCCCATCAACTTGTTAGACAGGCTATTTCTTCTGGAAATAGTACTAGCACTAGATATTTATTTCTAGTACTAGCAGTAGTTATTTATTAATATCTAACAAATCAATAGACTATAGCTGGGCCATGAGATAAAGCAGGAGGTGCTGTTGTACCTGTAAGCTCATTTCCTCTTCCACCCCATCAACTTGTTAGACAGATATTTCTGGACATAGGAATATTGATCTTCTGAAAGACTGGTGTTCCCTAATCAGAAATTCCAGTAACTCTAAATTCAGTCAGAACATGGTTAATTAAACTTTCCATTTCAAGCATATGCCCAGGGACCCTCAACCCTGCCCTGCCATGTTATGAAGACAAATTGATGGTTGTTTTTTCAATGGCAGATAGTGCTGGATAAAGAGACAAAATAAAAAGTAGTCAAGGAATCAACCAATCACTGCTTTGAAACATTTCCTTATTAAGGCTGTAAGGTCGGTACAATGTGCCAGCCTTATTCCAGAGACACATGAAGCTCAATTGAGTGAGTGATCTGTGGAAACAGTGCAATTTCCTGGTTGACTCAAGAACTGAAGAAAAACATATTAATCTTGCTACTTGAAAGTGTCTTTAGTATATCTTTTTTAAGACTAAACCAGAATCTGCTCACTTCTTTAAGCAACAATACAATATTAGTAGTTTATAACCATAGAGAGACAGCCAAGTTAAAGAGGGTTTGTGATCTTTTCACCCAGAGGCTCTCAGTCTGTATTTGAATTCAGCAGTTGGTCGCCACTCAAAAGAAAAAACAACCAACTAAGATGACAAAATAAAGGTTGGCAGATGTTCTATTCTCTAAAAGCAGAACATTCTATTCTCTGAAAGCTCTTATAACAGAGGGTTCCTTTGCTGCAACATAGTAATTATCCTAAGATAAATGACTCTGAAATGCAACATAGTGCTCTGCAGATGGTTATTATCTATTGTATTCTTTCATTTAGTAACTCTAAACAAATATTTGGGCACAGCATTTATCCTGACATAGAATAAAAGATATCAGTGAGCTATAGTACAGCTGCCAAGTCACAATGGAAAATAAACTAGACTTAATTTGGCATAATGAGTGAAGAGATACATACCTGTCGAACTATAGTGTTACAGAGAATGAGATAGAGAGATACAATACAAGTCTACTGCATGTGTATACAGTTGAAACTATATACTGTATGGCAAGGGTGAAAATATATTGCACTATAAGTAACCCTGTGTGAAGATTTCCCCCTCCTCCTATGAAATCTGTGCCAAGAGGCCAATCTCCAACCTTTTTGAGCTATAGGGTTGCTGTTGAATTCTGCATCTGTTTTGAGTGTTTTGAGTGATTGAGTGATTGCCCGTCAACAGAAAAGCTGCAAAAATGGTCAGTCACAAAATAACCATTTTCTGAAAGACAGTCTGGTCAGGCTGTATTTGCCACCCACTAACTCCCCAAAGGCAGTTTAAGTTTCCAACTCAACTATGTCTAGTACATTTTCAATTATGATTTTTCTCCTGCTTTCCTTTTAGAAGTTATTGTTCAGTAAAGAGGCAAAAGGCTCAAATGTCACTGCCAGCAGAATTTAGATCATGAGTATAAAACACAAGAAGTTCAAGGCCAAACTAACCAGAAGCCTATGCAGTCAATTCCAACACTGAGATCACAAAGTAATCTAGACCAAGACAATAAGCCAGCTCTACAACTAAAACTTTGTTGCAGATCATCTGTCAGCATTGTATCCTTGTTGGCTGTTTGCTTTTGAAACTGAATATGACTGAAGGGGTTCCTGAACTTCCAAGTTCAGGAGGTGGAGTTTTTTTTTGGGGGGGGGGGGGAAACAGGTAAATCAACATAAGAACCACCAAAGTGTACTATAAAGTGAGAATTATTTCAGGAAAAAGCTTCATCTAGACAAGAATGTTATTTGGCAAATCTTTTGACCTAGGCACAATGGAGATTCTGGTCATCTGAAAGGTCCTCCTGGATCTCTTTGTGAGTCTCAATCTCAGAACAGGAGTAGGAAAGCAACTCCTGCATAGTTTGCATGTTGAGATTCTGCACCTGTCAACAGTGGTGTCCCCCAAAGCAGTGCTCTAGGACCAACTCTCTTCATACTCTACATAAATGACCTTTGTGATCATATTAAGAGCAATTGTGTTCTCTTCGCTGATGATGTAAAGCTATTCAACACCACAGACAATACTCTACCCTTCAAAAAGACCTCGACTATGTATCAGAATGGTCAAACAAATGGCAACTTCAAATCTCAACAAATAAATGTTCTGTCTTACATATTGGCAAAAAAAATCAGAAAATAAAATACAAGCTAATTAGTCAAGACCTTGTTGAAGATACAAACTCTGTCAAGGACCTTGGAGTACCCATCTCTAATGACCTCAGTGCTAGATCCCACTGTAACATAGCCAAAAAGGCATTAAGAGTTGTTTATCTAATCCTACATAGCTTCTTCTCTGGTAATATTACATTACTAACTACAGCATACAAAACATTTGCGAGACCAATACTCGAATACATCTCATCAGTCTGGAACCCACATTACATATCTGATATTGACACAGTTGAGAAAGTCCAGAAATATTTCACAAGAAGAGTTTTCTACTCCTCTACTCATTGCAGAATACCTTATGCCACCAGACTCGAAATTCTAGACCTAGAAAACCTCGAACTATGCTGCCTTCGGTCTGATCTAAGTATAGTATATAAAATCATACATTGCAATGTCCTACCTGCAAATGAATACTTCAGCTTCAATCATAACAATACAAGAGCACACAATAGATACAAACTCAAGGTTAACCGCACCAAACTTGACTGCAAAAAATACGACTTCAGCAACAGTCAATGTTTGGAATACTCTACCTGACTCTGTGGTTTCTTCCCCAAACCCCAAAAACTTTCACCTTAGACTGTCTACTATTGACCTCACCCCCTTCTGAAGAGGCCTGTAGGGGGCATGCATAAGCACACCAATCATGCCTTTCGTCCCTATCCTATGTTTCTTTTTATTTTTCTTATAAGTATCTATCTCATGTATTCAAAACTATGTTTATTCTTATGCCTGTATCTTGTAAATAACTGACAAACAAACAAACAAACAAACAAATAAATAAATAAATAAAGTGTGTTGTAGGCACTGTCACAAAACAGCTAGCAAGTGGGAGGCCACCTCTGTTAGTCTGTAGTGGCAAAAATCAAGAGACACTGGTAATATCCTTTCTGACCAGCAAATGTTATTAAAAAGCATAAAGTTTCATGAACTGCAGATTGATTGATTGACTGATTGATTGCCATCAAGTCAGTCTTGACTCTTAACAACCAAATAGAGTTTCTCCATGATGATCTAATCCTAATCTGATAGGTTTTCCATTGTTGCATAGTACTATAACTGAGTCCATCCTCCTTGCTGCTAGCTATCCTCCTTCTCTTTCCTTCCATCTTTCCTAGGATTACAGCTTTCTTTAGGAAGCCAGATCTTTGCATAATGGGTTCAAAGTAGGATAATTTGAGCCTGGTCATTTGCACCTTGAGTGAGAATTCTGGATTGATTTATTTGATGATTCATTTGTTTTATTTCTTGGCTGTCCTTGGTATTCTCATGAGTCTCATCCAACACAATACTCTTCCTATCCTGCTTCTTCAGTGTCCAACTTTCACTTTCATAAGAAGTCACAGGAAGTACAGGTAATCCCTGAATTACGAGCATTCACTTAGCAAGCGTTCTAAGTTACGCGGTAAGCACCCCCTAGTGTTTACAAATGAGACCCAAAACTATGGCAACACCAAGGCAGTTGTTTGCCCTTACAAACAACCATAGGGGCTCTGTAACATTAATTTTGCACATTGCAGGCCAAAATGGAGCTTCCAAGGGGCAGATCCACCCCTCAGAAGCTCCATTTGAGCCTCTGCGGGCCTCCCCTGGCATGTTGCAGGCCGGGGAGCTCCTGAGGGGAAATATTTCAATGGGTCAAGGAGTGGGTGGTCTTAGCCAGGTGGCCTGTTCCATCACTAGACCCCCTCCATGGCCTTCCCCACCATGAAATTTATTTTATTTTATTTATTTATTTGATTTGTCAATCGCTTACAAGATAATAGGTATAAGTATAAACATGAGTAGGAATACAGGAAAATAGATATAAATAAATGGGGACAATAGGACAAGGACAACAAGCATGATTGAGCACTTATGCACGCCCCTTACAGACCTCTTAGGAAAGGGGTAAGGTCAATACCTCATGTGCACTTAACAAACCTCATGTTCGATTAGCAAATGTGTGGGCAAAAGAAGGGAACGATCCCATTCAAGGTACAAGATTCACTCCCACGAAACCTTGGGTTGCAAATGGAATGGGAAGTCTCTATTACATTCATAACTCAAGGACTATCTGTACCATTACAGGCTGACCAAATTTGTTCAGCAACTGTATGAAGTTGAACTGAATGAAATGAATGTATGCCTTGTCCTTGAAGTTACAGCTCCATAGTCTATGCAGTGCCTCCATAGTCATCTGATCAAAATGCAAACACTTGACAACCTGCCCACACTTACAACTGCCAGAGCTGTTAAACTGCTCCCCTCTCCATCCCTGTCTTTTTATTATCCTGCTGAGTGGCACTCCTCAGCAGCAGTGGCAGTACTGGAGCTGAAGTAGAGGCCTAAGACTTTACATAGTTTCATCTAGCCACTACCAACCCCAGGCTTCTACTTCAGCCCCAGGGCCACTGAGCAGTCTAATCCTTTATGAGCATAGGACAAAACCCCAACCATTCCTTCCACCCTCACGCCACACAGTGCCCTACACGCTACTCACCCTGCTACCTTGCTGCCTATCAATACTTTGCTATTTTTCTCTTATTGCTGATGAGATGTATCCAGCCTGGTCCTATGTAAGGCTGATGCTGGCTGGGTTAGGCCTTCTTCCCAAGGCTCCTCACTCCATTCTTCAAATAACACAGACCACTGTCACAACGTTTCTGAGGCTTTCTAAAACGTCACTGGAAGGCTGCATCAAAACATGTTGGCCATTCTACAGTTTTTCTGACAGTGTTCAAAAAGCTCCTGAAACTAAATCGACATTTGATGATCCATTACCACAGCAAATTACTGAACCTTCAATTAGACTTCCAGAATTTTAACTGCCTACTTCACAGGTGTGCTGTCATTCTATTGCCCGGATATCACAAGAAGGTCTTTCGTGTCTTTGAATCCCAAACCAATATTTGAGGAATGTAACACAAAATGGTGAGCCAAGTCAGGTCCTTTTAATACACAGTGGGTAATACACAAAAGGATGAGCCAAGTCAGGTCCTTTTAATACTCCAGTTTTCAGAGCAACTGGAGATCCAGTTGACTCATCAAGTAAATTCATATTCACACTTCTGCAAATTGAAGCAATCATAATGCTGCACCAATTCTAGAATCATCTAACTTTAGCTTGCTGCTATACTTCAGATTTTGCATTGGATATTTAGTTTCTGCCAGTTCACTGCATCTCCTTTCTAAGTCTTGCCAATGCTGGCTTTTTCCAAGGCTAGCAGGTGCTCTGGGCTTCTATAAGATTTGCCAGGGATATAAGCTGTTTCCCGCATTTGCATCTTCCCCCCAATCTGTCATGTGGCTTCTAATGCTGCAACTGAGTCACACTGACCACCACCTTTTCCAGATGCTATTACTGCAGCCACTGCCAAGTTCTTTGACAATGATCTCATTCCAAACCTCTTCCTTTGGATATTCTTCAGTCAAGCTACTCTAACCTATCTTTTGTCAACAGTCTGTGCTGCATATGGTGCACCCAGCACTCACCAAACCTCTTTCGCTTCTTCATGGACATTCCCTCCACCATTCCCAGCACACTAATGTCCTTTGTGTCACCACTTCATGCACAGCAGTGTAAGTGGCAAACCCATTCACAGAAATGCATCCATTTTAAGACATAAATCCAAACATTTCCCCTTTGTTCTGAATTTTCTCTTTCCAGATTTGCAGGTGACCATTTTATTCTGAGACGTTCTAATTGGAGCACAGGAACATTCTAAATAAATAAAATGTTGGTTAGAAGTTGATGCTTTACCAAGAAGTAGACTATTTCCTCTCTTTTTTAACTTTACAAATCTTTATTTGAAATTAAAATCAGGAAAGACAAGCACTAACAAATATTGAGAAAGATGAATTGTGCCTGTGAAAAAGTTGCTGTCTTTGTGTTATCCAAATTGAGGTTTGGGAGCAGAAAGATCATCAATTCCTGCTGAGTTGCTAGATTTCCCCCCAAATCTTCAAATGATAACGGTGATGTTATGAGGAAACAGTACAGATTATGATGACAATGGTAATTTATTAAATTTGTATGCTGGCTGATGTTTCCAGGATATGTTTATGTTCTTGGTTTGAGGAAAGTTGGGAAAGACCATAAATCTTAATGTAAATTTCATCCTAGGGACTTGCCATTCATTCTATATGAATGGCATACTCATTCCAAGGAGTATATGCTGTTATTAATTAAGATTATGGTTTAGACCTCTGGAGTCCTTAAGATGCTTATGGCTATGATCTATAATTCCACAATAGTCAGCTACAAAGAAATATAGGAACTTCTGTATCTATCTCTGTATCTATAATAAAATGGTACAGGTAGTCCACAATTTATGAGCTCAAAATTTCCATTGCTAAATGAGATATCT
This sequence comes from Laticauda colubrina, assembly GCA_015471245.1. NCBI lineage: Eukaryota > Metazoa > Chordata > Lepidosauria > Squamata > Elapidae > Laticauda > Laticauda colubrina. The sequence goes on along the minus strand of BLBF01000022.1, from coordinate 25,163,835 downwards.
ATTAAGTAGATTTTGTCCCATTTCACAACCTTTCTTGCCGCAGTTGTTAAATGAATCGCTGCACTTGTTAAATTAGCAACACAGTTGTTAGGTGAATCTGGCTTCCCCATTGATTTTGCTTATAAGAAGATCACAAAAGGTGATCACATGACCCCAGGACATTGCAACTGTCATAAATATGATTGCAATTCAGTTGCGAAGCACCTGAATTGTGATCATGTGATTATGAGGATGTAGTAATGTCATAAGTGTGAAAAATGGTCAGAGCTGCTGTAACTTTGAATGGTCACTAATCTAACTGTTGTAAGTTGAAGACTACCTGTATATTGTCTCCTGCAAGGGGTTGGACTAGAAGACCCCCAAAGTCCCTTTGAACTCTGTAATTCTACTCTATTCTACTCTCCTCTATTTATTTTCATCTTTGTTTACATTAGCAACATCCTGCTCTTCAAGCTGTTCATTATAACTTCTTGGCCAATTGGGAAATAAGAACTTTTCTGTGTTCATTATTGTTACTAATAGAAGTATTTTTATATGTCTGGAAGACAAACTGTTGTTTGTTTTTACTACAAAATTCTGTTCCCAAAGGTCAGAAATCAATCAAGATTTATAAGAGAGGAAATGTTCCACGCTCAGGATACTAACCAGGAACATACCTTCATCATTGCAAAATCTAGTAGTTTGACTCAGCCGTGATTTAGCTCAACTTTATCCTTAAATTATGTGCACAACAAGCAAAGGTACCAAAAAATAGCAGGAGTAGAGATAATATATACAAGTCAACTCATAGATGTATGAAGATACTTACCTGAGGTGCTGATTAAAGTAGCAAGTGAAAGGCTGAGATCCTACTTCATCTTCCCAATAAATTTGCCAGTGCATTACAATATCAGAGTTCTTCTCATTTTCCCGTTCGCAGGGGGGAATGTATGAACACTGTGGAAATAAAAGGTCATTAAATGGCGTCTTTTTAGTATGCAGCTTTTCAACTTGGCTCTTCCTTAACAGTTTTCATAATTAAATTTAAACCATATGGCTCAGAAATTCAGCAAAAAGACAAGTGAGAGTTTTAAATGAATACTGTTGTGAATATTACTATTCAAGAATGGTCACTGAACACTGAAATTCTCCTATTCAAAGGAGCTGAATTTTCTCCATCTCTTCGTGTGCACATCTCTCCAGCCTCTAATTTTAGACAGTTACATAAAAAGGGGTGTGACACCATAGAATAAATCTGTTAAGAACATAAGAAGAGATCCGCTAGTGAGACTAAAGCCTTTCTAGGCACAAATTGAATTTTTATGAGAAACTCATAAAAACAAGGACAAAAGCTTAGTAATTACTTCCCTTACTGCATCTTAGAGCTAGGAGGTTATGTTGTGAGTATATGCAATACAAATAGTCCTCAACTTACGATCACAAATGACCCCAAAGGTTACATTGCTAAATGAGAAAATTGTTAAGTGAGTTTTGCCCCATTTTATGACTTTTCTTGCTACATTTGTTAAGTGAATCACTGCAGTTGCTAAATTAGTAACACAGTTATTAAGTGAATCTGGCTTCCCCACTGACTTTGTCAGAAGGTCGCAAAAGGGGATCACTTGACCCCAGAACACTGCAACCATCATACATGTGAGTCAGTGGTCAAGCATCTGAATGTAAATCACATGACCATGGGGAAGCTGCAACAGTCATAGGTGTGAAAAATAGTCATAAATCACTTTTTTCAGTGCCATTATAACTTTGAACAGTCACTCAGCAAACTATTGTAAATTGAGGACTACCCGTACATTTGGTGAATAGGATTTTCTAGCACTTCCCTACATGGCCGATATAAAATAATATTGTATTCACTAAGGAACCTTTCCATTCAGTCCAGAATCTGCCTCAGATAGACAATCCTGGAGATAGACTTTCCTCTCCTAAAAATTAATTGCTCCAGATACACAAATATTCCCAAACAGGAACACCGTTGCTTTTTAGTGAGTCATAACTGACAACATGTAAATCGGAGGGCTGACTGTCACCCCTTCCTGTTGGTTGGGAAAAACAAACATTTCAAGCAAAAGTTGTTGGGGAAATCTTTTGCTTCAAAGTAAAGAGGACTTGTAATCAGAGTTGTTGATTTATTTTTGTTTTAAACTGATTTATTGTCTCTAGTATCTTGATGACTCTGGTAACTGTCTAGTTACTTTTTTTGTCAAAATGTGCTGCAAACTCAAGTTTTGTGTTTATTTCTACTTCAAGCTTTGAAGCACTATCTCTGACCAGTCTTCTTGATCGTTTTTATTGCAGACTAATGTTTAAAGAATCATTTGTGATTTTGTGCTGTTCAGTGCCTTATTTACTTGCTTGTAAAGGTTTTGATAGTTTGACTACTTAAGATTATGAGGATGTTTTCTGTTGTTCTTATTTTTAATATTTTTTTAAAATTTTACCTCATGCTTTTCCACCTCCATTCAAAAAAAGGAAGGGGGAGCTCTTTTCCATGGTCACCTGACTCGAAGGTATAAAAGGCAGGAGCTGTAGATTTTAATTTCCTTTTTCATTACTATTAATACAATAATTACTATAATTATTATTCCCAGTCTACTAACTAGTATGTGTTCAGGGGTCCCTATTTGTCCCATATCTAAGGGTTAATGAGAGGGGTAGAAGATAAAGCTATCCCTTAAACATTAATGTGGTTGGTGCAATAATTATCAAGAAGCTCCACCAAAGGAGGAAAGTAAGCCTGGGAATGTAACACATAGTAGATTTCTGAGAGAGGAAGGTTGAATTCAATTTTTCAACCTACAGGCTCAGCCTCTGGCTGTTATATATATATATATATATATAAATATAAAACATGCCGTTTTTATTTCTAATCAAAATTAGAAATTAGATTCAGAATGTGCATTAAATCTAAGAGTTATCTTATGAAATATAATAGATAACAGATAATCAGAGTTGGAAGGGACCTTGTAGGTCATCTAGTCCAACCCCCCGCCCAAGCGGGAGACCCTATACCATTTCTGACAAATGGCAGTCCAATCTCTTTTTGAAAGTCTCAAGTGATGGTGCTCCCACAACTCCTGAGGGCGAGCTGTTCCACTGGTTGATTGTTCTCACTGACAGAAAGTTTCTCCTTATTTCCAGGTTAAATCTTTCTTTGTTCAGTTTCCATCCATTATTCCTTGTCTGGCCTTCAGGTGCTTTAGAAAATAGCTTGACCCTTTCCTCCTCTCTGTGGCAGCCCCTCAAATATGGGAAGACTGCTATCATGTCTCCCCTGGTCCTTCTCTTCACTAGAGTGGCCATGCTCAGTTTCTATAACCGTTCTTCATATATCTTAGGCTCCAGTCCCCTAGAGAAGTGATATATGGTCTATATATAAACTCTATCTGGCCATTTTCTGACTGAGGCCAATGAGGAATTAGCAACACTGAAGGGCTAAGACCAGGAAACCGATCTGTTACCATTTTGGGATAGTCATCTCTCTCAGTATGTCTAAGAAATAGAAAGAAAGTTGAGATGGCTGTGCAAAAAACAAGCAACACATGGCACAAACCTATAGATTTAATATTTGACTTATCTGTTACCTCCCCATTAATTATAGTTATCACAATAATTTCTCTGAGAACTTTTCCGCCTCATCATTGAGAATTGCTGATAAAGATGAACAACTCAAATAAAACTAGAATGCAGAGATTTTTCAGGAGCTCATCAGCAAAGAGCGCTCCAGAATGTCTCCTCCTTTCGATTTATCAGATGAGGAAATTCTTGAGATCGAACATTCTGGATACAGAACAAGAAGCTGCAAATAGACAAGGCAGTGAAATATTATATACTTTCATAGCAGACAGATGCCTGGAACTTTCTTTACCTGGTCTCAATACCTCCACTCCAACTGCCTAACAGCCGGGCCTGTCAAAGTGGCAGCCCACAGGCCAGATATGACACATGCAAGCCACACTCACCTTGGTTCCACAAAGGCAAAAAACGTTGCAATATGTCACAATCTGGTCCATGACGCGATCGAGTTTGACACCCGTGCCTAACTGAATGAATACACTTTGTGCTTTTTGGGACATAGTCATAGGCACCTGTGGCTGTTTAGCAGAACCAATGCCCAGTCGACTGTAACCACATGCAGCAGGCATCAGTACTGATAAACATTTATAGTGCTGATGCCATATCAGTCTAGCTCAGCATTCTCTACACTGATGAGTATGAATTGCCCTGTAAAACTGAAGATCTGTTCCAACCCAGAAAGGTGAAATACTCTACACTAAATGAAAATAGTAAAAATGAAAATCAATGCAAAACCAAAAGATGTTCAACCCTTTGCACTCATATACAAAGGTCACAATGGTTATTTTAATTTATCTTCAGAACTGAAGCTTTTTAATTCTACTGATTTTTAAAAATAGCTTTTAGGATTTTTTTTCTACAGTATATAGTTTAATTTTTTTAACAAGTAATATATATTGAGGACCTTGTACCCATGACAAGAGTCCAATGATGCAAGGATCAGGAAATAGCCTATAATTCTGTGATACTTGCAGGACTATATGACTAGAGTTATGATGTTGAATCAGACTATGATACTATAGAAACTGGAAGATATTTTTATTGCTCCAAGCAGTGTTTTGGAAAGATTTCAAAAGGCAGTTAATTTGGTGTTCTGTGTAGGTACATATTGTGCACAATATTAATTTAAGAGATGGTAGATAACTCCGTTGAAGAATAAAAGGGTAAGAAGATTTTTAGTATATTTTTTAGTTTTCAGATAAAGATACCAATAACAATTCAAACCATTTGTTTTGTTTGTTTGTTTGTTTTTCAATCTATCCAGCTGAATAACACACAGTGTTTCTCAACCTTGGCAACTCTCCTATGTGCGGACTTCAGCTTAAAGCAACCTTCCAATGTGCGGACACATCATAAAGTGGCCAAGGCTGGGAAACACTGACATACTAGAGTAGTGGTCTTCAGTTTTCCCTAATCATACACTATGTGAACTGAACATATTTGGAGAAAGTCAACATATTTAGAGAAAACATTACTGATGATTAATGGCATATTTAGAGAAATAGGCAGCTGATTCACAAATGCATGTCTCTCACTTGACTTGCAAGTGTAAATGAATCTCACCTTGGAATTTGTTTTTAAACAATGAAAAGTGAGCACATTTTAATGAATAAATGAACTATTATACATCTAACAATGAAAGAACATTCATATTATCAATACCACTAACATTTCAAACACAGAACCTTTTAGTGGACAGTTAGTGGTGAACTGGAATGCATCCTTCTTTAGGAAGCAGAATGATCAAGATTACAGTTACTATGTCTGGTTTAGTAGCCCAAAGTTTTCTTTTTATAGTCAACAAAGCTGTAATTTTAATATCTTTCAATATAGGCTGAATACATGTGAAAAGTTCTATGTGAAAAGAATGCTGACAAAGCGTCAAATCCTCAAGTTGGAATTATTTGCCCCTTCACAATTCAGTGTTACATGCTGGGATGGAGGCTTATTCTTGCCCCTGAAACAAATTATTCTAAAGACATGACTAGAGTGTCCTCAGAAATATACTCCACAGGCTGGGGGAAAAATTGTCATTCTGAACATTCATCCTTGCCACCATTAAAGGTTAGCTAGTAGCGTAAATACTTATTAAACACATTCATGAAAAATAGTAACTTAGTCACATCAACAGAAACTTGCAATGTGAAATAAAACAGCTTTGGGTCATTTATTATTTTGAATTTAGATTGCAATCCTATGCTTTCATATGGGGAAATAACATAAAAGAGAGCATGCAGATGACAACATGACTAAATAGTCATAATCAGAATATATATCCAACAGTTAATTTTTCTAGGATTTGTCTCATTGAATTATCCCCAATGACCTTTATTTAAACAAATATAGCCTCTATTCTATAGTTAGTCTCATCCAATTAATTAAGCAGCACAAGCCAACAGGACTACTATTTCTCTCTAACACAGAAAAAGGTAACTATTTTCAGTTCAAGAGCTACACCTTGTCCTTGGATACATTTGTTTTTGAGGTGAACTCAAAAAGTAGGAACAAATGGAATAGAAAAGTAGACAAGGCACTTTTAAAAAATCTTTTTAAAATCCTTTCCTCCAAAAACAGGAAGGAAGGAACAGGTATGCATACTTTAAAATACTGACATATCTATATTTTAAAGAAACCCTTCAATGCCTCCAAGTCCTTGCCAAAAACTGGGTGAATACAATGGGAATCTCTTGGATTTGCACAAGAGAATTGCAGGGCCTCATATGGCCAGAAATGGCTCATCCCCCTTTTAGCACATATTGCCTTGTTCATGCATATGAAAACTCTTGCAGTTTATTTTCTATCAGTGCTACCTTCTGAAAGATTTTATTCTCCTTGCCTTTTTACTTTATTCTTCAAAGTCATGTACCTCTTAAGCTATTATTTTGCAGCCAGAACTACTTGATAAATGTAGTTCCAAGGAATGAGATCCAAAAGGCACTTGTTAATTTTTCTATTCTTTTTGTTTGGATCATCTTTCATAATGGAAAAGGAAACCTTGACCTTAAGCTCTCATCTCTCTACAAGCTTTAACTCATAATACATCTTTTTGAGGATTTTAGATTTTACTTCTTTAACTTGGCAACATAAAGAACTTCACTGGGCACTGGAAGAAAAAAGCATTATCTCCAGCACAGAAATATTTAAAACACAAAATAATCTTTTCTTCCTCTGCTACAGATCAGAAAAGAACAACTTTGCTAGGAGGAATTTAAGATTATTATGTGTTAAATAATATCAAAGATAAAAGTGTCTATGTGAGTTGAATTTAAGCTACCAATACAACATATTTGTTAGACAGAAATATTTGGCTGAAAATAGATTTTACTGTAGAATGTATTATGTAGTCTTGAGATGATTCTGCTGGACCAGCAGAAGTGGAAGAAGAAATTAAGTCCTTGAAAAAAGGGCAATCATGTTAGTCTTGTTTTAACATCTTGAAGATTATCCACTATCTTTCCAAAAGTATTTACTAATATAAAAATTCTCATCTCCCCGTATTTCCTAACAAACACGCCCTTATTATCAATCATATCCCATACATGATTCTGAAAATACATGAAACTACCAATCGCACTTCCTTATCTTACTCTCTATTTAGTGTGGTACATTCACTAAGCTTTATATTTATTATCACACATGTATTATTTAGCTATTTCAGTAGCAATAATTATAATAATACCCAATTCAGCAGTGTCTTCAGCAGTGCTACCTCTATCATATGCTCAGTAGGTAACCCTAAATCTCATTCTTTAGCACCTTTCCTTTTCTTTGATGTTCATTTTTTTCAGATCCAGTCTTGACACTCTCAAATAATATAGTCTTCCATTCAAACCCTCTCATCATCATCATTATACTCCTCACTAACCTTCTCAATCTTACAACACAAATAATCAAATCAACTAAGCTCACAATTCATTCTTTTTCCATGAATGTGCATGAATTTGGGGGTCTAAGAGCCAGTAACTTTTCTGCACTTTCCTGTCTTATTCTTCTCATGTCGCCTACCAGGCAAAAAGGTTTTCCCTGGTTATAACTGTAGCTGCTTTCTCAAAATTGATTTGTTTCTTCTGTTAATATTATTGCCTGAAGCACAAGATGCATTCATTTCTAACCAAGGTAAGAATTGAACAACAATCTAGATGACACCAATTCATACTTTACAGTGTATATTTCAGCACTTTCATTCATAACTAAACCTTGACAATCACTAGTCCATTCCAAAAAATCAAACCATTTTCAGTCAGTCCCACTATAGGCAACATATCTGTCTTCTTTTCTTTCCTTGTTCATACATTCATGTTCTTTAGTATTTCCTCCTTTAAATTCCAAGTAACGGTCTTGAACAATCAATATTTTCACATCATTGTTTTTAGTAAGATAAAGAAGAGGTAGACTTAAGTTATATCCATGTTACCTACTTGATTCTCCACTAGTAAAGAAAAGAGCAATCAACTTGGGCCCATATGGGGTAATATATCACAAGATAGACAAAGCCCAATTTTGCCCAAACAGGTTCACTTTGTTCTGTACAAACTTGGATAGCTTACTAAAGCATCTCTTGCAAGCCAAAATAATTTTTCTACCAAGAGGAAAGTATAGTGATTAATCATTTCTATTCACATTTAGGAAAGTTTGTGGGTTTCCTGCCATAAAATTATGCTAATGATTGTTGGTAGTGATGACAGGAGACCAAAAGCCCTCAGTTTCAGGATACCTACCCTTGGACTAACCCTATTATTTTCTCCTTACTTCATTTAGAGTAAACATATGTATAGGCAAATAAATTTACATTTTTTTGCAGCATTTTATGAATACCTGATTTCTAGGCATATCAGCATTGAGGGGACACTGTGTAAGGAGGAATACACCTTAGTAGCGAGTTGCTACTATACTTAAGGACTTCCCCCTTTAAGTAGCAACAAGCCACAGTACATAGGATAATAGATGGGGTTAGTGTCATTGTAGGCTGCTGCATATTCTCTCTGATCATTGTCCTCTGCATTCTGCTTTGAGAAATGCAGATCTTTCAAACAGGCTTTCCTCTCTACAAGCCATGTTCCAATCTCAATCCTTTTGTCAGATCCCTGGATCATGCCAATGATGTCAGAAGGGGGAACTGCATAGTGGATAAGAAGAGAAACAGAGGTTTGGAGAGTAAAAAGAGCCTCTACTTACCCTTCACTTGCTGCCTCTCCTAGCCTGAGTACTTATCCAAAGGCTGGAAGAAGGGTAGTGGCAAGGGAAGTTAAGTTCTGGTGCCCAAATGAATTTCATTAACTTGAACTGATTTTCTGTGATATCATAAGCCTATTAACACTATTCTAGCTGCAAACAGTAACAGATCACACTTATTTCTGGTTACAATCAGTTATAATCCCAAAGTAACCCCTTTGAATCAGGCTCTACTCAGCCTTCAGTACAGAGCTGAAACAAAACTGTTAGTGTTGCTCAGTTAGAGAGCAAAACAGACGCAAAGGAGAAGAAATTAGTATTCAGGAATATTGTAGAAAATAGACCAGAAGAAAAGGGAAAGGTTTCTTAGATATGGATGGTCCAGTTTGCCTCCTGCCATCTGCTCTAACCCTTCGGATCATCCAGGATTTAATGCAGCTACACTGTAATTTTGCTCACCGTGGAGTGGCCACGGCTATGCTGCACTGTCATAATCTTCCTAACTTTTCGGAAGAACCAGAGAGCCCCTTGTTTGGGAAGGATCCAGCACTTCCACCACTTTTCAATCCAAGACCAAGATCATGCAATCTGCAACTCTTACACTGCAAAAACATATGGACTACACAACTCAATCAGGGCAAAGCAATAGACGCAATCTACATAGACTTCTATAAAGTCTCTGATTCAGTGGTACACAACAAACTACTCCTAAAACTAAAATCTTATGGTAGCTCTGGACAACTGCATAACTGGATAGAAGCATTCCTGTCAAACAGACAACAAATGGGCAAAATTGGAAGTATCCTATCAAATTCTGTACCTGTCAACAGTGGTGTCCCCCAAGGCAGTGTTCTAGGACCAACTCTTTCCATACTCTGCATAAATGACCTCTGTGATCATATCAAGAACAACTGCATTCTCTTTGATGATGATACAAAGCTATTCAACACCACAGACAATACTGCTACCCTTCAAAAAGACTTTGACTATGTATCAGAATGGTTAGACAAATGGCAACTTCAAATCTCAACAAATAAATGTTCTGTCCTACATATTGGCAAAAAAAATCAGAAAATAAAATACAGGCTGAATAATCAAGACCTTGTTGATGATCCAAACACTGTCAAGGATCTTGGAGTACTCATCTCAAATTACCTAAGTGCTAGAGCCCACTGTAACTACATAGCCAAAAAGGCGTTAAGAGTTGTTAACCTAATCTTACATAGCTTTTCCTCTGGTAATATTACATGACTAACTAGAACATACTAAATATTTGCGAGACCAATACTCGAATACATCTCATCAGTCTGGAACCCACATTACGTATCTGATATTGACACAGTTGAGAAAGTCCAGAAATATTTCACAAGAAGAGTTTTCCACTCCTCTACTCGTTGCAGAATACCTTATGCCACCAGACTCGAAATTCTAGATCTAGAAAACCTCGTACGATGCCACCTTCGGTCCAATCTAAGTGTAGTATATAAAATCCTACCTGTCAATAAATACTTCAGCTTCAACCATAGCAACACAAGAGCAAACAATAGATGCAAACTCAAGGTTAACTGCACCAAACTTGATTGCAGGAAATACAACTTCAGCAACAGAGTGGTCACTGTCTGGAATACTCTTCCTGACTCTGTGGTTTCTTCCCCAAACCCCAAAAACTTTAACCTTAGACTGTCTACTATTGACAGTCTCAATAGTATAGGAATAGGAAAGTTCACTCCTTTCCTAAGAGGTCTGTAGGAGGCACGCAGACACGCATAAGAGCCCCAACGTGTCTACCGTCCCTGTCTTATTGTTTCATACATACATACATACATACATACATACATACATACATACATATATATATATATATATATATATATATATATATATATATATGCTGTTTAGCTTCCTTCGGGC
>BLBF01000022.1:25130808-25152779 GCA_015471245.1 Laticauda colubrina | reverse complement strand
TTATTATTGTTTATTATTTTGTTATTGTTGTTATTTATTGTCTTTTACTTTTCCCCACCTGCCTGCTGAACAGCCTCGGCCTGGCGCCCGAATCTGCAGAAGAGATCAGAACAAATGTACTTGATGCCGATGAGCGACGACGGTTGCTTTCGGTCCATTTTTGCTGCTTGCAAGACCAACGGAGTCATAAATCGTCGGGACCCCCCGTTTCTCACCAGGCACCAAAGGTCAGGCACAAATTATGCCACGCGAAGGTGTCAGCTCCCTAGCCAAGACCCTCACCTGGGAATGGTGGCATGAAAGACAGAGGACAATCAGGAGCAGAGGAGATCGGTTACCGCAATGTTGTGCCCACCACGGACCAAAGGTCTCAAAAGCTTGTTTGGGAACAGATCCTCCAGGAGAAAATCTAATTGTTAAGAAGTGACAGTGACTTGATGGCCTATAATCAATCATCCTTACATGAATTGGAAATAGAACTGTTGTTTTTCGCAAGGCAGATGAATGAAAAGGCCTAACAGAGAATGAGCATTCTTCATCTATGATACTTAACTTTATTTCATTATTGGAAAAACAATAAAGGTAGTCAATCAGTCTGTAACAGGAACTGGACACTTTATAGACAGCCTCCCTTATGAATTCAGCTAATTGCTACAGTTGCTGTAAATATTTCACAATGTGTGCTTAAAGAGGTACATCACCTGTTACTGAAACTTACAGATAGAAGCTTGAAGTATTGCAAAATGTCAGTGCTCACCTCTGGGTTCAGGCAAAATGCACAGCTCTAACAATAAGTGAATACAAATTTAAGCCCCTGTCACACTGCAGCAACGGATGGAAAGAGGATGTAAAATGGAGAAAAACACTTGCCATCCGTTGATTAACGCGATGCTTCCGTTCTGTACTCACTGCCTCCATTTTGCTTCCTCTCTATCCATCCAGCATCCATCTGTTGACATTTCATCCGCTCAAAAGGTTTTGAGCTGCTCAAAACTTTTGAGCGGAAAATGTATCAAACGCGTCCGTTTTGCATTCGCTAGGCATACGGGGGACATCCGTTCTGCATCCGTTGTCATCCGTTACGCATCCGCTATATCCGCTAGGCATCCGCTGCGCATCCGCGCAACTCAAATCCGCTCCAGCGGTAAACGGACACAGGGAGGAAGTGGAACAGACGCGGAACGGACGCGCAGCGTTAGTAGCACGGACGGAGAAAGGATGAAAGCGGATGCAGCACGCAAAGAAAGCATTTAAAACAGAAAAAACGTTTGCAGAGGGGACTTATCTCGAATATTAAGGATGTCTAGAGGATGCAAAAGGATGCTTCCATTCCGCATCCGCTTTCCATCCGCTCTGCGTCCTCCCCCCGTCCGTTCCTTTCCGTGTTATCCACTCTGGTTATGCAAATTTTTGCCCCTTTTGAGAGCGGATAACAATGGATGGAACATTTTTCTCGTTCGCTGTGTCCTTTTTACAAACGTTTTGCATCCGTTGGGCAGTGTGACAGGGCTTTAAACAAGCAAAGGTAGGTCAGGACAGAATGCCTTCAAGGCAAAACAAATTTAAAAGTTCAAAGGGCATGGAATCAATAGAGTATTCTAGTCCGGGAGACAGAAAATAATCCTTTCAACCCTTTTTTGGGCTCATACGAAAACCTACTTCCTCTGAAGCTTGCATTTACTTGGAAGATAAAACCAGAGTGAGGCTTAGGTTTTACTTACTCCTTTTTTAGAAATGAACACTTCCTTTGCTTCTTATAAATTAAAACAAAATGGCTCTTTTGTATTGCTTCAATGATTTCACTTTAGTTTTTATTATGCCACCCCCTCTCCTGAAAAATATGGGGGCGGGGAATCACTTTTTTTCTTCCAGTATCACTCTTCAATTCTGTGGAAATGTAGGCTAATTGTTTAAAAAGAAAAGCAGGAATATTCAAAGCCCATCAAGTACTTCTTTACATGACACCTAATTACATGTGGCAAGTGCTGCCATCAGAGGAGATGAATGGAAATTGTTTTCACAAGGAGCTAGACAAATTCCTGAAAGATTGGACTGTTAAAAACCCACCAATCTTGGATTACAAAGTGGTGGTGGGCAATGGCTCAGATGTTGAAGAAGCGGAGTTTGTCAGCTGGAGAGCTGACAGTTCAGGTTCCAGACCTGAGTTTACTTGCTCCAGCTAACCTAACAGCTCAAAAGCATGCAAAAGCAAGGACCATGTTTCTCATAAAATAAGGCCGGGTCTTGGTAGTTTTTTTTTTGAGCCCCCCAAAAACAGCTAGGACATCTTTTCGGGGGGTGACTTAATTCTCCCCCTTGTATCCTCGCCTAGAATGCACCCACTCCTAATAGGCGATCATGGTGGAGTGCAGAGAGCTCCCTATTCCTGTCAAGCACCTTTGCTGCAGACCCGAGACCTTTGGTGCCTGCCACTGTTGCGTTCCCTTCTGCCCATGCTGCGGCGGCGTTTGGAGCTGCCGCTTCCGTATTTGGAGCACTGCTACCATTTGGAGCACCGCCGCCATGCTTGGAGCTGCTGCTTCCATGTTTGGAGTTGCCACTTTTGCATTTGGAGCTGCTGCCACGTTTGGAGCACCACCGCCATTTGGAGGTGCCGCTGCCGCTCCAAACACACTCCAAATGGCAGTGGTGCTCCAAACGTGGAAGTTGCAGCTCCAAACATGGCGGCAGTGCTCCAAACATGGAAGTGGCAGCTCCAAATGCAGCGGCGGTGCTCCAAACGGTGGTGGTGCCCCAGACGGCAGCAGTGCTCCAAACACAGAAGCGGCAGCTCCAAACGCGGCGGCGGCATGGGCAGAAGGGAAAGCAACAGCGGCAGGCGCCAAAGGTCTTGGGTCTGCAGCAAAGTTGCTTGGCAAGAGTAGGGAGCTCTCGACGCTACACCATGATCACCCGTTAGGAGCGGCTGGTGGCGAGGCATGGCTGCCCATGGGGTGCTCCTAATGGCAAGTCCCACCTGCCCTTCCCCCCATTTTGCATGTTTTAAAATAGGCCTAAATTTGGGGGGAGGGGCTTAATTTCATTTCATGCTGGGTCTTCCTATTGAGAGGGGGCATATTGTTGGAGAAACATGGTAGATTAATAGGTACCATTTCAGAGGGTAATAGCATTCTGTGTGGTTTTGATGTATAGCCATGCTGGACACATGAGCACAGAAATTGTCTTTGGTCAAGGCTGGCTCCCTTGGCCAAGAAACAGATGTGCACCATGCCCTAGAATCAGACATTATAGATAGTGAAACCTTTACCTTGGACTACTAGCAGCCTAGCTTAAATTCCCTAATCCTAACCCTGCCAGGGAATAAAGGTGATTTTGCTCATCTGCTCTACTTTTGAGTTTTCCAGGATACATTCCTGGATTCTAATCTTGGGCCTTGGTCTAATCCAAAAACACTGTCCTGAAAAGGGGGGGCAAGTTGAGAGTGTCCAACATAATGCCATGCAGTTATGGAAAAGATTATGTTCCTCATGTTTTCCTGTAATAGCAATAGCATGGTTAAAATTGGGGGAGACCTGAGCACGATCTGCCTCCTATTGCCTTTCTCTTTATGCATTGTTGTTGTTTCCGACACTTTTTATCTTCTTTACTCATAAAGAGTAAAGAAAGAGTGACTTGATAAGAGGGGTATTGGGGAAAGAAATAGGAACAAAAAGCAATAGGCAGCTAGGAGGTCTCTGGTTTTCTTCCTAACAGCATCACTCTGATCACTGATAGCTACAGCCTATATTAAAAGTTTGCAATCACTTCTCTCTCCCTCTCTCTCTCTTTCCTTTTTGCTTTCATGGACAATGGTCCATCTGCAAAAGGAAAAAATTGCATTTGGTGGCATTAATTGACAGATGATTTTTGAAATTGTAGCAAGAATTGCAAATCAGTTTCCTCCTACTTACTCTAACCCAGGGATGTCAAACTCACAGCGCCACGGTAACCTCATGTGATGTATCACAACTGTTTTCCCCTTTGCTTAACTGGCATGGGCATGGCCAGTGTGTAACGCATCTAGCCCTCAGGCCACGATTTGTATCCCTCTGCTCTAACCTATAAAACAATCAAACAGCATCTATAGCAAATGCAGTAGTGGCAAAATTATAATACAGTGGTGTCATCTTATATGGGACATATTTATGTACTTAGATATCACAGCTGGAAATGACAACTCAGTTCTTAAGGAAAACATTTGCTAAGTGAAACTGCAACTGGGCTTATCTTACTTTAGCTATCCTTTGCTTTACAAGCCTGGAAGATTGTAAGTGTGTGTGTATGGGCCCGGGGGTGGGGGGGGAGAGGAAGAGGGAGAGTGGATAGCACAAACCAGACAGGAAATTATATCCTCCAGTGACATAACAGGGTAAGATTAACTTTGGGGAGGGGAGAGAATTGAGTGGAATATGATAGCACTTTTAAGTACTTAGTGGAGTGCCACACAAAAAGTGAAAACTTCTGTCAGTTTAGAAGGCAGAATAATGGTCTGGAGTTGTAGGAAAGCAGATTCTGGTTAAATGTCAGAAAAACACTTCTAAGGATAAGAATAGCTTGAACATGGGATCAATTATCGAGCTGGTGAGTTTCCTTTTGCTTAATGTGTTCAAGCAGAAGCTGGAAAGAAATTTTTTGGGAATCCAATCCCATACTGACTAGTGGAGTTAATTTGAACTGTCCCAGCTTAAATATTCTGTGAAATATTCTGCAGGAGTTCAACAATAGCAAGAGAGAAAAACTCAAGAATGATCAAGGGAGGAGTAGAGAGAAAGTGTCAGAATATAGTCAGTGAAAATAATGGTTTCAAAACACACATCGTTGTACTTTTTTACTGTTATGAAAAAAATGCATAACAGTAAAATAAACTGCTTATATTAACTGTTGTTAAGTTTGATAAATGGTCAGATATTTACCTCAACTAAAATAGTCATTTATTTATATATTTATTAATATGAACCTCATGCCAAACTGCAATTTCAAATGTGACAGGAATGCTATTAAATACATGATTGGAAATTAATGATTAATTAATGTAGTTGTAAATGAAATGAAAAAAAAAAAACATTTTCCCTCCTGGAGCACACTCAGCATGCCACTCAAAGGTTATTCAAGTTCACAAGAAAAAATTTCACATTCCTATTCTAAATATTCAGTGATTCAATGATTGGTGAAAAATCATCCCGATAAAATCAGACTTTAACTTTGGACTGCAATGTTTCTAATTTAGCACATTTAAGTATTTCAAAGTACAATATTTAAAGAAAAAACCTAAGTAAAACATATTCCTTTGGTAAGCATTCAGAAGACTCATTAAAAAAAGGCCACTACTGGAGAATCCACAAGTTGCAAGGTGTTAAACTTTTTACTTTAATTTATTTTTTCATCAAAATGATTTAAACAATTCAAAGTTATTTTTTAAAATCGCTCAACAATGTATCAATCAGTTACACTAAAGAGTTTTGATCTCAGCTGATAAATTTATTTTCTAAGCCTATTCCCAGAAAAGTGCTTTACAGATAAATTGTATTAAGTCTTACTGCTAAATTAAGCTCAGACCCTTCAAATATAGTTCGCATAGTGTCCAATATTGATACTGGATGAGCACACATTAATGCTCAGAAATTGAAACTATACAAAAAACTTTACAAAAAAATTAAGCATCCAAAATATGTGAATTGGAAAGAATTAAAAATAAATATTTGATATTGCCATTTTTAAAACTGGTATATTTTAAAATATGTATTTGTATTCGTGCTTAAATACTTTCCTGAATGAATTGTTTTGAAATTAAAACATTTTCCAGTGGTATTGTTGCCAAATAGTGACCTGAAATGTTATTTTTAATTTACATTTTATCATCTATATTCTTGTTTTAAACCATTTTGAACCTACAAGTGTATTTTTATTTAAAAATGCTAAAAATGAAAGAAGAAAATGCTAAAAATGTATTTTAGCTTATTTAAAATATTATTTTTAAAATTGAGCCAATGATAAGGATGTTGAGTATTCACCATGTACAAAAATTTACAGTGGGCCCATTATGCAGTATTAATAAAAACTGCAGCAGCACATACAAGCACATAAAGGCCCTGTTCCACTGCACTTACGGATGCAAAGAGAATGTAAAGCGTAAAAAAAAAGCTTGCCATCCGTTGGAAAATGCTATGCATCCGTTGTGTACTCATTGCATACGTGTTTCATATGCTCTATCCGTCGAGCATTCATCCACTGCAATTTCATCCGCGCAAGAAGTTTTGAGCTGCACAAAACTTTGTGAATGGATGAACTTTCCGCCATGTACGATGTAAATCCACAACATACGAGCAACAAATGTTCTATGTCCGTTTATCATCTGTTAAACGTCCGCTGTATCCTCTCTGCATCCTCTGGGCATCCTCGCAACTCACATCTGCTGCAGCTGAAAATGGAAAGAGGGAGGAAAGAACGTCTATACAGCGTTAGTAGCACAGAAATAGAAAGGATGCGCAGTGAATGGTTTGCATCCGATATACATTCATGCGGCATCCCCTTTCCTTTAGGTGTACGTGATGCATCTGCTTCATCCGCTATGCGTCCCCTTCGAAATCCCCCACCTGAACCCCTTCAGAGGTGTCATCCGCTTCCATCCACTAGGCTTCCTATGAACATCCGTTTAACATCCCTGCTACATACTACCCCCATCCATTCTTTTCTGTTCTTTCCCATTCTGTTTATGCAAATTTTCGACACTTTTTGGAGCAGATGACAACGGATGGAGCCACCCCCGAAATTTTGCTTGTCCGCTGTGTCCTTTATGCATACGTTTTGCGTCTATCGGCCAGTGGGACCGGGCCTTAAGAGCCTTGGAGTACTGCCATTGATTGGGTTTCAAGGTTTGCATATTTTTTTAAAAAAATACAACCCCCTTTTCCAAATTTAAGTGGGCCCATTCCAAATATACTAAGTCTATATTCAAGGCAATTTGTTTTGGTTGGTTAGAATTGTTTGAGTAGGGATGGTATTAAATGACATATGAATCAATGGTAAATACAGCTAACTCCCCATGCTTTTATCCACAGAGGTGACTAAGTTTTGTCTTGGCCTCTCTGATTAAAAGTGCTCACGTGGAAATCAGAAGATACCTCCATTAGGCATGAAGACCAGCTGGATGACATTGGGCCAGTCACTCTCTTAATCCAACCCTTCTCATGGAGTTTTTGTGGGGAAAATAGGAAAAGGAGTGTTAGGTAGGCTCACCTCCTTATGTATATATAAAATAGCAAGATAGAAATCTAACCAAAAAAATCATCCTATGTATTTATTGTGTTCTTTGTATAGGCATCTGCTATAACTGACTGGATTAGGGAAACAGAGTATGCCCTTACTTGATTAATAGGGGAGTGTTCTGCATTTCAAGAGCGTTTCAGGGATCCTGGTCTGAGATATGCTTTTATAATTATATAAAAGTGCTCCTCATTTTACCTGTGAATGTTTTGTCCTTTTGATATTCCAGGGATGGTGCAGAAATCTAAGATACCTATAAACAATCCATGAAAATAAGTATTATGGCTGTTTCTTATTTTATTTGGCCCCTTAGTATTGATACAATGTTCACAACATCCAAATCCATGTCTTCAATCTTCAACACAAAAGGAAAAAGTAATACAGCTACAGTGATACACTTCTTGATATGCAGGTGGTTGTCTTCCTGGAGTCTTCTCAATCTTCTCTTTGATCATTGGTCCTTGTTTACTTCTAACAGGTAGAAAATCATCACCTAACTGGTCTTTAAAAGTAGAGATATATAGCAATGAATCTGGAATGTACAGACTGAGCTATAGATTTTATATACTCCAATGTCATCTTTGGGATTTGGGACAGCTGTGAGGGGGTGACTGAATTTCTCTGAAGTCAAATAAGCGAAGTTTGGTCATATTATAATATGGCAACAAAGGGAGACCTACAAATAAATTCTCTTACCATTTATACAATGTTAACTATGGCAGGCTGTGTAATAATGCAGAGCATTACTAAAATACTTTATCTGAAGTCCTATTGAATTCAGTAAGTTACTAAAAAGTTCCTCCATATTTAAATGAATAAGCTTCTGTAGCAGAAAAGTACCAAAAGGAAATTGAGTTGACCCAAAGAATATTATAAATGCAAAGGTCTAACTATGTGCCTTTAAGACAGTGATGAAGCCCAGCAACTGCCAAGACAAGCCCTGGAGTTTCCTTAGCAAAAATGCAGAAGTGGTTTGTCCTTGCCTGCTTTCCACAGCTAAAATAGAGTGACTGATCCAGAGTCACCCACTGGCTCCATTCCTAAGGCAGGACTAGAACACATGGTCTGTAAGTTTCTGCTCTGAACACTTAACCATTACACCAAACTAGCTCTTAAATACAAATGGTATATACCAAATTGTGCAAGCAGAAATTTTCAAAGGGCTCCCTCTTCCATTTTCCCTGAAATCCCCAGTAACTGCCATTTTTGAAATAGGCCTGTTGGTTAGCTAACATGTTGGTATGTCTTCCATATGTTCCTATTAAGAACATGAGTGTGAATATCCTGTTTTAAGAAACATGTTATTTAATCAACTCAGCAAGTTGTAAAGATTTTATATGATGGAACAACCATTTTAAGTTTGCCAATCATATAATACTGTAAGTTATATTAAAAACTTCTGGTTTTTGTTGGTTTTATTGTGACCAATTAAAAATGTTCTGCTTTGAGGAATATTTAAAATCAGTTTTAGAATGACACTCTTCCTGAAAATATTGATTCTGTATCTGTCTTATGACATCCCTGAGTGGAGTCCAGAGAAATTAAATATATTTAAGTCCTACATAAATCAATAAGTCAACTACCAATTGACCAGAAACAATTTAGAATTAGACTGTTTCCATCAACTACAGCAACCCAAAACACAACATTACAAATAGTCTTCACCTTATGGCTAGTTTATAATAACTGTTCAAAATCATGACAGACTTTTAACAAGCTAATTTTGACTCATCCTAAACTTAGGACGCCCAGTCACATGATCATATTTCAAATACTTGCAACCAGTTAGGATTTGACTGGTTGCAATGTTCCGCAGTCACATGACTCTGATTCGCAATGTTTTTTGGAAGGGGGAGCATTTTTCCAGCAGAAAACAGAAGACACCCATCTGCTGAAAATGCTGAATTAAAGATCAGATGGTTCACTTAAGAATCCTGTAATTCGCATAACAACCATCGTGTTTTGTTTTACCACCATAAAAATGATCAAAAAAATCAAGTCCACTCATGTGGTATCTTGACTTATGACCAAAATTCTGGGTTCTATTGTTGAGGAGAACCTGTATTTACTCCTGTATAAAATATTTTGTTTCCCATTACCCCAGTTATACTTGCTATGTGAATCACAGCATTTAGTTGTTTTACTGCAATAAACCTCTACGAGATTTACCATATACATTATTGAGGTTTTAAATATAATAAAATCTTCTGTTTGAAAAAAAAATGATAAATCAACAAGGTTTGATATTGTTCAAGTAATTTTATTCAAAATTGGTTCTCATCTCAAAAGTGATGTTTTGGTTCAAACGTTTTTTAAGAAAAACAAATACTGAAACACAGTATTTTGCATTGCCTCATGAGTACTTTAAGAATATAGTTCTCTCAAATAGCTTTAGTTCCTAAGTGACATTGATTATGAGGGAGTACTTTCAGAACATTGTTTATTGCATACAGCGTCTTCATTTATTATGACACTGAAACATTAAGATCTTATTCTATAGCTCTTAAGTGCAAAAGACAGGTGTGTTTCCATTGATAAAACATGTTTCGTGTAGAACAGGGGTGTTCAATGAACTCAATTTCATTGAGGGCCGCATCAGGATTGTGTTTGACTTTGATGGGGGAGAGTGGTTGCGGCCAGCTTGATGTCACTCGTATCAGGAGCGCTTGTGGCAGCCTGAATGCTCTGCCAGTGAAAATGGATTCCTGAGCAGTCTCCTGCAACCCTCTGCAAGAATAAACAGTGCTCGGGAGGGGGGGGGGGTGAGAGCATGTGGCCCTTGCGAGCTCTATTTTCGACTAGGATGGCCTCCCGCAACCCTCTGCCAATGAAAACAGAGCCTGCGGCCCACCCAACCTCCATTTTTGCAGGCAGAGGCACTGCAGGCCAGTTCTTTCATTTCCAGGGCGACCCCGCAGGCCAGAACCAGGCAGAGCATAATAGTCTAACAGCTGATTTCTTACCAAGCCTTTTGGTAAGATGTATATTCTTCTACTGTCGTTCCTATAATTGATATAACTATAATTTGGAGAACCGCCTTGTCCAGCTCTTGGTAGTTTTACTCTCTATCAAGTCCCCTTTTAAACCCAAACATTTTATGAACATTATTCCATTTTATGGTAATGAAAATACCTTGTTTCCTGAATTTATTTTAATCATTTTAATTTCCACCCTGAGCAAAATAAATATGGCCTATCTCTAGCTTACATGTTCCCTTCAGGAAAAGCAAATGTAAAATGTTAACTGCTGCAATTTCTACATCATCCTTAAGCCTCTCTTTCCCTTCTTTTTTATTTAACAGCCCACCTATTTTCCTGAAATTAAAAGTTTTGAAGTTCACATTGCTTCCCTCTTTTTTGGCCATATGCTTCTTGTTTTTCATTCCACTGTGACACCTCACACTTTTCCATAAATGCTCTTCGTTCTCCTTGTTAGAATTGGTTTTCTTGGGAAGGGCTTAATATTTATAACCGCTTTAAGAATTGGGAGCATCCTTTCTTACGCTGTGGTATTGTAGTTTTCAGTATTTTCCAGGTACTCTGGAAAAAAAATGGCCTTTTTTCAATCATTCTTTTCTGACATAAAATGTGATTATGTTGGACTCTGCCAGCATTTTTCTCTTGAAAATAAGCTAAAATGTTAATAGCATTATGCAGTTGCGATTCTACAATTTTTACATCTTACATTAGATGATAGATAATTCATCCCTAGATCTAATGCATACTTGTCACTGGATATTACCAATTGTAGATGTTATACTCTCCTTTATAAAGAGAAACAAATCTGCCAATGTGCTCTTCTCTGTCCCAGAATGAGGCAACTCATCACAACCAACTAACTGTGACTTACTTTGCCATGGCCAACTTGTTGCAGGACAATCAACCTTTCAATTTTATTTGAAATCTTTTAAAAATATTTTAGTTTTTGCCATTCATATTTCATTCTGTTCCTCCTTTTGCATCCTTACTTTAATGATTCCATTCCACCATTTCTTTGATATTAATGTAACTCTTGTCCTGCAGTGAGCTGGCAGCAGCGAGTTGCCCTAGACCCTCTATGATGGAAGCAGAGTAGAAAACATAAGATCAACACTAAATTGATAATGGAGCTCATATAGTGCAGTAATTTGGTGCAGCAATTATCTCTAACCACCATTTACAGGGCTGCTACTATCAGGATAAAATGAGGGAACACTTAGAAAAATCAATCTCTAGCCAATGAAATGCAAGATATAATGTATAAATATGACATTAACTTATATTTTTCAAAGAACAAGAGCAGATAAAGTAAGCACAGATTGAAATAAAGGACCATACATACAAAACCGGGAGACCCAAATGTTTTATCTATCCCAACATGTGTTAACCTATCCAAAATACCATTAAAAGAAAAACAAACAAAACTGTTATAAAGACAACAATCTAGAACAAGAGGCAAGCGCACTTCCTATTTTGACTCAAATATAATTTCAGACCTTAGGCATAATCAAAAACTATAATCTGGGAGGTATGCCCCACAAACTCAAATGGAGCTAATTTATGCAGACCTCCAAAATCAGTCCTATTAAAATCAAGGATCTAATAAACCCAGTTAGTTTAAATGGCCTTAAGGCCTACGGTTTACCAGTGGTCCCCAACATTTTTTGTACCAGGGACCAGTTTCAAGCAGAAATACTTTTTCAAGGACCGGCAAAATCAATTCTTCCCCAATAGTAAAGGGCTTCTTAGCTTTTGCTAATATAAAATATATATTTTAATCACAATTATTCATTCTTTGCGGCCCAGTACAAAATGATCCACGGACCGGTACCAGTCTGGGGCCCGCTGGTTGGGGACCCCTGGTTTAGACTGTTTCTGAACACTACACCATCACCAATAAGCAATCTATTGAAGGATCAAACTATAGGCTAATTGTGTTTATAATTTCCAGATTCATCCCAAATTGAGAAGGAAGAATTAACCTTTTTTCCTTGGTATTTTGATTTTCAAAATATTAAGTCTTTCCCATAAATACTGAAAGAGGGGAAAATGTGTTATCTGAACCAAGTATTTTCATTAGATATAGGTTCTGGTTCTGACTTCCAAACACTGAGCTGGACTCCTCTACATTAATTAAAAATATAGGAAGGCACATGAATACTTCTCAAAACATAAACACAAATGTAATACTTTTTAAAATCTTGAAATTATCTCTATTAGAAAGCATTGTAAACTAAAATATACAATTTAAAGAGACTACGTGAATATCTTAGCAATTCTATCCTGAATATATGCCAACTAAAGTATCTCTAGAAAAACGTATTAAGAAAAATACTTGCAAAATACTCTGTAATTCTTTTAAACAGTAGAGACAAATGACATCCACCCTCTATGCTAGACAAGTATGAGGATGATAATAAAAAAGAGATTGCAAGGATGGATAGCAATATTAACAAAAAAACTATAGGATTTCTTCAGAAGCCATGGAATTAAAATGCACTCCCCTGGACAGTGTCACTGGCAAGCTAGTATATATAATTACTCCTTTGCATCAGATTTAATGTCACATTAAAAATAGACTACATGTAAATTTCCTACTAAAAATGTTTTTATCTGTATCTTTCAAAAGTTGTTCACATACAGAATGAAATAAAAACAAGAGAATATTAGAATGAACTGGAAACAAAATTAGTTTACTACTCTGAGAATATACATTTTAAAAAACTTATTTGAGGTATTTCAACTTTAGTGAAATTATATAAAACAATGATATTAACCATCATACTACTACTCACTTGGATTACTACAATGCAGCCTTTATGGGGATGACTGAAGACTGCTCAGAAATTGCAACTGATATAAAATGTATCAGGTCCTAGATTAAATCAATTGTATTCTTACAACATCCATGTTAGGGTCATTACAATGTTTACCAATGTATTTCCTATTGCAATTTAACATAAACCATTGCAGCAAGGAAGAACCATCTTCTTCACACAGAAAGAGCACAACTTACCCTTTGCACACATTCTTTCACCATCTTTCAATGATGCTTCAAATACATGAAGGAGCAAGACTGCAGGTAACATTTTTTGCTTAGAACTCTCATATTCCAGTCTTCTTCTGGAAATTAGGCTGATGCCTTCTTTGGCAGATTTCTGGAAGCTATTTAAAGACAAAACCTGTTCTAGAGTGGCTTTGGGTAATGAATTGCAACCTCTGTGCCTAAACTATTATGATATATTGGTGTTTTATTTAGATACCAGGTTTTTATTCTGTTTTATGTTTTATGATGTAAGCTGTCTTAAGTTGCTTTTTCAGTTCAGGGGATACAAATGCAATACATTATTAAAGAAATATTAACCTGTAAGAAATATTAACCTGTATAAAGTTAACGAACCATGGAAATCACAATATAATTATTACATATTTGCTGTAGGATGCAGTTTTGGTATAGCCTATTGATACTATTAGAGCTATTCAATAATAAATAGATTGTAAACACTCTCTTACTTCAGTAAAAAGGATTAGTTTAATTAATATGGCTTTATCAAATGCTTCCAGTTTTAATTGTATTTTTCATGCAAAAACCTAGTATTTTTGAAATTTTCATAAAAGATTGCTGGAACAGCTCAGTAAATACTATTTTTCTCATACATACACATTATTCACAAAATATGAAATTCAATGTTAAGTAGATCGCATGTAATAAGTTGAAGTGCATGGTTGTTTGATAAATCACTACTGTCAATTCTTGATTCCATATTAATGACAATCTTGGTAGAATTTCTTTAATTGACAGCATGTAATGCTTTATTTTGTTAGCATTAACATATAATGGATCCTGTTCTTGTTTTATTTAACCAAAAGGTTTGTAAATGTACAATATTGCAAATTAGACCACAATAAAGTACCATCTAAAGTTGTATTTTTTTTTAAAGCCATGGCCTTTTGAAACAGCAACATTCTTAATTAAGATACATTGCTTAATTGGGCATGAACCTGTCCTGCAATCATCCCATAACTTTAATTTTAAATAGCACTTGACTACATGAATTAAGCACACAATGGAGAAATCAATTTAAGAGATCACAGCTGTATTAACAGAATTTTTATGACTTATGTTTCTAGGTCAAGGTTGTAAATATTATGAAATTGTGAATATTTTCAGTTATTCTTTTTGAAAAGCTTGTAAATAGTAAAATGTATTTAAATAATGGAGCAACAAATATTCACATGGTATATGTTATCAGAAATAACTGCTCAGACTGAGGAAGTGCTTTGTGTTAAATAATAAAATGACAGTTGTCTTTTTTATATTTTTATGTCTGCCAGTTAACCCAAAATACATATAAAATGTAGAATTTTATTTGCTGTACACCTGATATAGAAATATAATACTAGCAGCTGATTTCCCAAAGTTTTTTTTAAAATAGCCAACAATTTTCTTTTACACTACATAGAAAAAAAATAAAATTAAAACATTTCACTGACATTATTCTGCTGTATTTTCTTACTTTGGTAATTTCAGATAAATTGCACCAACTTTTAAGATTTGATTGCAATATAACAGTTGAGTTAAATTTGCAACAGTAAAGGGTTATACACTTTCCTCTACTCACAGTCTAAATAATATAGTTACAGTGCCTTTCACAAATAGAACGTGTTCACGTTGGTTTGGTTTTGAACCTCCAGGAAAAAAAAAAATCAAGCATCAAATGAAATGTTTCTCTTCTCTCAAAAGTTTAAAACATACCGACACAAAGTTATTTCAATGTGAATTTTTGGACCACCTTCCTTGATTGCCCAGCTAATCTATCCCAACTGCTTAACATACATTATTTTATTATGCTAATCTGTTTGGACATGACAACATGTTTAATCAAGCATTTAGGCTACAGTGGAAACGTATGTAACTCTTATTCATGAAATGTCTGCAGCAAAACTATTCTTCATATTAAGTGCCACAATCATTCTTATAGCTTTGCATTTTTAATACTTCAACTTTTTATATATTTTCATTGTTGAAGAAATGATATCACAATTTCAAATCAAAGTCAACACTGCAGTGAGGAGAGCTTTTCTACTTTATTACAAAGAGAAGAAGCCTTTATGTGGTCAGAAAATACAAGATTGATCTTTTTTTTTCTCTTCCTATGAAACGCTGCTGTTCAAACAGCCAGTGTGAATTGTCTCAGTTCACTTCGTTAAGTCCCATCACATTCACTTGGGTATGGATGTCCTTGGCTGCTGAAATCTGGCCCTTTAGTGCACAGGGCGACATAGATGTCCCCTGACCAGCAGTTCCAGAATGTCCCGTTTTCATATATTGCATCCATGCACACCTCCTAAAAATGAGGTACAGCAGGGCAAACATTTTCCAAAATAGATGTCATATATATAATATATACACATTCGTACATACATACCTTTATTCATGTGATGTCCAAAAATTTAAAAAAAATGTACACATTTATTACAAAATCGTAACAAAGACTGGACAGTGTTTTGCTCATTCTGGAAAGATGAAGCTCAGTTAACACACAACTTTGGAAATGAACCATAAGTTGTGGCAATATCTTTCTTCTAAACAGATATTCTTGCATTAAGTTGGCGAAAACTGCCTTTTCAGAAACTGAAGGGGAAGTAAAATGAAGGAAGCAGACCTTGCTCATCTTTCCAAATGAAATACGAGAAGGATCTTCACATAAAAATGCACAAACATTTTTTTTTATTACCAAGAGTGCTACAATGAACAATGCAAATTTTATTTCTATTTTGTTTCTTTTTTCCTTTTTTTTACATTTTGGAAACTAAGTAGTAAACTTTTGTCAGTGTACTTGCTTGTCTTTACAGACCCAAGCTTGTCTGCTGGCAAAAAAAATAAAAATAATATAAAAAAAAATCTGACCCTGCTCAAACTAAAGGAAAACGAATTATAAATTTAGTTGTTGGGCAGCACATAATTAGTAAGGCAGGACTTCAAATGGTGACCCTTTTGCATGAACCAATTGCCAGATCCTCAAAAGGAATTAAAACCGGGATGCCTGAGCCACTTCAGTTTTGCAGTTATGTTGAGTATTGTGCTGAGACAGCCATACCCCAAGACAAGAGGGAAGTCTTCAGAAGGCTTGCTGAGCAGGGTTGTAGTTGAAAGTGGATGGCAGATGAGGCCGTTCTTCTAGTTTATCATATTCCAGATGGAACTCCTACAAATCCAAATAATGATAATTATTCTACTATCAGCCAACAGGTCGTTAGAATTAATGGTTCATTATTAGTGCACATTTAACCGAAAGAAAGCATTGTTTCTTTCAAATATACATTCCCTTAGGACAGCCTTTTAGAAACTAAATTTAATATTTAAAAAATCACTATTTTCCAAAGTTTGCAATATGTTTTACATTTATTTTATACCAACAAACATGAGATCTAACTGCAGCTAGATTTAAAAATGAAGAATTCAAAATAGAGATTTGTGTTAATATTTGTGTTAAAATACAATTATGTGAGAATTATGTGATGCATTTGCTTCCTGTCAGATTTTCTGAATTTCTGCATATTTTTGTCAATGAATGTTATCAGGACTTAATATGGGACTTATAAAGACACAAATGTTTGGAGCTTATTTCAAAATTAGATAATCCAACTTGATATGTATGAAAAGTAATCACATCCTGATATTAACTAATTGGTTACACGATCTTTAGCTGTAAATATAAAGAGCCAATTGCTTCCTGACATTGGTGATCAGTCTCTCACATCACTATGTCCTATTGGCTTGGTTTTTATTTTTTATTTTATGGAGAAATATCTTAAATCAGTGACATGAGAAATTTCTAACATGAACTCCTGTTTCAGACCATGTCACTGCATTTCTATGAGGCTGAGGTCTGGATTTTGACTTCACCATTCCTAAGCGCTGAAATTATTCTCTATTCCATTCCATTGTAGCCTTGCTTATTTTTTAGGGATCACTGTCTTCTTACATGACCCACCTAATCTTCAGCTAGTGCACAGAATTCTTTGTGGAATTTTCCACAAATTTAAACTTACGATAAATTCTTCAATTTCTGAGGCAGTAAAATATATTCAAACATTTGAATGCAAGTCAATGCAAGTCAACTTCCATACCTGACAATTGTGATATTTTTATTATAGAATACAATATTTCATTTCTGCAAACTGTAACTATATTGACCGAACCAGGAAGGCAATTATTTTTCACATCTGAAATGCATATTGGATTATTTTATTTATGAAATAACTAAAATCAGCAACAAGCAACCTTTACTTATCAATATATCCTGTGAAGTTTAAATAATATTTAGAAGATATGCAACCATTTATAAAATCCAAGATGGATGAATATTTTCTCACAGAATTGTATTTATAGCTCCAATCATTTAAAAACTACTTGAAAGAAAAGAATAAAATATTAATTGCTAGAAATTAGACAGAAGATGGTACTCTCTTAATGCAAACTTTTCTCTCTTCATTTCGGTATCCGAGATGAATCTCAACAGAAGATAATATATGTAGCTTAGAGTTGCTGAAGGCAAATGGCTCTGGTAAGAGATTTATTTTTTAAAAAATCTCAGGTTCAAGAAAAAGAATGCCTCCCTATCTTCAGTGACCCTTGTGATAAATCAGTCAATAAGTAATGAATGGTAGATAATCTGCAAGTAACTATTTACAGTATTGTTTTTACACAATCGTTATGCAAAGAACAAAATCAATCTCCATCTTTTCCCCCTAAAAGTATTGTAAAACATTTATCTTAAGTCATACATGAAGAAGCAGAGAAAGGTACAAATTGAATGGTAATTAAGTAAAATGGTTTTCACTACTAAGTTGTTTCAAGAATATTACTAACTTTTTTCCCATTGACAATATAATATTTCTATTACTTACAAACAATAAGGACAATTTATTCATTTTATTCGCACAACTTATATGCCTTTATATTTCCAGAAACTGAATGGCATACTGTAGTCAGTAATAAGATTAAAAACAGAATTAAATTAATACAATCACAATAATTCAATCCAATGGACCATTATTTGGGGATAGCCTAATTTTATTAATTTCCAAATTGTTTTTAAAGAACCATGTTTTACAATTCTTCAAAAATGTTGTAAGAATGCAGTGGACCACTATCCCTCAGAATGGAGGATGCCTTCATCAAGAAGGCTCAAATTCAAATTCCCTGAAGGTGTCATTCCTTTTCTCCCAGATATTGCCAGAATAGTAAATTCAATTCAGAGATATCCTAGGGCCTAAACAATGTAAGGCTTTGTGACAATTCAGCATCTTAACTTTCACCAGAAAGTAACTGATAGCAACACAGCTCTCACAATACTTCTGTGGCATGGGTACTCATAACTAACTACCTAGTACAAATAGTTTTCAAGGTAGCTGTATCTATAGTAAATTGCAACAATCCAGCTTTTGACAAAGTGGCTACAAGAAATACCAACCGAGGAGGGACTACAATCAATACACAAGATGAAATTGTGCAATGTTTCTCATAGCCCTAAAATCCACCTGCTGTTCAACAAGATTACTAGAAGCTATGACTCCAAAAGGACACTAACTTGCAAGCCAGTTCTATCAAAGGCAATCCAGAATAAAAGATGAACTATTTCTATATCCAGTCAGATCCAGCAATAACCACCCTTTGTAGGTCCTAGCCTATTTAGTCCAAGCCTATTTTTCCTCCTATTTTTCCCCTAAAAATCCTCAAGCATTGGGTTTAAGTCCTTATTCACTACATCTCTTGCCTGACTGAGGGGGAGACCCATCATGGCAATACGCTGCTTATATATCACTCTGTGCCAGCAGATGAGTTCTTCTAGTAGTTTAACATAGATGTTATGTTGCAGGAAAGCAAGGACCAAATAATAAATTAAAAATGGCTGAAAAGTGACCTCACTTCACTCATCATCACTAACTGGAATTGGCTACTTAAGAAGGAGGATACCCAGTGAAAAGCATGATAAATGATACCGAAAGCTTCTGAAAGGCCCATCAAGACAAATCAAACCCTCTATCCTTATCCCATCAAAGGCCATCAATGAGAGTAAATATGGTTTCAGTCTCACATGGCAGACTGGTTTGAATCCTGTTTCTGATTCTGAATCCTGATTCTGACTGAAAGAATTCTGACTGAAATCAGTTGATTTGATCTAGCCAGGTTCTTTGTAACTATGGTTCAACCACTTCTAATAAATGTCCCTAAAAAGAGAAATGTCTGAGAATGGCTAATTGCTAATTTGAGCGATGGTTTCTTGAGATATATGCCCTTTTTCAAGTGGGAGGCATCACTTCTTCACTCAGAGATGCATTTCCCCAGCATCTTCTCATTTTCCTACACTTTAACAGATACAGCAAGAGATTAATCTGTAGGTAGGAGCTAATAGCACAAAGTATCCTGTTTACTTCTTCAGGGTTCATAGATGTAAATCAATCCCTGATAACTTCACAACACAAAGCTTATATTACCTCAGCTGAGTCTGCTCATCCAGTTATCTGTTTAATTAAAAAAAAGCAAATTGAAAAAAAAATAAGCTTCATTTAGTAGGGAGTCAGGATATGTTGCTGACCCATAGAAATAAAAGATCATTGACAATTGAAATAAAAACACAATCATGGAAACTGACCCAATCATAAATTTAAAACATTTTTCTTCCACCATATATACACCTTAATTCACCTGGTACATTTTTTTAGAACTGTAGCCTCAGACAGCATTGCATTTTAAACTAGTACTAGTCAGCATGTCTCAGTAAATAGAGAAGCCCGCTGAATAGCAGTAATTTCTTGCAAATATCTGTAATGTGTTTTCTAAACTCCAAGCATGTTTACTAATCCAAAAGATTCCATACTCCCAAATAAGAATCTATGATGAAATAGAGAACATGAATTTTAAAGATTTATCTTAAAAAAATACCTTCGCTACTTTTCTCCAGTTAAGACAGTCAAAGAAATAATATGTTCCTCTCTCATATGTATTAGTTTTCATTGTTGGTTCCATGCCTGGTGCTCTGGTAATCCATACCCTCTCTTCTTTGTGGTATCTCCAGTCTCGGTTAAATCTTTCATCGTTGAATCAGGAAAAAGAAGATTCAGTTAGATGAACTGATTCAAATTTCTTAAAAAGTAAAATTAGAATTATCAAAATACCTTTATCTATACAACTATATTAAGTATGTTCTATGTGCAACAATAACATAAAAATTATACTATAATTTTCCTTGCAGCACTTAACCTAAATGAAATGGTAGGTTAATTGAAGGAAATATTTAAATATTTAAAGTGGAGTTGTTAGCCTTACAGTATATGAGAGTTTTATAGAAAAAAGAAACACTTTTCAAAACTGACCATTTATAAATAATGGAGTCCACTGAATAGCAGTCATGTTTACTAATCTAAAAGATTCCATACGCCTGACATAAAAGTTCTGCACCATGTAAAGCATGAGAGAAGAAAGTCTACAAGTGGAAGGGTTTTTTTTAAATTGCATTGTCTTTGTTTGAACTTCCCCTTCACATGGCAGACTACAGTAATTTAAAAGAAAAGCTATCCATAATTTTAAAAAAACATCTAAATATCTTTTATGATAAAATTCATTAAAATGTGACATACAGCTCTACTGCTGCTAATAGTTGTAATACATCTCCTCCATTCATATAATAGAGATAAAAGAGTAGATCTTCTCCATAGCGACCAAGCTTTATTGCAGCCAACTGAAAAGGAAAAAAAGACTTTCAAAATCCAATTTAAGTTTTACTTATATATATGACTAAGATATGATTAAAAAATAAAAGATCTTAGAAATGAACTTATTCTTTCATGTTACACATATACATCAATGTAGTTGGTAAGAGATAGAAAGGCTGCCAGAATTTCTAATTGGCTTCTCTAAATTTCCCAAACCTTTATTCTGGTAGCTATATCCAATAAGAATGATAAAACACAGCAAGGAAACTCGGTCATTAGCATTAAACCTAAACCTATTTCTTAATAAACCAGAATCATGACCACCCACATAACTTAAAATTCTTGATAGTTAGGAGAGATTGAAACCAAACCTCTTAGGACTGATATAATGACAGACAAACCAGTGGTAAAGACTTTCCAGTCTCTTTAGCTATTTTTCTGTCACGTATAACTAAGTAGAGATGACTAGCAACATCCATACTTGTATTATATTTGAACAGGATCTAAGACAACATTGATTATGAACCACTGTCCAAGTATATATTTTTCTTTACTGCAATAATAGAGTATGAAGTATCCTACTATAATTTACCTATTTAGGAGAATTGAATGAAGAATTAGATTTTTTTTTTTACTTTAGAACTAGCTTTCTATCATATCCTTATAATTCTGTATTCCGCCTGTAGGTAATTATAATTTTGTCCTTTGATAAAATAAATCTTCTGCAAATGTAATTGTTTTGAATATTCCATTAGATTGCCATTTTTTATATACATGCACATTCCAAAAACACAGTAACACTTTTTCAGTGGAAATAGCAAAACTGTACAATATATAGATTAATTATACTGTTAAAGTAGAATTTATTATGTTAATAAAAATGTCTATTCTCCCAAAATATAAACAAGAGCAAATGAAGTGATTTTATTTAATAAAACATTTTTAAAATATAAAACTATTCATTAAGATGCTTTATATTTAAAAAAAAACTTATTTAAAATATAGAAT
>BLBF01000022.1:25031880-25095808 GCA_015471245.1 Laticauda colubrina | reverse complement strand
ATAAATTCCGTAGTGAAAACACTAATTACCAGAACCAAACGCCTGGCAGACAAGACACATATAAAGACTGAACTATGCACCCTGACTAAAGTATTGACAGCCAATGGCTTCCACAAAAACAAAATCACCAACTTGTTCCACAAAAACACACCAAGACATAACAGAGACTTAGAAGATCAACAGACCTATGGAACAGCTGTCTTGCCCTACATAAGAGGTACTACAGATAAAATCAGTAAGATACTACACAGGCATCACATCAAGACTGCCTTCAAAACAGACAAAAAAATAGCAGCCATCCTGAGGAACCCCAAAGACAAAATTGACCTGGAAAACCAAGGCATATATGAAGTTCCCTGTACATCATGCCCGGCCACATACATTGGACAGACCAATAGAAGAATAAGTACCCGCCTAGATGAACATAAAAATGCAGTAAAAAAGCTGGAACACACCTCCTCACTAGTCCAAACACATGAAAACCACAGGTCACAACATCAACTTCAATGGCACTAAAACCTTAGCCACTATAGAAAACCCCAGCCACAGAATCATCAGAGAAGCCATAGAGATTGAAAAAAGACCTGAAAGCATGAATAGAAGAGATGATTCCACCAGACTGTCAATCATTTGGAAGCCTGCACTCTCAAATAGAAAGATCTCCACGCCACAAACCAGGCAAACACCTGAGCACAAACAGACTCCCTCTGATGCCTCCAACTTGAACACCCCCCCACCAGGCACCCAGGTGAAACCTGGCTTCCTAATGGATAGCAGCCATTTTCACACGAAGCCAAGCTGCACTGAAAGTCTCCAACACAGGAACAGAGTGTTGCCAGCCAATCAAAGCCACAAAACAGACAGAAGAAACCAGAAACACCAATCAATCAAACTCCAAATCCAGTGAACACAGACCAAAACTCCCAGCCAATCAGAATAGGCCAGCCTCGAATTTGAAACCAAAAGCTGTGAGACCCACATCCATACAGAAGCCTGATGATGGCAGATGAGATTCTGCTGAAACGTTGCTACACCTTTAAAAGCACAACTACAATGATGTGGGATAATACCCAAAGGAAGCTGAACAGCACACATGTAAGTACCCGCGAAAGCTTAAAAAAACAAATATATATATTTGTTTTTTGAGGTTTTCGTGTGTATTTGTATGTGGATCTTTGGTTATTCAGATTTTCTCCCGCGCAAAATTGTAAGTATCTAGGCAACGTTTCGATGAAGTCTCATTCATCATCTTCAGGATTTTGTCTTCGGCTATAAAGCCGAAACGTTGCCTAGATACTTCCCATTTTACGAGGGAGAAAACCCGAATAACTAAAGATCGATCGATCGATCGATCTATAATTTTGCTTTATAAGGTAGCCATTAGGCAGTCTGTACAGTATCTGAAATGTACTATAAGTAAAAAAAAATCAAACCTGGTACAAACCTGATCTAGATAACAATGAGAAACCACTATCATTTTGGAGAAATAACCTTATTGAATGGGAGAAAGTATTTTCCTTGTTATATGCTTTGATTTTGTTTCTCTTGAATTAAGCTACATGAAGGTAGCTTACATACTCAGCAAATTCAAATAATATTTGATATAGTGCAAATTTATACCAGGTAACTTACTTTCCTTCTCTCCTTCATTTCATTTATGTGCCACCCATCTTGTCAAGAGATAAGTTTGGACAGTTTACAAACATTAAATCTACTACACATTAAAATAAAGCAAAAAAACAAACCCCAACCCTAAAGATGGGGAGGAGGGGAACACTAAGTGAATTTAATTTAAAAATTCAGTTAATGAAGCTAATACATGCACAGTTTTGTTTGGGATTTTGGAAACTGCTAATCTTCATATGTGCAAATTGGAGAAGATTCCTTCAAAGGAAACCTAAACAATTTTTTAAAGAAAGAAATCCATTATTATATTAGAGCAAAAATCTGATATAATTGAACAAGAATGTATTGTTAGAAACACTAAAAAAGGCTTTTAGACTGCCTGACTCTGGTTTATTGTTCATTCGCTAGTTTGTCTTTGATTCTTTGCAACCAACCCTATGGACCAGGCCCCTATGTTCTCCACTGCCTTCCTGAGTTTTCTCAAATTCATATTCATTGTGTCAATGACACTATTTAACCATCTCATCCTCTATCTGCTTTCTCCTTTTGCCCTAACTACAGTAGAATGTATTTATTTTTATTTGGCTTTCTATAACTACTCTGAAACTTTGTTAATTATAAGTTTAAATTGTAAGTACATTCGTATTATCCTTTACTGTAAAATTTCATTAATATATTTTTTCCTGAACACAATCATTCTGCTAAACAAATAATTCCCACAACACTGTCCAACTATTTACCAAGTCTGCATTACTATCACTATTAATCTTCTCATCACTCCTATCACCCATTTCCTCCCACTTGCAACTATATGACTAACTTTGTTGCTTGTATCCTTATGATTATGTTGACTATTTCCTAGCATGATTTGATTGCCTATTTGTACCCAATGACTATATTAAGTGTTGTATCTTATGATTCTTGACAAATGTATTTCTTAGGCACCCAGGCAAATTCCTTGTTTGTCTAATCACCCTTGGCCAATAAATAATTCATTCATTATAAAAAAAGTATACCTAAAACTTTTTATTTCTTATTTTCATCAAACTGGAACCAATTACCATATTTTCCATAGAAATATTATTTTGAATAGTGCAAATTGCAATGTGACCATTTTAAGGGGTTTATTAACTGCACTGAGATTTACTTGCATCTTATTTTTATAAATTTAATCTTTACAATTAAATTTTTTTCCAGTGAAAATGATTTCTTAACCTATCAATTTTTGTATGCTGCTTTGGACTGGCTTGATTTCTTACGTTTTAACTTTATAATCCCAATATTTTCTCAAATGTACTGCAGATTAGATTCTCTTTTACAGTAGAGGTAGACATATAACAAATAATCCCTGCAAATGATAAAACTAGGCAATAGTTGTATGATTAGGTGATCAATAAAATAAAGCTGAATCCTAAAATGGTAGAAGCATTGTAAACTTGTAGTTTATGGCCTGGAAAATTGAAAGCCCTTTGTCTTTGAACAGGGATGCAATCTCTCTGAAAGAATAAGTGTACAGACTAGGTAAATTTCTGAATGTGTATTTATTACTGAGATATAGGTGACATACATTGTCTGGAATGCATTCAGCAAGAGTAATCTTTAGTAACATTTTGGAGTCTTGTAATACATTCTACCTAGGTTTGTCCTTGAAAATTATTTGAAAATTTCAAGAAATACAGAATGCAGCTGTGAGGTTATTTCTAGAAAAATCTTCAGAAACTATATAGAACTAGTCTTGAAAAAAAACTCTATTACCTCATGTACACATTTCTATGTCTCCTAGTTGGAAGAAATATGTCACTCTTTTGTTTTGCTACTCTGGCCTTGAATTTCCCTTTTTTGACAGCAACATTCTATTCTAGATGAAATTTATCTTTTTACCCTTGCACCTGGGATTTAGCCCTTGAAATGTCTCTTTACTTCTTGATTGTTTAATTAGTTGTATATATTAGTTGTTTAATTAGTTGTATATATTACAAAATTTTATTCTTGTAACTGACCACATTTGGTTTACAGTATTCCAAATAAATAAAATTAAAAAGTAAATATAAGCACTTTTGTCCCAATTACTAAGAATCAATACCTTTAAAGGCAGTTTCTGAAATGGGAGTTGGTATAATTACCTGAGAACGCCTTTTCTATCTACGCTGCAGGAGAGTCCAGGAATGGGATATGACTCCTCCCTCTGACATCATAAAAAGCCTGCCACTATAAAAAGCCAGCCCTTAGCTGGCACACCATCTTTTAAGCAAAGGTGCTTGACAGACTTAACGTGTCTCTGGAAGATAAACAGTGAAATTAGATTCACTCCCCCCCTCAACAGGACAAGATGTGTAAGGGTGGGGCTGGACTCTCTTGCAGCGTAGATAGAAAGAGCATTCTCAGGTAATTATAGCAACGCCCATTCTCATCCATGCTGTGACGAGAGTCCAGGAATGGGACATACCCACGCCTGCATGTCCACAGGAGGGCCAATGTCTGGTTCAGTCACTCTGACTGTAGTACCACCTTCTGAAGCACCCTCCATCCAAGAGGCCTCAGCCGAAGTGAAGGAATTCAGGCGATAATGCATATAATGCAAAGGGGAGGTCCAGGTAGCTGCTCTGCAGATTTCCTCCAGGGATATTTGAGTAGACCTGGTGGCAGAAGTTGCTGTACTCCTATGGAATGGGCTGTGACGTTCTTGGGAATCAGCAGGGACAAAGTTTGGTAGGCCTTGGAGATGCATGTTCTAATCCACCTATCAATTGTCGATGAAGCCATCTTGGTCCCCAAGGAAATGGGATGAAACATGGCCTCAGATTTTCGAAAAGCAGCTGTCCGTTGATGTAGATCTGGAAGGCCCACCTTACATCCAACTTTATGCCACTTGTGCTCCAACTCATGTTGTGGTATAGGACAGAAATCTGGTAATGCTATGTCCTGAGCCCGGTGGAACCGAGTTTATTTTAGGAACAAACATAGGATCTAGCCTTAGAACCACCCTGTTCTTATGGAAAACACAGATCCTGTCTGATGGAGAGAGCCGCTAGTTCTGATATTCTCCTGGCAGATGTAATGGCCACTAGAAAAACCACCTTAATGGTCATCAATTGGAGAGACACTGATCTAAGAAGCTCAAAAGGGGGACCCGTAAGGGCCTGCAACACTTTAAGGTGGTCTCATGTGGGAAAACTATGTACAACAGGAGGGTGAAGGTTAGCCGCCCCCCCCTCAAGAACCTGCGTACTGAAGGATGATGGGATAAGGAAACATAAACTTCCCAGGATAGAACTGACGGCATAAAAGTGTTAGGTGCGAGTTCCTGATCTAGCCCATCTTGAAGAAAGATTAACACGTCTGCAACAGAAGCCGAAAAGGGGTCTAGTGCCGATTTAATGCACCAGGAACAGAAGACCTTCCAGGTAGCATCATAGATGCATGTGGTGGAAGGTTTTCGGGAATCCTGTATAGTATCAATCACCTGTCAGGGAAGTTGGAATTCCTCATAGATTGCCACTCAAGCACCAAACGGCTAAGCGGAACCATTGAGGATCCAGACGGAGCAAGGCTCCCTGATGCAGAGAGATCCTGTTGGCCGGGATCCTCCATGGCTGGGCTACCGACAGATTCACCAGATCTGCAAACCAGAGACTCCTGGTCCAATAGGGTGCTAGGAGAATTAGCTCCACCCTTTCCTCGAACAAATTCTGAATTTCGGCCAGAATGATGGGAAGAGGGGGAAAGGTGTAGAGGAGCCCTGGGGGCCAGATGCTCCAAAGTGCGTTGGTCACTTCCGCTCCCTGGGTTGGAAATCTGATGAAGAATCTGCTTACCTGAGCATTCTGAGGAGTGGCAAAGTGATCTACTGCTGGAGTTCCGAATCTGTGGGACAAAGCCAGAAACTATGAACTGTGGAGTCTCCATTCCGACTGATTGACTCTGGACCAACTCAACCAGTCGGCCTGAATATTGTCGACCCCCAAAATGTGGTCTGCCCTGATGGATAGAAGGTGTCTCTCTGCCCATCTCTCCAGCGTTCTGCCTCTCTCATCAAGGCCCTGGGCCTGGTCCCCCCTTGCCAGTTGACATGGGCCTTTGTGGCCACATTGTCTGTCATGACCAAAACGTGGGAATCCACCACCCTGTTCCGGAAGTGTTTCAGGGCTAGGAAGATGGCCCTGAGTTCTATCCAATTTATGAGGCATACCCTGTCTATCTGAGACCAACTCCCTTGAGCTATCTCACCGGACAGATGGGCTCTCCAGCCATGAAGACTGGCATCTCTGGTGAGGAGGATCCTGTCTGGCTTCTTGAAGGGATGACCCCGCCAAACTGCCTGAGATTGCCACCATGTGAAAGACTGATGGACCTGTAGTGGGACATGGACCTTGATGGAAGTGTGGCTGGTTCCTGCCCGTTGAAAAGGTAGCAGGAACCATAGAAGCGCCTGAGCATGGAGGCAGACCCCCGAGACAATGCCAATGCATGAAATCATCTTCCCAGGAGTTGAGATAGGTGAGACAAGGGAACGTTGTGCTGCCGCCGAATCCGGAAGATGGACTCGTTGAGGCTCTCCCCGCACTCCGGTGAGATGAAAACCTTGCAGCATGATGTATCGATGATCGCATCGAGATGAAGCAGCCTGGTCATTGGGGAGAAGCGGCTTTTCTTGAGGTTGATAAAAAAACGTGGTCTCGTAAACACTGCAATGTGACATGAAGGTCATGATGGGCAGAGTGGGCTGACTGTGACTGGATCAAGATGTTGTCCAGGTAACACTGGACCCTCACTGATAAAGCTTGAAGCAAAGCCGCCAATGCTGCTAAGATTTTTG
This sequence comes from Laticauda colubrina, assembly GCA_015471245.1. Lineage (NCBI taxonomy): Eukaryota > Metazoa > Chordata > Lepidosauria > Squamata > Elapidae > Laticauda > Laticauda colubrina. The sequence continues at coordinate 25,089,366 of BLBF01000022.1, read as the reverse complement.
TGAAAACCCCTGGGGGGTGCGACAAAAGACTGAAGGGAAGAGCCCGGTACTGGAAATGCTCGTTCTGGTAATAGAAATGGAGAAACTGGCGGTGAGACCAGATCGGGATATGGCCCTCTGTGAGGTCAATGGTGGAGAGGAGGTCACCCTCCCGAACGCTTTCTAGTATGGAATGCAGGGTTTGCATCTTAAAATGTCTGTATGGGATAAATCTGTTTAGGAGTTTAAGGTTGAGGATGGCTTGCCGCCACCACCACCCCGAGGCCTTCAGGATCATGAAGAGAGTAGAAGCCTAATCCTCATTGATCCATTGGAACCAGCTCTATGGCTCATATGTTAACAAGAAGTTGAATGGCCAATTCCATGAGGGCCCATTTGGAGCCGTCCCTAGACGTAGGACAGCAAAACAAAAATTGTGGGGTTGGAGAAAGGAACTCAAGCCGGTGGCGCAACCTCATGTCCTAAGCACCCGGGCATCTGATGTTGACTTCTCCCAGCTGGAGGTGAAGAAAGCCAAACAGCCTTCGGTTTGTGGAGCCTCTGGGAGGTGAAATGGGGCATTCACAACCTCCTCCCTCTCAAAAGAGCCATTTCCAGGAGCCTGTTGTTGTCTGCCAGAAGCCTCAGGACATTGATTTGGGCGAGGAGGAAATGTCCTCTGGCCCCTGGAAAATCGAGCGGTGGATTCAGGCCTGAAGGAAGAAGATCGATAGAATGGCCCAGGGCGATATTCCAATCTCTTCCCCACCGATGAGAGGACCTTCCTCTTTTCCTTGGTTTCTACAAAGTATGGCTCTAGAGCATTGCCGAGCAGTCTTTCTCCAGCACATGGGGCAGACGCCAACTTCCATTTCCGCCATGAATCGGATTTCCAATTTCGCAGCCAAAGAAGCCATCTGGCCACCACTGAGGAGGCCATGGCCCTTGAAGCAAACTTGGCTGAATTCAATGTAGCATCTGCCGTGAATTCTGCCGCTCCAATTATCTTGTTGAGATCTTGATGTGCCCTGAAATCGGTGGCTCTCCTACAGTTGGTGTAGCCAATGCAATGAAGATCTCATGAAAAATGAAACTGCTGTAGATGCCGCCGATAGCCCAAGCCGCTGCCTAGTGGGTGCGCTTGAGGATTTGCTCAGACCTTTTGCCCCCTGCCTTAAGCACATCCTCTGGCTCAGTGGGGATGCCTGATGAAGAGAACAAGGCTACCACTGGGACGTCCACTGAGAAAACCAGCAAAGCGTTGGCCAAGTCTGGGACCACGTTATAAAATTACCTGTCGTGTGATGAAGGACAAGGCCCCAATCCAGAGAGGGTACACTGCTCCTTCACTAAGTCAAGGAATATCAGTGGGGAAGGGAGTACCTCAGTATGAACCACTGGCTTGGAGAACAGAGAACCACTGTGCCTGGAAGAGGCCACCTGTGGTTCTGGAGCCCCTCCTCAGGGGTTAGCTGGGCCGTGACCGAAGCTTGTGCAGAAGCGGTTTAAATAATAAAGGTTTAAAAAACGCTGCTGAAAGAGGTTGATCAGATCTAAATTTTTCCTCCTCTGACATATTAGGATTTCTGATCTCACCTTCCTCCTCCTCAGAATAAGAGGAGCGACTGTTTTCAGAAGGGTTGGTATAATCCCTCTCCTCATCCTTGCCACAATCTGATTGGATAGGCTGGAAACTGAACAAAGGAAGGCCTTTGTGGGATAAAGAGACTGCTTGGGACAAGTTAGGAAACAAGGACTGTCCTCCCCCTGGTGGCCGAAGGAGTTGTTGAAACCCCTCAACCAGGCCCTGCCTTATGGCCACTGAGACCATTTCCCTGATGTCATGAGGCCTGTTTCCTGTGGGGGGGGTCCACTGGACACAAGCCTGCAGCAGTGGGAGTGAAGGTTGCCTCAGGTCTAGGCCTGTGGCCCCCTTGGATTATTTGACCTATGGGAAAGGAGGGACCAGGGCCCCAAGCTGCCTGTCTAGAGGATGCATCTAACTTGCTCAAATTCTGGGGTAAAAGCTCTTCTTTCACCCTCTCTGGAGACCAAGCTAAAAGGTGGTTAGAGAGCTGGGGGCATTCCCCCCCTTATAGAAACCTCTGGGCAGCTCTGTACCTCCCGTGGATGAGCAGCCTGCTGGATCTGGTGTCTCATCTGTGCCAATGTCTTTGCAAATTTCTTTTCCAGAGCAGCATGCCTTCTTTTCTCATGCAGGCCTGAGCTCTGATTTGGAAATCTTTTTGGGAGCTCAGGGCCGTGGCTCTAATCTTAGCAGCAGCATTTCTACTGGCAGAATGGCCTCTTTGTCTTCAATTCTTCCTCATAGGGGCTTGAGAATCTTGGGCTTCTTCTTGGGGTCTATGACTTCCCTCTCCATTCCACAAAACAGAGCAACACAAGAGGTGCTGTGAGCTCCCCCTGTGGTAGTGCTGTCTGTAGCATGCACCAGGTAAGCTGAGGGAGCTGTGAGACCCAATTAGGGAAACAAATTGGCCGTCTGACTTTCAAAAATGGCCGCCTGCCATGTGTGGCAGCCCTGGGATAGTCGCACTCCCTCCTTCGCTCCTTAGGCTCTTACCAGGCCCCGAGTGATTAGCAATAGCCAGAAACAGCTGCAAAATGGCAGGATTGAGTTCCAGAGTCAGCTGTGAAGCAGCTAGATTAGCAACTCATTTGCATGATCTTTGGAACTGTGTGGGAGGCTCAGCAGGACACTCCCTGAGCCCGCAGTTCCTCAGTGAGGCAGCACCGAAGTCTCAGCGCTCAGGAGAGCAGATCCCCGCTCTCCTGTGTTGTAGCTTGAACCAGAGCCCGAGAGCAGTAAGAAGCCTTGAAAAAGAAATCGCTGTTGCTAAACTCTTCTTAGCTCAATATTACTCCTTCCAGAGACAAAGATCCAAGACAAGAAGCTGAGTCAAAAAGATGGCAGGCCAGCTAAGGGCTGGATTTTTATAGTGGCATACTCAGCTCTATGACATCAGAGGGAGGAGTCATATCTCATTCCTAGACTCTCGTCGCAGCGTGGATGAGAATTAGTAATACCATCAGAAAGGTACTCAGCTTATAATGTGAGCTACTCAACAGTATGAAACTCACATAGGAATTCCAATTACTTTTATATGTAAATAGCAAGTACAAGTGTTTTGAAAAATACTGACACCAGTGAATCCATGCATGAAATACTGTCCTGCCAAGGAAAGAATGAAGCAATCTTTTCCTTGATCAAATATGGAAACCAAAGTGCTTTGATCTTTGCTAGTTTTCTCAGTTTCATGAGAACATTTCTTCATTTCAGTTACTGAAACAATGTAATCTCAAAAGATAATTATAATTCTTGCCCACTTGGATTTATGATTTTTAAACCACAATTCTGAGTATCTTTCCATTTCCTTCAATATCCAAAGTGCACTTGTATATACTCTGTTCAATTGAAAAACTCTCATTGTAGAGAAAAATTAAGATTTTAATAAATCTATTAATTGTATTAGTGAGCAAAGCTGCCATAGAGTTCAGCAATCTTTTTACTTCCAGATTATATATAAATGGATTATCAACTTTTGTAAACAGGAAAAGTCCCTGAAAACCTAAATATCAATAGAAATTATCCAACCATATTAAAGACATATCAATACACCAATACCTATCAGTTCAATGAAAAAATACTAGTGATGATGGCAATGAAATCCTGAACTATACTAGATAATAACCGTCCTGGAATTGGTACAGATTCCTTAGAAACTATGGGAAGAGAGAGAAGCAATGAACCTGTCAGCTGGACCCTGAAAACCAAACAAATTGCTACCATGCCAAAGATATCTCTATCTCTGCATTACTTGATTTGATTTATATTCTTTTATTTTACAAGTAAATAGGAAACTATGGTGCTGCAAAGCACAAATCCAAAGAATACTTATTTTTATTTTCAAGAATCGGACTGGATTCCCAAATAAACTTGATGCATTTTTTAAAAAAACCATCAATGACAGGTCTGTGGCCCAGTAATATACTTGTAAATTCTAACCCTAACCCCAAAATGAATTTTAAAAGCATCCAATAAGATTCAAGGAAAGGATGGGGCATAATATTATTTAATTTTCTGGTAAAAGGGCACCATGTGACTTTCATCCATCACAGCAATTGTTTTGTGAGAATGCCCATACATGTTATCAACACTTCAAACAAATATTAGGCCAGAAAAGCTCAAATACACTGATCCCAAAATACTGTTTCAATCTTAATGACTCTTTATCAATTAAAAATTTTGCAGTCCAATAAATATTTGCATTTTGTGACAACTGTGACTCACAGCCTCACCATTATGAGGATGGACTAGGCAATATGCAGGCCATTGATCTGCATTTGAAAACTATTTGAAAACTGTAATTAATCTAGACTGAAGCTGCCTATATGCTGGTGGAGAAAGGCTGTCACAACCATGTGACAATAATAACACTAGTTTTATTCATTTCAAATTTTTATTATTTTCATTATAATCTTTCTATAGTGGAAATATCTTTATTTTCAGGTATTGCTTTTAAGTTAGTGCTGCCCAAATAATGTAATAAATGTACACAACTGAATTACATATATTCCAAATTGATATTTATCCTGATCAAAGACTCAGAGTGGTTGAAAGAACCAACATGAATTATCATAATTCCCTTCCCCAGCATTCAGGCCTATGATGCTGTTGCATTAAATATCCAGGTGGCTATGGCTAGAAAAACTTCAGCTCAAGTATTAGTAAATTACCAGGTAAACCCCAAATCTACAGTTACAAAGATAGATTTATCAAGATAATTATGAATTATCCAATAAAGCAGGGGTGTCAAACTCATGTCACCACAGGGTTGCCACATGACATATCGTGACTTTTTTCCCCTTCTCTAAACCAGGCATGGACTTGGCCAGCACGTCATGCATCTGGGCCATGAGTTTGACACCTCCTGCAATAGAGATGCAAGATCTTCTTTCTCCAAACTTCTCCAGATTAGCTAAGTCATTGGGGCAATAATTAAAGATCCAGTAAAAACAAGTAACCACTTTGGAAGTAGCTTCTCTAGTGTTGGACTTGCCAACCAAGCCAATACTTCTTTCAAGGCACTACATAAAGTGTGTGATACAATTATTGTAAGCAGCTAGGATATTTCTGGAAAATGCTGTCAAGTCTGGACTGCTTTGGAAGAAAAACTGTTTATACATAATGAATTCTTTCTGAAGAAATTGTAGATAAGTATCCAAGTTAAATAGTGTAAAGTGTGCTCATGATTAACCTGGGGAAAATATCCATTTCTATATTCCCAATTAGAGAAGAAAAACTAGTATTGCAAGACCAGAATGTTAATTTCCATTCCCAGTCACTCTTCCCTGACCAACTATGATGTGCAATATGAAGCTGTTGTTCTGCTGAGCAAAATATATAGGGGAGGGGAGACTTTTTTTAAAAAAAAGTTGATACCGATTTCACCATTTATCAAATTCCCTGCAGTAAAGGAATCATCAACCCTTGAATTTTAGTGATTATGACGAGACAATTAAATGTTAAGATTAAAATAAATATTATCTTGAAAAATTGGCATTTGGGAAAGTTTAAGCTTTTCAAAATACTGTGCAAATAATGCTGTAACAGTTAAAATTATCATAAATATTACAATTAATTGCCATGTATGATTTACTGAGAAAGCAAACAGCAGCAAATAAAATATTGCCAATTCAGTTTTAAGAGAGTTAATTTTTAGTACCATAGCCTTAAGGTTAAATCTATTCCAGGAGCTACAGTCCTATTTGGATCTCATTTTTTCAACCACACATATATTTAACACAACAAATAAATATATAACAAATTTATCTTATTATTCCTAAACTTCTTCAAATGTTTAGCAAAAAAAATACTTATCAACCACTTAAAAATCTTGCTAAAAGAATCACCTAACACACACTAGGAAAATATCTACCTACCTAAAAACCGTAATTTTGCCCATTAATTTTTTTGTCTGTTGAAGCAAGCAAGCTTTGATGGACACTTCCTGTAAATGAAGTAGATTGAGTTATTAGAAAAGTTGTGTGAATTCACAACATTATCAAATACAGTAAGTTTTATTTTATTAAAGAAATCAAACATCAAACAAGCCCAATTTATTTTATTGAACTCTGAAAGTACAACCCAAAACACTAGAACAATTTCAAAACATATACTATTTATGCATTTGTCTTTATTAATCTGTTTCAAATGTAATCACCAAAGGTTAATTGCACTTTTCTTTTTCTTAAAATCTAGTTTAAAGAATTCTCAGACTTCTAAATCTATTATTTACGATGCACTTACTGTCACTTTAAAAAAACTTTTCCAATCTTACAATATCACTGAGGAATAACTCTATACATGTTGCTGTTGATTTGATTGCTCAATATAAATACTTTATAAATACATAAAGTGCAAAAATATTATTTAATGCAGGTAGTCCTTGATATATGAACTCAATTGAGCCCAAAATTTCTGTTGCCAAGATATTTTATAAGTGAATTTTACCAAAATTTTACAATGTTTCTTGCCATAATTGTGAAGTTGTGAATCACTGCAGTTGTTAAGATAGTAACAAAGATTCCCTGTTGGTTTTCCTTGTCCGAAGGTTACAAAAGGTGATAACATGGACCCTGGATTGCTGCAACTGTCATAAATATGAGTTAGTTGCCAAGTGTCTGAATTTTGATCACATGAACACGGGGACGGTACAATGGTCATAAAATGTGAAAAATGTCATAAGGCACTATGTTCTGTACTGTTGTAACTTTGAATGATCACTAAATGCACTGTTATAAGTCAAGTCACCTGTACTGGACAATTTACTTTCTCAATTTTTTCCATTTGACTCTCCATTTATAAAGAATGTTAAAGATTGTACTATACTTGTTATGCAGCTTATAAAGGAGGGGTGTCAAACTCAAGCCCCACGGGCCAGATCCGGCCCACTGGATGCTTAGATCTGGCCTATGTGGCTGCCCTGGAAATAACAAAGGACTGCCTGTGGTGCCTCTGCCAGCAAAAAAGGAGCTCGCAAGGGGAGGGCTGTGCGTGGCGCTCCCAAGTTCTGTTTTCACTGGCGGAGGGTTGCAGGAGGCAATATCAGCCAAAAACGGAGCTTCTGTGGGCCGTGTGTGGCCCCCCCAAAGCTCCATTTTCACTGGCAGAGGGTTGCAGAAGGCCGTCACAACCAGAAATGGAGCTTGGGAGCCCATTTTTGCTGGCACAGGTGCCCCCAACACAATGGATGTCATGTTGGCGACAATGAACATTAACAGAGCTGTTGTAAGGGAACAGGAGGCAGGAGTATTGGGTATGTTCACAACCTTTATAAATAGATAGGATAAAATGTAGTCGTAGTAATAGTAGTAGTGATGATGATGATGATGCATATAAACTCATAGACACCATATAATAAAATTAAGGTTCAAAAAGTTGTTTCATTTTCCTTAAAATGTAAAACAATGTAAAATAAATAATCCTGTTCCGATGCAAATAACAAGTCACATACAATAACTGATTCTTGAGGAAGATTTTTAAATAAGTCTCTAATCAGTTTTTGGAATTATTAATTTTAGGAACTGACCATGAATATGAGGTCAGCAAAGAAACTTGAAATGTACAGCCTCCTGGAGCCCAGAAAAGCCAGCACCGAAGCTCCGGGGCTGGAGGAGAGCAGATCCCCACCCTCCGCAGTTGTCCAGGCTCTACCGGGTCACCTGGAGCTTCTGTAGCCATGTGGAATCTCTCCTTTTGCTTTCTCTCTACGCAGCTGAGACATGTCCTGCTTTGTGACAAGGAGCTGAATCGAAAGGTGGGGGCCAGCAACAGGGCTGGCTTTTATAGGCTTGGCAGACTCAGCTCGATGATGTAGGAGGAGGAGTTTTTCCCTATCCTGGACTCTTATAACAGCGTGGAGGAGAATGGAGCATTTTATTGTTTTCATTTTCTATTGTCATTTTAGCTCTAGAGAAAATCATACTTGTTAATAATAAAATCATACATCATGTTAATAGTTGTGATATACAAAATAACACTATATAATATAGTTATAGTATGGTAAGAGATATTAGGACATCAAAACATGATGGAATTATATTTAAGACAAGGTAATAAGTTTTTACGAGAAAAGTTTTCTAAGTTATCTCTGGTTGCTATGTGATCTGAACAATTTCATGCAACATAAATAAACAAGGTATGTTATTTTAAAAGATTTTAGAATTGACATTTAATTGATTTTGCTGACAGATTATAAAACTTTTATATTCCTCTGAAAGAAATTACATTCATTCAATTTATACTGATTTTCTCAAGAAATAAATAAAAAACAAAGTTTATTGTAAATCAATATGTCAGACTTGCTATTTTGGGGGGGAGGATTCTATGATTAGGATAATTTAAAATGTTACTGAAAATAGAAATGGCCAATTTTATAATGCTCTTTTACAAACACATGGTTTGTTCTGTGTTAATTCTTCTGGTCACATTTTGAAAAAGATGTAACAGAGCTGGGGGAAAAAAACAAGTGGCCAATCTAAAAGATCAGGGCTTCAAATACTTCTTTCTGAGGTGGAAAGGATGTTTGAGACTATACCTTGGGGGAAAAATAACCAAATGAAGACATAATACAGAAGTTTAAAATCATATATGGGGTAGAAAATATAAAAAGAGAAGTTTTTCTATTTTCAAAAGACTAGGAATAGGGCTACCCAACAAAGCTGATGTAAGGAGATTTAAAAAAGAAAAAGAAACCATCTATTTACACAGTGTATAACCAATCTGTTGAAAACAAGGTGCAGTGAAGACCATTGGTTTTAAAAAGAGAACTGGTTAAGACCGTGAAGATTTATAGAACTCAGCCTCAATCTTATCTTACACTTCTAAGTATTAATTGCAATGGAACAGTAGTGGGGAAATGTCTCCACCTCCTCCTTTTGAGCGTACAAGAAGCACATGACTAGCCACTGTGAAACAAAGCCAAAGCTGGACTTAAAATAGGTCTTGGCTGCATCTAATACAACTATTATGTTCTTCATCCATAACACAGTCATATTCAAAAACACAAACTCAGGCACTGAAAAAGTATTCAATGAGAAAATATTATGAAAATGTATATTTTGTAATATTTTCCTTCTGTTAATCATTATGTTTTAGAATTTAAGCTGTGTTTCTAAAATCTGTCTATTCCTTAATTTGAAAAAAATGCTAAATAAAATACTAATTACTTCAGAACCAAATATGAGCATCAGCAAAAAATATTTGAAGTAATCTCATCACTTATTTTGCAATATTCAAGAGACAGGATTTTTTATGATAGAAAGAAGACTCAGCTTGCTTCTGAAGTACAAGGTTGAGTGTGATTCTATTATCTGAATATATCAAAAATAGAAGAGAAAAAAGGAACTATATAAGAGGATCCATAGAACAGATGCGACATGTAACTGTGTTACAAAAGCCCAACTCTTTTACCCTTCAAAATTTACTAGTTTGTGCTAATCTGTATAATAGAAAGCTTAGCAATTTATTATGACTTCAAACTAATAAAATGGTCTAAAACTGTGGTGGTGCAGTGGTGAGAACAACATATTCCTTCATTGTTGAATGCAGCATACCTGCAACTATCTCTAAAAGATGCTATGATTACAAAGCTACATTTGTCATATATAAATATGACTGGCTTTGAAAACTTTTACAGCGGAAAGGAGAGGAATTATTGCCACAACAACTACAAAGCCTTCAGCTTGATAGAACATCTTCTACAATGATAATCTTCTGGACTAGCTTTGAGGATTGGAGGAATGGGCATTATCTTAAGAGTCATATTTTTCCTACCTGAGGGTTCATTTTCATTTGGGAACAGAAATGTTGGGTCCACAGGAGCTTGAATATTGGATGCTACAAGGTTAGGCACCTTTTGTGCTGCACAAATACATGAAGCTGCCTGGAGAGGCCTATCAGCATGAGGTGAAAGATACTCAATTATATATTTTCAACTTAAGCCACACAATGATGCAACAAAGGCCCTGATCTGTTGTTTGGGGACTATACTAACCTGGGCATTGGAAAATATATTCTGGCTAAAATCTAGTAAAATGGACTGAGCTGGAAATACTTCCATACTAGATGGAAAAATTGATATGGAAATTTTTAGTCATCCAGGTCATGTTTGTCCCAAATATGCTTTTTCAAGAGATAATTGGATTTGGGTTTTTTTGAAGTCATTTCACTTCTCATCCAAGAAGCTTCTTTAGCTCTGACTCGATGCGTGAGGAATGGAAGGATTTATACTCCTTGCAGACAGCTGATCATTTGTGAGAGAGTTGCTGAGGCCACTTGAAAATTTATCTGTGTCCTCAGGATGATCTGAGTAGTGCAAAAGAGTGTGGATCCTTCTTGGACCTGCTGAAAAGACTGTTGTAGATTGGAGACAGATTAAGTTGTATCCATCCGCCTCTGCTGAGAGGGCAGTTCAATTTTGACACAGATGGCCTCTTTGACCCCTCTTTCAAACCAATGGTCCTCTCTTTTCAAAATGTGGACTGCTGAATTTTGTCCTAATGGGTTTGTTCTATGTTGTGCCATGTGTTTATAAAGTGCTTGTTTTCAGATCTGCACATCTCACTTCATTGTACTGCATATACCATGTTGCTCAGTTTGTGTCTGGGTGTTTTATCATTGGGATGGACAAACTTCTGCCTTAGTTTATTCTTGGGTTTAAAGTGTGGATGTATATTGTGTTCAAAATTCAAAATTTACATGCATGGTGTGTTGTGAGTTATCTTGTGAGTTTGCCTGCAAGCAAATTTTATGTGACAGACTGAGCAAGTCAATGGCAAATAGATTTCTGAATGAATCTGTGATTCTGTGAGCAACTCAATCTGCCTGACTGAGTTGCCTGGTTTTGGGTAAAAGTTGTTCTTTTATTATAAAAAATTCAATATTTATATAAATATTTATAATATTTACATACAAGCCATGCCCAGCCAGTCACATGATCACCAAGCCACATGTACAAATTAGGCCATCCCCACAGAACCAGTTAGTGGTCCCTGGGATCTAAAATTATGAGTTTGGTGGTCCCTGAGGTCCAAAAGGTTGGTGACCCCTGCTCCAGAGCAACCATGGGTTTGCCTTAGGTTACATGTGCAGTCCTAGTTTAGATCTTGTTTTTGAGCAACTTTTGCTCAACCTCTGCTTGGTGAAAGGTGGGTTCAAAAAGTCTGAGTGAGAAAAAAGACAAATAGGAGACTCTATACTATTTTAGACAAATGGCTGTCCAGGCTCCTATTAAAAGCCTTCAATGTTGGAACGCTCGCAACTTCTGAAGGCAAGCTGTTCCAATGGTCTAGATGCTGTGATGGATCTACATCTAGAAATATTAAAATTGTGCAAAGAATGGTATTCCCTGGGATATACTATGGAAGTGAAAGTTAGACTTTGAAGAAACAGGATATTGCCCCTTTTGAACTTATTTAGTTCTCAGTCAAGACATAAATGACTAGCTTGAGCTTCCATGGCTGACACCGGATTAGTACCTGAGAATTCCTACTTTAGTCCAGCATCTTAACCACTATAGCATTAATTCCTATAACCATGAAGATGCTGGACCAGAGCAGGAAGCCCCAGGTTCTAATCCATCCTCAGTCTTAGAAGTTCATTGTATGACCTTAGGCCAGTGACTACCTGAATTGCTCTTGTAAGGATAAACTCCTGCACTCCTGGCTCCTCCTAACATAATACTTTCCCCTTCTTTTTCCTGGAGTCCTTAAACATTTAAATTCAGCCTTCATTTCTTTGCCATTATCTAGTCATAAAAACCCTGGCATAGGACTTACATGGCCTCAACAATCCAAATATAAATGAAAAACTATAACTGATATATATTATACCAAAGTATGTTTTAAATCTCTTAACAACTGATTTTACAGCAAATACCTTGTCGACATCCTCAGACCGCAATAGCTGAAACTTACATAAATAGCTTGGACAAATCTTTGAAGTTTGACATCCAAGCCATCAAAGAGATAAACTGTTTTGTTTTCAAACTATTACAAATCTATTCTTGTTGTAGCAGATCTTCTACACACCATAGCCCCAATAATGGAACATTTATATGTGAACTGGGATCTAGGTATTCAAAGCAATATTCACAATTATAAAAGTTCTTTGCTTTGAAATGGGGTGTTGGTCTTACCTGATATTCTTCTCGGTGTGCTGAGAGAGAATCCAAAGAATGGGTTAACTTCGCCTTTCTGCCCAGAGACTGAGTCCTTTTAAACTTTGTAGCCACGTCTCTCCTGTGTCCCAGTTTTAATGAAGGCGTAGCAATTGACTTGACGCATTACTGATCTTGTTGTCCACTCCTGAACTCTGGACCAGATGGTTGCCAGGGTGGGGTTGGACTGTCTCTCAGCACACTGAGAAGGAGCGTAAGACCAACACTGGGTAAATGTTAGACCAACACTCCTTCTCCAGTATGCTGAGCAGAGAATCCAAAGAATGGGACATACCAAAGCCAGCTTGTCCTAAGGCTGAGCTGCAGTCTGGTCCCGAGTCTCCAGGCCTGTGTGTACTTTCTGGAGAACCCATCTGCCAAAGGCCGCTTCAGCCACAGCAAAAGTCTCCAGCTTGTAGTGTCTGATGAACGGGGACGGTGACTACCAAATCACTGCCCTACAGACTTCCTAAGGGAGTGCTATGTCGCCCATGCGGCAGTCATAGCCGTGCTCCTGGTTGAGTGGGCTGTCACTCACTGGGGCAATGGGAGATCATGAAGTTTGTATGCTTTGGCGATGCATCCACTGACCCACTGTCAATGTGTAACCTTGCTACCTAGAGTGCAGAAGGCTGGAAGGACATGAATAGAGGCTGTTTTCCTAAAAGGAGCTGTTCTTTTAATGTACATGTGCAGGGCTCTCCTGACATCCCAGGCATGCCACTTCTTTTCCAGGGCATTGGTCGGGCCCAGACAGAAGTCTGGAAAAATGATTTCCTGTGCCCTGTGGAATTACCCTTGGGAAGGAAGGAATGATTCAGGTGCAGAACAGCTCTGTTTGAATAGAATACACACAAGTCATCCCTTATGGAGAAGGCCACCAGCTCTGAAATTTGTCTGTAGAGGTAATAGCCATGAGGAAGGCTACCTTGCAGGTGAGGAAGCACAGCTGGCCACCCATAACAGCTCTAAGAGTGCCAAGGAGAATGTTTGCAAGACCTTGGGTAAGTCCCAGATGGGATTTAAGTTGGTTGTTCCTTTAATAAAACTGCGCACAATAGCATGCTGCACCAGGGACTCCAGATCCCCGCATGACAACACCAACCACAGAGCTACCATCTGCCTGAGTATGGTGTTAGGGATACGCCCTTGTTCAGCCTGTCCTGAAGGAATTCCAGGATTGAGGCTACGGGTACCCTTGGAGCACCAGCTACAGAAGACAAGGCAAGGCACAGATCCTGTTAACTAATTGCCTCCTGGAGGCCTGGATTGTCCAGATCACCCTGGCAGAAATTTTGCCTTGTCTCAGAACTGTCCACTCAAATGCCATATAGTCAGTTGAAACCATTGTGATTCTGGGTGGACTAGGATTCCCTGACTTTTGCCTTGTGGAATCCTCCCAGGGCCTGGATACAGATAGACTGACCAGGTCTGCAAACCATGGCCGTCTAGGTCAGTGGGGAGCCAGGAGTAATATCCCTGCCTTCTCGGCCAAAACCTTCCTGATTTCTCCTGGGAAAGGCATATAAGAGGCTTTGAGGCCATTGAGTGTGGAGTGCATTGATCCCCTCCACCCCCGGTGTTGCAAATCTGGAGTAAAACCTCACCATCTGACTGTTTAATGGGGTAGCGAATAGGTCCAGGACCGGGGCCCTGAACCATTCTGACAGCTCTCTGAACCGTTCTGGATGCAGGCACCACTCCAAATGGTTGACCGTAGACCTGCTTAACCAATCTGCCTGCACATTCATTGTCCTTGATATGAGTTCTGCCCTGATGGAGAGAAGATGCTTCTCTGCCCAGGTATTGGATTGCAGCATCTATGAGACCTCTCTTAGTGTTGTCTTTTGATATAGGACAATGTATGAAGAATCTCAGAGGTGGGGAAAGCAATTTGAGTGTGATGCCTAGTCTCACCGTGTTAAGGATCCAGGGGTCCATCATGGTTGCCTCCCACTGGTTTGCGAATAGCCCTAGGCGGCCACCAATGGGAGGACTGGACTTGGGGTCACTTGTAGGGACACAAGGGGCGACCTCCAGAGCCACAAAATGGTCCCTTGGCCTGGAATTGTTGTCTGTTCCTGTCCTGAGATCTGGTTCTATCCAGTTGGTGGTCAGCTCTATGGGGGTACGTCCTCTGGAAGTAGCCCAATCCAGTGTCTGTTGACCAAAAGTAAAGTCTGCGAAAGTAAGGCGAAGGGAGACGGTCAGCTCGCCTGTGTAGGGAAGGCAGATCTTTCTCCTGTCCTTGGTTTCCATCAATATGGGCTCCATGGCCTATGTTAGGAATATAAGTCATCTAACAGGTATTTGGGTTAGAAATATATAAACCAGAATAGACATTTTAATACTATCTCTCTAAGGGAATGCAAGAGCATGCAATTGGATGTGGTTTCTCAAATGGCCATAAGATGGAGCCAGAAACCTAGGTTGTTTTAGTCTGAGTCTCAGAAGAGAGTGTGAGTGTATCTTTGTTTCCTTCTGTTGGAAAGTACTGCCTTGCTCCATTTTTCCTAATTGACTGATATTATTGGATTTAATGTAAGTCTGATACTGAACTGTTTTTGACACTAGACTTTGATATTTGGATTTTCCCTGGATTGAAAACTGACTGATTTACTTGTGAATGATTCTGGACTGCCTATTTTTGGACTTTGCTTAAACCTTTCTGGAAGTAAAAACCTACATTTACTGTATAGTGTGTCTGTGTGCTCTGTGTGTATTATTCCAACACTACTCTCTATACGTCTCCCTGTAGGCGCTCATTCTCCTAACGGGGAATTACCTCAACACTGGTTATGGGCCCAGGCCATACCAGGCTAAGATAACTGAGAGTTAGTGTGAATACACAGTACTGTATACAGACAGTTGTTTACTGTTTAATTGTGGTTTACTATCCTCATAAAGATGGCACAAGACACTTCCACAAGTCAATCACTGATAACCCAGTTGGATGAAACAAACTGTTTCCTGGTCTATGAAATACAGTCTACTTCAACGTAAAGAAGTTTTATGGAATGTAGTTCAAGACCCACCAGATGTAAATGCTTGGGATCCAGAAAATGAGGATGATGCCAAGAAGCTTGCTGACTTTAAACAAAACAATGAACAAGCTCTTTGTATAATTGGACTAACAATGAGTGACCAGCAGCTAGTCCATATTCATGGAGAAGAGACTGCTGCTAAGTGTTGGGAGAATTTGAAGAGGATTTTTGTTCGTGACAGTGTAGGTGCACACATACATCTTACACGTAAACTGTTTAGAGCACGTCTTCTGAAAGGTGGAGATATGTTAGCTTATTTAAACTTCATGAAAAGAACTTTTCAAGAGCTACATGAAAAAGAACTAATATTTTCAGAGCTGCATCAAGTTTACATCATTCTGTCCTCACTGGATGAAAGTTATGATGATTATGTATCTTCACTGGAAGTCCTGCCTAGAGATAAACTGAAATTAACAGACATAACTGGAAGGTTGCTAGAAGAAGCAAGAAGACGGCTGGATAGGGACCAGCTGAGGAAGGAACAACCACAAGAAGAGAATTTATCTTTAACTGCCTATACCGTTAGGAAATGTTTTTCTTGTGGGGCTAGGGGACATATAGCTAAATTCTGTAAGAAAACAAAACAACAGAATACTGGCAAACACCATAAGTCCAAGAAGAATGTTAGTTTAGCTACGTCTAGCAATTCAACTGTAAACAATGATTTGTGGGTTGTTGATAGTGGAACATCACAATGCACTACTAAAGATAGAAACAGGTTTGTAAAGATGACCACGAGTAAACAACATGTATCATTGGCAAATGGAAGCTGAAAGCATCAGGTGAAGGCACTACATATTGTTCTTGTATAAACGAACACTTAACCATGTTATATGTACCTAAACTGAAATTTAATTTGCTATCAGTAAGGGCTTTAGTTAATATTGGTTATGTAGTAATCTTTAGGGGAGATAACTGTATAATAGAGAAAGAGGGTAAAAGTGTTACTGCTACTTTAAAAAATGATTTATATATAATACATGATGACCAGTTAAAGATGGCTAGCTCAGTTTATAACAATGTTAAGCCACATGATGAATGTATATATTTACTACATAGACGTCTAGGCCATATTAATTTCAAAATGCTCAAACAAACTGTTGAATTGTCAGAGGGAGTAAAATTGAAATCTTGTAGCAAGTATTTTACACTGTAATGCTTGTAGTCAAGAAAAGAGTAAGGTTACTCCAGCAAACAGACTACATGGGTTTAAGACCAAAGAACCTTTAGAGGTTGTGTTTGCTGACATAATTAGTCCTAAGAAACCAAGTTTAGGAGGTGCCTGTTATATTTTGAGTATTATGGACGATTACTCAAGATACGGTTTCTGCTATCTTATGAAGAACAAAACAGAAACATTCCAACATTTCTTTAATTGGCTAAGGTTTGCTGAGAGAAAAATGAAAAGTAAAGTAATTACTTTAGTAACTGATAATGGGACTGAATTTGTTCACCAAAGATTCCAAACTATGTCAAAATTGGCTGGTGTTGAGCATAAATGTTCTGTACCTTACAGACCACAACATAAGTCATTTGTAGAACGAAGAGGGCAAACATTACAAGCCATGACACGCACTATGTTATTTGATTCAGGTTTATCTGAAACACTGTGGGGTGAAGCCATAATGTGTAGTAACCATGTTTTGAACAATGTAGTAAATACAACAACTGGAGAATTGCCATTCACTCGTTGGCATGGCAGAAAACCAAATTTAAGTTATTTACACACGTTTGGAGCTCCAGCATGGGTGCATATTCCCTCACAAGTAAGACTGAAAGGGCAACATAGAGAGGATACAGGATCTCACAGGCAGATAAAATTAACCAATTACTAAAAAGTTATAAAATGGAACTTTGTAAGCCAGCTAAAATTACACCAATGAGCCAGGAGTTTTGCCATAGTGATGTTCAAAGTCCTATTTTTGATAAGAACATTTATCAGTCCTTGATTGATAGTTTATCTTATCTCAGTAATTGGTGAAGGCCAGATATTGCACACAGTGTTAATCAATTAATGAGATTTTACACTGAGCCAACTGAAAGGCATTGGCAAGCTGCTAAACGCGTGTTAAGATATCTGAAACAGACAATGCATTATGCATTGTATTTGGAGCCTAAAGATGAACTGAATTTGACTGCATATGCTGATACAAGTTTTGCTACAGACATAAATACACGAAAATCTACATCGGGTACTGCTGTATTATTGGGAAAAGTATTGATTGGATGGAGATCTATTAGACAGAAACATCTAAGTTTGTCAACAATGGAGGCTGAATTCTCATGTTTGTCTTTACTGTGTACAGATTTAGTTTTGTATAAGCAATTATTAATTGATATGGGAATTGATGTAAAAGATCCTATTGTTGCTTACAAAGATAACCAATCAGCAATACAGATGGCTTCAAATATTGCTGTTAAAACAAGAATGAAACACACTGATTTAAGATATTTAAATGTGAGACAATGTATGCAAAGTAAAATGATTAAGCTAGAATACTGTATGTCAGAAAACAATATAGCAGATAATTTTACAAAGGCCCAAAGCTCTATAAAGCATAAGGCGTGCTGTGAAGATTATGGACTTAGAATATAAGGTTGTATATATTATCTTACCCAAAAGGGGAGAATGTTCGCAATATAAGTCATCTAACAGGTATTTGGGTTAGAAATATATAAACCAGGATAGACATTTTAATACTGTCTCTTTAAGGGAATGCAAGAGCATGCAATTGGGTGTGGTTTCTCAAATGGCCATGGATGGAGCCAGAAACCTTGGCTGTTTTAGTCTGAGTCTCAGAAAAGAGTGTGAGTGTATCTTTGTTTCCTTCTGTTGGAAAGTATTGCCGTTGCTCCATTTTTCCTAATTGACGGATATTACTGGATTTAATGTAAGTCTGATACTGAACTGTTTTTGACACTAGACTTTGATATTTGGATTTTCCCTGGATTGAAAACTGACTGATTTACTTGTGAATGATTCTGGACTGCCTATTTTTGGACTTTGCTTAAACCTTTCTGGAAGTAAAAACCTACATTTACTGTATAGTGTGTCTGTGTGCTCTGTGTGTATTATTCCAACACTACTCTCCATATGTCTCCCTGGATGCGCTCATTCTCCTAACGGGAAAGTACCTCAACACTCTCTCCAAACAGTTTGCCACCCTTGAAGGGGGAAGAGGCTAGCTTCAGCTTCCATTTGGATCCTATGTCCGCTTGCCAGTGGCAAAACCACAGCAGACAATTGGCCATTACTGACAGTGCAGTGGCCCTGAAAGCAAATTTGGTTCCATCTTGGGTGGCATCAGCTGAGAAATCCATCGCTGCTATCAGCTTGATGTCCTGGTGGAGACGTTCGTTATCAGGCGAAGCTCTCTCTTGCATCTGGCAAAGCCAGAGTAAGGAGAATCTATTGAAAAAGGAAGCGGTCGTTATTATCTTCACAGTCCAGGCCACCCTGTGATAAGCCCTGCAAAGGGTTAGTTCTGCCCTCCTATCCTTGGTTTTCAGAGTGTCTGCCCTATCCTGAGACAGAATAGAAGATGTCAAAGCTGCCACAAGACCGTCTCCTATTGGTAGTTGCAGCTCATCAGCAAAGTCCGGGGCTACATTGTGAAAAATTTTGTCACTCCCACTTGGGTGGACCCATTGCCTCCAGACCACGTCACACAACAATTAGGGTAAGGGAATCTCCTCACTCTCCGCTTTGGTTCTGAAAAAAGGAGTTCATTTAGTTCTGGTAGCCCCAGTGCTGACTCTGATGTACTTGGCTCAACTCCCATTCTTTGAATTCTCTGTTCAGCACACTGGAGAATGCTGGGGGATCAGAAGCCAACCCCTCAGCCTCTGAGAGTATTAGCTCTCTCTGGTCTTCGTCTCCTGAAGGTCAATCCCTACTAGGTAGGGATGAAGTGGGAGAGCGAGGTTCTCTAAGGTTCACCAAGTCTCCCAGAACCTGAGGTGTCAGATGTTGACTATGCTCTAGGGATGAGTCTGATGCCACAGACGCTTGCTTGGTTTCCTTGCTGCAATGCTGCAGTAATCCCCTGCGTTATGGAGATCAGAAGCTTCATCTGCTCAGAAATCTCTGGTCCCTGGTTCTCTCCTGGATGGAGCCCCGCCACTGTGGGAGTAAATGTGGCCTCTGGGCAGTGGTGGGATACGATAAGGTTAACAACCGGTTTGGGATTTATGAGCTTCCTTGCCCATTGTGAGCTGCGTGCCTGTCAATCATCATTAGCATGTCATTAGCACGCTGCTGCCGCCGCTGCTGCAGAGAAGCAGCCTTTGAAACAGCCCTCTTTGTTTTTTTAATTGCAGCTGTGGCTCGTTCGGCAACTGAAGTTGAAAAATCAGGAAATAAAAATCAGGTAACAGCCCGGGTGGGTGGGTGGGCAAAAACATCAGCAGACATAGTACCGGTTCTATGTCTGCTGCTCTTCAGAGCTACCGGTTCTACAGAGGTGGACAGAACCGGTAGAAACCCACCCCGGCCTCTGGGACAAAGAATTGCCTCTTTTTAAAAACAGGTTTCCAATAACTCTCTGTTGGCAGTCGATTTGACTGTGGAGCAAATGCTGCATTTTATAAAAGGTAGTTGTGAAGATTGTTCTCTGACACCATCTGGCAAACTGAGTTTGGGAACTCAGAGACTCCCGTTTCCTGGTTGGATCAGCCGGAAATGAGTGGATGGGATCTCCCCTGGGAAAGTCTGCCTGCCTTCATCGGTCAGCTTGCCTCTCAGCTTTGGAATCTCTCTCTCCAGAGCTCTTTGACTGGGGGGGGGGGGGGGTTCTTTCCTCAACCTTGGAGGCTTTTCTGGAATGTAGGGCTTTTGCCCTTAATCAGGCAGCCACTCTTCTACTGTCTGCTCTTGACGCTGAGGGACCTTTCTGGTTAATCTGTGGCTGTGCTGGGGGGACCTGATCATTCCCACTAACATGAGTCACCTCATGGCTCTCTGAGGTAGCTGTATCCTCCATCTTCTGTTTCTCCTGCTGTATTGGAGGTTTTCCAGTCCCCTGGTAGCGAGGTGCCAGGGTGTCTGCAGCTGAAAAGCACGCCAAACGTCAGTTCTGTTTGAATGAGCCGGAAAATGGCAGCTGTGCTGGGTGGATCAAAGATGCCAGTCATGTTGCTCTCGCAGTTATGCCGGTTGGAGCTTAGTTGTTGCAGCAGTCGTGCCGATGAAACAGGAAGCCAGCTGAATCGTTGCAGTGTCTGCGCTGGTCAGACCAGGATAGCCAGCTGAGTCGTTGCTACTCATTCGCCAAAAAACAGCTGATTTGCTTGCAGCAGCTTTATCGCTTGCTTGAAAACTGCGCCTTTTGCCAAAAAACAGTTGATTTGCTATAGTGGCAAAAAAAGCTGATTTGGTGTTGCTCACCCAAAAAACCACACTGTTCACAATATGCAATAAGCTCTAGTATCCAGTTGTCCTGTTTGAGAATCCAAAGAATTCAGCTCTGCCTTTTTGCTCTGAGGATCTCTTGTTAAAGGCGCCTCTCTTAAGAGAAGACTGAGTCAAAACTGGGACACAATCAGGAGAGGTGTAGTTACAAAATTGAAAAGGATTCAGTCTCTGGGTAGAAAGGCAGAGTTAACCCATTATTTGGATTCTCTGCTCAGCACACTGGAGAAAATCCAACTTTTCTTCATTCTGAGATGTTTTATTTTAAAAACTTTAAAGACAGGGCTTATAAAAATCAATTATTTTTTTAAATTAAAAAAATGTTTTTTTTAATTTAAATTGGATTTTTTTATTTATATCAAAATTATTTTAATAAAATGCTTTTGGAGTAAAAATCTATCTAAAGATAATTTTCTATTTAAGATACATTAATAATTTAGTTTATTCAGCACGTAATGGAACTTAGTTACATTAGCATGAGGCTGTATATTTTGCAATATTTTTATTTTTGGTGAACTAATTCAATGAATCCAAGTTCTGCAAGCTAAATAGGAAACCTTCATTTTGTTTGCAAATAATAATATTAAAGATTCTAACTACCAGCAAGAATGAGTCTTTGTCATTTCAGATCCATGATGGCAATGCGTGTTATTGGGCATCCTCTCACCTGCTGCCTGCCATGTCCCTTACCTTGTTGTGTCACTGCTGCAACACCAGCCATTCATTAAAGTGAATGGAACTGTTGATGAGTCAACAGCAGGTCAGAGGAGGAGCCGCTGGGGGACAGAGATGACAATTGTTCTTTAAAAATTATGATTTAAATTGAGTTGATTTAAATCAAGCCTTTTTACTAGTGATTTAAATTATGATTTTAATCATGATTTTAATCGATTTGATTTAAATCAAATCCACCCGGCTTGAACTTGAATATTATGAGATGAAAGGCAATGTTTTAAAAAATAGAAAAAACAGCCTTAAACAATAAGATCTCATATTTTTCACCGTACATTACAATAGCATAATGTATGCATGCTTCTGTTATGAAAGATTTAGATGTGTTATTATTTCATTATTTACCTTTTTTGAAATAGCATATGGTAAACTCTTTAGAATAGTACTAAAATTTATCTTCCAATTTCCACTGTTAAAAAGCAGTTTTTTTAAAAAAAATATTTTCATTTTTTATTTTATTTTTATTTGCTTATAACAGGTATAAATAAAAAACATAGTTATGAATATATGGAAGCATATAAGAAAAATAAAAAAATATATAAAAGAAACAACAGGACAGGGACGGTAGTCACGGTGCGCTTATGCACGCCCCCTACAGACCTCTTAGAAAAGGGGTGAGGTCAACAGTAGACAGTCTCAGGTTAAAGTTTTTGGGATTTGGGGAAAAAAACCATAGAGTCAGGTAGAGTATTCCAGAAATTCTGTTGCTGAAGTTGTATTTTCTGAATCATGTTTGGTGCGATTAACCTTGAGTTTGTATCTATTGTTTGCTCTTGTATTGTTATCGTTGAAACTGGTAGAACATTGCAATGTATGATTTCATATACTATACTTAGATCAAACCGAAGGTGGTGTAGTTCTAGGTTTTCTAGGTCTAGAATTTTGAGTCTGGTAGCATAAGGTATTCTGCAACAAGTAGAGAAGTGGAGAACTCTTCTTGTGAAATATTTCTGGACTTTCTCAACTATGTTAATATCAGATACGTAATGTGGGTTCCAGACTGATGAGATGTATTCGAGTATTGGTCTAGCAAATGTTTTGTATGCTCTAGTTAGTAGTGTAATGTTACCAGAGAAAAAGCTACTTAAGATTAGGTTAACAACTCTTAACACCTTTTTGGCTATGTAGTTACAGTGGGCTCTAGCACTGAGGTCATTTGAGATGAGTACTCCAAGATCCTTGACAGAGTTTGGATCATCAACAAGGTCTTGATTATTCAGCCTGTATTTTATTTTCTGATTTTTTTTGCCAGTATGTAGGACAGAACATTTATTTGTTGAGATTTGAAGTTGCCATTTGTTGCCATTCTGATACATAGTCAAGATCTTTTTGAAGGGTAGCAGTATTGTCTGTGGTGTTGAATAGCTTTACATCATCAGTGAAGAGAATGCAGTTGCTCTTGATATGATCACAGAGGTCATTTATGTAGGATATGAAAAGAATTGGTCCGAGAACACCGCCTTGGGGGACACCACTGTTGACAGGTACAGAATTTGATAGGACGCTCCCAATTTTGACCATTTGTTGTCTGTTTGACAGGAATGCTTCTATCCAGTTGTGTAGGTGTCCAGAGATACCATAAGATTTTAGTTTTAGTAGTTTGTCGCGTACCACTGAATCAAAAGCTTTACAGAAGTCTATGTAGATTGCGTCTATGCTTTGCCCTGATCGAGTTGTATAGTCCATATGATTTTTCAGTGTAAGAGTTGCAGATTACATGATAGTTTTTTTCCTAAAACCAAATTGTTTATTAGAGAGTAGGTTGTTTGTTTCTAAGTGGAAGATGATGGATTGGTTAATAATTGATTCCATGACTTTATAGGTGAATGCTGCAAAAATATGTACATAATCTCATGCATTTAAACTCGGACCAAGGAACCAATACTTATGACTAGAAACTTAAGTTCACCTAAAGAGATGGCTCAGTGAATTTGGAGGAAGACACAAACATAAAAAGTACTATTAGTACTATTATGTACTAATAGTACATAAAAAGTACTATTAAGATATTAATATTTAGTATCTCCTAAATATTGAGAACAGAAGAAATATTCGAACCATTAGGTATCTCTGTGTTGTCTGTTTTCACTATGCCTTCAGAACAACAATACAATATATCTTTCTTGTATTTTTAAAATTAATAGTGCCAATACAATGGCTGTCCATTCAGAATATCTAAAGAACCAGAATCCTCTTTCCATGGAAAACCTGCTCAAGCCTCTCAAAGAGAAAAAAAACTCAATCCAGGAGGGTGATTCTTCTACAATTTTAACTATTCAGAGTCCTTAAAAGGGTGGTCTGAACACGCTGAGACCGAGTGAAGAACTGGAGACCATTACCAGGGGGTGTGTCCTCAGTTTTCAACTCGGTCTGCAGAGCTATGAGACTAGCAACTACCCATCCTGGATTCTCCCTTCGGTTCATCTGTATGCTCTTCATCTGTAGATGTAAATATATCTTGTATCAGACCAAAATAGATATAAATTGTTTAAAATACTACTCAATGCAAGGGGAATAAATTTGTAAAGATTACAGAATTTCATTGACATACTTAGAATGCTAATACCTTTAAACTACTTTAAGCAAAAATTAGGTTTTTAGCACCAATTAGATACAGATAATCTTCGATTTACAACAGTTTGTGTAGTGACCATCAGAAGTTACAATGACACTAAAAATGATTTATGATCATTTTTCACACACATTTGACCACCCCCATGGTTATGTGTTCAAAATTCAGGCACTTGGCAACCAACTCGTATTTGTGACGGTTGAAGTGTCCTGGCACAGAATGTGATCAAATGTGATCATTTTGGACAGTCAACAAGCAAAGTCAGTGAGGAAGGCAGATTTCTTAACAACCATGTTACTAACTTCAGTGATTCACTTAACTATAACAAGAAAGACCATAAAATGGGGAATCATTTAACAGATGTCTTGTTTAGCAGAAATGTTGGGCTCTATTGTGGTCGTAAGGGCTACCTATATATAAGATCTAGGATATGCTTCAGCTTATTTAAATCTAAATTATGATTATTATTATAATAATATGGTATTTTTAACTTTTCTGACCTTCCACTTTATAATACTGTGTATTTTGCTTTCAAGATAACTGAAGAATACTGAAGAATACTGAAGAATACTGTGTATTTTGCTTTCAAGATAACTTGATAACATAAGTTTCAACAACTCTACAGTATTGGATTTCTACTGTATATAAAAGGCTACAAGGTACATTTAGCAGATATTGGTACAGAAGTATAATTTTGACCTTTACTCATAAGATAAAGGGACAGCCTTAGCCTGAAAATAGCACCGGGGAGAATAAAGTCCAGGACAATTAGTCATATAAATCTGCATTATGAGCTTATTACATTATGTTTGCTAAACATATGATTTATTACAAGAGAAATTTGGACTGCATAAAATTTCAAACCATATCTTTATTATTAAATTTATCATACCTTGATTTCACAATTCAGTCTTAATGCAGTAGCGAAAATTTAAAATTCTTCAATTACTATTAACATGAGTCTGAAGAGTGCTGTGATTATGTGTATAGATAATACTCATCCCACAGCTACAATTGAGTTTTGATCATAAGTCAAGAGACCATAAGACCTGACTTGATTTGATGACTATTTTATAATGCTTGTTAAGCAAGACAGCATGGTCATTAAGAGAATGATTATCATAAAAATCTTCAAAAGCAAAAATAATCACAAAATTCATTCACATGACCTGGAACA
This sequence comes from Laticauda colubrina, assembly GCA_015471245.1. Taxonomy (NCBI): domain Eukaryota; kingdom Metazoa; phylum Chordata; class Lepidosauria; order Squamata; family Elapidae; genus Laticauda; species Laticauda colubrina. Next base: position 25,064,210 of record BLBF01000022.1, on the reverse strand, counting down.
TTGCAATCATACATAAATGAGTCAGTTGCCAAGAACTTAAAATGTGATCATGTGACTATGGGGTGGGACAGCAGTCTTAACTTCTGAGTAACTTTGTAACTTTTAATGGTTGTTAAGTGTCCAATCATAAATTGAAAACTACATGTATTATTTACAGGTAGTTCATAACAAAGAGTTAGAATATACTCATTAACAAGTCTATAGCTAAATATCTTTAAATTATTAAGAATGATCTTTATGATCTAGTGAGGAATCTAATACAACTATTTTTTCAATGTTTTGGCCATATCAGAGAGTGTTTTAAAAGGCTTTAGTATTGATTTCATTATGCCAAAACAATTGAGGAAACACTTTCTCATAATATGGGCTTATCTTATTATTACCCCATTCTGGTTTGAAATTTGATTAGTTTGTTAATATGGACTTAAAGTGATTGATATTGTTTAAATATATGAAAGTATCTTTAAATTATATACTAAAAACATTATCATATGAATAATTACTGTTTTTTAAAGCAAAGGGGGAAAATAATTACTCTTTAATGTTGGAAAAACAATTTGCACCTCCAGGTTTATATCCTGAATGTCTGGTGTGTGTTCATTTTATTTTGATGAATTAATTGTCTATCAATGTAATACAAGACCAATCAATATTATTTTGTGCAGTCACAGTTTAATGTGTTAAAATACTAGATTGAATGACTCCTTGTAGTTAATATGCTCTTTTTTTATATTCTAGCCTCTTTTTTTCCCTCTTTCTGTACATTAATTAAGATGATAAAACAGCAAAATTGGAGAATCTTAGGAACTGTCTGCTTGCTAAAATATAATTTCCCTATCTATTTAATTTCTAATGAAGAAGAATGGAATTCCACTGAAGAAGAATGAAGGTTATCAAACAGAACCAAATTAAGAAATCTGTTGAAGACCAGAATTGATAGATGTGGGGTTTCTCAATAATTTTATGTAAAATTAGCTGATTATTTATATCCCATTTCATTCCAGCAAACAAAATTTACTTATTAAAAACTAGATAAATAAATAAAATTAGATAAATAAAAATTCTAGTCTAAACAGGTTTAATAAGTTTAATAAATTTCCAATTTTGAACTTCTGCAAAGTATCACCTTCAAAAAGCTTCCAGATGATTTTTATCATTTGACCATATACATTTTATCTTTGAATTCCTCCATTAGATGAAAAAGATATAAGTACCTAAAAAAGGAAAAGTAACAAGAGATTATGCTTTACATGTACTTTACCATCATGTTACTGAACATTTCCAAATTACACTTTTAGAATCTAAAGATGTTTATATTTGGCGATTTTAGACATTACTTTTTTCCAACATTTACAAATGTTATTTAATAGATCCAGTAACAGAATAGGCATTGGCTTACCTGAACGCAGTTTCTCAGCATGCCTTGGGATAATCCACACATATGGGTTGAATCTGCATTTCTGCCCAGAGACTGAGTCATCAATCTTTGCCATACCTCTTCTTGTCGGGGCAGGAAGCCCCCTAGCCTGTCACAACGAAGGTGAAGCCATTTGATGATCTTCCTGTGGCGTTGGCTCTGCCTCCCACCCGGACACTGGATCAGACAGTTGCCAGGGTGGGAGTGGATTATCCCAAGGCATGCTGAGAAACTGCGTTCAGGAAAGCCAACACCTATTCTCCAGCATGCCTTTGGGATAATCCACACATATGGGACATACCACAGCTGGCAGTCCCCATGGGCATCCTGTGCACTCCCGTCTGTATGCACTTGCGGTAGCACTCTTCTTCCACAGGCCGCCTCAGCTGAGGCGTATGTGTCCAGTCTGTAGTGCTTTACGAATGGAGATGGGGAGGACCATGTAGCCGCCCTGCAGAAGTCCTCAAGTGAGGCCTGCATTGCCCAGGCAGCTGTGGTAGCTACGCTTCTGGTCGAGTGAGCTGTTAGACGTCTGGGTGTTGGAAGTGTCTGGGTCTCGTAGGCCTTAGCTATACAAACCCTGATCCAGCGGTCTATAGTTGAAGAGGAGATTTTAGTGCCCATTGAAGATGGCTTAAATGAGATGAATAGAGCCTTGATTTTACGATATGCTGATGTATGTTTGATGTACCTGTGAAGAGCCCTCTAAACATCCAATTTGTGCCATCTGTGTTCTCTGTCGTGTGAAAGAGCAGGGCAAAAGTCGGAAAGAACGATTTCCTGAGCCCTTTGGAAACAAGAGTTTACCTTTGGGATGAAGGAGAGGTCGAGGCGCAGGACAACTCTGTTGTCGTGGAATGTACAGAGGTCTTCCCTGATGGAAAAAGCTGCCAATTCTGATATGCGCCAGGCCAATGTGATGGCCACTAAAAAGGCAACTTTGAGCATTAAGAACCGCAGGTTTACAAACTGAAGAGGGGTTTGGGTCCTGAGTAAGGGCTTGTAATATTGTTGACAGCTTTCAAGAAGGATATCTGTGGAAGTTTAAGATTGATAGCTCCTTTGAGGAAGGAATGGGCGACCGGATGATGAGCTAAGGAATTCCTCTTCCCATAGTGCAACACAGTGGATAGGGCTGCTACCTGCCTGCATAGTGTACTAGGAAAGAACCTTTTGTCGAGAACTGTTTGTAGAAAGTCCAGAATCTGTGGCACTGAGGCCACAGTCAGGTCTGTGCCCTTCTTCCTGCACCACTGATGGAACGCTTTCCAGGTAGTGTCGTATATTCTGTTTGTAGAAGGCCTCCTGGAGGCTTGTATTGTTTTGATGACATTTCTGGAAAAGTTATCCCTCCCTCAGGATCCTCCTCTCAAGTGCCAAGCAGTCAGTTGGAGCCACTGAGGATCTAGGTGTTTCAAGACCCACTGGCTGAGAGATAGCCTACCCTGAGGGATCCTCCAAGAGCAGGACACTGACAGGCTCACTAGATCTGCATACCTTGAACATCTGGGCCAGTGGGAGCGATGAGGATGATTCCTGCCTGTTCTAGAAGTACTTTCCTTATCACCCCCGGTATGAGAGGAAAAGGAGGGAAGGTGTAAAGGAGACCCTTGGGCCAGAGGCTGCGATGGGTGTTTACCCCTTCTGCGCCTGGAAACAGGAATCTGGAGTAGAATCGGGGAAGTTGGGTTTACGTTGGAGTGGCAAAGAGGTCAAGTACTGGCCTCCCAAATCTCTGAGCTATGTCCTGGAACAGATCTAAATGGAGATGCCACTCAGAGTTGTCCACCCTGATCCTGCTTAGATAATCTGCCTGGACATTTGCTGTCTCCAATATGTGCTCTGCCTTGACTGACAATACGTGAGCCTCCGCCCAGCTTCCCAGTTGCTGTGTTTCGGACATGAAGGATCTGGAGTGGATCCCTGACAATTGATGTGTGCTTTGGCCGCCATGTTGTTCATTAGGATCAGTATGTATTGGTCGGTCACTGTGCTTTGGAAGTGTTTGAGAACTAAGTGAATGGTTCTCAGTTCTAACCAGTTTATGTTGTGTTGAAGGTCCGCTGTGGACCACTGAACCTGTGCGAGCTGGGACTGTGATGGGCCCCCCATCCCAACAGATTTGCATCTGAAGTGACTGATGCAATTAGATACTTTGAATAGGGACTCCTTGGTGATTGCTGGGGAAACCCACCACCTAAGGGATCTGAGGACATCCGACTGGAGTCAGACCCTGACGTTGGAGGTGCTGGTGCCTGCCCTCTAAAATGGTAGGAAGAACCATTGGAGACGCCTGGCGTGCAATGGGGCCCATGGTACTATGGCTATGCATGAGATTAATTTTCCCAGAAGTTGGGAAAGCACCACCAAGGGAGCACTTGATCCGCTGTGACACGTGCGATGTTGTCCTGATGCTCCTGGGATAAATATACTTTGCATAGATTTGTGTCTATCACTGCGCCCAGATGAAGGAGGCGGGTGGAAGGTATTAGCTGGCTTTTCCAGAAATTGATTTAAAATCTGTAGTCCTGTAGAACCTGGATTGTGTAAGTCAGGTCTGATTTGGCTTGTTGGCTGGAGCTGGACTGGATTAGGATGTCTTCCAGAGAGCACTGGATGTGCACTGGAATTGTTCTGAGGTGCGCAGCCAGTGCTGCGAGCAGTTCTGTGAAGGTCCTGGGGCTGGGACAGTCTGAATGGTATGGCCTTGTATTGATAATGGCCCACCGCATAATAGAACAAGAGAAACCTCCAATGGGAGGGAGAAGTAGATGGAGATGTGGAGGTAGACCTCCGTCAGATCAATGGACGTTAGATCGCCCCCCCCCCTTATGCTCTTCAAGATGGACTGCAGAGATTGCACATTGAATCTCTTGTATTCTAAATGAACATTGAACTTTTGAAGATCCAGGATTGCTCTCCACCACCCCCCAACCTCCTGTGGCCTTGGGAACTACAAATAAAATGGAGTAAAACCCATGCCCCCTCTGGTCCTGGCTCAATGGCCTGGATGTCCAGCAAATGCTGGACTGCCATGTCCATGAGTTTTCCCTTTAAGTGGTTCTTGGAGGATGGGCAATGGGTAAAGGTCCTCGGAGGAGTGGACACAAAATCCAGGGTGAGACCAAATCGCACTGTTTTCAGGACCCAGGAATCAGATATGATGGTCTCCCATCAGTCTGCAAATAGGGCCGCTGGCTGCTGATGGAAGGGCCCAGCAGTCATTTGGATCGATGGTAGGGCGACTTCCTGTGCCATGAAAGGGCTGTTTAGATTGAAACTGTTGTTTATTTCTATCTTGAAATCCCGCTCTATTTGTGAGTCAATCTGATCTAGCCTGCTAGGACCTTTGGAATTGCAAGAATTCCTGGCCTGAGTCTGAGGAACGAAATAGCTGTCTACGGGTGTAGGGAGAAACCCTCCTATCAGCCCTCCTGGTAAGAGAGGAGAACACCTTTCTCTTGTCTTTATTCTCAACTATGAAGGGATTTAAGGCCTCTCCAAATAGGGAAGAATCCATGTAGAGGGAAGAGGCCACTTTTCATTTGGGTCGAGCATCTGCTTGCCACAGTCATAGCCACAACAGACGACGAGAAGTGATGTTGGAGGCCAGGGCCCTGGAGGAGAATCGGGCTGCATGCAGGGAGGAGTCAGGCGCAAATTCAGCAGCCGCCACCAGTTTGTTGACGTCCTGATGCATTCTGATTTCCTCAGGGGTAATCCTAGCCTGTAATTGGTGAAGCCAGAGAAGGGGTGTCTCAGTGAAAAAGGAGGTGGCTGCAGCTGCTTTAACCGCCCAGGCGTTGGCCTGGTGTGTTTTGCCAAATTTTTGTTCTACCTTTTTTTCTCTGTCTTAAGGGCCTCTGCTATGTCACCTGATATTACAAAGGGAAAGACCAAGGACACCAAAGGTTCATCCAGAGAGGGAAGTTGAAGTGATTCAGAGAGAGAAGCATTATTAAAAAAAATATATCATTGCCCCCCGGAGTGGGGAAGAATCCAGGTTGTACCCCTACATCAAAAAATAACTTGGGACAAGGAATCTCCTCTTGGAGAATTGTAGGTTCAGAAAAAAAACCTACTGTTGGGTCCCTGAGTATCAGGTGAATCAGTTGGTATAGTGGGCAGAGGATCAATTTGGCAGTGGTCCTAGCCTTGTGGAGGAGGGATTTAAGTAGTCCTGGGCTAAACAGACCTGTGAACGGGGGTGGATCAAGTGACAGGTCCTCATCTGATAAGAACTCCTACTTCCTCTGGATTTCCTCCTCCCTCCCGATGCCCTGCTTCTAATGGATGGAGTGGGCTGGAGAAACCTCCCTCTGCGGCCTGGAAAAACCCATGGAGGCCTGGTATTGCACTGGCTGCAATGGCTGAGGATCAGATCTTGGGGAAGAAGACTTTGGTTATTTCTCCTCAGGGAGAAATAGCCTGAGCAATAAGGACCTTCAGATCCTCTGATAATTCAGAGGCCACCCTATCTGCTGAGCTCATCCCTGCTGCAGCTGGAGTAAAAGTAGCTTCCAGTCCTGATCTGCAAATCTGCAGGACTAGGAAACATGCAATCAAAAGGAAATCTCTTAAATTTGGATTTCCTCAGCAGGAGAGATAAATTTCTGCTCCCTATCTCCCTTGGTGACCAAGCCCCAGGAACTGCAGGTTCCAGGAACTGTGCTAAAGGCTGCTGGGGGTGGGGGCTAACAGGCCCTGGCTGGTTTGCTTGCTTCTGAGCTCTGGAGAACTGCTTTTCCAGTGCTCTTTGCCTCCTTTCTTCCGCTCTTGTGGACTTTCTGGAATAAAGAGCCTTTGCCTTTATCTTGTTAGCAGCCTCCTTATTTGCAGATTTGGCCTTCCTGGGACTCTGCTTGGATCGTTTTGCAGTCATGAGCTCCATGCTGCCTTGGTCAGCCATGCTGCTAATGCCCAGATTGCAGGAAGGAGAGCTTTCTCAATCCTGCTGCTCCAAAGGGAATTCCAAGTCTGGAAGCCTTCCCTGGGCTGTGGCAGTGGCGGCCCTACCAGTCTCCTGGATAGCCTGCACAACTCACGATGAGGCCAAAATGGCCACCACCTGCCAAAAAAATCAGCTGGAGACCTTGAAAATTGTTTGTCTGGAGCTACCCAGTTAAGCCTGGGAACTCCATGATGTGCTGGGGGCAATTGCAGCTTCAGCACGCCCTCCCAGGGGTAGGGGGTCATTTTGGGGCTCCCCCTTGACTGCCTGGCCTTCAATTGGCAGTTCAGGGGGGCTGCGAAAAATGGAGCAGGCAGAAGTTCCAATTGCTGCCTGTTTACAAAGATTTTGATACTTTGAGGGAGTTTTTGCAAACCTTTGGGAGAATCCACACTTTAAACTGCTGCTTTCTGCTGAAATTGTTGGGGCCAACCTTTGCCACATCTCTATAGGGCCAAGACTGAGTCGTAACTGGGGCTAGGGGCCTTCCTACCCCAACACAAAGAGGTGTGGCAAAGATTGATGACTCAGTCTCTGGGCAGAAAGGCAGATTCAACCCATATGTGTGGATTATCCCAAAGGCATGCTGGAGAATTACTACATTTTTGATCTAAATCTTTGAAGATATCTGCAGCAATACAAAAGTTATGTAATTTTAAGTCACTAAGTATTTTACTCTTCAGAAGTAATTTTTTCTTTTATTTTTTGCACTTTAGTCTCAAATAAAAAGTGAGAATATTTCCCTCCTTATTCTCATATTTCAAATATTTACTGAGACATCCTTAAAGAGACAGTGTTTACTTCTTTGAAAATGTACTTGTTTCTATAGGTAAAACATTACATTTTCTACCATAGTTTCAAGATTCCTGTTTACATCACTGTTTACATCACTGTTAGCTCAGAACATAGAAACACAGAAAACTGACAGCAAAAAAAGACCCAGTGGTCTATCAAGTCTGCCTTTGAGTTTATTTTTTATATTTTTTGTCAGATGATGGCATGTGTGTTTAAACTTGTTACTGATGATTGGGCCATTACCTACACTGGAAATTGATTCGAACCTTCCACTATTCCTGAAGTAATACTTTCTAAAATTAATTTTGAACTTCCCTCTGTCAGTTTGAGGTTATGTCTCTGAAGTTTACCCAATACTTCTTTAGAAACAGTAGGTCATAAGATTCCAAAGATAAACACATGTAAGTACAATCAATTTTAATATGAAAGCTAAGGATATTCGTACATATTGCTACCTGAAATATACATACATTTGGCTCAAACATGCTAATATTACAAGTCAATGTTAAACTGTAGATGTGTGCAGAACTGTGTAGGAATATCGAAAAAGGAAGATTTTTAGGCTGCTATATTATATATACATACTTATATAAATATTTTCTATATAGCTCTGTGACGTCAAAGTTCATATTTACTGGGCATGCATTCTTAGATCTCATAGATATATTCAATGAGATTCTGCAATACATCAGCTTCAATTCCAAAAATGTGTCTCAGTGTGTGGAAACTCAAATGTAGCACATATCTAAATTCTTAAGTTTTAAATTTTTCAACATTGTACTATAATCCATGGAGATCAGTCATATTATCCTAAGAAAAAATGTAGCTACTTCAAAGAATCAGGGTAGAATAAAGTGCTCTAAAAACAATCCCTATTGATAATATCAATGAGACACAAATATAAATAAGCAGTTACTTAATATCTATGAGATGTCTCAAACACACCAAAAGCTTTCGTAACTACTGCTCATAATTACTAATTACTACCAACCGGCCTTCCATTGAGAATCTGTACATTGCATAAATCAAAAAGAGGGCTGTGAAAATATTTACAGACCCCCTCATATCCTGGACATAAACTGTTTCAACTCCTACCCTCAAAACGACGCTATAGAGCACTGCACACCAGAACTAGACACCAGAATAGTTTTCTCCCGAATGCCATCACTCTGCTAAACAAATAATTGCCTCAACACTGTCGAACTATTTACTAAGTCTGCATTACTATCAGTATTACTATTAATCCTCTCATCCTTCCTTTCACCCATCTCCTCCCACTTATGACTGTAACCTTGTCGCTTATATCCTTATGATTTTTTATTGACTGTTTTTCCTAGTATGATATGATTGCTTACTGTATTCTATGACTGTTATTAAGTGTTGTACCTTATAATTCTTGACTCTTGATGAATGTATATTTTCTTTTATGTACACTGAAGGCATATGCACCAAGACAAATTCCTTGTGTGTCCAATCACACCTGGCCAATAAAGAATTCTATTCTATTCTATCGCTCATAATAACTATAACTAAATTAACAGATTTATTTAACTATTTTTGTTGAATCCATTCTTAATTCAAGATCTCATATAATTTACAAAAAGTGCTATTTTTAATTTGTTAATATTTTAACAAGCCAATTGCCCTCTCTCGTTGATTTACAGTAAAATCTTCAGCACCAAATCTGTCTTGTGCCTCATATACTTCTTGGATATAAGCAAGATTGTTAGTTATCTTTAGTAGCTGCTTTTTGATCAGCAGATTATATTTTTGTAAAAAGATTCTTTCTACTGATTTCTTCAAATCAAAGGAATTGAAAAAAAAGGCTTGGTAGGTGGTGTCATGTGGCAACTCATCTCTGAACCAATATAAGGCAATCATTTAACCCATCGAAAAATGTTCTCTTCAGTCTTCAGGCCCAACAATTTTTTTAGTTCAAAAAGGACATCCCTTCATCATAGCTACCTTTCAAACCATATCTATAGAAAATATAATAAACTTCAATAAATTAAATCAATTTAAATAAAATTCTCCAGATTTCTAGTATTTTTAAAAAGTAAATAAACTTTAAAGATACATTTCTTTTTTGAAATGTAACTGTGCTTAAATTTATGTTAGCTTTCTGAAAAAATATTCTGATTTTTAGCATTGAAATATTATCAGTTAAAATATGAGTATTTTAGTAAGTGAAAAAAAAGATTTCAACTAAAAAAGCATGATTCACATAAACTGTAGTAACCACTGGGATCTGCCAAAGCCTTTGTACACTAGATTATTAAATGTAGATAAGTCTTCAATAGAAGTCTTTTAGGTAGGGAAACTACATATGCAACTGATCACATGCAGAACATCACATATTTTTCAACTACCTACAAATCTAGAATCAACTTAGAATACCTCATCATGAAGTTTAATAATACAATATTTCTTCAGAAATTTAGCAATAAACCAGCTCACTGTAAGCACCATAAATATTGTAAGATTAGTTAACCAATACTTCAAAACTGCAATCTTACATTGAATTACTTGAAATTAAGTTCCATTTATCTACCTATAAGATTGTACTGTGAATTATTTAAAACTCAAAAAAATACAAGTAATATACTTGATCAACTAACATACTCTGGCAAATGCAACTAACAGAGAAACAATTCAAAACTTCAAAAGATATTCTTTTTTAATTATATGTTAAATTTTGATGTTTCCCATTTTCTAATCCCAATATTCAAATAACCTTATTTGCTTTATACTCAAAATTATCTCTATTGCATAAAATGTATTGTAGAACATTCTAAGCAATTGTTTTTCAGTTACAACATTTGCAGCATCCACATGATCACATGATCAAAATTTAGATGCTTGGAAATTGACTCATACTTATGACTGCAGCTTTCCAGTGCTGTGTGATCACTTTTTGCAATCTTCTGACAAGCAAAGTAAATGGGGAAAGCCAAATTCACTTAACAACCAGATTACTAATTTATCAACTGCAGTGATTCATGTTATAGTTGCGCCAAGAAAGGTCATAAAATAGACCAAAATTCACTTAACAAATTCTCACTTAACATAAATTTTGGGCTCAATTGTGGTTGTAAGTCAAGGACTATCTGTATTAAATATTCAATAGTTAAATGTCCATATGAAAGGAATGCACAGAGAAATGCATTTGTTATGTTTTATTAAGGCAAATGTCTTATTGATTAAATTCACAACTTACAATATGCTTTAACATAATTTTTATATTTTACTTAACACTGTGTGATCCTAGCTATTGTAGCTGGTTCTACAAACTATGGATAAAATAAATCACAGAGACCATGGTATCTGAGAGAGTTAGTATATTCAAGTTTAATTTTAAAAATGAGAATTTAAAAATATGTATCTGAACAGTTGAAATAAAGTCATTTTATATTATCAGCAATTATATCTACATATCCTATTTTATTTATTTATTTTATTTATATTGCTGCCTATTCGCCCATGGCAACTCGAGGCAGCTTATACAATGTAAAATCATATTTAAAACAAACAATAAAAATACAAACAATAAAAACTGACAAAAAGAATCAAATAAATTAATAAAGTACAACAGAACAAAATTTGGAAAAACAAAGAACAAAACAAAGCAAAAAACAAAAAGACAAAAAAATAAAAATCAACTCCCCCCCCCCATCCTGACGACAACAGATCACGTTAGCCATTTGATGGGCTCCATCCCTCTCTGGGTTCCCCAGGCCCGCTGGCAAAACCAGGTCTTCGGTGCCTTTCGGAAGAGTATTTGTGAGGGGGCCATTCTAATCTCTGGGGGAATGATGTTCCAGAGAGACGGAGCCACCACAGAGAAGGCCCTTCTTCTGGGTCCTACCAGGTGTATCTCCCTCGGATGGAACCCACAACATTCCCTGCCTCCTCACTTTAATGTGTTGAGTAGATGTCACTGGCAAGAGATGTTTCCTATAACCCTATTATAGGAGAAACAACTTTTTGGTGTCCCAATACTACATTAACAGTTGGAGGGACACTGACACTGAGAGCGGTATTACAAATGGGTACAAATGAACAGTAGTTTTTAATTCAATAACATTATATTAAGCAACACACATTTATGTTGGATCACTTATCACACTAAGTTTTAATTTCTTTAACTTTGGTTTATCAATGACAACTGGCAAGTTCCGGGCAACATACAAAAAAAAGTATAGTTTACACATAACAGTGGGCCTTCTCTGTTTTGGCACCCAGGTTGTGGAATCTTCTTGTCCTGGAATGACAATAGTCCCATCTCTTCTGAGTTTCCAAAGATCTCAATAGATGGTTACATTTGCAGATCTGGGATTCCAAGGGACTGATAAAGTAGTAAACTGGCTTTTATCTTTATCTATTATTTTATCTTTATCTATTATTATTGCTTTAACTCTTATAGTTTTTAATTATTTAATGATAAAGGTTTTAGATATTGTTTTGTTGTACACTGGCCAGTCTCATTTGTGAGATAGGTGATTGTATAAATTGCGTAAATGAATAAATACACAAAACCAAAAAAATAAATCAAGCTATTATGTCTTATCATGATCCTGTATTTCTTAACCAAAGAACTTAACAATTTGAATGTTCTATCACTATTAACACCAAACATTTAAAATACTAATCAATACTTTGTACAGTACTAAATTATTCCTCAGGTATCTGACATTGCACCCAGGTGTCACAATAAGCCAGAAAGATTATGAATTCTGACCATAGATTACTCAAGGTAAGACTTGGTGGAAAAAATGTGTACAATCACTCAATCTACAGAAAAGCCTCAACGAAAAATCTATGTTTACAGTATAAAAATATCCAATAAAAGTATAAAATATAGGAATGCATTCAGACAAATTATGAAATAGGAGAGCAGTTTAATCAATAGCTGATGTTCACTAATAATTTTTTGAAATGTTGATAGTTTTTCATGTCTTTATGAGTTCTACAAATGGATGCATTCTATAAATGGGTGGAAAGCCATATTCTATTCTCCTCCCAACTATATGTGATGAACTGATTTGAGAAACTGCTCAAAGTCACCCAGCAAGGTTCCATGCCTAAGGCAAGACTGGATTCACTTTTCTCATTTTCTAGTCTAGTACATTAACTGCTACACTAAACTGCTTTTAAACTATTAGAGGTCTAAGGAAGGGTGTTTAACAATTTGCTTCAAATATTGAAAAACTTTACACCTTACAGCTGAAAAATAGTAACCACAGAGTCTCTGTACCTGTCTAAAAGTAGAGATGTTCTCAAGATATATGTTCAAAGTTTTAAAAAGTCTCCAAATTATCAACCATCATTCCCATTTTCCACTACATAGTACCAAAGTACCATAGTGACCAAAGTTTTAAAAACTAGTGTTGTGTTTTTTAATCAGTTTTTCAGTTTGACATTATGGGGAAACCCTGTTTGTGGTTTAGCTATTGGGGGAAGGGGAAAGTTTAAGCAAGGAGAGAAGAGTTGACTGACTATAATTTCTCTGCAAATGCTTTGCTAAGTATTTACAAACTATAAAGCAATTCATAATTAGTATTACTTACACCTCACACTTCCTGGAAATTAAATAAAGACAGCCAATTGCTGTTAAGAATACAATATGCTCCTACAGGTACTTTGGAATTCTACAGTTTACATGTACAAGGTACCAACTTTTGTGAACTGCAATCCATTTCTTCATTTGCAACAATAGTGTCTTCTCCCAATAGCAAAACAACTGCATAGTATTCAAGTAATCAGTTGTCTAAGATATTTTGACGCTCTTGAAAACTTTCCAAGAGTTTAAGAAGCAAAAACTGATATTAAGAACACTACATGACACATGCTAATTGTAATTTTTAAAGGCATATTATGATTTAAAAAGTGTGGATAAGGCTCATATAAAATACAGTAATACATTCAGTCGTCCATAGAACTATTACAATGATGGGAGCAAATTTCTGTTATACACAGGGTATCAATCTTTACATACCTACCACATAAGAAAGGGATTACATCATGGTTTAATCTAAGTGGATGCACTAAACAATCTCTCTCACCAAAACCTAACTCCTGTTCACTAAAATGTGACAAGTCTGATCATGTCCCTACATGCAGCAACAATGCAAACAAAGGATCGCTTTGCATTTTGCAGTAAGGAAGAAGAAAATATATGAAATCTGGCCATTTAAGCGTACTCCAGTATCAGCTAATCACAGAGGAGCTGCAGTGCTTATTGCAGAACGAATGCTTTCAAACCAAAACAAGACCTTCAATACTTCGTCCCGAATAAAAAATCGAAACCGATCAGCTAGAAGTTTGTCCTACAAACATCGCTGGGCCGGAAAGAGAATTTTTACAGCTGCCTGACGAAGTTCTTGAGGCAACAGGGTCTAAAGGCAAGGAGTTATGGGCCTTTTTCACCGGGAAAACAGGCCCGAAAGTAATACTCCACCTGCGAACCAACACTCTCTCTCACACACACAAACACACACACATATGGGGAAGTGGATTCTGCACTGTCCGTTTCTTACCCCGAGTTTCAGGCATCAGGGGGAACGCGATGCTCCGACGTGGACCCCGAACGGCGCTCGCACCCCGGCGGCATAAAGGGCAAGGCGAGAGACAAGTAGGCCGAGCGCTGCCTCTGCGAGCGATGCAGACGAGAGGAGGCTTGTGGCGGGAAACGCAGCTGGGGGGCCGGAGAAGCAGCTAAAGCGGGACCCTCAAAGCCCCGAAATGCCCAGCTCTCCTATGCTGCTTCCCCTATGCTGCCTCCCGCGGCGGGGCACCGAGGAAAGGCGGGAGGAGCCAGACGGGCTGGGCCTCGGGGTTCCTGCACTCCCGTGCTAAGCGCCGCGCCACCGCCGCGACGTGTTCCTCCCCCTCCTATTTCCCTCACACATCTCCCCCCCCCTTCTCGCTCCCTCACAGAGACAAAAGCAAACGGAAACCGAGGAGGACGAGACAGACCGCAAGGAGCCCAAACCGCACCAGGCCCGACCGAAGCCCTTCCCCGGCCGCCCGCGGATTCCCGGGCAGATTCGTAGTTGGGCCGCAGCAGAGGAGGTGGTAGCGGGGGAAGAATAATAGGGCCGAACTCACCGCATGAATTTTCTTGTCCCGAGGATCCAAGATGGCTGAGCACCCCGCACGGAGGATGCTGGGGGAGCGACCTTTACCCTCTGACCCCACCACTGCCGTCGTGACCCAGCCGCCGCCCGGCAGCGACTACGGGACAAGCGGGAAGACAGACGCGGTAGGCCGGCCTCGGACTGCTTCTCCGACCGAAGACTCGCTCCCGCCGGGGCCCCTGAGAGAAACGAGGCGGCCTGCCTGCCTGCCTGCCTGCTTCGCGCGCGGCGGGATTCGAGATTCGTTCTCGCCGCGCTTTGCCCTGCCGGAGCGGCTTGGAAACGGCGACGGGACCGTCACCGCCGGGATCTCGGGGCCCAACTTCCGAGAGAGCGGCCTTGCACGAACCGCGAACTGATTCCGAGACATCCGGGGAAAGGGGAGGGGGGGGGGCTTTTTTACACGGTGGAAGGAGGAAGCTGCTGCACTCTCACCCTCACACGCTCATTCGGGCCGTTTGGAAAGCACGGAAACAGTGGCCGTGGCTTTGCACCACGTTTCGAGTTGAAGTTGGGGAGAACCCTCCTCCCCCACCGCCAAGCTATACTATTTTGCAGTTCCTATTCCGCAGCCACTTAGGAATGTTTTCCAAGTGACGTTTCTGAACAAGTAAATAACCATCCTGGACTCCCGACAGGTGTATTTCAAGAGGCGTATGTGCTGCTTCCTCATTCTTGTTGTGCATGTAAGACTTTTGTGTAAGAAATGTGACCACGATGTGCAATCCTCAGAAAAACAGCTTGTTAATCGAAGGACAGACATGTATTTTCTATTTCTATCCAATACCGAAGGAGGGATGGATTCATATTCCAATATGGGAATACAGCAACTCCAGTAATATGCCTTCAGCATTGATTAAAATAGAAGAACTCCAAAGCTAAGTCACTGTTGGGGAGAAGCTCCCTGTGCCAGTCTATTTTTCACCTCTCATTCCTTTGGTATTTGTTGTGAGAATAACAAGGACAGGAGTATTAAATATTTAACTTCCTGAGTTTGGAAAACCTTCAGTAAATTATAAAGTTCTAGAATTGGGTATGGTTCCTTTAAACAGGACATGAGATGCAACATTGTATACCCTAAGAGTTGTGTTTAAACTAAGGCCTTAGGATCCATGTGTATGGTGATAACATTCTAGCGCCACACTCATTTCCTTGCTAATCTTATAGGCAATTTAATTTTTTTTATTCGACATCTCTCACATACATTCTTCAGTTCATAAACTGACGTGTAAATCTGAGTTTCTTTCCCAGTGAAAATAGAAATAGTGCACAAATCTACAACTACAGCCTCTCATACTTGAAAGGCAGAGTTTTAAAAAAACACCTTAATGAAACAACTCCCACAACCATAATCTTGTAATTCCTGATCTTTGTAGATCATAATACTTTGGATAATAAATTGTTTTTCCATGCCTACTATTTATTCTATATGTCAAACTAGTACAAAAATAGCTTTTTTAATAAATGAAACAATTGGAAGGGACAAATAGTTAAATTGCAGGACATAAATTAAGCACTGTAACTTCATGTAGTGATTAAGGCACAAGACTAGAAACATACAGTTCTGGTACTATCTTGGGTACTAAGCCAGCTCGGTGTCCTTCGCCAGTCATTCTCAGCCCTAGGAAGGAGGCTGTAGCAAACCATCAGGAAAACTGTAGGAATTTGTCCAAGTAGTCAGTTATTAGGAGTCAACATTGCCTTAAAAGCTTAGATGCAAATTGTCTAATGAAAGATGTATAAACATTTTGCATTGAAAAACATGTTTGCATTTAGAAGGTTGTCTCTCCTAAAAATGTGTTTAGAATTGCAGTTTTTAACAGTGTGATTAAGTTTTATTTGTGTTACCCATACTGAAATCTTTGCATCTGATTGAAGTCAATATTTTTTAAAAAGGAAATTCCTTGCACATCTCATGTAAGCATTCAGCTTCTAATATATGTACAAATGACAATCAACTAAGAACATCAAACTTAACTCCTGGTGACTTCATAGACACATTTTGAACTTTCTTGGTAAAACTGCAGAATTGACTTGCCATTGCTTTCTACTGTGTTTTTCAACTAACCTGTATAGCCTATTTTGTAATGGTGTTTCATCCAATTATTACTGGATCTAACCTTGCTTTTATGATCAGCCAAAAGAACTACCACACCCTACATAGAAAATGTGTAGTACTAGAAGTAGCATTAATTGACAATTGTGTTGGGAAATTCCCTTACTGAATTTAATTTTTAGAGAAGTATAACTTGTTCCACTTGAATTAGGAATCACAAACTTTTTAGTAGACAATTGTGAGACACATCTATTGTCAATAAAGACAGCAGCACTTAATTGATCACAGTTCATTCTCTAAAAGCTGAACAGCATTGGAATGAAAAAGATTGAAAGGTTGAAAAAATATACATAACAGTGACAAGCCATTTCTGTGCTAATCACAAAGAAACTATGTAGACTTGTCCGTGTTGCTTCAAAAAACTGAACTGATCATTCAGTTTTTATAATTCTTTGTATACAGTGAGTTAGTGCAACTTCTGAAGATGTGGAAAGATCCAGTGCATGGAATAGCCAAGGGTCAGACACAACTGAATGGATATCGTCATCAGTAAGCAACAGTTTTCCAGGTTTGTCTGTCAATATCTGCTTTTCTGAGTATTTGTCGGCTCATGGTCATGATATTAATGATGATAATGTCTAACCAGCTTTTTATTTGTTGATTTCTTTCTAAATTGCTTTTAATTTTTCCAAGCATCAGAATCTACTCAAAAAAATCTTGCTTGTATTATGAATCAAAAAAATTTTCACTATCCACTTGTATATTCTAATCTAATCATTCTAATTCTAATGAATAATTTATTCATCGTTCTATTGAAAAAAATCCTCTCAGCAGTTTTCTCCAGCAACTCCACTGTACAAAGGCATCAATTTGTATTTTTTTCAGATTTTGGGTTTACAATTGGAAAGACCATATATTTACAAATCGTTGCTGTCAGTGTGGTTTTTGAACAATTGCTAATGGTCTTTGTCTCTAAAAAGCAGATGCCATTCTATTTAATGATTACAGTCTCTTTTGCAGCATTTTTTGTGTCCAGGAAGATAAACTATTTCTGTCATCATTTCTTCAGGTATTTGCACTGTACTGATAGTAATAGCTAATTTTGTTTTCCTTCTAGCCACTCTTAAAAACTGGACAAGTTCCTTCAATTTTCTTGACAACATTTTGGGGACTGGTTTGATGTTTTAGATCTGAGAGAGAATTACTGACCCAGTCACACAGCTAGATTTCTGCTTAAAGCAGGGCTAGAATTCATAGTCTCTAATTTTAACCATTACACCAATCATTACATCACCTGCTGGCACGATCCTATTTAAAAAATAATATTGGGCATAAGAGCAGCTTTTGTAACTTCCACTTTCAATTAGACATTACTTCAATAAGACATTACTTCAAAAGAGTTCATCACAATCTTGAATTAGTTATTCCATGTTCTGTTGCTTATCAACATATATATTTTAACTTGCAGATAATGTACTGTAGTCTGATAGCATCTATGTTTTATAGGATGAATTACAACACATTATAAACTGTAATTCCTACAATTTAAAGTTTTAGTATAATCAATGCAGCAAATAAAATATATTTTAAATCCTCTTTTGCCTTTTTTATTACCCTATGGAAATTTGCAATGTGATCATAGCTTCTTCTGTTTCCTCTGAACTCATCCCACCACTGGTAGTTCTTGTTCCTCATATTGTTTGTATATGTGCAATTACATAGTAGTCGAGCATTCTTTAGAACTGCCCTTCTAGTATTGAAATACTGTATATACAGTATGTCACAGAAGTGAGTACACCCCCTCACATTTTGTAAATATTTAAGTATATCTTTTCATGTGACAACACTGAAGAAATGACGCTTGGCTGCAATGTAAAGTAGTGGGTGTACAGCTTGTATAACAGTGTAAATGTGCTGCTCCCTCAAAATAACGCAACACACAGCCATTAATGTCGAAACCCCTGGCAACAAAAGGGAGTACACCCCTAAGTGATAATGTCCAAATGGGGCTCAACTAGCCATTTTCCCTCCCTGGTGTCATGTGGCTGGTTAGTGTTACAAGTTCTCAGGTGTGAAGGGGGAGCTGGTATGTTAAATTTGGTGTTATTGCTCTCATTCTCTCATACTGGTCACTGGAAGTTCAACATGGCACCTCATGGCAATGAACTCTCTGAGGTTCTGAAACAAATTGTTGCTCTACATAAAGATGGCCTAGGCTATAACAAGATTGCCAAGACCCTGAAACTGAGCTGCCAATGGTAGCCAAGACCATACAGTGGTTTAACAGGACAGGTTCCACTCAGAACAGGGTGCTGCCAGGTTGGCTTTGGGAAATAGACATATGAGTGCTGCCAGCATTGCTGCAGAGGTTGAAGAGGTGGTGGTGGGGGGGGTGTCAGCCTGTCAGTGCTCAGACCATACACCATACACTGCATCAAATTGGCCTGTAGGGCTGTCATCCCAGAAGGAAGCCTCTTCTGAAGATGATACATAAGAAACTCCACAAATGGTTTGCTGCAGACAAGCAGACTTAGGACATGGATTTTTGGAACCATGTCCTGTGATCCTATGAGACGTATTTGGTTCAGATGGTGTCAAGCGTGTGTGGGTACAACCAGGTGAGTATAAAGACAAGTGTGTATTGTCTACATTCAATCGTGGTGGGAATATCATGGTCTGGGGCTGCATGAGTGCTGCCAGCATTGGGGAGCTACAGTTCATTGAGGGAACCATGAATGCCAACATGTTCTGTGACATACCGAAGCAAAGCATGATTCCCTCCCTTCGGAGACTGGGCCATAGAGCAGTATTCCAACATGATAACACATCCAAACACATCTCCAAAACGACCACTGCCTTTCTAAAGAATCTGAAGGTAAAGGTGATGGACTGGCCAAGCATGTCTCCAGACCTGAAACCCTATTGAGCATTTGTGGAGCACCCTGAAATGAAAGGTGGATGTGTGCAAGGTCTCTAACATCCACTAGCTCCGTGACGTGGTGATAGTGGAGTGGAAGATGATTCCAGTGGCAACCTGGGAAGTTCTGGTGAACTCTATGCCCAAGAAGGTTAAGGCAGTGCTGGAAAATAATGATGGCCACACAAAATATTAACACTTTGGGCCCCATTTGGACATTATCACTTAGAGGCATACTCACTTTTGTTGCTAGCAGTTCACATATTATTGGCTGTGTGTTGTGTTCGTTTGAGGGGACAGCACATTTACACTGTTATACAAGCTGTATGCTTACTACTTTACATTGTAGCCAACTGTCATTTCTTCAGCGTTGTCACATGAAAAGGTATACTAAAATACTTACAAAATGTGAGGGGATGTACTCACTTTTGTGACATACTGTAAGTTAGGGTTCCAGTTTTTTGGGAAATACTCTTTTCCATAACTGCTTACTAACTGTAAGTAGTGCTTCAAAACACTTCTGCCAGTATTTTATCAACACCTATAAGGAATTTTTGTTAGCAATATTTTCTAGAGCTGTTTAAATTACTTTTCAAAATGCCTGGTTCTGGATTGGAGCTCCAGGATTCCCTCAAGCCACTGCTGGATATGTATCTATGACTACTTCTACTCATTTGATGAGCTAATGCTTGTATTAATTCTAAATACAAGTCTTTACTGGGTTTTTTTTTTTCTTGACCCACAAGTTTTAGACTAAGTGTTGTTATCTCAGACCTTCACTTGAAAAGAGTCTTTCTAAAAATGTCCCATTTCTCTATGCTTGAAGCATGCATGGGAAGGCTGGTTTGTCAGGAAGTTAGTCACTGGTTGCAAATTGGGTAGAATCATAGAATTGTAGAACTGGATAAGTCTACCATGATAATCTAGTCCAATTTTTTGCACTGTGCAGTAGAACCAATGAAAAAGTCCTATAAGAGGTGACTGTTAAAATTCTCCAGAGATGGAATACCCAACCTACCTAGATAGGTAGGCTGTTAAAGGTTGTACGTATGTCATTTTCTTTAAATAAATCTAGTACAATTTATAACTGTTATTTTTGGTCCTAGTTTCTGTGGCTATGGAAAATAAGTACCGTAGTTCTTGACAGTCCTTTTAATTTCCTTTATGTACTTGAACATATCACCTCAAGTCTACCTTTGTCCACGCTAAGATTTTTTTCTGTCTGTTATCCTTGGTTTGTTGTGAAGTCCTTGTATCATTTTGCTGCCCAATCTCTAACCTGTCAATATCTTTCTTGAAAATTGGTACACGGAATCTACAAAGTACTCCAGAAGTGTTCTCTACTGTTCAGTATAGAGGAATATTAATTTTGTTTTTTTCTGATACAAAGCTTCTTTAAATGCAGCTAGATTTCTATTAACTATTAACAATTCTGGCATCTGTTTCATATATCTTGTTGTCAATGACTGTACCACATCTTTTTTGATGTAGCATTTTCAGGCCACTAATCTCTGTTATGGCAGTCATAGAAGGGATCCTACTTGATAAAAAGCGTCCATGAAAGAAACCTAAAACAAGATTGATGGACGACATCAGTAAGTATTGCAGACCCAATTGGAAAAAGAAAGCTTGGGATCATATTGGTGGAAACATGCGGAAGAGGCCTTCATCCTGCAGTGGATAGAAAATGACTAAAATGATGATGATGATGATGATGATGATGATGATGATGATGATGATGATGATCAATAGTAATAACACCTATAGCACCACTTCATAGTGCTTTACAGCTCTCTAAGCAGTTTACAGAATCAGCATATTGTTCCAGCAGTCTAGGTCCTCATTTTACCGATCTCGGAAGGATGGAAGGCTAAGTCAACCTTGAGCCGATTCAGGATCGAACTCCTAACTGTCAGCAGAATTAGCCTGCAGTATTCTGCATTCTAATCACTGCACCACCAGTGAATCCCTCTAATATGCATGCCCTTCCATTTTTTTTTCACTTATTTTTCCCCATGTTAAATCCTATTTTTATGAGCCTAATTGTCCAACCTGTCCAGAATTGGTTGCAATAGTGGTATCTGATCCTGGGTTTTGGCCAGATCTTATACTTTCTGTAAAAGAATAAGCTTGATAAGCAGCCCATTAGACCCATCATCCAGATCCCAGAAGAAGCATACAAATAAATATTCTGCAACTTAATGTAAAGCCATTTATGCCCACTCTCTGAGTGCCGTTAGCCAGCTGGTTGTGGATCCAACTAACTGTGGTGCATAAACCACAGTTCTAAACCACATCTTACCTATCTTATCTGCTTTACAGCTTATTAATAATAACATCATGGTGAAGAGAAGCAATGGTATGACCTGGAGGGAAATAGACAAAAGTCAAGAAATAATCAAAGAATGAAACATTCCTTTAAGACCTTGGAAATTTTGACAGTATTCAGAATAGATTTAGACAGGATCTTCCCTCATTGACTGGATTATAATCAAGGCAAATTATATCCAGAGCATCATGGACATCTGCTAGAAAAATTGCACTGTCAAAGAAGGGGACAGATATTTTTTTACAAAGCCATATTACCAGGGCAAGAGACAGAAGGATAAAGAAAACATGGAATTTTATTAGTAAAAAATAAATTAAAAAAATCCTTTTAGTTCTAAAAATTTAAGCAAAGGAAATCTGTGTTGAAAAACAAAATATACAGTGCAATTCTAATCTGAAGATTCAACAATTGCAAATCAACAGTAAAAGTTCCAAAAGAATATAAAATTATAAAAGGATATAAAAAAGTAAATACTAAAAATCAGCAAACCATAAAATGGAATTTTTCTATTACAAATAAGAGGACTGGTTTTAGGAGATCAGTAGTACAGATTTCCTGTATATTTTGTTCAAATTGCTAGAAAGCATAATTTATGCAGAAAAAAATGTTAGCAGTATACACAAAAGACAAAAATTGAACTTTGTTCAATTCTAATGAGACAGAAGCAACTTATTTTTCAGTTGCACTGACTTAGGGTGATTATAGTACAGCTAAAGACTTACCCTAGTCATCAGTGACAAGACTGTCATGCTAGTACTGCAGAATTAATTTTATGATATTGCAAAACCATTTTCAGTGCTGTGGCAGACATTTAGCAAGCAGTTATGTGTGATATGATTGCTACATACCTTTTTAAATTGTGACTCATAAAGAGTGGTTTAATCATTAAGTGTATGGCTTGAAACTTTGAATTCAAATGTAGATTTTGTCAACAAAGAAAATGTATAATGATACAGGGATTATAAAGTTGGACAGTGCAGTAATTTACAGATTAGATGTCATACTTTGGGAGAAATGGTTTTTTTAAAAAATAAATTGGGATAACTTGCATATGATTTTGGGGGCAGTGGATCATTTTTCTCCATTTGAGATAATATTAACAAACTATTTTTCCTGCACCACTTGAGTTTGGTTCTTTTCAGTGCATGTCAGGTGACAGGATGAAAAGAGGCAAGAGAAAAGAAGACGATTGGCAAAAAGGAAAGAAAAACTATGTATAAATACTCAGGCTTACTTTGGTGTTATACCTTGATAAAGAGAAACAACTTATTCTGTATATTTCTTTACATTTATCTAATGTCTGACCAAATATGGTACTGGAGATAAGATATGCATTCCAAGAGCAGGAAGATATTGGGATGAAAACATAGAGACAAATGGAAGTAAAAATCAGTTAAAAGTCTAAGAAAAAAAATTATATAATGCAAAAATGAGCAAATTTATTATAAAGGAATGTGTAGAATAGATTATTCAGCATGAGGGAATAGTTGTGGGCTTTTATAAGAGTTGAACAGTTAATCAAAATTGTAAAATATCATGATGCAAACTCCCCAATGCAGTGGTTGCAAAACACATATCATTTGCAGAATCCCATGATTAGTGTAAAAATTAAGAGTGCAATTAATAAAACATTAAACCATAAAAACCAAATCAGCTAAGTACAGAATAGATGCAGATTTTACGGGAATAGTCTGAAATAATTGAAGATAAAAGACAAAGCTAAATGGTATAGATGAACAGTATAAACCAGGTGTGTACAATCCATGATCCATGGGTTGCATGCGGCCCTGAACAGCTAGTAGTAATGCATCTCCACAAGATAGTAAAAAAATAAAGTTTATTATTAATTATAATATATATTTTGTATTTGACCCAGGACAATTCCTTATGTAGCTTAGGCAAACCAAAAGATTGGACAACCATGGTATAAACTAAATGTTAATTTAAAGTATTATTCCTGTGGTTTTTGCCTCATTCCTATGGAATATCGTCTTCAATGTTCGAGAGAACTAATAAAATATAGTTTAAAAAAAAAAAAAATGACTTCGGAAAATTCATCTCAAAATGCAGCAAACTTCTAAAATTATCTCTCTGAAGAATAAAACTGTTTTATATGCTACCTTTAAAGCAATTGTATGCATAATCTGATTTTTTTCCAGAAAGAGTTTTGATCTTCATATACCAAGGTAAAGAAATGTTGGGTAGGACTTGGCACACAATTTTTATAATTATTAAATAAATGATTAAACAATAGTAAGATACACAGTTTAGAATAGATGATAACATTGACTCAAATCTATTGTGTTTTCAGTTAAATGAGCAGTTTTGAATTATCTTCAGACTGAGTATTTCTAAACAGAAAGAAGCTAGCTTGAAAGACATGTACAATTTGTTTTGGATAAGCTTTGGCCAAGGAATCTGCAAAGATGCAAAAATTGGAAGTTGTTGGAAATTATGGCCGAAAGGAGCCAAAGGAGTTTGATATTGTATTTTCTTCGGAGGATGGCTAACAGGAAACCAGAACCATGAAATGAAGTGCTACAAAAACATAAAACAAATTGATTCATATCCACTTTTTAAATGACAGTAAGAATATGTATGATTTTGGCTTTAAAAAAAGTGGATGATTGTCACAGATGCTATTTGTCACACTTTCTGATTTAATGGATAGAAAATGCATTGCTCCAAAAAATTAGGAAGGAAAGATCCTTTTAAATTATCAGTGGAAAGAGTATTGGGTTAAGAAAGAGCTAATTTAAGTGGGTATAATGGAACATCGATCTGTACCATTTTATTAATGAAACATGATTCACAATACAGGTTGGAAGAATTTGGAAGAAAATACAAGAAAGCTAGCTTTCACTGCAAAAAAAGCATGTAGTTAACAACAGTAAACAATTCAGTTGTAGAAGCCTTAGTAAAAGTTTCAAGTGAGTCAATAGAAAAATAACAAATGGTGACTGCTTTTAAGAAAGTATTCAAAAAATATATTTGAAAAAGATGCAGTTTTCAGGTAAGATAGAGGCTGTATTTTCCTGATTTTTTAAATTTTATTATTATGCATATATTTTTTATAAACAGCATATTTTAGACAGCATGGCTTAATATGAATTTTCCTTCTGGGGCATTTTCCCAAATAATGCCTATGTTTAAACTGACTGTTCTGAGTTTAAAAAATTATATAACATCTCTCTTCTGCCATTTCCCAGAACAAATTTGTCACAGCAGTTAAAAACAAGTTGGCAATATGGCAAAGAATAAATTAACATACAATGAAATATAAGGACCAATATGAGTAATGGCATAATATTAAATTTGCAAAAACATTAATATGAAGTAATACGAGTTCTGTTAACAATACAACATATTTTCAGAGGATTGTCCCAATATCAAATTAGGTTTACCAAAATTCCAAATAAATCAAGGCCTAGTACCATAATGTTTATGTGAGAGGTACTAATCATCAGTATGCAAAGGGCATACTGCATATATCATATTTGCATATATCAAGGCCAATGACATATTTGCAAATATACAAATGAAAAGTTCATAAAATAAAACTGCGTAGATAAAAATGTCCAACATTATACAATATATGCAGGACTTGTGAGTTGTGTAGAATCCCTACCAATAATAACTTTACATTTTAATTCTATCCCGAAAGGAAAGAGCAATCCAAACATCCAGACAAAAATTTCACATTGAAAGTGCAACTCAATTTCCCTATTTTATTTAAAAAATGGTTTTTGGAGTTGGATTTAATCAAGAATACACATACAATTTTGATGAAATCATAATCCTATAAGCACCCTGTAAGCACCCACATCCAAATTCCATTAAATTTATTATTCTACATTTGCTGCATCTTCATGCCACTATACATTTATTATGCAAGTCTATTTTTATATTCTAGTGACACAAAAACATTTATTTAATAGTAATCTGTTCATGCAGCAGTTGCAACTCAAGGACAGAACAGTGCAGTATTTTGAAGCATATATTTGTTTAAGAATAAATTACTCAAATCACTGACTTGAAAAAAATCTCAAAGAAAGCAAGTAAGTTATTATCAACACCCCAAAAAAATATTATGGAAGGAGAAATGAGTCAATAGATATTCACTGAGAAATGAGTCAATAGATAATTGATTCAATTTGATTTAAAAATGAAAGAAAAACAAAAGTGAAACACTTGTAAAGTAACAATTTAATCCCTGAAGACTATACAGAAAGCATTGTTCTTGAAGAAGAATAACATACTATGCAAGTGAAAATGAAAAATGATGGAAGAGAAAAAGTGATCTACAAAAAATGATTATTAAAGTTTACTGTCAATCTTCGAAATAAGGGTGGAGGTTTAAGGAACCACTGGATGTTATGCAATGTAGTGGGTGATCCTAAAATATCCAGAAATGTAAGAATTAGATTGGGCTAGAAGAACACATTTTAAAGGATATTCCTAGTTCTTAAAACAAGTAACAATCAAGATGGACATGTTTTTTAATATAATTTTATTCACCTTATCAAAAATGATTACATTTACCTAATCCAGAAATCCATGCAGGAAAATTATTTTATTATTTTAAATAACAGTAAAAAAGTTTTTAAAGAATACAGTATAATACTTTATTTAGCCAAGTGTGATCAGACTTATTAGCAATACATTTAGTAATAAGTAATAAGTCTAGTAATTAGTAATGAAAATAGATATAATTGTGTCTTGATTGCTAATGTGCTAAATATAGCATTTGTGTGTTGATCATTTAATCTGTTATTTTTTTATTTCAGTTTATCTACCATGATCCTTGTTAAATTATTACATCAATGTATTCTTAATACATTAATATACCCATATTACACAGAAGTTGTTGTTGATGTTTTACGAATTTCATGTCATACAGACCATCTTTTTCCATTAATTCTACCTAATCCATAAACTCCTTAACTAGCTATTTAATTAAGATTTTAGGGTTCACTTCTGCAATTTAGATTTGTTTGTATGTGAGTGAGTAAGAGATTGCTTGCAAGAACTTTTTTGTTAGCAAATTAGTATTTATTCATTTAGTGACCATTTTTAAGTTTGAAGGTGATAAAAAAAAGTAACTATGACTAGCCTTTGCATTTATAACCTTTGCAAGTCTGCAAAGCAAAGGAAATTCAAGTTGCTAGTCCCATGCAATTGGACAAGATTAAGGAATAAGGAGCAACATAGACTTCAGTAAGGTACTTTTATTGCTTATGAAGGATTAATATAGATTCATTTATAGTGACTTCTTCATTTATAGTGACTTCTAGATTTTCATCACTTAGGCGAAGTTGCCATTTATGAGATAAATGAGATCAAAAGGTATAACATATATAAACAATGTACAAAATAGTTCAACATGCTATGGCATAGTATTAAAAGAAAAAATAGTGTTATGGATTTTTTGACAGGGATTTAATCATGAATAGTAACTATCATTACATTCATGGCACAAACACATGTAAACTTCTAAAGAGACTTCTAATAATCCCATATAAACAGCAATATTGCAGAAGGTGCACCACCATTCAGCTTAAACAATAAGTGTGATAAATACTTTCTTAGATACTCAAAAGGTGTAAAACACTGGAAATAAAATTAGAATCTTTCATTGGAATACAGATACTTAAAAATAAGAAGCTACTTTGGTCAAAAAGATAACATCACAACAATACTTTATAAAACTCTACAATAAAGAATAAATTCAGAAAATTTGGTCACCATTATATTAATAAACATTTTTCTAAGACTTTATTTTCATTGTATCATTTTGGAAATTAATATTGAACATGGATTTTTAAAATCATTTTCTTTTCAAGAATACTATTTATACTTACATATTTGCTTTTTTAATTTGTTGCTTTTTAAGCTTCCTGTTAATGATTTCTGTAAAGTAAGCATTCTCAAATTCAGAATGCTCCAAAAACACAAAAAGAACTTCAAAACTGAACAATTTTTTTGTTTTTTTCCCCTTTGTTACAAGCTTAATTATGTGAAAGTCTCTAATATAAATATCTTCAAAAGAAAATTAAATTATGGCTCATGGATCCCATTAGCTATTAGCAACTATGATAGTTTTTCTTTTTTTAAAAGTCCCTAAAGAATTGTGCAAGCAATAGTATTTCCTGTGAGACTGCATGAAAGGGAAAGTTTGATTTTGAAGAAACAGGATAATAAGAGTATTGATGCTTTTGAACTTTGGTGTGCAAGAAAACTCAGAATAATGTAAATAACCAAGAAAACAACCAAAATGGATCATCAAATAAATCAACCGAGAGTTCTCAAATGACTAGGCTCAAATACTTTGGACACATGTGAAGACCTAGTTTCTCAGAGAAGATTTTAATATTGGGAAAGGTGGAAAAAAAGAGAAGAATTAAGTAAGGAGTTGGTTAAAATGGTGATAGGTGTGCCACTGAAAAGTCTGAAAGTTCAGGTTGGGATACATCTTTTTTTTTTTAATAAAAGTTTTATTTAAGTTTTCACAAAACATACAAATACAAATAAAATATCTTTTTTTGAGAACAGCATGACCCCGAGTTATCACTTCTCCATACATATTTACAACTCAATACATATTTAGCTTCTACATTCGAATCCATATCTTAGAACTTTTTTTGCATTTTTTTCGATAGCTTTTCCCTTTCTTTACTTCCTATAGCCTTATTTTAAATTATCTCATTCCTTTCTTAATTCAATTACATATCTTTTTCTGATTTTTAAAATCTTTTTAATCAATGTTTTATACTTTCGTCTGTCCTGTTTACAATTTCATATTATCTTTTCTCATAAAATAAATTTTTTCCTGTAATTACTGGACTGGAGTGTAACACCTTTGTATCTTTTTTCAAATCTTATTTAAAAAATTAAGTTACACCTTTACAGTTATGACATTTATTTTCTAACCTCTGTTTTATAACACATACCTATTTTCAATCGAATTCTGCTTGGTACATTCCCTTAAAAATATACACTAAATTCTTAAAATAAAAAAGTATATACGTCTATATATCTGTATATATATATGTATAACAATAGTAAATTGAATAATTATTCTATTCAAGTACCATTAATATTAATAATAATTTCTATTTCTTTTAACAAACATTACCTACTAATATCGCTTGTCTTTCACTTTAATCATCCATATTTTATTTATTACTGTCTTTAAATAAAAAAACCAAACAATAGTTATTAATAGTAGTCAATAAAGTTGTTATTCTTATTCAAGTTCATCTTGTCAACTGATAAAAAACTTCCATGTTTCTTTTCAGTTTTTTTAAAATGTTCTTTTTAAATCATTGAGAGCCTTATTCTCTTTACAAACAAATATTCCACTACACATCAATAGAATTTTTTTCTATCACTTCAACCATCTAACATATTTTCTAACCCTTTTCTATTTCTAATATAACAATGCTATCCCATGCACCCTTGCAGAATCATCTCCTTAAGTTAAATTTTAACTTTGTCTCTGTGTCTTTTAAATAGGTTTATACCTTTAATTCTTGTATGCTTTTGCTGTACCTCTATATCTTGTTTCTGTCCTTTGTAGCTTTTTTCCTTTCCCTCTTCCCTCTCTTTTTCTCCCTCCCCTTTTTATTCCCTTTTCTATCTGAGTCTCCCTTCTGCAATCCTCTCTTCTGCTTCTTCCTGATATTATGATTACTTTTCAAATTACTCTTTTTTTTGGTTGTTGCTTCAGTACTTTAAACTCCCTTTCCCCCCTTTCCCTTTTTTACCCCCTTTTTTCATAGTTCAAGATCTCCATTTCTAAAAATTGAAATACAAAACCAAAAGATCCTTTTTTGTCTTGTGCTTTTTATTTTTGTTCTTTAAGTCTCATTTTTAACTCTTCAAGGAGTGATGGCATTTTGAAAAATTTTAAACAACCCCCAATTGATTTTATTTTATTTCATTAGGATCCTCCATCCAAAGTACCAGGAATCATCCAATAATCCAAAACTGTTTCTTGCTTCTTTTCTCACTTTCTCTTTCCAGGGGCTTTGTTTTCTTGTAACAAAGTTTCAGCTACAATGTATCTTTTGCAAGCCTTGTTAAAATTTCACTATCAATTTTTTTTAAGTTCCAGGTGATCTCCTCCATTTTTCAGATTCCACCCTCTTTTTTTCTTTTTCCCTCCAATGCTTGCTTTCTTTTTTTAAAGAAAGTTTTTAAATTATCTAAGAATCTTTATCCCTTTGACACTTTATTTTCAGCTAGAAATAGCCTATTATTGTCAAAGTAGATTAGTATCAATTTCTATTCGAATCTCTTCTTAAAGTTCCAAGTAAGTTAAAACTGTCAATGTTAGAGGAAAAAAAGCCAATTCCGTTCCTTTCACTTTCTCTTTCGCAGTTTAACATCTTTTTTAGGAATAGTATTAGTCTTTAAAATTAAGGTTCCAGGAACCTTAAATAGATGTTCTCTATTCAACCCGGTAGGTCAAACTTTCTCCTTTAAACTTCCTCCTGCACAATCTTGTCCAGTTGGGTTCTTCTTTGAGATGGCCATTTCTGACCACCGCTGCAACCACCTTTGGGAAAGGGAGTAATGGCCAGTCGAGGAGGAGAGATGTGACTCTCCTCAACCCCACTGACAGCTCCCCCTTCTTCACCACCTCTATGGGGTGGTTTCAGTCCTGAATCCGGATGGCTTGGGGTGCTCCGGCAGCCAGCACAGATCAAAACCGCAGACAATCATTATTTCGGTCCATCGCCGAAGAAGCACAAACCAGAAGTCCAGGTTGGGATACATCTTCATGGGAAAAAATCTACCTATGGGGTCACTAAGATTCACAGTGACTTGATGAAACATAATAATTTTAATAATTGTTCAAAAGCAATGATTTTTTTAAATTTAATAATGCTCACTCTTGCTGATTAATTTTGCAATCCAGAAAGGTCCACGAGAGGACAAACAGGCAAAATGACAATTACGATATTTGACTGAAGCCCTACTCTGTTGTACATATAATGGGATATGATGTTTATTGTAATAGAAAAGCCTGTATGTTGCATGTTTTGACACTAAATACAGAACCCAGTGTTGTAGGACACATGGTTCAAGAAAACTATATTAAGTGTTCAATGCCTATCTAAAAATAATGAGCTATTTTTTTAGGAACCTATGGTTAAACTCAATTGAAATACAATGCTGGACTAGCCAATTTTTGATTTGATGAAATAAGATGGACAGCCAGCTCTCCAGATTTGAACTCCTATATATTGGCCATGAGGACTGGAAATAATAAGCATAACATATTCAAATCCCAACATTTCCATTAGGACATTGGTTAAGAACATTTGATAGGATAGAATTTATAAGCAGTACTCTCTAGGGCCCATCTACATGGATCTGGCTTGAGAATTTGGCATTTGTTTAAAATGTAAACTTTCTTTCATTCAATAAATATTTTTTAAAGTACCACAAAGCCTTGACTTCATAGGCCAACTGCAAGTTGCATTATTAATGGGGATTTATGCTATTTACAAAATGGAACCAAATTGCAGATGAAGTCATTTGCATCATGTGCATCATTTGCATAATGTAATTATGTTAATGATTAAAATTGCTGCAAAGTATGTTACATTAACATCTATTTAACTACCTCATCAAAGTTACTTCAGATTCAACAGATTAATCTGTTATGGGGGAAGAGGTAGAAACAGAAATTTGATCTCTTGCATCTGAAGTCTGTTGAATAGGAGTCTGTTAAATCAAAATTTCATTCTATAATCAATTATTTCTTGAGTAATTTCATTTATCACTAGTGACTAGTTTATTAATGGTTTTGTTAATAATCAAAGCAATATAATGCATAATACACAAATTAAATTCCTGAACAGCAATAGTCCTGGCACTGATTCACTTCAGCCTCATTTGTCAAGGAATTAAATAATTCTGATTTGATTTCATTCTACTTACTTTATGGTCAACAATAACCACAGCAGCTTTCTTGTAATTATTTCTTAAGCTACTATATATCTCTGAAATAAATAAATATATATATATATATATATATATATATATATATATATATATATATATGTATGTATGTATGTATGTATGTATGTATGTATGTATGTATGGATGGATGTATGGATGGATGTATGTATGTATATATATGTGTGCTGTTTAGCTTCCTTCGGGTATTATCCCACGTCATTGTAGTTCTGTTAAAGTTGTAGCAACGTTTCAGCAGAATCTCATCTGCCATCATCAGGCTTCTGTATGGATATGGGTCTTACAGCTCCTGGTTTTAAATTTGAGGCTGGTCCATTCTGATTGGTTGGGAGCCTGGACCTGTGTTCATTGGACTTGGAGTTTGATTGATTGGTGTTCCTGGTTTCTTCTGTCTGTTTTGTGGCTTTGATTGGCTGGCAACAGTCTGTTCTTGTGTTGGAGGCTTTTAGTGCAGCTTGGCTTCGGCTGCTCTTCATTAGCAAGCTGCTATTCATTAGCAAGCTGGGTTTCACCTGGGTGCCTGGTGGGGGGTTAGGTTGGAGCTATCAGAGGGAGTCTGTTTTTGCCCAGGTGTTTGCCTGGCTTGGACCAGCCTCAAATTTAAAACCAGGAGCTGTAAGACCCATATTCATACAGAAGCCTGATGATGGCAGATGAGATTCTGCTGAAACGTTGCTACAACTTTAACAGAACTACAATGACGTGGGATAATACCCGAAGGAAGCTAAACAGCACACAT
>BLBF01000022.1:24877629-25008051 GCA_015471245.1 Laticauda colubrina | reverse complement strand
TACAGATACAGATACAGATACAGATACAGATACAGATACAGATACAGATACAGATACAGATACAGATACAGATACAGATATGATTATGACAAAAAAATCTAGGATCAAATACTATTTCCACAATATTGTATTCTTTTAAACTGCAAAAATGATCATTTCCTTTAAAGCTAGCATTTGTAATAGATATATTTAAGAACTTAAATAAAAATGGTAAATAATGATGGATTACATATGTGGTAAATAGTTTTTGAAAATGGAGTACTGTGAATGTTGGTCATTGACCAGTCTTATGTAACTTAAAATATAAATATAAGATAAAATGGAATAAAAGACAAATTAGCATAACTAGTAGAGGTGAAACTTTCTTAGTTTTGATAAAATACTTTGAAAACTAATACTGTTAACTTCAGTAAAAACATCACTGAAAATACAGCTAAAAACAAATAAATGGGATGTTTAAGAGTTATTGTTATTATTAAACTTGGAGCATGTTTAAATAAGTCACAGGATTCTAAGAGTATTGTTCACACTTGTGCTTTAAGATAGCAGATCATTAAAATTTAATAAATAAATAAATAAAGTCCTGTTGAATCTTGTTGGTTATTAAACAAAACTTAAGGATAATAGATGGATACATTATTATAGTCAGATAAAAGATAATTGTAAGAAAAAGAATCAGTATTATCTGTATATTGAACTAAAAAGATTTGATAATTTTACATTTCAGATCTCTGTAGAACTGAAATTAAAGGAACAATTGACTATTTCAATGGCTAATAATTACAATCTTACTGTCCTTCTTTTTATTAAATATTTAGTACACATCATTCTTAATCTTCATAAATCATCAATTCTTGTTTTCCCCAGCAAAGAATCCATATTAAGTTTCCAGGCTGTCAGAAATGTTTTTGCTGGAGGGCGGAGCTGGCGTCGTGATGATACGGCATGCAATCTTGGAGGTCTGAGATTTCTGCCAATATCTTTGCTCCTGGATGGTCCAATCGGATCTAAACCATCCCGAAGAGATGGCGAATGTAAAGAGTGCATCCTGACGATCCCAGGGATATTGCAAAGTCCCTGGTAGATAATAGGAGAATCTCTTTTTGCCAGCGGCAAAAGCTGCTGAAATTGGGAAGAGAAGCTCTGAAGCGGAAGAGAACAGAAAGAGAGAGTGTGCCGGTTTGGTGAGAACTTTTTTTATATTTTAAGATTTGAAAGGACACCCTAAAGGAAAGAATCTGTGAAAGTTTTGACAGAAGTGATTAAGTGGCGATTTTAAACAAGAATGTCAAATTAATATTTTTTTTTCATTGCTGGATTTTTTTATGCATGATATTATATTTTGAAACTGGACTGGTTTCTTTTTTTTTTTTCTTATTATTTATTCTTTTCTTCTTTTTGATTCTATAATATTTTAAGCCAGAGATTCCCTTAGAGTTATTTTTTAAATACCTTTTCTCTTTTTTAATTAATTCTTATGATATTCTGCTTGGAAAAGGAGAGGGGGAAAGTGAAAGCTGAAGAAACTTTGTGATACTGCCAACTAGAGGCTTGGAAGTATCCTGTTTTTTTTAACCAGACAAAGCTGAGAAAGAACTGAGACTTTGTTTCAAGGACATTGCCTGGTTGATAAGGTAGAGGGAAGAGCATTGGAGAGTATTATTGCAGGTGCTCTTCTGAGTTTTTATTAGCACCTGGAGTCTGGTGTTGAAACTTAGGAAAAGAAAAGGTGATAAGCCTTTGGAGAAGAGAGCTATAATAAGAGCCTTGGATAATTAAACAAAGTGCAGTGTGCTTTTTTTTTTTCATTTTTTCTAAGCTGTGCTACTACCCCTCATCAGTTTATTTCTTTCTTTTTTTTTTCCATAATAGCTATTTGGATTTTTGGCTTTCTGGAACTTGTCTACCTTTCATATTGGTTTCTTTTTATGTGTCTTTTTATATTTGAGATTTCTTAATTGGATTAAGGTATAGAAGAAACTGAAAAATCTTTTTCTTTCCCTTTTTTTTAGTCTTTTTCCTCACCTTTTTGCCTTTTTGGGGATTTTACAAATTTTTCTTTTTTTCCCGCGTCTGTTTATGGTGTGCTTATGCCCTTTTTCTTTACTTTTGAATTTTTACTGTTATCTAACTAATCGATTGGATTAAGGTATACAAGAGCCTGAAGAATTTTTTTTCCTTTTTTCTTTTTAATTATTATTACCAATTGTTTTTTTGTTTTTCTCCACTATTTTTACTTGGAATTGGAATTGGTTATTTCACAACTGGATTAAGGTCTAGAAGAATCTGAAAGATCTTGAATTTCTTAAAATGAGTAGGAAGTTAACAGCTCCTGGTTCTTCAACTTCTGCTTCCTCCTCTCCACCATCTGGAGGACAACACTCAATACAGACAACGTTAAACCAAGAAAAAGAACAAAAAAAAGTGAAAAAGTAAAAAAAAAAAGATTGGAGACATTGATAACAGATTAACTGTGGTTGAACAAGATAAAAGTGGTACGCTGAGATGGGAGATGGACAGATCAGAATTTTATCTCAGAATAACAGATAAAAGATATAAGAATCTCTTAAATATAAAGAATATTTTGAAATATAAGAATATTTCAAAACATAGAGGAAGAAAAAGGACAAAACCTAGCTGAGATAATGATAGAAATACTGGCTGAAGCTCTGGAAACAACTCGAAAGAAGATGATGGATGGAATAGATGAGGTTTATCGAGTCTTTACATGATATGCGATGAGAAATAGTTTACCAAGAGAAGTTCACATCAGATTTTCAAAGAAAGCCATTAAAACACAAATATTTCAAGTGGCAAGAGAGAAAACATTGAAATACAAAGATAAGGAGATTGTGCCCAGAAGAGTGAGAGAGATGAGAAGAGAATACCTCTTCTTGACCAAACTGTTACTTTAAAAAGAGGTGAATTATAGATGGCTAATTCCAGAAGGTTTAATGTTCACTTGGCAAGAAAAGAGACAAAGAAAGGACTCAGCTGAGAAAGCTGAATCATTCTATGCAGAATTTTTTAAAGAGGAGAAAGAGGCAAAAAAATAAATCTCACTAATTGAATTCCGAGAGGACTATCAAATTATGACTGGAAAAGAAGAAGGTGCAGTAGGTGGAAAGGAGGAGGCTAAAGAAAAACATGAACCAAGATCTACAAGAGCAGTTAAACCTAACTACAAAATTTAACCATGGAAAAAAAAAATTAATTACAATCAACACAAATGGACTTAATTCAGCTGTTAAAAGAAGGAAATTAGAGAAATTAAAATTTGATATAATTTGTCTACAAGAAGTACACATTAAAAAGCAACATGAACAATTGCTGAGACAGCCAAAATTAGGGAAAATATTTACTTCTTTGACACAATGCAAAAAAAGAGGAGTGGTCCTATATATTAAAGATATCCCAACAAAATTGATATATACTGATGATGATGGAAGAATACTCATGGTAGAAATAATAGATAATAATATAAAAACACTCCTGATTGCAATTTATGCTCCGAATGACAATCAAAATGAATTTTATAAAAAATTACATATGAAAATAATTGAACTGGACTATGCTAATATAGTTTTGATGGGAGACTTTAATGGAATTGTAGACAATAAACTGGATTATACAGCACAGAAAACAACAAAGCAAAGCAGAAAGATCCTCACTAAATCCTTTCTTAAAATGGCGGACAAATAAACTTAAAAGATACTTGAAGAAAAGAAATGCTAAAACCAAACAACACACTTTCTATTCAAATAGACATTTATCATGGTCCAGAATAGATATGATATGGATGTCAACAGAATTGTAAACCAATATTCAAGAAGTAAACATTGAAACAAGTACTTGGGCAGATCACAATCCAATGACAATTAAATGGAAAGGACAAAGAAGAAGATCTAGATGGACGCTAAATAATACTACTCTAAAGGAAAAAGACTTTACACAGTGGATGGAGAAGGAACTGGCTTTTTTCTTTAGAGAAAACAAAAAAGAAGATACATCAATTCAGAATGTATGGGATACAATGAAGGCATATGCCAGAGGCTTGATAATAGACCATACAAGGAAAAGAAACACTACGAAAATATTAGCCTTTAAGGCATTAGAGGATGAGTATAAAGGACTTGAAAAAGAGTTACAGTAATTTAAGATACCAAAAGAGATTGAAACAATGTTAGAAAGCAATATAACAATGAAGAAGAAGAAAAATTCTTCTTCAAGAATTTTGAAGAAGAAAAATCAAGAAGAAAAATAATGGAAAGGCACCAGGCCCAGATGGACTTCCAGCCGAATTTTATAAAACATTACAAGAATCGTTGAACCTTCCATTGTTAGAAGTTATGAATGAAATTATGTTAAAGAAGAGGATACCTAAAACATGGTTAGAAGCTTATATTACACTTATTCCAAAAGAGGAGGCCGATCCATTACAAATTAATAACTACAGACCTATTTCTTTACTAAATGCAGATTATAAAATTTTTGCTTCAATATTGGCAGAAAGACTTTAAAAATATTTAAACAGTTTTATTCATCCTGATCAAAATGGATTTCTGCCAAAGAGACAAATTGAAGACAATATGAGAGTAATTTTGGACACTTTGGAATACTATGAGGCTCATCCTGAAAAACAAATGAGTTTGATATTTCTAGATGCACAGAAGGCATTTGATAATGTGAATTGGCGATTCATGTTGTTACTGCTGGAACAGATGGACTTTACTAAAAAATTTACTCAAGCAGTAGAAGCTATATATCATAAGCAAACAGCAAAGGTAATGATAGAGGGAGAATTGACAGACTCTATTAATATAAGAAAAGAAACAAGACAAGGGTGCCCACTGTCACCATTGTTGTTTGTGTTAACTTGGAAGCGTTAAATAGAAATATTAGAGAAGAAAAGGACATAAAAGGGATGAAAATTAAAAAGGAAGAATTTAAATTGCAAGCATTTGCAGATGATTTGGTTTTCATCTTAGAAGATCCACTAGAAACATCATCAAAACTGATAGAAAAGATAGAGATATTTTTATTGGGAATTCTACCTAATACATACAGCAAAGATTTTAAATATTTGATTGTAAATGTATTAACAGCAGCTAGGATTGTATTTGCTAAAAATTGGAAAAATGAGAAAATACCATTGCAGGAGGAAACTATCAAGAAAATACTGGAATGTGCTGAAATGAGTAGATTGACATTTGAAATTAGAGAACAAGAGGATAAACAATTTTATAAAATTTGGGATCTATTCTATCAATGGTTAGATAACAAAACATAGAAATGAAATATGTAGATTTTTAGAAAATAATAAATATATAAAGATGTATTTTCTTTTCTTTTTTTAAAATTATATCTACAAAATGATTCTAGGATACATCTGGGAGGATAATATGAATTGTTATAAAATAAACTAAGTAAAATATGATTATTTTATAAAACATGAATGAAAAAAGTATCATCAATGATCGATTAATAAATATATTAATGTACTTGATATTTGATTGAAAGTATGAGAGGATATATAATGTAATTGTAATTGAAGGCTATGAAATGGTAGCACAAAACAATTTGTAAACCAACCGGCACACTGTATGTATATATATGGAAGATGGCTTAATGTTTTTATGTTTTGTTTGTTTATGTTTGTCTTAAAACCAATAAAAATTTTATATATATATAATATTATAATATATATATATATATATATATATATATAGAGAGAGAGAGAGAGAGAGAGAGAGAGAGAGAGAGAGAGAGAGAGAGAGAGAGAGAAATGTTTTTGCTGTTTGTTTCCTGACCAAAAAGATCAGTTTTGCTGTATCTGCAAAGTCTGACATCATCCATTTCTCCATCATGGAAATTTTATTATTCTTCCATGCTCTTCAAAATTTTGTATAGTGATAAGATCAAGAAAACTGGCAAGGTTAAAACTGGTAATATGATTGCCTAAAAAGGCATCAGCAGGAAAAAGGCTATTTCTCAGTTTGATGCTCCATATCAATTATTCACTATCTGACATTCTTCCTGGATAAGTGTACTCCAAAAACATTAATGGTATAAATCCTTTAAAACCCCTCCCCTTTATTTTTTTCATTTTGACACAAAGGGACCATCCAATTATAAGCCAACCATTTGTGGCTAAACTTACACAGAAAATAATAAATTTTAATTAAAATTAAAAGACAAACCCTGTGCCATCTTCAACGATAAACAGTACTGCTTTCATACAACAAACTGCACTAGACATACACCCAGACCAGTGGTGGAATTCAAAAATTTTTACTACCAGTTCCGTGGGTGTGGCTTGGTGGGCGTGGCTTGGTGGGCGTGGCTTGGTGGGCGTGGCTTGATAGGTGTGGCAGGTGAAGGATACTGTAAAATCGCCATTCCCACCCCACTCCTGGGGGAAGGTTACTGCAAAATACCATTCCCTCCCCACCTGCTAACCTGCTTTCCAGAATGCCATTATTTTACTTTTGTCATCATTAATCTCTAACAATTGGTTGTCATAATAGAATGCAGGAATGAGTAATGCTGTTCTAAACTTACTGGGGTTTGAAAGAGAATCATCATGTCATCCATGGAAGGAAAATATTTAGAGGTTTGCTTGCCTGTTTGGACAATCATACATAGAAATGTCCATGGTAAGACCTTTTGAAAACTTAAATGTAACAAACAACCAGGAAAGAAATATTTTCTGGAGAACATATGTATTCATATATAATGTACTGTATATTAACTACTGTCTTTCAAGGCATACTAATTGTGTGCAAGTATTTTTAGAAAGTTAAAAAATGATTGAGAATAAAAGTAAGATGCATTTTAGTTAGTGTACAACTTAACAAGCTATTTATTTATCTGTAACTAAAAACAACTCCCAACATGCAAATTAGTTTTCATTTTGGTATATTGTAGACAGACAGAGAAGAATTAATTGGCTTCAATTTATCTATCACCTCTTAATTTATACACTAATGAAGTCATGCCAACTCTCAGAAAATTACAATGAAATTACAGTCTCATGATTTTGCTACTTGAAATCACAACTAGATCTGTTTATGGAGATCTATTTTGACAGATGAGAGATCAACTATTTGATCCTAAAACAGATGCATCTTGTCGATTTCCAAGGTTTAAGCAGACTTGTAATGAAGCAGAGAAATTCATAACACTTGGCTCCATTCATACTCATAAGTGAGCCAGTTTAGTGAAGTGGTTAATGCACCAGGATAGGAACCATGAAACCATGAGATCTAGTCCTGCCTTAGGCATGAACCTTGGGCCAGTCATTCCCTCAGCTTTAGGAAGCAGACAAAGACAAACCATTTCTTGAAATATTGCCAAGAAAACTGCAGGGATTTGTCCTAGCAGTCACCTGACTTGAAGCAGGGGTAGGTTTCTCCCGTTTCTGTTCATCTCTGTTGAACCATTAGCTCTGAAGAGCAGCAGACATAAAACCAGTTCTATGTCTGCTGGTGTTTTTGCCCACCCGCCCACCTGGGCTTTTGCCTGATCTTTATTTCCTGATTTTTCAACTTCAGCTGCTGAATGAGGCACAGCTGCAGTTAAAAAAACAAGAAAAGAGGGCTGTTTCAAAGGATGCTTCTT
This sequence comes from Laticauda colubrina, assembly GCA_015471245.1. NCBI lineage: Eukaryota > Metazoa > Chordata > Lepidosauria > Squamata > Elapidae > Laticauda > Laticauda colubrina. The sequence goes on along the minus strand of BLBF01000022.1, from coordinate 25,000,431 downwards.
GGCACGCAGCATGCTAATGACGATTAACATGCACACAGCTCATAGCCTGCAGGGAAGCTCTTAAATCTCGAACCGGTAGTTAACCCTGTCATATCCCACCCCTGACTTGAAGGCACAATAATAATAATATCTCATACTGATGGCTGTCGCAGTCTGCCCACTCCTGCGCAAAATTCATAAAAGATTGGATCAGCCCTTCCCAAATAACCCAGTCTTCTTAAGGAGGCTGGTAGATATGTCCCTCCCTCCCTTCCCTATTTGGAAAAAAAGGAAATAAAACCACAAGTATGAAGAAAAAATAAATCTGCAGAAACGGCCTAAAGTTGCCTCATTCTGCTGAGCTGCTCTAAGTTTTTATGTCACTGCAGGAAACCAAAATAAAGAATTAACCCTACATTAACCAATACCTCTTTTCCATGTTTACCTGGTATGATGGACCAAGAAAGATGAAATTCCAAATAATATTATTTGGATTAGTTTGAATTAAAATTACCATTTCCTGCCTTATACATCTGGTTTTATATTTGCAAAGCACTAGTTCACCCTTGAGAGTTCAATATGTTTTGGGAACATCATTATTATTAACCAAATAGATGTTCTGAGAATGAATGCAGCAAAAAGTAGAATGCAAAAAAGCTTTCAGCTAAAATATACTGTTAGCTTTCTTCCCTTCCCCATTCCATGTCTTTCATCTTCTGTCACACTGACTTTATCTCATAGATGAGTTGGAAACTATGGCCCCCTGGATATTTATAAATAGCAAGTTTGAACTGCTCACCAGGATCGTCTATTATGAGAAAAAGCTGGAGTTCAGCACCACAGTATCATTTTTGACACTATATTATATACATTTGACAAGGATATTGATGTGTAATAGAGTGCCAGTGTTGGCATAACATTGCATATTGTTTTACAGCACTTGTTAATCTGTTTTCAGGAATGAATTTCCTCTTTTCAGCTACCATACAATTCATGAAATTGAGCTGCTTATGTCCGTGTGTCTGCTTTCTCTTGTCCTATAACTCCCTATTCTCCCAATCAGCATTTTGCCCCCCTTTGTTTCTAGGTTCCATCCCCAACCAATAGTATTAACAGATCTGTCCTTTAACTTAAATTGATCCTCGTCTGATGTTCTAGGACAGTCTTATCTGTTGCAGCAGTGAAGCCTTATTTTGAAATCAGCAGGCTTAAAATGTGAGGATCACTCTTCTGCCTGAAGATCATAGTTTTCTGGAAGGACAGTAATATAATTCCTAAATAACATTGAAGTAGGAGTTCCACACTCATATAGATTCTAATGATAAATTATTTCCCAAAGAACAAAGACATTGGATTAAATTGCAGAAAATGTAAAACTTTGAAACTATGCTCAGTAACATTAAATTATATGTGATTACAGCTGATCATACACAGTTGAATGTATAATGTCAAGGATTTTAAAATAAAGCAAGCAGCATAGGACAAAGCCTTGATATAGTCATTTAAACTCATTACCAAAGTTATGTATTTAAGTTGGAAAGTTATATAAAATTTACCAATAAATAAAATAAATTTGCAAAAGTGGCAGACATAGGCATGAAGTCGAGGTGCTGTATTCATGGAAAATCTTGGGAGATTGGCAGGGAGGTAACCTGTCAGTAAATAGTACAACTAATATTTTAAGACAGATATTGAAAATCTATATTGGACAAGGAAACTAGAAAGCAATGTTCAGATCAAATTAACACTAAGATATGATTTAGCTGTTTGGGCTGGATATGCACAATCTGCTAATCCATTTATTATCATTTGGATTAGATTAATACTAATTTATTAAATTTGCATGCTGCTCAACACTCAGTGATTCTGGAAATTGTATGATTGCTAAAAACATTTTAAACCAGAAATTAATATAAAAATATATTTAAAAAAAACCCAATACACAATAGAATAATGAAAGCAAAGATAACAAACCCAAAGAGGAACAAAAAAGAAGAAAGACAGCCATTCTCCCAAAGACCTGGGTGAAGAACCAGATCTTTAAGTTTTTTTGGAACAGCAGTGAGATGAAAGCTATTTGAACATCAAATGGAGGCTCATTCTAGAAGACAAACATTGCTACAGAAAAATTGCAATCTCAGGTTCCTGATATATAGGATTGTTTAATTGATGGAACTTGAAGTATGCCAATCCTGGGCAAATTATGGGAAACATGCAGTCCCTCAAGTAACCAGTCTCTGTGCCACGTAGGACTTTATAGGTGGCAAAAAGCACCTTGAATTATACTTGGAAGTGAACTGATAATTAGTTCTGGTTGCAGAGCAGAGCTGTTACATGGGCATACTATACTAAGGCATGCCCATTACTGCCACACTGCTGTACTCTGGATCACCTGAAACTTCTAGGTCAGTGATGGCTAACCTTTTCCTTGTTGCATGCCAAAAGTGCACACATGCACATGTGTGCATGCCTGCACCCATAATACAATGCCTGCACAATCCCCCTGCCCTGTGCATGTATGTGCAACCCCACCACGTGCCTCTGCACATGTGCACACATTTCCCATGCATGCCCTGCTCACATGCATGCGCAGCAACAGATACCCAACAATCAGCTGGCTGGCAGGAGGTGCACGCATGCACAGTGGATCTCATCCGGTGTGACAGCTCTCCCAATCTGGGGAAGGTGAACACTATCTAAAGTCAAAGCTGTAATATCTCTAGGTCTGTGTGATTCAAACACGCACAGCCACTCAGTCTTTGCCAAATTGAGTTGGAGAAAGTTCTTCCCCATCCAAACCTCCAAAACCTCCAAGCACTGGGACAGAAACTTGATATCATTTGGATGGCCCAGATTTGAAGTATATAACTGGGCATTATCACTGTATTGATGAACAGAAATCAAACCAGCAGATGACCTCATTCATGTAGATGTTGAAAAAGGGGGGAAAAAATAAAAACCCTGCAGCATGCCATAACTTAGGAGTCTAGAGGATGGCTTCTCCTTGTTAACTAGCAGACACTTGGACCAGTTCCAGAGAAAGGAAGAGAACTACCATAAAATGGTATCTCAAATTCCCAATCCATGGAACCAGAAGGATACTACAATTAATGGTATGAAAAGCTGCCAAGAGACCTAGAATCACAAGGATGGTACCCCAAATTTCCAATCCATGGAGCCAGGTCATTCATTCATTCATTTTCTATTGCTGCCCAACTTAACCAATTGCTCCTCACTGCTGTTATTTGTCTCCTGCAGCCTAAAGAACAGATCAGGACAATCTGCAAGGTTTCTGCAGAACAGAAATAAGTTCCTGGTGGTGTCCCTTGAAGGAATTTGAGTCTTGTTAGAAGCTCCTCGCTAGTGATACATGAAAGGTAAAAGGTAAAGGCTTTCTTGACTTGTGCTTCACTTTTGGTAATTATAAAGGCATACCCAGGTGGATTTCTTGGATGGCCAATAGTATAGACAGTGATTTGCATGGCCATCTTCCAGGATATTTTCCTTCTCTCTTTTTAAAAAACTTTCCATACTTTAACCTTATGAATTCCTGGTGATCTCACATCCAAGTACTAACCAGGTTTATCCCTATTTATTTTTTGAGGATCAAAGTTTGGCAGGTACTGCCACCTACTGTGAAGAAAGCTACATACAGCCTTTAAAACCAGTGTTTGAAGTGCTTAATAAACTTCAATTAAGTTTGCCAACAACTAATATTGATCATGGCACCTTGTTGGCTTTATAGTGTGGTTTTTTTTGAAGTAGTTGTTCAAGAAGGGTTTGCAGGGTTTGTTGGATATTTGATTTCATCTTCGAGGTATGTTTTGCATGTCTAGATCTTAGATCATTTTCTCCTCAAGTTTTTTCAGAAAGTTAACTAGAAGCAAATGAAAGCTACCTATTTAATCAAGAGTCCCCGTAGACTATATTTTCTTCTGAGGATTATAAACTCAAATCCTCCAAGAGTGTTCTTTGATCTTAGCCATAAGCCCTTCTCTTGGCAGCAGGATGTAGCCTGAAAGCCAGAGATATTTATAAATAGATCATTTGCAGGAACATCCATGTCATTCACAGCAGTAGAAGATGCAATATAAAGTTAATTTCAAAATGAATAAAACTAGATCATGCCAGTAATCTTGATACAGCCTGGCAAAAAAGATTACATTCTGAAATTATAATGTATTTTTCTTTTAGGAGAACAAAAAATAATTTGGATGGGAGCCTTAAAACATAAGAACATAAGCAGTGCTCTGCTAGATTTGGACCCCTGACCCAATCAGTCCAGCAATCTGTGCTGTCAGTAGCTAACAAGCTGCACAAGGAAGCCCACTAGCCTCCAACCAATATTCAAGTATTCAACAAAAGGGAAAACAATATTAAAAGTTGCTCAGGACAGATATCTTGGTTCCAATCAGAACTTAATGTTTGTAAAGAAAAACTCTTACAGAACTTGTTCTCCTCCCACCCAATAAGTGTTTATCCACAAATATTTTCTATTTAAGGTCATTCCAGAGCAATTGAATTTCAAAGCAAATAGACTGAGGAAGCTATGAAAGCACATTGCCAAGTTCTATTGTCAGTGAAGACATAGACAAACAAAAGTTCTATGTCTAAGAAGACATAGACAAACAAAAGTCTGTTGCATCCCCACATACTAACACTCTCTACACAAAAAGAATTTACACTTTGTGTGGAAAGTATGCATCACAGCATGTAGCAGCACTTAGGCAATGTTGATTTGTCTCAGAAGCCAAGTAGAGTCAGACATAGTGTGCAGGAGATTTCCAAAAATACCAGCTCTGCAGGTTAGATGGGAAAGTTTGTTTGTTTTTTTAAAGGCAGCAATGGCAAACCACTTCTCTATTACTATCAAGAAAATGACATGGATGTGTCAGTTTGAATCATGAGTTGTTAAATGTTACTTTATGGAAACAAAGGCTAGCATGTGAAGAAGATCAAGGACATCACTGATAAGGCGGTTTATGGAACTTGCTGGGATATGTATTAATAGCAAAGAAAACAAGTTACTGCAAATTGTAAGATTTTATTTGTATATATTTTATTTATCCAACCAAACACTAAAGCCTAAAGGAAAGGAATGTTGCTTTTTTAAAAAATAAAAGCAATCTAATTCTTCTTACTCTTCAACCATTTAAATATAAAACTTCACCAGGGATGGGATTCCACCAGTTCAGACCTGTTCAGGCAAACACCTTGCTCCAAAGATCAGCTGGCAACTAATCAGTTCACTGTGACAAGTATGTGGGGCCACCTGCCTGTCTTTGCTCTTTTCTGTGCTTTATTTCCTTTGTTTAGAGCACAGTTGATTCAGGCGGCAAAGCAGTTTGCCGCACCTCAGCTGTTTTATTCACAGGGACTGAAGTAGGAGGTAAGTATTAGAGCTTTTTAAAATGCAGAGCCCGATTGCGGAATGCATGTTTGGTGCACACACAGGCAAAGCGTACGATCACCAAACCAGTTGTTATACTGGTGGAATCCCACCCCTGATTAAGACTCAATAAATATTGGAAGGGAAATCAGAGATTAAAAATCCATTTGTCCTCCAATCCATCAAGATTAAATATAAACATTTAAATCTATTTAGCACTAAATAGCAATACATAATAAGCAAATTATTTACTTACAGCTAGGACAACAGAAAAATGTGAATTTCCATGTCTTGATGCATTTATAACAAAATTGTCATAAGGGTAAAATGCAAATACAAAAATATAGTAAAAATTTAAGTCAAGTGTGGCAGGGAAAGAGTTAAGGGCATGATAGCTAGAGGGAAAACTATGTGGTGAGTGCCCCCTTCCCTAGGTGTACTAAACACATGCTTATTTTCCTTAATGATTAATCCAGGGTTGCAATATGGTTTTGTGCTACGTCAATTTCCTGGAAAATGAAAAATAATAAGGACTTAGGCTGAAAGCATCACTAAATCATAATCTGTCAGAACTCCTGAATACCACTAAGGTCAGTTTCTGTAGCTGAATATAGTGACAGATGGAATATCTTCTGTGAAATAATGCAGTTTTGCCAAAAGCTATTAGTACACAAACTTTCTGGGACCCAACACATGTTCTCCCATGCATCCTATACTAAACTATATGTGTGAGCATGACAGAAAAGCTCACAAAGGAGTACTAGAAAATCTCGATTGTCTCATTATGGAGCTTCTGATTATGCAAAAACTTGCCTTTGGATAATTTGAAAGGAAAACAAACCAATGATGTAGAAAAACATAATTAATGACACTGTTTTCCACTCCTTCTTTTGTTTTTCCTTCCACCAAGTAAAACCACCCATTAATTTTGAATAAGTACAATACATTCCTAGTGCACTCTTTCTCATAATGAATCTTGATACAGCCTACTGATATATTCATTTTAGAAATAGACATTTGAGGTCACTACAAGCTTGCTCAACATCATGACAGAGGCCCAAATGCTTCACTTGACGATATTCAAGTTTCAAAAAATTGTATCGGTGGGCAATCTTTTGGGGGAAGGCAAAAACAAGCTATTTCTGAAGCTGTGGAGGGAGAGCAGGAGGTGTATTTAGGAGGAGGTGCATGCTGCTCTAAGGCCACTAATGCTCCTTAACCTTAAAATATTGATGTGGGAAGTTCACAGGATGACCAGACTAGAGATTTGAACGAAAATGGCTAAAATTCCTGGATGTCTCACAAATACATTTCTCTTTTAAATACAAAGCAAAATTGTAAAATTGTCTTTTGGTAGAAAATAGATGTAGCCAGATATAGCAAAAAACATAATTGACAAAAATAAAGACAAAATCTAAAGGAAACCTCACAAAAATATATTGATTAACAAAATAAAAACAAATATTTCTCTTTTGCGCTACATTTTTTACATTTTTTTCCTTTACCAGGATAAAATATTTTGCAATCCATATATTTTCATTTTATAAACTAATCTTAAGAAAGCATCTGATTAGTGAAATTCCAGATTGTTAATCCATAGGTACACTGCAAACTTCTCATCTGAAAAATCAAGAGAAACATTAAACTTTTTTTAATGAACTGGAAAGGAGAAAAATTTCCGGCCTTATTATTTTTATGAATAACTCAAGACAGTGAACATGTCACATCCAATGTATCTTCCTCTTCCTATAACCAGAACCCTATGAGGTGAGTTGGGCTGAGAGAGTGAGTGATTGGCCTAAGGTCTCTGGCTTTTTAGCTTGGTGCCTTAACCACTACACCAAACTGGCAAAACAAATAAACACAATAAAGGTAGAAATATATTTAATAGAATTAAAGGGAGAACCTTAGAAATGATAAGCATAACAATAAAGAATGTAAGAAAAGAGAGAGAAAAGTAGAGCTGAAAATTATATTATAAACTATGCCACAAATATCCACCAGGTTGCTAGGAGTCTTCTTCCCTACTGTTTTGTCAAAGATTATAAAAACTAAAAAAACAAAACATGCACACCATAATTATTTCAAATGCCAACAAACAACGACTATTAACAATATATTGCTACAAATTTCTCCTTACAATGTTGTATAAAAAATAAATAATGCTGTGATAGATCCAGTTTATCCCCCAAACAGATGTAGACACCCCTTTTAAACTGCAATTATCCCACAGTGTAAGCTTCTTAGGAATAAATAGGTCAATGTTATATTTGAAATGCCCAGTGTTTTCCTTATGCCTTACAGCATTAAGTGTATGAAAAGTGAGGATCCCAATTCATGCTGAGATCTGAGACTAACTTTGTTACTACCTCTCAACTACAAGAGTAGGTGAATTTGAAAGTTCCCTATTCCAGACAGTAATTGATGCTAGAATGTATCTCCTATGCTTGAAAGCGTGTAGTAGAAAGTTAATTCCACCTTTACAGGTAATTGTAATCCAACAGTGACAACTGTTGGAAAATCTTTGCCAAAGAAATACCTTGAATAGTTTGTAAACTCATTAAAATGTTGTGATGAAGATGTATTAGCATGAAAAGATTTCATAAAATCAAAATCAGCCATGAATTATTTCTATTTCATCACAAGAATTTCTTTATCATCTGTGTAGATTTTTGTTCATTTGTACCAATAAGTTCAAACTTAACAGTTGAGAATGTTTCCTGGAAATTGTTGTAAAAAGATAAATAAATCATAGCACAATATGAACCCCCAATGTATATATTTAACTAGTCATGAGGAAGAATTTTAATGATTTTACATTTTTAATTTTTTAAAATGGATGAAGTTCAGGGATGGGATTCCATCGGTATAACAACCAGTTTGGTGATCGTGCACTTTGCGTGTATTCGCACCAAACACGCACTCCACCGCAAGATCCACATTTTAAAAAACTCTAATAACTTACCTTCTACTGTGAATAAAACAGCTGAGGCACGGCAAACCGCTCTACCATGAGAATCAGCTGTGCGGTAAAAAAAGGAAATAAAGCACAGGAAAGAGCAGGGGCAGGCAGGCGGGCCCAAATGCTTGTTGCAGTGAACCAGTTCATTGCCAGCTGATCTTCAAAGCAAGGAGTTCTCCTAAACCTGTCTGAACTAGTAGAATCCCACACCCAGTCTTAATGCCTTGTCAGTAAAATAGTGGAAGGGCTAATTGTTGATTTAAGTTGGCTTTTATTGCAATAGGGCACCAACTTTGCCATCTGCCATACAATAATGAATTTTTGCTAATTTGATAACTTAAAGAAAAAAGTGCTATCTATTCTGTAAGAGGAAATCTACAACAAGCACACAAACAAAACAAAACCATCCTTTAAACTATGAAAAGTCAACAATTGCCACAAAGTTGTCTCCCTAGATGCCAGTGTCTGTCCACACGTATAATGACTTCCTTTTCACTCATTTTTATGATGTTCGCAGCAATTTATTTCTTTGTGGAATTACGAACTCTCCCTTTCAAATGTTATTTGTTCTAGGATGCCCACTGCATGTTCTAGAATGCAATGGAAACAAACTGCTCATTCATACCTTTCACACTGGCTGCAGTTTCTTATTCAACACTGGGAGTCTTTATTCAAACTGTAACAGAGTGTATGAAATAAGCTCAAATTATATTGATTTTACTCTTGAGGGTTTTTTTAAACAACTTAAAATCTCGACAAATTCTGGAAGATATCAAGCCAGTTTCAAGTCTATTGCTGGAACATCCCTCACAATGATCCTAACATTTTAAAGTTGAGAGAAAGGAAGCAGTAAGTATTGATTGAATATGGCATGAATGCAGAATTGAAATACAGAACTATAAGGCGTAATTCATATGGAAAGAGTTGGGGCTGCCTTATGCAGATGGGCTTCACCAGTCATGCTTCACAGTCCTTCCTTTTAAATATTGTATGTGAATTTAGCTCCCAGAATCCCCTAGCTGCCATACCTATTGTTGAGAATTCTGGGAATTCTATAAGATGTTCAGGTGGGGAAAGTTATGGTGACTTGTCACAAAACAACTGCTGCTCTATTGTACCAATTGATACAAGTAGTCCTCAACTTATAACCACAATTGAGCCCAAAATTTATGTTGCTGAAAGGTTGTAAAATGTGGCAAAACTCACTTAATAAATGTTGCTAAGTAGAACATTTATTAAGTGAATTTTTCCACATTTTACAACTTTTCCTGCCACAGTTGTTAAGTGAATCATCACAGTTAGTAATGTTTCTTTTAAGTTAGTAATGTTTCTATTACTAACTTCTAGTTAGTAATAGTTAGTTTCTATTACTAACTTCTGTTAAGTTAGTAATGTTTCTGTTAAGTGAATCTGGCTACCCTATTGATTTTGCTTGTCAGAAGGTCACAAAAGCTGATCACATGACCCTGGGACACTGCAACTGCCATAAATATGAACCAGTTGCCAAACATCCAAATTTTGATCATGTACCACGGGGATGCTCTAACGCAGGCCTGTCAAATTGGTGGCTCACACAGACCATGCTCACCCCGGCTCTGCAAAGGCAAAAAACATCATGATACTTCACAATACAGCCCTGCTCTAACGGATGTAAGTGTGAAAAACAGTCATAAATTATTTTTTGGACTTAACAGTCACCAAATGAACTGCTGTAATTCAAGGCCTATCTGTATTCATTGAAGTTACATAACAGTTAAGCTACTGGGTTTGCATATTAATCCGTAGTTTATACCAGTATTAACTCTGATTTGTTAAAAAATCCCAAATGATCTGATTGTGTATAACACTAGCCCTAAATTGATGTTACAATTAGCCTCATGTTTCAGATAAGCACAAACTGAAACAGTCATACTATCATTTAGCTTACTGTGAACAATACATATAATAAATAATCATAGCTTGATACCAAAAGTACCTTCTTCGTCTTATGTTTCATTGCACATTCAGCCAAATATTCAGGCATTTGATTTGATTTGGCATTTTTATCCACCTTTCCAAGGTCACAGGATGGGGAGATGTTATTTGATTGTGCTAAAGGCAGAGATGGTATTCAGCCGGTTCTGACTGGTTCTGGTGTACCAGTATTGAAAAATTTTACTGGTTTGGAGAACCAGCAAATACCACATCTGGCTGCCCCCCACCACCAGTCCCCATTCTTAGCTCTCACCTCTCCTATATTCTGTTTTTTATTAGTTCAGCTGGTTTGTGCGGCAGAGCAGATTGATGTGCCTCAGCTGAACTAAAAAGAAGCACAACTCACCATCGTTGATAAAAAGGGTGATCTCTGAGTCCTTTTGGCACACTCACAAAATGTATGTTTAGTATGTACACGCATTAGGCGTGTCTGCTCAGCTCACCACTGTTGACACAGAGGGTGGTGTTTGAGCCCTGCACATGCGTATGCAAAGCTTATGATTGGCATACACACACACATGAAGTGCATGTGCGTACACAAAGTGAGCTCTCTGAACTGGTAGGACATTTTTTTGAAACCCACTACTGGCTAAAGGTACAGTATCATTGCAGGATGTAAGCTGTTCTAGGTGAAGCTACTTTTTGCAATTGACTAATGGCCATTTTGTCAATGTTGATGTGTTCCAATAACACATTGGATGTTCTAGTATTGGAACTATCTTAGCTTACTTCTTATTATTTATGAAACTAGTATGCTACCCAGATGTCTTAGAATTATTGAAAGATTTTATATACAGTCACACTTTTCAATGGAAATCTCAGTGGACCACTTTGTTATGGTCCGAGTATAATATGTGGTGGTCCTTTTTCTAGTAACAGCAGGAAAAAATTAGTAGAATTAGGTACTGCTACATTATAGCATGTTAATTTTTAAGTTTAAAGAAAGGGTAAATTTGGATCCAATTATAATTTATAAACTCTAATTATGTACTAATCCCTGCCCTAAAAAAAACCTCCAAAAATTAAGGTTTTCATTGGTCTGTGTATGGAATAATGGTAAGAATCATTTAAGTTTCAAGATAAAACTTTTTGTCTTTTCCACCAGATGGGAAAGAAAATCACTAGATGATTTTAGTGTAGAAGAGGGCACAATTACATTTGGTGACAAACAATTTTCTTTAATAGAGTAATTAATGGAAATGTTATTCCAGTTTTTTAAATTGCCATGATAATGTCATCTCCTGCTAGAGACATTGCAGCAACTTTAAGATGATCTGTCAGAAACTGAAAAATAAATTAAGTTTTATATCCTACTTTTCAGGATAGCAGTCCTCCCAAAACTGGCTAACCACAATTCAACTTGTAATTAACTTAAATAATTATTTTCTTTAGCTCCCTAAATTAAAGAAGCTGGGAATTTGACCTCCTATGGAGTTCTAGAAATGGTCACAATGGTTAATACTTTTGTTCATTAATGACCTAAAATTGATATAGTGCACAGCTCTAGATTTTCTGCTCAAATATTACCATCAATAGATCAAAAAGACCATTCCTTGAGAACTCCCCAAATTAAATGCTGCATTTAGCTCTAATCAGTAGTATTTAATCCACTGCATTTCAGAATTCATGTTACATACAAATTAAAACCAAGCACATCATTGTCTCAGTCATAAGCCTAGGTGCCTGGAGTAACATCAAGAAATAAACATATCATTGATTTAGTGGATGTTAGGCAAACTGAAATTGTGACATGTAAATCATGGGTTAAAGCTGGCTGGATTGTAAAAACTATTTTAAAGAAGGTGTTGTGTATAGAACTTGGTAGACTCCAAATATCTTAAACTGATTGGCCGAATAGGCCATTCTCGGATTGGTCAGTTAAGCGCCATTCCGATTGGACCGCCTAACAGTGGAAACACTTGAACAACTGTGATTGGCCACAAGCCATGAGCAAGCCGCTATAAGAAGGGCTGCCGCAGCTTGGGTAAAAGTTCCATTACAAGTCACTATACTGTTTTAATAAAGAGCTGTTTGTTGGAACCCGGTCTCTCGCACATTATTTCCAGATGGAACACTGGCGATGAGGATGGGATCGTCCTAGAAGAGTGAGACCAAAGCACGTGGCAACCAGAACCGAGCGACCGAGATGGCCGGTAACAATGTGCCGCCTGCACTGTTCAACCCAGCTGAAGAAGATTGGGAGTCGTGCATTGACCGCTTTCTGATGTTCTTAGAAAGCAATGAGCTACAGGAGATAACTGACCAGAGGAAGAGAGCTGTATTCCTCACACACTGTGGGCCAGCTGTTTTCAAAATGGCTAAGGCGCTACCTAAACCAAAAAATGTTAAGCAGATGGCATGGCCTGAACTGAACAGATTGCTACGAGCCCATTACGCGCCTGTGGTCTCCAACCTGATCAAAACGCATAAATTTTATAAATGAGACCAACAGGAAGACGAGAGCATCGGGGATTTCGTAGCAGCCCTAAGACACATCGAAGGAGCCTGCGACTTCCAGAACATGGACGAGGCCATGAGAGAACTGTGTGGTCCTCGGATCGAAGGATGCTACACTCCAAAGCAAGCTCCTAAACAGACTGAATATCACAGTGGCCGAGGCCATCGCAGAAGCTACTGCCGCTGAAGCAGCCAAGAAATCTGCAGCCACTATGTGCCAGATGAACTCCATTCCAGATCCGCCGAATCAACTCAGAGAAAAGAGGGTGGAAGGAAGCAAGAAACAGCCCACAGCGACCGCCCACCATGAAGATCTCAACTCCCCGAGCGACACTGATGACGACAATTAAGACATACATAGGCTTCAGTTGGAAAGAAAATGGTGGGAAAAAGGAAGAATCAGGCGAGAATTCCAGTGTGCTGGATGCGGAGGAAAACACCCGCATTCAGAATGCAGGTTCTTAGATGCCATTTGCAGATGTTGTGGAAAAACGAGGGCACATTGCAAGGGTCTGCCGGAACAAAAAGAGCTATAGTCCAAAAAGATGTGGCGGCACCCCCCCCTCCAGAAATGAAGAGAGACAAGCCAGAAGCAGATGGAGCCGAGAAAGCAGAAACCGGCAAATAAACAACAGAGAAGAAACACACCAAACAATAACCATCGGAAATGCCAGGGCCGCAAATGCAAAAAAGGTCTGGATAAATGTGAAAATCGAAGGAAAGCCCTGTGAGATGGAAGTAGACTCCGTATCAAACCTGTCAATGGTATCTTAGAACACTATCAGAAACCTGATACCAGACATCAAACAAAGAGAACTGGAACAGCAAAAATTGATATTAAAAGACTACCAGGGAAATTGAATCCCGGTAGTGGGCCTTGGACATTTCCTAGTAGAATTTAAAAACCACACTGAAGTGCTGCCTCTGACAATCATTGACCGTGATCACCCTAGCCTGCTGGGAATCGAATGGTTCGCGCCTCTGGGAATCGGAGTGACCGGGATCAACAGCATCGTTGCGGCCAACTGGGAAGAGAGCCTGCTGGAAGAGTTCCGGGATGTATTTGACGGGACCCTAGGCAAGTACAAGGGACCCCAATACCATTCAGCCTAGACCCAAAGGTAGCTCCCATCAGGCTCAAAGTCAGATGTGTTCCCTTTGCCTTAGAGCCAAAAATAGATGAGCAGCTTAACAAACTCATCTCACAAGGGGTGTTAGAGCCAATAGTGACTCCTGTTAAACTAGATGGGTCAGTGCGCATCTGTGGAGACTATAAGGCAACCCTAAATCATGCACTCCAACAAAGCGCGTACCCAGTACTGGTAGTGCAACACCTATTGTACTCATTAGGGGGAGGAAATTTTTTTGTGAAACTTGATCTCGCACAAGCGTATCAACAGCTACCAGTTGACCCCAAGACTGCAGAGGCACAGACTATAGTCAAGCAGAGAGGGGCATTCAAATGCAGCTGACTTCAATTTGGTGTTAGGTTGCCCTGGGCATCTTCCAAAGCCTCATGGAGCGTCTTCTAAACGGAATCAAAGGAGTCATCCCCTATTTTGATGATGTATTAGTATCAGCAAAAAATGCACAACAATTAGAAAATAGACTAAAAGAAGTTTTGTGAAGATTCAGAGAAGCAGGATTTAAAGTCAAAAGAGAAAAATGTAAACTAGCCACCGATCAGGTCAAATTTTAAGGCTACCTTATAGATGAGGAAGGGATACACCCCACTGAAAAGAAGATAAAGGCAATCAAAGATGCACCCAGACCTAAGAACAAAACTGACTTACAAGCATTCTTAGGTTTCATTAATTTCTACAATGTCTTCCTGCCCAAAAAAGCAACCGTAGGAGAACCTTTACATCGACTGTTAGATAAAAAAAACTGTCTGGAAATGGGGCCACTGAGAACAAGCAGCATTCCAGAACATTAAGGACTTATTAACTTCTAACACTGTTTTGATTCAGTACAGCAACACTTTGCCATTGACGGTCACCTGTAATGCATCGCCTTTTGGAATCAGCGCCATTCTGGATCATAAGCTACCAGACGGCAGAGAGGCACTAATCTCCTTCTATTCCAAAACACTATCAAAAACTGAAAGGAACTACAGCCAACTCGACCAAGAAGTCCTCGCAATCATTGCAGGCATCAAAAGATTCCACGAATACCTATATGGTAGGACATTTTCAATTATCACTGATCACAAACCCTTGCTAGGAATCCTAGCAGGAAACAAACCAACCCCGAACATTCTGTCGCCAAGAATGATGAGGTGGTCAGAATTCCTCGCTGCATACAATTACACACTCATCCATCGGCCAGGAAAGACCATCACCCATGTGGATGCCTTGAGCCGTTCCCCACTGCCCGACATAGAAGGTGACCCAGCTCCCACCGTCTCCACTCTCCAAATCGAGTCATAGACGAATCTGCCACTAACCGCAGCAGACGTCACTAAAGCTACTGCAAAAGACCCGCTGACAGCTCGAATCCTGCATTGGGTAGGTAAGGGCTGGCCGGACGAGAATAGAGGCGATATTTTAAACCTTTTTGTAACCGACAGACTGAACTGTCTATTGAAAAAGGCTGTACACTGTGGGGGAACAGGGTGGTAATCCCCAAAAAGTTACAGGAAGAAGTGTTGTGCATGTTGCATGAGGGACATCCGGGCATAGTCAAAATGAAAGCCCTGGCCAGGAGTTATGTCTGGTGGCCAGAGCTGGACAAAGACATTGAACGATGGGTGGCAACATGCCATGACTGCCAAAAATCAAGGCCTACCCCCCAATGGCACCAGTCATGGAATGGGAAACTCCTAGAGGCCCATGGTCGAGACTGCAGGTTGACTTTGCTGGGCCAATGAAAGGGAACACCTATTCTGTAATCATTGATGCCTACTCAAACTGGTTAGAGGTTATCCTTATGGCATCCACTACTACGGAAGTAGTCATAAAACAGTTAAACAAACTTTTTGCCACACATGGACTGACAGATGTAGTAGTCTCAGACAATGGGCCCCAGTTTACCGCTTTAGCTTTCGAGCAATACTTGGCTGCACAGGGCATCTGACATGCCCTGACAGCGCCGGCTCATCCAGCTTCTAATGGATGGGCCGAACACATGGTTCGTTATACTAAGGAGGCCCTAGAAAAAATGGACACGGGGGAATGTCCAAGATAAACATAAACTATTAACTATTCAACATATCACCCCTAGTACAACCACTAACAAAAGCCTAGCAGAATTCCTCATATGTAGAAAATTGCGTTCCTACATGACTCCTCCAGTAAATATCGCTCCTTTGATATCGGTGATTTAGTCTATGCTAAGAACCTTATCAGGGACCCAGTTAAATATGCTGAGGGATTATTTAAAGGAAGACAACTTTTGTACAAATATCCTATTCTATAGCACCAATAAAATAAACTGTTAGGAATGTAAGTCATCTAACAGTTATTTGGATTGGAAATATGTAAATTAGAATAGACATTTTAATACTGTATCTTTAAGAGAATTCTAAAACTGTAATTGGATGTGGTTTCTCAAAAGGCCATAAAATGGAGCCAGAAACCTGGGTTGTTTAGTCTCAGAAGCAGTGAATGAGTCTCAGTGAGTGTGTGAGTATCTGTTCCTTCTGTTGGAGAGTGTTGCCGTTCCTCCTAAATGACTGTTACTGATTGTTGAGGTAAGTCTGTTACTGAACTGTTTTTTGATACTGGATTTTGATATTTGGATTATCCCTGGACTGGAAACTGACTGATTTAACTGTGAAAGACTTGGACTGCTTATCTTGGACCGTGCTTAAACGTTCATTGGAAGTAAAAACTTACATTTACTGTACAGTGTATCTGTGTGCTGTGTTTGTATCATTCTTCACCACTCTCACCATGTCTCCCTATATGCGCTCATTCTCCTAACAGGGAATTACCTCAACATAAACAATTACAGCAAATCCAACTTGATCAGTCATACAGTTGAATTTAATCAATTGATTTTTATTGCCTAAATCAGTTTATATTGAAGCAGACTAAAATGTTTCATTTGTTGGTAATCATTTAGTTTTACCAGTAATGGTAAAGAGTTCTAACAAAAGAAAGTGCTTCATTGTGTTTTGTTTCCATTTATTTCCAGCACAAAGGTTTCCTATTAATCCAAAAGTTAGTGGATATTTACCAGAGGGAAATGAATGTGACTATTAAACTCTCAGTAAAGAAGGTCTTTATTTAGAGAGTGGCTTATTTAGCTAGTCTTCACAATTCTGCAGTCATTAAAAAAAATGTAATTTTGTGGTCTACCCTCACATTTACAACCTTTGCAGATATGTAAAGCAAAAGAAAGCTGAAGTAAGATCATAAGCACAGTCTCATTTTCATTTTGTGACTGCTTTGCTTAAGGATCAAATTGCCAGTCCCAGGTGTGATTTTTAAATGAGGACCCGACCAACATTCTTCCTTTTGTTTTTTTCAGAAAAATGCTATCCTTTCAAATACAACTATGATAGAAATCCATGTAATAATAATATTTATATTTATAAACACACACACACAAACACACAGACACAATTGGATAGAGTCCATATAATGTAACAAGTAATAATTGTGTGTGTATCTGTACGTATAGCATAATAAGGAGCTGTTGAACCAATTGTTAATGGCAGAAAACAGAAGACTAAAGCACAACCTAATCATCTGTGTGTTCCATTCTCTTTGAATCTCAGTTCCCTTTGGAAATAGGATTTACTAGAATAGCACCACAAAAACAGTGCAGACTTTTATACATGACAGGAAGAAGCCACATATCCTGGAATCCTTATATAACCTATGAGAGGGAAAATGCTGCTAAACTTTGCATTTTTGTGACCTGAGTCAGATCAGCAAATCCCTAACTTCCATCTAACTAAGTAAATGTCTGTCTGTCTATCTGTCTGTCTGTCTGTCTATTAAACATGCTCATGAGAACATACTATTTAAATGCAGCTATTCCACACTGATTCACCTTAGAGGCAACCTTGATGAACATGAGATAACAGATCTTTATCTTTATATAATATTTGGTATTTGCAGGATTACCTGGTTACTACTCATGAAAAAACAATTTTGCAAAAAGAGCAATTTGCCAAATCTCATCAACCGCTTGAGTGAGAAGGGCCCTCAGTGAGCCGTAATACTTAAAAACAGCTAATCAAAACTCCAGACATTTCTATGTTGGTCTTGTAGCATTTTACCAGGCAGATTGTACATAATTAACTTCAGTGTGGCTTGCTGATTAAAATTAATTTGACCATAATTAGCTTGATATAATGAAGTTCATACCATACACATTGTTTTGTTCGGAAAACACACGAGGTAGACCGGGTTCCAACAACAAATACTTTATTCTTCAACTAGTTAGTAAATAGGAACCTTTGGCTGAAGCTGAGGCCAGCCTTTTATACAGGCTGGCTTGCCTGCTTGCAGCCAATGGCAGTTGTTTAGATTTGCCGCCTTTTAGCAGCTCTTTGGATTGGTTCCTAGTGAACCAATCCAATGTTCATTTTATTGACCAATCAGGTTTGTAGATTTGGAGTCACCCACTACATATAGAACACCCCTCCCCCCTTAGTTCAGTCCTACGTGGTGACGTAGTCTCGCAGGTAGGCGGGGCTTTTCCGGACTCGACTTGACTTGCGCGGTTCATTCTTAGTGCAGACTTCGACCGGTTCGGATGGGGCTGCTGTGTCGTCCGTCCTTCTCCCTGGAACCGTCTGGAAGGGTGAGTCAGCCATTTTACCACCGCCTGAGTTTCTTAGGCTGACGGTTTTGCCGCTCCCTCCCGTTTCCTCTGGGCAGGTCGAGCTG
This sequence comes from Laticauda colubrina, assembly GCA_015471245.1. NCBI lineage: Eukaryota > Metazoa > Chordata > Lepidosauria > Squamata > Elapidae > Laticauda > Laticauda colubrina. Next base: position 24,981,827 of record BLBF01000022.1, on the reverse strand, counting down.
GCTTGGCTGGCCCCTTCCGATGGGCTCTTCACGCAAGTCTCTCCAAACAGTGAGTCTTTTATTTGCTCTTTTTGTTCGTATGTTTCATTGGGTTTGGTTTTAAACAGTTCTTTATTTATTTCTCGCCTTTCCCCCCCCACCTTGGTTTGCAATTCGCCGGTTTTTTCGGTGAATGTTTGTAAGTCTGTGATTCTCTCTATAATTCGAGATCGAAGCTGGTCTATGTGCCGCTTCCATTCCCTGCCATCGTCTAATTTTAATCGGTAGGATTTGGGGCCTGTAATTTGGATAATCTGTCCTGGTAGCCATACCGGGTCCCCGGTAAAGTTTTTAGCGTATACCAAATCGCCTATTTCGAATTGTCTGAACCGTGTAGAGGAGTCAGGGGGGTTTTCTGGGGTAAAATTTGGGTGTAACCTATCAAGGTGAGATCTTAATTTTCGCCCCATAAGTAATTCTGCTGGGGACTTACTGGTTATGGTACTGGGCGTTATGTGCTGGAGTGTGAGCAAACGGTTTACTTTCTGTTGGACATCTCCAGCGTCCATTCGTTCCAAACCTTCTTTAGTAAACCGGACCATTCTCTCAGCCCTGCCGTTCGCAGCCGGGTGAGCCGGCGCGGTTAGGGCATGTCTTATACCTAGGGAGGCTAGGTATTGCTCAAATGGTATGCTGGTTAGCTGTGGCCCGTTATCTGAGACAAGAACGTCCGGTATGCCATGGGTGGCAAAAAGGTTGTCCAGCTTTTTAATTACAGTTTCTGTTGTCATTGATGGCATAACTTTTACTTCAATCCAATTTGAATAGGCATCAACGACAATCAGAAAGGTATGCCCCTTGGTAGGACCCGCGAAATCAATGTGTATTCTTGACCAAGATCCCCGAGGGTTTTCCCAGTCCTTAACGGGTGCTTTTGGTGGGGATGGTCTAATTGCCTGGCATTTGTGGCATGAGCTTACCCAATACTCTATGTCCTTATCAATACCCGGCCACCACACGTAACTTCTGGCGAGGCTTTTCATCTTAACCATTCCCGGGTGCCCTTCATGTAACAACTTAAGTACCCTGGGCTGTAATTTGGCAGGGATTACTACCCGATCACCCCACAACAAACACCCCTTTTGGATTGAACGTTCAGTCTGTCTGGACCGGAAAGGTTTAAAGTTTTCAGTTTTTTGATTCTCCGGCCAGCCTTTACCTACCCAGCTAAGAACGCGGGCAGTCAATGAGTCTTTCGCGGTGGCTCTGGCGACATCATACGCTGATATGAGTAGATCGGGGCAAGTCTCGATTTGTAGCGTTGTCATCGCTGGTGCCGGGTCTTCGTCGGTTGCTGGTAAGGGTGCTCTGCTCAAAGCGTCCGCATGGGAAATTTGTTTCCCTGGCCGATGTGTCAGAGTGTAGGAATAAGCTGCTAGGAACTCTGACCATCTCGTCATTCTTGGGGACAGTATATTAGGTGTTGGCTTGTTTCCCGCCAAAATCCCCATTAGCGGTTTGTGGTCCGTTATGATTTGAAAAGTCCGCCCATATAAGTATTCGTGGAAGCGTTTTACTCCAGCGACAATTGCTAGAGCTTCCCTGTCCAATTGGCTGTAATTCCGCTCGGTTTTTGATAGAGTCCTGGAGTAATATGCGACGGGTGCTTCTCTGCCATCAGGTAGTTGGTGCTCAGGATGGCACCTACTCCATATGGTGAGGCGTCGCAGGTCACTGTTAATGGCAGAGTGTTGCTAAATTGGATGAGAACGTTTGTTGATGTTAGCAAGTTTTTAATATTTTGGAAGGCTTTTTTTTCTTTGTAACCCCAAGTCCAAGTTGCCTTTTTGTCTAGCAGACGGTGTAACGGTTCTGCTATAGTGGCTTTGTTTGGCAGGAACACGTTATAAAAATTAATTAATCCTAAGAATGCTTGTAGTTCGGTTTTATTTCTTGGTTCAGGAGCGTCTTTGATTGCTTTAACTTTTTTGTCTGTGGGGTGGATACCCTCTCCGTCTATTGAGTAGCCCAGGAATTTGACGCTGTTCTTAATTAAACAGCACTTTTCTCTATTTACCTTGAGGCCAGATTCCCTAAACTTAGTTAATACTTCTTTGAGTCTGTTCCTTAATTGAGTTTCATCTCTGGCCGAGATTAGGACGTCGTCAAAATAGGGAACGACTCCTTGTATGCCATTTAGAAGGCGTTCCATCAGACTCTGGAAGACGCCAGGGGCCACGCTTACTCCAAATTGGAGCCGGTGACATTTGAATGCGCCCTTATGGGTGACTATAGTCTGTGCTTCTGCTGTTTCTGGGTCCACTGGGAGTTGTTGATAGGCTTGTGCCAAGTCGAGTTTGGCGAAAACTTTGCCTTTTCCCAGGGAATGAAGCAAATGCTGGACTACTGGCACCGGGTATGCGCTTGGTTGTAATGCGTGGTTCAGGGTAGCCTTATAGTCACCACAGATTCTGATGGACCCGTCAGGTTTAATGGGTGTGACAATAGGCGTTTCCCACTTGGCATGGTCCACAGGTTCTAACACCCCTTGGGCTATTAATTTGTCCAGCTGTTCCTCTATTTTTGCCTTTAGTGCAAAAGGAACTCGCCTGGCTTTTATTCTTCGTGGGGCTATTTGGGGGTTTAGATTGAAAGAAATGGGATTTCCCCGATACTTGCCCAGTGAGCCGTCAAAAACGTCCTGGAATTCTCGGATGAGGTCGTCTTCCCAGCCGGTTGTAGTCACTCGATCGACCCCGGTCATCCCGATGCCCAATGGTGCGAACCATTCGATGCCCAGGAGGCTTGGTCTGTCTTGGTCGACTATAGTCAGCGGAAGCACCTTGACGTGATGTTTGTAGGCGACTCGGAATTGTCCCATGCCTACCACAGGGATTTGGTTTCCCTGATAGTCCTTGAGGGTTAGGTGCTGCTTCTTCAATTCTTTGGGTTTGATACCTGGGACTAGCTGTTTTATTGTGTCCCACGATACCCTGGAGAGGAAGGACCCCGAGTCCACTTCCATCTTGCAGTGTTTTCCTTCGATTTTCACGATGACTTTAATTTTTTTTCCACTTTCCGTCTGAGCGCTCTGTATAATGACAGTTTGGTGTGTATTGGCTCGCTTCTCTTGTTGCCACTTTCTCTCGGCTCGTTTAGGCTCGGCTCGTGTTGGGGAATTTCTGCGTCTCGTCGGGCTGTAGTATTTTTTGTTCCTGCAGACCTTCTCGATGTGCCCTCGTTTTTTACAATGCCGGCAGATGGCATCGAGAAATCTGCATTCGGCTCGGGGATGGTTTCCTCCGCAGCCAGCGCATTCCCGCCAATTTCTCCTTTCGCGCTTTTTTTGTTCGTGAGCAAACGGTGGACCTCGTCGTCCTCTTCGCTCGATTCAATTGTTTCGCCCGACTCTTCGTAGTGGGTTGTGGTGGCAGGGTGCTTTCTGTCTTTGGTTGGTGTTTCTTCGCTGTGTGTGTTCATCTTTTTAATGGCTACGGCAGATTTTTTCACGGCTTCAGCGGCTGTGGCTTCCGCGATGGCTTCGGTAACGGTGATGTTGGGTTTGTTGAGCAATTTACTCTGTGCGGTCGAGTCTCTCAGGCCCAGCACCACGCGATCCCTCATTGCCTCGTCTATGTTCAAAAATTCACACTCACCCCCTATTTGTCTGAGGGAAGCGATGAAATCGGCGACGGTCTCTCCCTCTCTCTGGTCTCTGCGGTAAAATTCGTGTCGCTTTATTAAGTTAGACACCATCAGAGCGTAGTGTGCTTTGAGGAGTCTTTGCAATTCTGTCCACGTTAGTTGTTTAACGTCCCGGGGCTTCGCAAGGGCCTTTGCCATCTTAAAAACTGTTGGCCCGCAGTGCGTCAGGAACACAGCTCTCTTGCGTTGCTCTGAAATGCCTTCCATTTCATTGCTCTCCAAATACATTTGGAAGCGATCAGCATAGGAATCCCAATCCTCTTCGTTGGGATTGAAGGGTGCGGGCGGTGCGTTGTTTCCAGACATCTTGGTTGTAATCTGGACTTCTTATCACCGCGTGCAGGTTTTTCCGTTCAGGACGATCCCATCCTCGTCGCCAGTGTTTTGTTCGGAAAACACATGAGGTAGACCGGGTTCCAACAACAAATACTTTATTCTTCAATAGTTAGTAAATAGGAACCTTTGGCTGAAGCTGAGGCCAGCCTTTTATACAGGCTGGCTTGCCTGCTTGCAGCCAATGGCAGTTGTTTAGATTTGCCGCCTTTTAGCAGCTCTTTGGATTGGTTCCTAGTGAACCAATCCAATGTTCATTTTATTGACCAATCAGGTTTGTAGATTTGGAGTCACCCACTTTACATATAGAACACACATATATGATTTACAAATCATGAAACTATAGGCATATTACGCATTGATACAATTACAATCATATCATGGTTCAGAATGAACCAAATATAAAGCACCTCCCTAACCTTTATAAATCTAGGTTTTCTCTACTCTGATTATCTATATATATCTCCAGGGTAGATCTCCAGGGATAAAGAAGTTAATGCCATTTCTGACTTGCCAGAGATCACTTTTTCAGGTGGAAGTGTGAAAACTGAACTTATTATATGCAACTTGTATGTTCTGCTACTTAATTTTAACCTATCCTCTAACTTTTAGGATTGAAATAGGGCTTTTGTTAGTCAGAACAAGTGAGACTTTTTCCTCCTTAGACCTCTTAGATGAAAAGCAGTGATCAAATCAGCTAAGACTGATTTGGTCCAGCCTTTTCAATCTGAGTAGAATGGATCAGGCATCTATACTATCACAAACTTAATGCCTGACTTTGAAATGCTGTAAAATAAAATGTTAATCAACAATAGCATGATTGGCAGAAAGTTATTTAATTTTGTTCATGGAAGATTACTCTCAGCACAGACTGGAGCAATTTAAAATTTATTTATTTATTTAATTTAACCTTCATAGTTTAATATTTCAATTATTTTGCTATTTGATTTATAATCTGTAAACTGCCCAGAGTCACCTTGTGGAGAAGAGAAGTACAAAAATGTAATTAATACATAAATAAATAAGTCATCATGGGTTAACTTATTCCTTATGGTAAGTATCAATTTTCATAAAGTGATAAATAAAAATTAAAACTATAAAATTTATTTTAACTGAAAACCATAAAGATTCTACACAAAACAATATTACAAAATATATTCTACAACAATATATAAAATCCTATTCCAAGTTTAAAAAAGCGAGGTGAATATCTAGGATTATTTAAAGCTATGTAATGGATAATTTCAAAAATTGGGTGAGATCTACTGCAAATATCTTCTCATGCCTATTCCAATAGCCATAAAATTATTTTTGTGTATGCACATACTAAACATACATTTCACTTCCAAAGTCTGAAGTTTCCTAACTTTCCAAATTTTGTTACATAGTTAAGCATTTTGTAATATATCTAAATGGATATTTTTTCTTAACTACCTCATCTTAACCTATTCTGGCATTTTAATTCCAGACAACTTTCCTGTTTCCGGCATATTTTTGCTATAAGGGATAGAAAAATGGGCTTAAAACAATAAAGTTTTTAAAAAAATTAAAAGGAGAGTACATTTCAAACAGCATATGCATGGTATAATTTAGATTTATAAAAAGACAATTTATCTTTTTAAATTTTTTCTCAGTTTCCATTAATATCTATCTTTATCTATCACAACATGAATGGAGAGCAGATCATATTTGTTGAATTGCTGGAGAAGGGAGGTATTCCATCATACTAAGAATGTATGTTCATTTGCCAAAGTCTGCAACAATATCTGAAAGAAGAGAGCTCATCAATAGCACAACTCCATTCCATGGAAGCTCAATCTGCCTAGCATGCTGCAACATTCCATTTAATACCCAAGTTTTAAATAGTCTGCAATGTAGTGAAAGCATTTCAAAAAGAACATCCATATGACAAGCAAACGTTGCCTCAGTTGAGAATGAACAATATTCTCCTCTATTATGTTATACATGTGCTGTAAATGATAACTATTGTCATGACATTGTAACTAGAAACTGGTTTCATAGATTGATATCCACTGCCATAAATGTAAAGGAAAGAATAGCAGAAATAGACAAATACAACTGTTTTGCTGCTGCTGTTCTTTTTTCAAATACATTTATCAGAATAGGTTCTATTTAAGGAATTTAAAGGTTGGATCACATGGTACATCTTGCTTAATCTGGTATGATCAGGTCGACTTTGTGCTTTTCAAAAAATAATAATAATCCAGATACATAAGAATAATTCTCTCTGGTGGCTTCCAGTTTGAGTTTCTTCAACAACAGACCAAAATCCATGATCATGAGCAGTTTCAGGGCTGGTTTCAGGGCTAAGCCACCCCATAGAAGTGGTGAAGAGGGGAGACTGCCAGCAAGGTCGAGGAGAGTCACCTCTCTCCTCCCCAGCTGGCCATTGCTCCCTTTCCCAAAGGGGTTTGCAGCGGTGGTCAGAAATGGCCACCTCAAAGAAGAACTTGATTGGAAAAGAATGTAAGAAGATCGGAATGTAAGAAGATCGGAAAAGATAAGAAGAGAAAGTTCTGGCTGAGTCGAACTGAAAAAGCAACAATATGAGGTACTCTGGAATTTTAATTATAAAGAATAGCATTGCTCCCAAAGAAGACTTTGAAGCAGCAAATGAGAGAGGGAAGGGAAAGGATTTGGTTTTGTTTTGTTTTTTCTTCTATATTGTCAACTAAGAGATCTAAGCAAGAAACCGGCAAAAATCCACTTTGACATTAACAGGTATTTAAGCTGAAAATAAAATGTCAAAAGGATAATAAAAATTTCTGGATTCTCAAAAACTTTTAAAAGAAGGAAAAAAACAAAAGGTGGGATCTGGAAAAATGGAGGAGACCACCTGGAAGTGAAAGGAATTAACAGTGAAAATTTAACAAGATTCCTAAAAGATACATTTTAATTGAAACTCTGTAACAAGATAATAGAACCCCAGGAAGAGAAAGTGGAAAAAAGAAGCAAGAAGAAACAGCTTTGGATTATTTGGATTACTTGGTGATTTTTTGATTTTGGGCAATTGGATCTAAAAGACTAAAATTAATCAGGTGATTGTTTAAAAGTTTTTAAAATGGCATCACTTTTGGAAGAATTGAGAATGGAACTTAAAAAACAGAAAGAAGATGGAAGAGGTTCTTTTAGCTTTGTATTTCAATTTTTAGAAATGGAGATCCTGAACTATGAGAAACAACAAGAAATTCCTGTAGAACAAGAAGGGAGGGACAAAGAAGAAGCCATCTTCAATGACAAAGTATTTCTATGAGGGTAAAAGAAAGGAAAGGGGGGAAAGAGAGCGAAAAATTTAAGATTTGAAAAAACAACTCCCAAAAAGAATAGTTTGAAAAGTAATTATAATACTAGGAAGAAACAGAAGAGAGGATTACAGAAGAGAGAACCAGAATTAGAAAAGAGAAGGGGTCAAAAAGGGAAGGGAGAAGAAGAGGGGGAAGAGGGAAAGGAAAAGAAATCATAAAGGACAAAAACAGGATTTAGAGAAACAGAGAAAACGTACAAGGATTAAGAGTATAAGCCTATTTAGAATACACAGAAATAATGGGTGAAAACTCAGTTGAAAAGGGGATTCTGCAAGGATACCTAAGATAGTATTGTTATATCAGAAATAGAAATGAACTCTTTTCTAAAATAATCTAAGCTCATAACTGCTACCTTATTTGATGCCTATGAGAATTCTGTACATTTGTGAATTATTATTACATAACATCCTTCTATTCTGTATCTATTTTCAATATTTGCAGGGGGGGAGGTGAACCTACAATTGTAACTTATTTCTTTCAGTGTATGGGAAGTTACCAAACTAAACCATCTCCTTTATGCTCCTGTTGTCTTCACATCTCTTCTTGTGGACTATCTTGACATTTTTTATTCCATTTTACAAAACTCTTATTTACAGTATGGATCAAAGGAATTTTTTTCTTGTTATTACCTGGAATAGCAAAAAAGTTTTTGAAAAGTTCCATGTCCAAATTCATTTATTATCCATTTATTATTTTATTCCATTCCATATTATTTCCAACAAAGGAAATAATAATGGAAAGGGCAGTGGGAAATAGGGCTGATGAAGAATATATACTATATTTTTACCCAAATGCCATAGCAGCAATTAAAGTAATTACAGTAAATTGGAAAATCCGAGAGCTCAAAGTTTTTAGTCAAAACTTGCTAAAAACCTTTCTGTGTTTTATGGAAATTATTTTCTTTACAGCAAGCAAGCAGCAGCTTGACTAAATTTCCTTGAATTATATATCCATTGTTAAAATGTGTAACTTTCCTTCTCTGCTATGTCACTAAATAATGAAAAAGCACCGTTGGAGAAGGAAAATCAGAAAAGATGAAAATTTACAGGAAGCAAAAATCTACTGATAGTTTACTGTCAAAAACAGGTAACTTAGAATTATGAATCTCATTTTTCCCCACAGAAACTGCATTAAGAAATTGGAACCAATGTCTGTTTGAAAATGGTTTGTGACTAGAAAAAAATTTCCTTTAATGATGGAATTGCCAGAATTTTTCACATGCTATTATGGAAATGCAAATTACTAATACTATTATAATAAAGTTTTCTTCACCATAATGATGTGTAATTATTTAAATATAAATATATATCATGAACAGACTTTGGGGACTATAAAATTTCTTTCTAAACTGCTGGATGTATTATTTTTCACACATAAAAGAGCTGTGTTCTATCTCCAGTTAATTGCCTTGGACCAATTGTGCAAATTTAATGCATTACCACCCCAAAATACTTGTTTTGAATTAGTGTGATATCGAATTGTTAAATATATCACAGTAGGCATCTGAGGGTCTTAAATGTTTTGCTCTCCAAACCATTTTCTGAAGATAGAATCAGATGTTATTATCAGGTTTATATTCAGGGCATGTCAGATGCTGCTAATAGGCTCAGCTGAACCATTTATCTTGCACTTCCCACACAACCACCCAAGGGAAAAAAAAGACAGATGGAAGTCAAGAGTCCCTTGTGCTATTTCTGAAAAGAGAGGGGTTTTTTTTTTCCTTAAGAAGAATAAATAAATATAGGACTAAAGCAGTTACTGGTAGTCTTGCAGGCTTCCTGTAAGTCACATTACATTAAATCCATCTTTTGGAAAAACAATGAAGTTATTTTTCACCTTCTCTATACCAGGGGTGTCAAACATGATTTCACTGAGGGCCACATCAGGCTTGTGTTTGACCTCACGGGGTTGGTTGGGCATGGCCAAGGTGGGTGTGGTAGTTTGACATCACTCATGTCTGTGGTGGCCTAAGCGCTCTGCCAGAGAAAATGGAGTTCCATTTTCACTGGCAGAGGTACCGCGGGCCAATCCTTTACTGTTTCTAGGGTGGCCCCCAAAGCCAAATCTAAACACCCCACAGGCCAGATCCAGCCCACAGGCTTTGACTGTGACACTCCTGTTCTATATTAAGCCAATTCAAACACATGGTTTGATTAAAATGGTTAAAATGGTAAGTGACTTTAAAAAAAGATGACAAAGTTGGATGAACATTTTTCAGCTCGCATTATATTATGCATTAATATTTAATGAAATTTTAATGCATAGAAAAATAGCTATATTGGGGTTAAGGTATGGAGCCTCCGTATGTTTTTACACTACAATTGTCTTGGATTACTGAGAGATGCTCATGATAACAACATCTTAAAAAATGAAGGGCATCAAGCTGCCTTCCCCTTATCTGCATTAAGCCAAATTCAGACAAGAATTTTATAGTGCATAGGACAAAAATGGGACAGAAAGGAGGAATGAGAGATGGGTGAACCAGATTTATTCTAGTCCAGAACTCTTGCATTTTTCATAAGTCCATTCTGATTCTCTCCATACTGATACAGAATTTTTCAAAGCAGAAAAAGAGATTAACAGAATTCTTAAGAAAAAGCAAACTACTGATTTATCCAATAACATATTAGTTTAGGTTAGCTTATTTCGTTTAAGACAACAAGTAGACTTCATTTTTTAATAGACCAGTTGTACTAACTTTAACAAAAAGATTTAACAAAAGCTTAGGTACCTACTAAACAGTGGTGTGATTCAAAAAAATTTACGTAAATTTTTACGTAATTGGACGTAGTTTGGTGGGCGTGGCTTGGTAGGCATGGTGTGGCTTGGTGGGCATGGCTTGATGGGCATGACAGGGGAAGGATACTGTACAATCTCCATTCCCACCCGACTCCAGGGATGGATACTGCAAAATCTCCATTCTCTCCCCACCCCACTAACCTGCTTTCCAACTCTGTTCTCCTGTGCAGGGCAACAAAAGAAGACCCAGCCCATCAGCTGGGACTTGGGAGGCAGAGAATAAATGGGGCAGGGCCAGTCAGAGGTGGTATTCTGAACTACTCTAAATTTCCGCTACCGGTTCTCCAGAGCTGGTCAGAAACTGCTGAATACCACCTCTGCTACTGAACTTCTTAATGTTTTTGAAAGGAAAAACAACAGAATCAAATGATTGTTATTAGAAGGCTCTCTAATTTTGATGAGGTATCTTAATAAACACCAGTGGTCATCAATAAGTTGAAAATTGCATTTGGCCCATAAGGTGTATATTGCCAACTTCTGACATAAAAATTCATCAAAACTGTATCCAAAAGTAAAACATGTATCCAGTCTATGCAATTACTTCTTTACAAATGCTGCTAATGAGACCATCTTAAAGCAGCTCACATACATCATAAAAATAGCATGTGAACTGATCCAAAATCTTCTCTATTTATAAGGATTTTATAGACAATAGGAATGGCCTTGTGCTCCTGTATACATGATTAAGTCTTCCTATTGTCTTCCACTCCCACTTAACATAAAAATTAATGCATTTTATCTTTTATTTCTCTACGGAGGTCTAACTATTCATATGATTTGAGAGAAGTTATGCAAATACTCCCATAACACTGTACTAATTATAATGCTCCATTTAATAAAATTCTTTTCCCATGCCAATATGTAACATGAAATCTGCCATTTGGATTTTGAATGAAGCAGGAATTATTATGGGCATATTTAAACTACTGCACTATGTCAAAGCCATTTAGGAACACTATTAATACATAACAGAGTTTTTCTATTGTAATAGAATCAGTATTGTATCCTCGCATATGCTGTGTTATAGGTAACAAAACCTAAACAGCATGACCAACCCACTGAATTAATACATGCAAGACATTCAGGTACTAAAAGGACAGTTCAGGTATCTTCAAATATCTTCAAAGCATTTCTGCCCCTGAAGAACTTATTGTGCAATTCTTGGCCTTCTAGTACTATTTATCACATATATAAATTATGATTAGGAAAAATGTGGCATTAAATAAGTAACATAAAAGCCCAAAGAGGGTGATTTGGCTGCCTCTTCTTATTGGCATGGCACAGAGGGCAAAGAAAGCTCTGGGGCTTGTCATAATTTCTCAATATTACTGTTGTGGAGATGAGATTAACAAACTGTTGGAGTCAGAAGATCTACACAGTATTTACCCAGACTCTGGGTGTGAAGAATATTTGGTTACCCTAATTTAGAGGAAACCTTGAAACTCCCTTCTATGTCTTTCTGACCTGAGGATGCATATTATGAAAGTTTGGCTTCAAATTTTTCTGTTGATTATGTGGTTATTCAGCCAAGTATTCAATTTTAGAAAGTGATAGCAAGAGTACGTGAAACTACGGAATCAGATATTTAGCTCATGGAATATTTAGCCCTCGATATTACAATTTAGATAGGGAAAATTCAGTATGTGCAATTCAGTAACATCTTTAAAAGATTATTTATGAAATAAGGTTTCAATATAACAAATATAACAAATATAAACATAATATAAATATAATAAACAAATATAACAAACAAATAAACTAATATAATAAACAAATACAATATAATAGATAAATATAACAGCTTCATTGACATTCATTCTATTAAGGGCAAGAATAGGATTTAATAAAATTGGGCAAATAAATTGCACTACTCCATAAATAAAAGGAAAACTCAAATACTCAATTAGTTAGTCTTTTCCATTGGTATTAAAATATTTAACTTCCCTTATTTATTTTTCAAATTTATATAGCCGCCCATCTCACAAATCAAGTGAGTCTGGGCATTATACAATAAAGTTAACAAACATTGTAAGTCAATTACAAAATTTTGTTAGTCAATTAAATATTGAGACACAGAAATAGCACAACTGGATCCTTCCATTAGTCCACTTAGTAGAGCTATGCAAGATCTTCCAAGAAGTATTTCAAAAGGATCTGCAGGAAGAGTTAAAAAAAAAAAGACAAGACAAGATGGCTTTGTGTGTATGATTAGAGGCCCTTCCCCTTTTTGATATGTAATATGTGAAAAGGGACAGGGTTTCTGTAGAAGCGCAGGAAAAATGAAACTCGAAACCAGCGTAACTTCAGCTCTTTATTAAAAGGTATAGATCTGCGAGCCGCAGCAGGTATGGACCTGCGAGCCGCAGCAGCTCTTCTTATAGAGCTTGCCAGCGGCTCCTACCCAATGACAGCCTTCTGAATCTCCTGCGATCAGCTCGGCCAATTGCAGAAGATTCTTTACTGTCCAATCACCGTCATTCTTCCGTCCAATCACAGTGCAGTTCGTCTTGACCAATCAGGTGAGGGTATTCCAAGAATGCTAATATGGAACACCCCTCCCTCTTGGTTTGATCCATCCTACGTGAGGTAGTCGCGTAGGTAAACGGGGCTTTTAATCTGCCTACTTGACCTGCGCAGCTCAGTTGCTGTGTGGTCTTCAGACTGTTCGGATGGGATCTTTGTCACTCCGACTCTTCTGCATGGAACCACCTGGAAGGGTGAGTCAGGTCATCCTGGGGTGACAGGATGTTGGGGGTGGCCTTGTTCCCTGCCAGGATCCCCAGGAGTGGTTTGTGATTGGTGATGAGGATGAAGTCCCTACTGTACAGGTATTCGTGAAATCGCTTCACGCTTCGCTAACCGCTGCTAGTGCCTCCTTGTCAAGCTGGCTATAATTTCTTTCTGCCTTTGATAATGTCTTAGAGAAGTATGCAATTGGTGCTTCTCTCCCGTCTGGCAGCGTATGGCTCAGTATAGCTCTGATGCCGAATGGACAGGCGTTGCAGGTCACAGTTAGTGGCAGGGTTTCGCTGTACTGGATGAGGACTGATTCTGATGTGAGGAGAACTTTTATTTTCCGGAAGGCGGCCTCTTCCCGCTTGCCCCAGGACCAATGTCTTGTTGAATAACCTATGCAGAGGTTCCGCTGTTGTTGCCTTTTGTGGCAAAAAGACATTGTAAAAATTAATTAGTCCCAGAAAAGCTTGTAATTCTGCTTTATTTTGAGGTCTTGGGGCTTCCTTTATTGCTTTAATCTTCTTTTGGGTGGGGTGAATTCTGTCTTTATCCACTAAGTACCCCAGGAACTCAACTATTTCAGTGCATAGTTGGCACTTTTCTTTTTTAACTTTTAGTCCTGCGTTTTTAAATTTCTGCAGGACTTCCCTGAGTCGGCTTCCCAATTGTCTTTTGTCTTTGGCAGCTACCAAGACATCATCGAAATGTAGCATGACTCCTTTAATGCCTTTCAGTAACCATTCCATTAAGCTCTGGAACAACCCTGGTGCCATGCTGACTCTGAATTGGAGTCTTTCGCACAGGAAAGCCCCCCTGTGGGTCACGATGGTTTGCGTTTCCGTAGTCTTGGCATCGACTGGCAGCTGTTGGTATGCCTGTGCCAGGTCGAGCTTCGCAAAGACTTTTCCTCCCCCGAGTGAGTGTAGGAGGTGCTGTACCACCGGAACTGGGTATGCACTCTCTTGCAGTGCATTATTTAGGGTCTCTTTGTAGTCCCCACAAATTCTTACTGACCCATCTGGTTTTATTGGGGTGACTATGGGAATCTCCCAGCGTGCATGATCTATTGGTTCCAGGACCCCTTGAGCAATGAGCTTGTCTAGTTGCTCATCTATTTTTGGCTTGAGCGTGAAAAGGACTCGTCTTGGTTTAAGACGGATTGGGGCAATATTGGGGTTCACATTAAATGATATTGGGGACCCCCGTTACTTGCCTAATTGTCTGTCAAACACTTCTTGGAATTCCTTCATGAGTTCCTCCTCCCAGTCAGTTTCCTCGATGTAGTTGATGCCCGTCACCTCGATTCCTAATGGCGTGAACCATTCCAGTCCCAGCAGGCTTGGGCGGTCTCTGTCCACAACTGTTAGTGGGAGTATTTTTCCATGCTTTTTGAACGTAACATGGAAGTGTCCAATTCCTATTATGGGAATTTTGTTCCCCTTAATAGTTAGTTTCTGGTTCTCCAGCTCTCGTTTTTGTAAGCTGGGCACTAACCACTTAATCGTGTGACAGGATACCATGGAGAGGTAGGATCCGGAATCCACTTCCATTCTGCACGGCCTGCCTTCGATGCTGACCTGCACGTGCACTTTTCTTGCGTTGGAGTTGTCTGAGTGGCCAATGGTGACCGTTTGGTGGGTTTCTTCACATCGTTGGGTTTCGCTGAGCCGCTTGCTTCGATTCTTGCGGCTCCAACGGTTCTCTGAAAATTTATATTGGTTCCTGGGGGGCATGTTTTTGCGTCACCTTGGGCTGTAGTTTCATTTGTTTCTGCAGACCTTAGCGATGTGCCCCCATTTCTCACAGTACCAGCAAATGGCGTCTAAGAATCGGCACTCTGAATGGGGGTGGTTGCCGTCGCACCTGGCACACTGGAAACCTGACTTATGACCTCTCCGTCGGTCTCGCTCTGCTTGCAATCTGTGGATCTCTTCCTCCTTGTCTTCGGTATTGGGGGAAAGTTCGACATCCTCTTGGTGTGCTGTTGTGGCTTTGTGACCAGCCTCAGTTCTTTTCTCGGGAGATGCATTGGTCTCTTATGTTATTTGCTGGTTCCTTGCGTTCATTTGCCGCATTTTGGCTGCTGAATTCTTCATGGCCTCGGCTGCTGTGGTTTCAGCAATGGCTTTGGTAACCGTAATGTCCACCCGAGCCATTAGTCTGCTCTGGAGGATGGAATCTCTGAGACTGAGGACCACGCGGTCTCTCAGAGCCTAGTCCATGTTGGAGAAACTGCACGCACCTCCAATGTTTCTTAGTGCTGCCATGAAATCCCCGATGTTCTCTCCGTCCTTCTGATCCTGACTGTAGAATTCATGTCTCCAGATCAGATTTGGAACGGCCGGGGCGTAGCGGTTTCAAAGTAGCCGGTCTCGGTCTGTTTGCAGGGAAGATCTATAAAAGCATTTTCTAAACAAAATGAGTGTACTGATTGCAAAGTACATAGTTGTATATGCAGTAATGAAGTCAGCACACATTTAGTCCAAATATGAAAAGAATTTGATTGATCTTTTTCATATGAACTTAGATAATTGCTTCCTTTCAAATCAATACATGCACTGGAATCCAGTTCTCTGTGACATTCACACAAAAATGTGTCTGCGCCTGTATGTGTATCTGAAATGGTAAAATAAAATATGTAGAAAACTGAATGTATTGCTGAAAATAACACAAATAGTTTGAACTGGGCAAAATTGCTTGCAGAAATGCAAATATTGAGGATAGACATAAAATGATAACACCAACATTTGTTTTGTGAAATTTAAAAAAATTCCCAAATTGATGCAAAATGGATGAAAAAGCATTTAAGCTTAAAAAAATTGGAAACAGAATAGTTTATTTTTGGCTTCTTGTAAAGGGCGCAGAAATATAATTGATAATATATTCATGTTAATAATCCTTTGCTTTTTTTTTACAATCCTGGGGATCCAAGAGTGAGAGATTATGAACCAATTAATGTTTTGGCACCAAGTCAAAAAAAAAAAAGTTTAAAAAAAGACAACAAATGGTCAAAATTGAGAATGTCCTGTCAAATCCTATACCTGTCAACAGTGGTGTCCCCCAAGGCGGTGTTCTTGGACCAATTCTTTTCATATTCTACATAAATGACCTCTGTGATCGTATTAAGAACAATTGTGTTCTCTTCGCTGATGATGTAAAGCTATTCAACACCACAGAAAATACTGCTACCCTTCAAAAAGACCTTGACTATGTATCAGAATGGTGAAACAAATAGCAACTTCAAATCTCAACAAACAAATGCTCTGTCTTACATATTGGCAAAAAAAATCAGAAAATAAAATATAGGCTGAATAGTCAAGACTTTGTTGATGATCCAAACTCTTGTCAAGGATCTTGGAGTACTCATCTCTAATGATCTAAGTGCTAGAGCCCACAGTAACTACATAGCCAAAAAGGCATTAAGAGTTGTTAACCTAATCTTATGTATCTTTTTCTCTGGTAATATTATATTACTAACTGGAGCATACAAAACATTTGCTAGACCAATACTCAAATACAGCTCATCAGTCTGTAACCCACATTACGTATCTGATATTAACACAGCTGAGGAAGTCCAGAAATATTTCACAAGAAGAGTTCTCCATTCTTCTATTCGTTGCATAATACCTTATGCCACCAGACTTGAAATTCTAGACCTCAGAAACCTTGAACTACGCCGCCTTCAGTCCGATCTAAATATAGTATATGAAATCATACATTACAATGTCCTACCTGTCAATTAATACTTTAGCTTCAACCAAAACAATACAAGAGCAAACAATCAATACAAACTCAAGGTTAATCGCACCAAATTTGATTGTAGGAGATACGACTTCAGCAACAGAAAGATCAATGTCTGGAATACTCTACCTGACTCTGTGGTTTCTTCTTCAACCCCCCAAAATGTTAACCTTAGACTAAGAGGTCTCTCGCCTCTGAAGCTAATAATAATCATAAGCGCACCAACGTGCCTACCGTCCCTGTTCTATTGTTTCTTTTATTTTTCTTATATGTATCCATGTATTCACAACTATGTTTTTACTTTTACCTATTATCTTGTAAGCAATTGACAAACCAAATAAAATAAAATTTAAAAAAAAAGTTTATTTATTGAAAAAGTCTTAAACCATCCTCTTATGTAAATTATTTCTTACCATTCAAAGCATCACACTAAAAGATCTAAAGATTCTCAGCATATATAATTGTTCCTAATTACAATTAAACAGATTATTCCATGGAGATATCTAATGTGATAACCATGTGCTGAATTTACAACATTTTTTAGAAGTTCATTTTAATCCATAATCTTTATAGTCCTTGTAAACAAGTACCAATCACAATCACTATTAATGAATGAATGGGTGGGGGAAAAATATTCTTTAATATTTGGAATATCTATTCTAATGGCCTTTTCAATTCAGAATGTTATATAATTTCCCCCCATATTTATTCCTGATTCACTATCTTCATTCTCATAATAACCAATAGGATCAAGAACCTATTAATTCCTACTTTCAAACATATCCACAACCGTCTAGATGACATTGGTTCATACTTCATGACATATTTTTTTAGCCCTTCCATTTATAATTAAATCTGTATCTTCTATACAGTGCATTCAAAAAGTATTCAGATCCACTTTTGTCAATTTTTTAATGCTACAGTCTGATACTACAGTTGTTGAATTCATTTTTTATGGAAGAGTGGCTAGATGTGAGCCTCTCCTCAATGCAAAACACATGAAAGCCCAGTTGGAGCTTGCAAAAAAAGCACCTGCAGGACTCTTGTGAAGAACAAACTCTAAACGGGCTTTCAAACTCCAAGGTTCCTTCCAATTCTGAAATTCTGTGATAGGCCACTAATAATTACTAATCATGTATAAATATCAATCCCTATCTGTACAAACCTGCATTTAAGCCCTTAAGTGCCATTTTAAATTCAAAATAAGTTTTCTAAAAGATTCAAATCAGATTCAAATCTGACATTAATTTTGGGGGGAGGAAATCTTTTTAAAAAATAATTATAAAAGGGAGTATCCTCTGTTAAAAAGGATGGATAGAGATTTGAATCTTAATATGAACATATTTTAAGTGTTCCTAGAATAAGAGTCATCCCACTTGGTATGAATAATTTTTAATTGCCACATAATATAAATATAAATGAATAAATAAATGAGCAGAACCTGGGACGTGGTCAGAAAGAGAGACCTTTTCACTGGGGTATAACCACATCAGGATTTATTGAACCACAGCAAGGCAGAATTGCATCTAAATGCCGGCCCAGAGAAAAACAGTGAAAACGGTTGAAAAGACATCAGCAAGACATTGATCTCATTTCATGAGCTGAATACAGTTGCATGTCCCTGTGGCTCCAGGTTCTCCTGTGGTCCTTGGAGCTATTCTGCCAAGAGTTGATGTTATTGGTTTCCTGCCATTTTGAAGTAAGAGTACCGGTACTCCAAAACTGAAATCTAGCCCACTGTTGGCCTAAAGCCACAGAAGCACTTTCATTAATTATATCATTTAATCGTCAATCCAATGAAAAGTTTTCTAAACTGTCTATTGGCCAGTTTTTCCCCTTCTTCAAATGTGTGCCTCATTTGTGTGTGAGAGAAAAAGATTATTACAAATCTCTCTTTCTATGAGAAATATTGAAGCTACAGAGCAATCACAGGATAATGCTCAAGACTAGGAGAGTCTCATTCCCTCCAGGCTTAAAGCTGTAATATAGGTCACAGCAATTCACAGTGAGCGCAGCCTGAATATATGGCTTTCAAAAAAGGTGGGGCTGATGGCTGGCTGGCTGCTTGGCCCAGCAGATAATAGTACAGTCATTCATGATCATCAAAGCCAAAAAGGCTTTTCATGGCCTAAGGGAACACCACATGATCAACATCATCACAGCATAGTTGCAGCTCAGCTGGTTTACTGAAATAAGCAAATGCTGTAACTATTTTTTACATTTTACACTGCACTTACTTTTATTATTTTAACATTCACAGATGAATCCACTTCTCCATATCCTCTTTATGTGCTAATTTTATATTGTTTCATAATGGTATGATACTATAATCTCATACATTATTACTATTATAATATTACATTGATTCTTTGTAATAATGAGGTTGGGAAAAAAGGACAATTGTTTCTCTGGGCAGTTTAAAATGTCACACATTACAATATAAATATCCATACAATATATAATGATATAAACCATCAGGTTTCTAAAAATCAAGGAGACAATAACTAAAATATATAGAGGGAATAAATCAATAGCACATAAAACATAAAATCTAGAATTCCAATATGGAACAATCATTAAATCAAACTCGGTACGAAACTATGACGATTGGGAAAAGGGAATTGAAATTGTAGTTGTCTCCCTGGGAAGCTCATTCTAATAGCAAAATCGTCAAATGGAGAAAATCCTCTTTTTGTAATTCATTAAAAATGATTCTCTTCTATGTCCAGAAATGCAACTTTTATCCATACACTTTTATCCATACACTTTAGCCAGAGAAAGTTGCTTTAACACTTTCCAAAATCATCCAAACCCAAGTAGACTATCCTTTCTCCTAATTATGTCTCTTATAACCACAAAATTGTGTTCTTTCTTTAGAAATAAGTATTTCTAACTTTAAATAAATATTGTTATCTGTAGAACAGCTGCAAAAATCAATCAAATTAACTACAGTTTGGCATCTACTACAGTCTATAGGATTTTTGCATCATAGATTTTTGGTAGCCCCATTGCGTCCACTCCAGTACACATAACAAAGTAGCTATGTGTAATATTTGTCTGATATAGTCTCCAAAAGAAGAGAACATGCAGAAAAAATAAATACATCCTTTTCATCTGCTAAATTATTAATTCATCTGCTAAATTATGAGATTATAAGTAATTACACTGCAGTATAAACAGTTACGACAATTGCTATACATGTATATGGAATTAATTCAAAGTGAAGAAATTGTACCAGGTGTCCTTTACGTCTTCTTAATCTCTTCTTTGATGTTGATTATTATTGAGCAATTCAAGCCTATATTGTGTTCAATACTTTCTTCTGATTTCTACCTAAATGAAAGAACACTACCTTAAAGAAGGGCCGTTTTCTAAATGAAAGAACGCTACCTTGAAGAAGGGCTGTTTTCTATAAATTGGTACATCTTGCCTGTTTCCCTAGCCCAAACTTTCTTCTATAGGAGTGAGGAAACTGTGTCCATGTTCTTCACTGAGGCTGGTGGGAGTTTTAGTTGTGCAACATTTTAGAGTTCCAAGTTCTCAGTTCTTTCAGTGGAGGAAGTTGTTCCTTGATCTCTGGTTCAATTGTTCAATTCACTGATTCAAATAGTCCCTACTACCTCTCCCGAGGTGGGCCAAGGTGGTTGAATTTCACCCCTTGTTCAGTTGGATTGCAAACCTGAGATTTACTGATACAGGGAGAAGAAAGTGAACATTTGAGACAACAAAAAACTTGTTGGAAATGGCAATCTTTTCAAGCAATTTGGTTATTCTTATGTTTTGAGGTGGCTGTTAATGTTATTGATTAAATATTACAATTGGGATACATTATGAATAGAATTATAATGATTATAATTAAGTTGATGTGATATATTTTATTTTTACTACTACTACAGAATATATTGCAGAAAATAATCATAAACTGTTTCTTTAAAAAAAATCTTTTGAACTAAAATCGAATGATGGCACAAACTCAAAGAAGAAAGGATTGAAACAGCATTACATGTTGTTGTAGTGAGTTACTACCTGATAACTAGCTTTTATCTACAGTTTATTACTTAAGTCTCTGTAGCTACTACTTTCCCAGAGCCATGGAAATAAATAAAATGTGCTGAAACCATCCATAGCACACCATAACAGACAACAAAATAATGATATATGTATGGTGACACTATTGCCACCTTACATATTTGTGTCCCAGCGTTTGATGCATTCAAATTGTATTTGTTTGGTTGTTTGCCCATGGATGCTCATGTGTCTATATTAAATAAAACCAACAAATCAGTAAATAAGAAAGGATTGAAAAGGTGCAACGTCTCGCCTGTTTTGGGAATTAGTGCTATTAAATCCAATTATATTTTCTGCAGAGTAGCCCCACATTTAAATTTAAATGCTGCCATCTTGTGAGATTATTGATCTCTTACTTTACGTACATTCATTAACAAAGTATGTCCACAATAATAGAAGCAAATACTTAAACTGCACTGAGAATGAAAACTGAACTGCTTATAAAATAATTAGCAGGTTTTGTATCTTCTGAAGTTCATGTCTTCTAATCTCATTCTTTTATTCTTTTTTCTCCTCCAATTAGGGCTGAATTCATGTTCTATTTTATGCAACTGACAAAGTTGATTATAGCTCACAAAAAGTGATTATGTAATAAAGCGTTCAGCTGGTTTTGCTGTAGAAAACAAGATATCACCCTGGAAACATTATTACATTAAGTACTCTATTCCAATTGTGTGTCTTACAAATGGTTGTGATAGATAACTCCAATTGTAATCTATAGCAAGGCTCAACTGCCATTTGTTGAGGCTTATAAGAGTGGGAATTCAGGTTCAGGATCAATTAGACTTTATTAAGATCCCAGCAGTATAACATTTCCTCCAGTTTAACTCTTACAATTTTTCTACACTGTTATTAAATAGTATCAACCACAATTTCTTCCTTATGATTCAGCAAATTAAATTATAAATTATCCACAGATGAAAGATATTTTTTAAAAATAATAATTTTATTCAAGGTTACTTGAATGTTATTCCAAAAATTGCTCACACTACTCCCATGACAACACAATCTTGGTATAAATCAGATTTGACATTATTATTTGATTTAGAAGGATTTTCCATAAATTAACAAGTACTTTACTATCATGACCTAAAGAGCTAGAAACTGGAGATTACAGTTTAAAAAAGAACTAAGTTAAAATTATGTGTAAGTATGCTATAGTTAAATTCACAGTGTAAGACTTATGAAAACTTAATAAGTCAAGTCCTAACCAAGGACCTAAGAATTATTAAAGTAACATCTAAAACAGCAGATTGGGTTTGGGTTTTTTTTTTTTTTTTTTGGTAGACTTAGGGTATTATTATGAGAAAAATAAAGATATCAAGAATAAAACATGACCTCATCTCCAATGCCCTGTTAGAGGACCTTAAGTGGGCCTGCACTGCATTGGCTGCTTCTATTGAATGCCAGGTTGATCTGCAACAAAGTCTCCCTGTCCATGATTTGGGATGCAAGAGGGGGCTAGCCTGGCATGACAAAAATTTTGATCTCAGGATATGAAAATGTGATTTGACAACTATGTTAGTATATTCACAGTTGAATACATTTTTCTTTAAAAACTGATGCTAGTGTAGCAAGGACTGGAAACAACTCTTTCAAAATTGTTAAGATATTCAATTGATTCATGATAAATTAGATTGGTAGACTTGAATTCTTTCTCAGGGCTTCTCAGGGTTTTTTATATTCATCACAAGCTCTGTTGGAGACAAATGAATTTATTGTTATTTGATGGAGGTATAATTTATCAGTGCCACCACCAGAATTTATATTCAACAGAAGCTACTACTGTAATAAACAGAAGCTCCAAATTATTTCTTCTTCATTCAACAACTATAGCTCTTTGCTTGTCTATTTTAGCACTTCTTCTAACATCTTAGAAATGTTAGTCTGTTTAATCCAATTAACATATCTTTCTTATATCACTAATCCTTCCATATATTTCCATTTCTAGGTCCTGTTTTTGTCAGCTAACTATTGATAAAATAAATCCCAAGTCGAAAATTCTCAGTTTCTTCATTTTCCTCAATTGTCCATGTTAGCTTATCCATTTCTCCATATTCTAACATTTTTCTAATCACATCTTCATCTGTTGGGATCACTTTTCCATTGTTGTGCAAATGCCATTTTCAGTGCAGTCAATACATGTAAAATCAGATATACATTCCCTTTGTTATACCTATCTGGTAGAATGCCCAGCAAAAATGTCTCTGGTTTCAAAGCTATGTTGTTTTATCATTTTTTTCAAGCCATTTATGTA
The DNA here is from genome assembly GCA_015471245.1 of Laticauda colubrina. NCBI lineage: Eukaryota > Metazoa > Chordata > Lepidosauria > Squamata > Elapidae > Laticauda > Laticauda colubrina. The sequence continues at coordinate 24,958,883 of BLBF01000022.1, read as the reverse complement.
TTTTTGTCCAAATTTTTTTCACTTTTTGACATGTCCACTACACATGATAGTATGAACCAGGTATCTGGTGGCATTTCCAACATTTTGCAGAATTATCCTTAAATATCTTTGCTAACCTTAAGGGCAGAAATGCCATGTATAAAACATTTTATAAAATTTTTCTTTGTATGCAGTATTATTATTATGGTTATTAACATTTATATAATTGATACTAATGCAAGAAATGTTAGTCTGGAATGTAAATCAATTTAGCTGTGTTTTTTTTAATTGAAGTTTCCTTTTCTTTAATTCCCTTCTCCTGCAGCTATCAAAGACTATCCTCCAAAAGTTCTTTAAAGACTTCTGATTTTTTTTTCCTTTGGTGGCATTTCTGAGGCATTTACCTTTGAAGGTGGGAAACAATGGCGTTGTTTATATCTTTCATCATTTTGAACCCTAACCTTTCCAGAAAGACAACAACTCTGGGCATCTGGAGGTGTTTCCAGCACACTCTTGCCAACCCTGGCCCTGCCTGCAGGGCCCCTCTCTTCTGCAACTCACCTGATGGCTCTGGAGCAAGCGGCAACTGTGGGAACTCGGATTTTGCTCAGGCTGCTGCTATAATGAGAGGAAGCTGTGCAGCATGTCAGAATCAGTCCCCCTCACCTCTGCCCAGCTGTTAGGCCTGGGAAAGTCCAGCGAACTCCAGACATCGGCAACGACACACACAACTCCATGAATTCAGCACTTGTTCCTGACAATTTGGCCTAGATCTCCTGATCACCCCCCACAGGTAACATTTCTGAAATGTTAACTTTTAACACTTCTCCCCCCATCAGAGTTTGATTTTGCTTTCTGTGAAGCTTTGTGCCAAGAAAGGTCCATGCTTTCTCCTTCCCTTCTTCTCTTCTGCCTCCAGCTGTCCATCTCATCTTTCGCAACCATCCACCAGGGTGGAGGCTCCCTTGCAGGGTGCAATTGAATTTCCAACACAACGGACCTGGTGGGCATGAGCTTCCCCAACCCAGAAAGGGGAAGGAGCTGATAGGGGGCTGTGGGGAGTTCTGGGAGTTGAAATCCACAAGTCTTAAAGTGGCGTTGCGGGGGCTCTTCACCCTCCTGGCAGAGTTGCTCTCCTGGGCTGCTCCTCCCTGGCATGGGATGAGTCATCCCAGATTAAAAATCTCTGGAGCACCACCGGCCTGCCAGGACCCTTTCACAAGCAGCCACTGATGGAGCTATGCCACCTGTGCTGCCTCACTCACCACCACTTTTGGGCTGAGTGTCACCTTGCACGCCTGTTTGATGCTGGAGACATGAGGCTATATCTATGCTGAGCCGGCGCTCTTCAGACCCCTGGCGTGTTCTGCAACTCTTTTACCAGCTGTGTGTGTGGTAGCTCCATCAGGAGATAGTGGAGGCTGCTGAGTAGCAACCAGAGCTTGATGGTGGGCTGGGCCGGGCCAGGAGGAAAGCGAGGTGGCTGCAGAGCTGCCAGAGATGAAGCAGATGCTAAAGGAGACCAGGAGCAGCAGCATGCCTGCCTCACACAACTTGGTAAGAGAGCTGCAGCACCTGCATAGCTGTAAGCCCATAGACTAGAGCATGGAATAGGCATGCAGGCTGACAGTCAGGAGCCCAAAGGCAGCGGGCAAGGCGGCACATCGGCAGCCACTTGTGAATGGGTCCTGGCAGGCTGGCAGGACTCCTGAGGTTTTCGATCTAGAATGACTCATCCCACACCAGGCAGGAGCAGCCCAGCAGGGCATCCAAGAGCAGTGCTACCAGGAGCGCAGAGCCCCTGCAAGGCCACAGCAGCATGGGTAGCTACACTAGCACTGTGCCCACCACAGCTGAGAAATGTTCCAGCAGAAGCTGGGCCAACAGGCAGTGCGGGTGGAGGCTGGATGGGGTGATCTGGGGCAAGATATGAAGGCAACAGACATCTGATAGTTTGAACTTCCCTTTATTGTTGCAATTTTCCCCCAAATGCTCCTACGTTTATGGCAAGTCCCAGATGCTCACACACATACCTCCAGCAAAACACTGTTAGCACAATGGCTTCAAGGCAAGAAGTCCAGCAAGGCAAAGGAACAAGGCATTAATAAGGCAAGAAAGTCCAGCGAACTCCAGACGTCGGCAACAGCACACACAACTCCATGAATTCAGCACTTGTTCCTGACAAACGTCCCTTCTCACAGCATCTTAAATCTCAGTCCCCAGGTTTGCGTTGTGAAGAAAGGTTGGGTGCTCTCCTCCTGAGTTGTTGGGTCAGCCTGCGTTGCTCCCGCCTCCTCTCCGCTCTCCATGCTCAGAGATCAGAAGAGAGAAGTCCTCACCCAAGCCCCATCACTCCTCATCTCCACTGCCTGGCCTCTCTTGGCCATCCTGCCTCCATTCTTTCTTGATGGCAAGCGTCCCAAGACCAAGGGACTGGGGGCTGCCTTGTTCTGCTCCTCCCCACATTCCTTCAAAGCCACCCCCCTTGACGCCAGCTCCAGCTCGTCATCCTCCATGGACTCAGACTCCAACATGGCCATGACTCCTGGACATGCTGAGAACTTGGCCCATTGCAGCTGTAGGCAAGCAGACAGTGGGATGGAAAAGGCAGGGCCAGCAATCACTGTAGTCTCCTTCCCATTGGCCCCTGCACTCACCGCCTCCTGCACATCAATAAATAAGCCTGAGTGCTTATTTTCAAGCCCAAAACAAAATAAGATATGGTCTGATTTTCGGGGAAAGATGGTTTTCTGGTAGAGAGAAGTTCCCTGAGGATGGGCTCCAGTATGAGTCTGAAAGATTGAAAAACTAAACCTTTGGCCCTGGTGAAATTACCCAGATTGGATCTTGCAGTCATTAGTCATTTTTTCAGTGCCCTTGTAACTTCATTAAACAGACTTTTTAAACATTAAAAAGTCCTTTAAAAAATGGTTGTTAAGCCAAAGACTACCTATACACTGAAATATATTTATGGATTCTTCTACAAGAATAACCATTGTGTTTTTACATACAAAATCAAACAACATTTTATATAGTTATTTTGCAAATTCAAATCTTGAATAAATTGTTTGAAGATGCATCCAAGATTAAGATGAACAGATTATGGCCTTCTCCTTCCCTTCCTCTTCTCCACCCCAAGATTCAAGTCTATTTGAAATTTAATTCATGGCGGGCCTTAATCTCCCTTCAGCTGTACTCAACTGACACTTATAGAATAAATTTTACAAGACATGTTATCATACCTCTAAACAAGTATTGACTACTAGTAGGTCTTAAATTCTGAAGATTTTTCTGTTCTGTGGAATCCTCGATGCTCTTTGACTTTGACTATTTGCTTGCAGACTTTCATTATCTGACCAATGCACTAATAATGATTTGCACGTATGCGCACTGATGTAATGAAAAGTCTGCAAGCACATAACCAGGTTCAGACAGAATCAAAGACTCCACTCCAACTGTAAGATCAATATACTCCTTCCTATTTTCTGTTGTCTTTCTCCTTTGCTTTGTATTTAATTTATGAATGTTCGTTTTCATGTTTTTAATGCTGGGTATGCCAACCATCAAATTGTGAAAGATGATTTGCCAATTTTTTATTAGTCTCTTTAATTTTTATAGGAAACACAAACTATTTCAAATTCAAATTCAAAGCATACTGATAAAAGGCTTTTATACCATCTTTCATTATAGTTAATTTCACAGTAGCTTTTAAGGCAGAAAAAAAAAATAAACTATGAAGTTTTATCAGCTCTCTTTCTCTCATTGAGTCAATATGTTATGATCCCAAAATGTTTTTATTTTTTCAGTCTTTTGATACCTAGGAAAAAGGGATCACATTAGAAATTAAACAGTAGCACTTCCAATATCTTTCAGATATTTAATGTTCAAAAACTCATTTTCACCCACCACACCCATGGGCACCAAAATAAGTGTTTCCACATACACTCAATAATAAAACAAAAAGCCCCAATACAACTAGACATATTGTTTTCAATGAGCTTCAAATATACTGCCCAGTCTTCCATCCTACTGCAGGAAAAGCATACAAATTAATTCTCTAATAATTCAGTATATTGCCCAGTGTGCCTTTTCATCAATTTGTTCATTTTTGCTTTAAGGGTGTTAGATTCAAGGCCTGGGGGCTGGATCCAGCCCGTGGGATGCTTAGATTTGTTCTGGAAACTGCAAAGGACCGGCCCCCAGCACCTCTGCCAATGAAAATGGAGCTCCTGAAAGCCATGTTCCCAAGCTCCATTTTTGCTGGAAGAGGGTTGCACGAGGCTATCGCAGCTGAAAACAGAGCTCGGGAGCCCATTTTCACTGACAGATCGCTCGGGCCGCTACAGGACCCCCCAACACAAGCGACATCATGCTGGCCATGCCCACCCTGGTCACGCATCTGCAGCCCCCCCCCCCTCAGGTCAAATACAACTCTGATGTGGCTCTCAGTGAAATAGAGTTTGACACCTCTGTTTTAAGAGATTCTACCCAGTCTTAGGAGAACAGATTATTTTTCCTTTTTACATTTATTTCCTTTTTACAGACAGTCCTTTGCTCTCAGATTCAAGGTAATTTCCAACTGATGAACAACTAAGGCGGCTACAAAAGTTGCTTATTTTGCTGGAGTCTTTCCTCTTACATTTACAAGTAACATAACTGTAGATACATTATGTATGTAAGAGTGAGAAAGTATACCAATACTGAGCTGTGAAAGCAGCACATGCAGTTGTTTGCAACTTCCTGAACAATATAGCTGAAACTTGTTAAAGACATGCACAGAGAATTGGCTGCAGTTTTTGAATATCATGACAATGATTTTAATGCTCAAATACGGAAATTCTTAACCAGCATTCCCAAAATCCAGAAAAGTGAGGGACAGAAAAACAGTCCTTGTACATAGCAAAATTGTCTGGCATAGGCATTAAAAACTATAAAACATTTCTGGTAAGATAGAGAAAGGGACTACAACAATCTGGCTCTCCATGATTTAAAAAATGTCTTGGAACTTCTTGTACAACACAATGGTTGCTGTTTGTGTAAACATTGTAAAAACATGTATTGTATTGTATTGTATTGTATTATGCAGTTTCTTGAGACCTGGAAATTATTTCAAGTTCAAATTATTTATCTGTGAGAGAAAAACATTGAGAAGAACTGGTTTATAGTACTGCAAGATACAGATAGCTACCATTCGGATCAAATCTGTTAATTTTTCTGTCAACATCTCTGTAGCTTTTATTTTGCAATATGGAGCCTAATGACCATGGGCAAGAAATGATTAAATGTCCCAGTATTTGCTTTGAATTAGCAACCTGTGTAATGCATACTAAACGTCAACTAGAAATAGAAAAAACATGGTCAAACTTCAGTGTTCGAAAGAGAAGTAATAGTGAAGTTAATGATTTGAGAGGTTTTTTTAGCCATGCTCAAATAAAAGGGGATGAATCAGTAAGAATGAGAGTGCTTTGGGATCTCGTCAATACTGACAGTACAGAATGCCTATTCAGCAGCTATTGATGTGGGAGTGTTACTTTGGCACAAGGGTGAATGTGATTTAATTTTTATTCAACGCTGACAAACCTTTTCCATGTTGTTTTCTACAGCAGGAACTCCTTTCTATTCATTCACTAATCACACACAACAGTCCCATGTTCCTTAGAGAATATGTTCCTGTTTGATTTCCCAACAAAGCAAATATTGTAGACTGAAGAGAAAAAATACTCCAAATAATTTTAAATTTTGCTAAGTAGAATCAAGATGAAAGCATTCAGACACTCAATACTTCTGAAAGCTAAATCAGCAGTAGTTGATTTTTTTTAATTCACCTCCACATCTTATTGCAAACAATTTACTCTTAATGGAAATTCATGCTTCAGTATGAACATTTCCTATATCCATGCTTGCACTAATTAATCACCATTTGTCCAAAAGCATTTCAGGCCCTTGGTTATTGATTTTTGATAAAAATAATCACTTTCTCTCAAACATTTTACAAACTACACATTTTTTAAAAGAATGTTTCAGACCCTGGGAGTTCAGATTTAATCTTTTATTAAGATGAAATTTTATATTAAAAACTCTCTAGAACACACAAAAATGCACATAAATCTTGAGCAGTGTTTCACCTGAATTTCTCAATCATAAGTTATAATCACAAGTATACCTGAAAATTATATCTTGCCTTGCCAGCTTTAATCTCTTGTGTAAAATTATTCTGTTGAATTATAGGAGTATGTAGTGCAATCTTGCACATAATCTTGGACCCATTTTAAAATAAATAGACGTGGATATAGAACTGGCTCAAATATATGTACAGTTATGGAAGTTCATGCAGGCACCAGAAATGCTGAAATTACAGCTCCTCCCTGTAATAGCCAAGTTTTGCCAGCGACATCTCTTTCCTCAGTTGCATTACTTCCCAAAACATCTGGTCCACTGTGCAAAAGAAAAGGAGATGTTGTGGAAAAAATGCTTCTTTAAAAGTTCCCAATGAACAAAGATATTTAGCAATGTTAAATCCGTGTTTTCAGATACTAAAAGCGCTATTTAAATAGAATGCAGCTACTGAGAAGTGCTAATTCGAAAAAATAATAATATATTTTATATTAAGGATAGCATTACGTTTAGCCACTTTTGATTACATACCTATCATTCAGTTCATCTTTCAAACTAATTCAAGATTTTGGGGTGAAATCTAATGATATGTCAATCTTTATCAACTGCACGATGTTAATTATATTTTTCTTGCCTTAAAACTATTTACTTACTTCTGTTTATATAAAATATTTCTTTACTTTAGGATCCTACATTTAGTTTTTTTTAAGATGCAAGGACTCAGATAAAAACATCTTAATTTCAAAATAACATTTTCCACTACCTTATAATACTGTAGATCTTAAAGTTTGGTTAAAACATTAACAGAAAATTAGAATTCATAACTGTGTATACTGTGTATATAAAAGGTTATGACAGATTGCTTAACTTATGTTTACAGATTTAAGGATAAATATATCAAATCTCTTGCAACATTTTTATACAAAAATACTGACCATGCAAATAGTGCAGTGATGATGCTTACACCTTTAAAAATGTTTTATCAGTAGAAGATAAAATTGGTTTGCATGCTTGAACCTAACTTTTAAATAGTGCATGTAGTTTAATCCCCAAGGGCAATGCAGATATGGAATATTCACAAAAGGATGTAAAGAACTAAGAGAATAGGAAAACTGGTGTATATATCTCTGAATGCCCAGTTTAGAAGAATGAAAGACTGTTTTCTATTTTTCTTCTTCTACCCTCCCTTGAAACAGACAATCTGTCACAAAAATATGTGGATATATTTATATGAAACCCAGTGATTGTCTAGAAATTAAAAACTTAATGACATATTGCCCTTTGAAATTTGCACGGATGACTATTACAACTTCCCCAAGTTCTTGATTTATATAGCAAAAATACACTTCTGAAAATCTGCAACCTGCTGCAAAAACATAGCGGCCCTGCTAAGAAATATACAACTTTCTTACAGGAAGCCTCATTCTTAACTTACCATCCTGCTGCTTCAAAAGCCCCTGCTGAATATATCGAATGTATGTGAAGAAATTACATACTGATGTGATCTGTACAAAAGAAGGTAAAGAATTAGAATTCCACATGTTCAATTAAAACCTGATCAAAATCTACAAACCTTGATTTAGAACTCAACACTTACTCTGTATCTACAGAAAGGAGAAATATAATAGCAGTTTCCTGAATCCCCCAACTTGATCCGATGCTTGCAAGATTTACTTTGTCCACTGAGAGCACATTTCCTGTCAACAGAATGGAACAGTTTGAAAAGATGGGTTACGATTTAATTTACATGAATACTGAATTATAGTACAGTTGTTTGCCAAAGAGCCTGTCATCTATTTTTATACTTTGACAGAAATTATTGCAAATAATGAACTGATGTGCTCAGTGTTTACAATGTTTTGTAAAGCTGTTAAAACCACATAAGTAAAATTTACAACTCCAGACAGAATTGTCATTTGCAGTGGTCTTTGCCATTTTTAAAAACATCGTTGTGTGTGGTTTTTTGTTTTTTTGTTTTTGCCTGAAAGCATCTCAGACTTAAGATCCCTTCACTTTGTTGTGGTTTACCATCTCTATGAACCCTGTGGAGATAGCTTGATGCTAATCTCTTTCTAGCTACCTAATGAAAAGAAGTGCCACTTGAAGCAACACTTGAAGCAAGCTTCTGATGCAATGGGAAGGCCATGGGGGAAATGAGATCGGTGGAATGTCTGATCCTGAGAAAAAAAGACTACCTTATACCATAAAACGGGGGTATAGCCAAGATGGTGTGTAATTTGTAGGGGTGGAGATAAAAGAGCAAAAATGTAGAAAGCACAGTAAAATATGGAGACAGGAAGAATCACTCCTTGCTTTATGAGCCAATTAATTGTCAGGTCTGCAGAGCCTGGGATATACAAGTACTGCAGCACATCAGATGCCTGGTAATACTGTAGTCCCAAGCAACTAGCAAAACTAAGAGGATAATCACTGTATATAAATGTGCTTTATAACTCCTGCATGTCACTGATATTATTTAATGCACATGGTAACAAAGTATTATTTTTGGAGATGAAGCATCAACATTTAAAGTAAAAAAGCTGCTGTACAAATATTAGAACATGTGCCAGTATTTTCATCTATTATTATTTTTATAGTTATTTGCCTTACAATAAAAGAACATGGATGCCACATAAAATATTAGAAAGTGAAATTAGATTCTAGAAAGTTGTTCTTTTCCATTACATAATTATTATTAAATTTACAAAATATTTGTTCTCACAACCATAATCTCTAATTCAGCTTCAGGATCACCATCAGTAAATGTTACTACTGCTCCTGATTTTATCAAGAAATTAGACTTGGTTATTAATCTAAACCCCATAAACTAAGGTAGGACTCTGAGATTGGGTAATAGTGATTCTCAGACTTACTTAGAGTTATAGCCCAATCTACCATATTTTTTAGAGTATAAGATGCTCTAAAGTATAAGAGGCGCATAGCTTTTGGAGAGAAAAACAAGGGGGAAAAAATCTGCCTCCCAGCAATTTGCCTCCTTGAAGCAAAAAGCAAACAGCCTGGTCAGCTTCAGCACAGCCTGATTAGCACAATCAGATGATTGTTGGTTGGACTGGCCTCCTGACGATCAGTTGTTTCAGGCTGCAGGAATTGCCATAGCCGATTGCCACCTCCATGCACCCCATTTTCCATCCATTCTGATCTCCACCATCTGGAACAGGCTGAAAATGGGGTGCGTAGAGGCTAAAAACAGGGTGTATGGAGGCTAAAAATGGGGCACACAGATGTGGCAATAAGCAATGGCAATTCCTGCAATCTGAAAAAGTTATCAGGAGGCTGGTTACAATCAGCTGCTTGTGCTAATCAGGCTGTGCTGAAGCTGAAACAGGCTGTTTGTTGTTTGCTGCAGGAAGGTAAATTGCTGGGAGGCAGAGGCCAAAGGGTGGGGGCTGGCGGGTGGGCGGGGCTTTACCAACATTCGCTATATAAGATGCACAGACATTTCCACCCACTTTTGGGGGTGGAAAAAGTGTCTTATACTCCAAAAAATATAGTACTTATATCTTATATAGTACTTTTCTTAATCTCTCTGATGGCACATCAACTGCCTTTGTCCTGGTAATATCTGCAGGGGACACAACCTTCCCTCTCTGTATAAAACAAAATGGAGATCCATGCCTTGCTAAGGAAGAAATAGGGCATCCTGTAGCTTTCCATGCAACATTTGTGGGGTTTTCTTTTTGGGGTAAATCTGTTAGTCATTTCATTCTGGCTGCCAGAATGAAATATATTCATTCAAATATATATATTGCCAGCAATATATTCCCAGTACCATAAGATTCTTAAATTGCAACATACTTGGGTCCTCCACATTCAACTGCAGAAGCTTTTACAAATCGAACAGGCTGCAGACCAACAGGCTCAATACTTAATGTATTGTTTTCTACAGCTTCCAGGACAGCAGAGGCCAACTGAAATTAGACCACAAAGAGGTAAGTAATAGTTCTTCTAAGGTGTTTCCCAAGACTTGACAAAGAATGCTAGGAGCTCTTTCAGGATATATTATTAATTTATCTGTGAGAAAGGAAGTGTGTATCTTCAATTCTTTAAATCAGTGTTTCTCAATCTTGGCTTTTTAAAGATGTATGGACATCAACTCACAGAATTCCTCACCAGCATGGCTCCCTGAGAATTCTGGGAGTTGAAGTCCATATACCTTCCAGTGGTCAAGTTTCAGAAACACTGCTTTAGAAACATAGGAATGAAAATGTGATATATCCAACCACCATGAACTCCTTTGAAATCATTTACTGCTCAAAGGTTCAATATGCTGTTTTGAAACTCTCAGTAACAAATCTAGAGAAAACTTTTTTCTTGAAATAATATTTATGACCTTAACTGTAAAGTGGCCCAGAGCTACAATATATGCAATACAAACAAAATCAATCCTACCTATAATTCTGTGGAAATACTTTGCAGGTAAAACAGGGAATTTCAAACTTAAATATATCAAAGTATTTGGTGGTAATTGTTTTAAAGAACTTCTTTATCACTATATGTTTTCAAAGCTTTACCTCACTTTTTGAGAAGGTTAAGCATGGAAAGATATCTTCTTCATAGATTTTATTGAGAAACGGGCATGTCCTATCCATGGTAGGATCATCCTTCCAGGATCTGAATTCGTTGTACAGAGATATATCAGCCTAACATTGAAATAAAATAAGCAAATGAGAGCGCAACTCTTCATTCAAGAATCACACTATACCATAAACTATATTGTACCAAACGATAATCACAAATGATAGACATTACATAGCACTTGCACTGCAGTGATGTAAAACTGTGGACAGCAGAGCTTTGTTAAGAACTCTAAATCCACATTATTTGCAGATGCTTCATTCTTTCATTTAAATCAAGATAATTAACTCCATTGTACCAATGCACAACAACTTCAAGGCACTAAACTGCAGACTTCCCCAAACTGGGTATCCAGTTTAGCAATCGCTATATTGACTGGGAATTCTAAGAACTGAAGTCCACATATTTGAAGAATTCCCAGAACAGAGAAAACTGATCTGAAGTGTTAATTATTTGTCAACTTCTACCTTTGGCTTCTTAATATTTACATACATATATGCCGTTGTTCATAGCATCAATCATTTTTTTCTTTTTTTGGATTTAAGAGATGTGCACGAGTGTAAGCCAAAGTAGCACTGTACTAAAAAGGTTAACAATTTCTGGGACCACCAATATTTAAAGTTACATGGCAAATAAATTCTCAGTCCGTTTAGCAAAAATAGACTACGCATGCTCAGTAAATTTCTAATTGGCTGTTGAAAAAAAGGAATATAAAGTAAACTAGATGGTTGAAAGGAATGAAATAGGGGATGGCATAATTGGCTGGCTGATGCAACAAATGGGAGACCTCCTGAACACAGTATATTGTTGAAATTCCCCCAGTTGCTATTAATTTAGTGCTTTTTAAAAAATATTATATTTTCTTTATACATTTTTCCTATCAGAATTAACTTCTAATTTCATCCCATAAAAACCTGACAACTAGCTTGTTTAATACAGGAAGAAGCCTCGTTAAGTCAATGAAACTAAATTACATTAAATGCACAGCTACAATTACATCACTCAAACCACGGTCAGGAGATGGGGAACAGATTATTCTCTTCAATATTTCCTTTTATGTGGCTAAAACCGAAACAGGGAAAATCAGTTCCTATCAAAGATATGTTCCAGTCAAAATCCATTCATATGAATATCGTGACAGGTCTAACAAGTTGTTTTTACAGATAAGACTTTTCTTTAAAACAAAACATTCCAAGTCGCAAACATCATTACTAAAAAATTTCAGTTGCATATGGCTGGAGAAGAGGGCTCAAATCATAAGCAAGTACTTTCTGTAAAAACACCCAATCATCATCCTCTTTTAACAATCCCATAATCCCTTGTGGGGTGGAGTATGGGCAACTGAATAGTGTTTACTGCCTAGATGCCCTTCCTGTTGCCAAAGCGGAGTTTTATTCAGCAGATATATTCTCAGTGCACCCAGAGAAAGAAATCTTCCTCTATCTAGGACTGCATTCACAGCCTCCTGATTGTGAGGTGAGAGCTCAATCTCTAGGCCATCAGTCCTACTTATTGAGTAAAAACACCCAATAATCTTTGCAATCCCTGAGCCCCATATTTCACCAAACCTCAATTATTAAAATACCTCTTTGCAGTCCTTTACAATTGGATGCATCATGTTAATTTCCTGGTTATTGACACCCATTGCACTACTTGTACTCTTATTCCTTGTGTGGCCTTTTCTGAAGGCCGTTTTTCCACTAGATTGAACCTCTTTTGTTGGTGAAGTTGGAGAAGTAGATAGCACTAATGCTTTCAGAGCTGCTACTTCAGCCTGAAGTACATCAATCTAAATATATATATTAAAAGAAAGAAGTATTAGAAACATGCCATGCTGTATCCTGCACAGTAAGATGAGATAGCATTGTTTTATTTATTTATTAATAACAAGAGAAGATATGGTCTGTTGCCCTTGGAGTTTTCATAAAAAGATGGATGTAAAGTATATAACTTTCGCAATTCATAGCCAATATGATTGAAATAAAAAGAATTGTAACCCCAGGAAAATCAAGATTTCAGTGCATAGATAGGAAACTAGCAACAAGATTGATTTTGAGGGGAACTAAAATCTGGTATCTTTTGAACTTCTGTACACGTTATATTTATGTATAGCAGTAATAGAATTATGAGAAATTCTCATAATAGAGAATAGAGCATGTGCTTGTGTGTGTAGCCTGACATAGGGAATATAAAATATCTAATTAAAGATCGAAAGAAAGGGGAACTATAAAAGGGACACAGGGCTAGGCTGGTGATTTTTTTTGCCAGGATTTGCTTTAATTTCCTTATTTTTATCTTTTTTATTCTCATGAAAACTGTAAGCCACTCAGTGTTCAATTTGTATCCAAAAGCAGCATATAACAAGCAAATAAATAAATAGATTACACCGGTTATTTCAGAAGTGAGTTAAATCTGAAAAGGTTCACCAACTTTGAAAACTGCTTTAGCTCTTTATGCAAAATAATCAGCCAGAAAATAAGAACCCTATTCTCAAATGGTGTGAAGAGTTTCTCACCAATTTCTCTTTAGATTGTTTTGAAATAGAATCAACGAAACTGATTTTTGAACTCAATACATATGAAATGCAGTTGGGAAATCACAAAAAAGAAGCATGCAGAGAGAAAGAGAAATTTTGTAAACACTGGCTATAATATCAAGAATTAGAACTTACTTTTCCTTGTGCTTCTTTCAACTGTTTTTCTGCTGTGGCCTGCTTTATATTAGCTTCTCTCACCATCTTATGAGCCTCCTATTGAAAACAAAGCTTATATGGCATGATTACTTCACATAGACCTACACTATATTTATAAATTAGGACCCAATATATTCATTTTTTAAACGTCTCTTTTATTTTACTTTTATAAGAAGCATTAGACAGAAATAAGATCTTTTTGGTGATTGCAATTGTGGTGACACAACTTCTGAAAATCTTATAGTTCACTATAGTTTACCCATGCCTTAAAATTACTGCAGGCTAGCACAGTAATTGGAAAAATGAATCTAAGCAAATTTAAACAGACACTGAGACTTGATTACCATAGAGAAACTAACTGTGAAAATACCATTCTAAAATCAAAAACATAAATTTGAATCTAACCTATGGGGAAATTTTCTTCATTTTGAATATGCATCGTTCGGAAGCACGGTTTCCCAAATTTTCTATTTTTGAAGGGGGGGGGCAATTAAAGGTTTCATGAAATTAGCCATATCATTCTAAAGTATACTATACTGGGAAATACTGCATATACTATGCAGGGAAACTTGGCTCTTCTATCACTTATGGACTCCCAGAATTCCTGAGTGAGCCATAAAAGGTTCTCCATCCCTGGCCTACCGGTTTTTCAGTTGTGGGGGAAATCAATTTTTGACTTGAATGGGACTGTTTAATGTACGAATGTATATTAATTATTATATATGTCATTATTATATATGTCCTACATTTGTACATTAAACAGTCCCATTCAAGTCAAAAATTGATTTCCCCCACAACTGAAAAACCAGTAGGCCAGGGATGGAGAACCTTTTATGGCTCACTCAGGAATTCTGGGAGTTGAAGTCCATAAGTGATAGAAGAGCCAAGCTTCCCTACCCCTGTACTATATCAAAGTCTTTTAACAAACCTCAAACAGGCTAGCAGTGAGTTCTTCCAATTCCTGGCCAAGCTGATCACGTACTTTGGAAAGCCTTTCACATTCTTCATCTTTTAGTTTCAGTTCCTGTGGAGAAAAATGTTATTCTGACAGTCATAACTGACATTTTAACTTGCAAACTCAAAAAGGAATGGAAGTAGATTCATGTTATATGTATCTAGACAGCCATGTGCATTTCATTCAGGACCTGGCTTTTTTGACAACTATTCAAAATACATAGAATCCATTTTTAATATAAAATAAGACAAAGTCAACAATAGATGAAAGCTCCATCTTCTTCACTCCTTTATTTGCACTACTCTCTTGGACTCACATTACAAGTGGGAGAGTTTAAGAAGCAGGCTATTGATTTAAGAAGCATAGTTCAATATCATATTGAGATTATTAACTATGTCTTTCTAAAGTTATATTAACATAAATGTAAAAATCTGAAACCAAAATAAAGCAATAAAAACAAAAGCAAATCATGGTAAGTTAAGTTGCTTGTATCAATCAAAAGAAGAAATTTAATTTCCCTCACTTTTAAAATATTCTAAATAATATCACTTTTAAAGTATTTTAAAATAGTCAAATAAATCTGAAATGATATTTTATGATAAATAAATTACATTTTTAAATCATAAGCAGTGTATTTCATTTTTTGAACCACCTGGACCACTGATTTTCCAAAACTGAAAATTCCAATTCTTCCTTCCACAGATCAATGTATAATTAATAGTTTAATTTCACATTTAAATATTTTGTAAAATTAAATGGTAGGTTTTCATGGAAGGAAAGCATTTCTTTCAAAAGTCAGTATTGCAGATACTCAGTGACTGCTAACTATTCAGTTAGAAGATGTTTCAGCTATATATATTAAACTATACTTGCTGTATATTCAGCAACTGTATATTGAAGGAAACTACAATTCAAAAAGTAGTATCTCACAATTGTTAAAATCACCATTAAAAATCAACTGCATTTATCTTTTTTTAGTCCAAGTATTCCAATGAATATTTCATTAATGAAATATTTTCCTGCTATTTTCAATTTTCAGTTATACTATGTCAAGTTCTTTTGTGATTTGCTTTGAACAATATCACACGAGCAGCAAGTTCCAGAAATTTAGAGAGGCCTTTTCCCAATTTATATTTAGATTCTCAGGACTGAACCCTAATGTCCTGCTTACAAAATATCTACTGAATACCTGAAAAACAACTCTTTCCCACAGCCAAAAATTCAAGAAATCTTAAGAGTGATGATAAATAGTGGCTGAACAAAAAATGAAAACACAACGAACCCAGGGATATAAAGATATAACATGACCTCAATAAGATCCCTGGTTCACATTATGTGGCAGCTAACATAGTGTCCACAAGTTGAAGATCCCTGGTTCACATTATGTGGCAGCTAACATAGTGTCCACAAGTTGAAAGTGCAATTGTCACATTCCTTTTTTTTTTATGCCTGTAATTAAAGGCATTTTTCTGAAATGGTGAGAGAATAAAATCTGTTGGAACTTGCACATATACAGACACAAACTATATTTCATGAAACCATATATCTTCTATATTTGTAGCCAAATCAAATACAAAAACTGGTTAACTAAAAAAAATGTCTATTTAAGCCCCAAAGTGTTAACCTTTACACTTTAACAAGTATTAAAGATAATGTACAGCACCAGGGGGCAGTAAATATTAAGAAAAGTCAATCAGGGCAATGGCTGCCGGATCCCAGAACAGAAAGGATCTCCCCCTCTGTAGGTGAACATCAAGCTTCTGGAATCAGTACTGCAGCATGCAACTGCTCAGCATTTCTGTATCATTCTCTAAAGAGATATAAAAATATTACATTTCAGCAGAATTACAAAGCAGTAATCATTCTGAAGACAGTTAAGGCTGAGAAGGCAAGGCCATTTTCTAGAGGGAAAACTGGACTAAATTGCTTCAAGCTAATTCTGATAATAGTAATAAAGCTCAGAGCAAAAAAGGAGAAAGTAAAAATAATGGAAGGACTATTTCATCTTCTTCATATGTATCTATAGGGCACTCAACCCTCTTCATATATGATTTAAGAGAGAAACAATAAGCCAAGTGATGCTGTATAAGAGAAGTACCCATTAGGCACTTCATCAAATTCATACTGTAGACCCAAAACTGCAGAATAGGAATAAGCAGAATCAAGATCATACATCTAAAGTACTATCCTTCTTTTCTAGAAAAAGGCAGAATATATCGTTTGAGCTGAATAAGTAATTATAAGACAGAAAACTTGGAAAGAATATAGAAGACACTTTGTTAGAAGTCCTACGTAAAACAAATTCAATTTTTTAAAAATGCTCTTAGTTATTCCACAGCAGAAGCATCACCTTTGCCAGACTGTGTATGCATATCTACAGACATAATTTTTCACTATTTCCCACTGTTTCCTATTACATCCAAATTTTACCCTGCTCAGCTTCACATAAGCAATTTTCTATAGTTGATCCCATGTTGTAAATTTCCATGGAATGTTTTTTGCTTTTTGTTTGTTTTATCGAATTCTACAAATGTAACTTCTCAATTGACAAACTACCCTGTGACATATTAATAAGCAAGTTGGTTAAAATATAGGTTGGATAACGGCAAATTAAGTGGAAACAGCTAGCTCAAAAACTGCTAGCTCACTCAGATAAGAACTCATCAATGGTTCATCAAGCAGCACAAAGGTACTTAATAGGTGGTCACAATGATCAGTCTTTGGGCCTCAACCTTTCAATATTTTTATTATTTGGATAAGGGAAAGCATCTTGGATTTATAAAAATATATTGAGTGGGATAACTATAAGTGGGATAACTAATGCTAGTTAATGCTCTATAAAATAAAGATTCCAAACACTCTTAGTAGATTACAGAAAGTAATTTCCCTATTTTTCACTTGGGAAACAGAAATCAAATATATAAACATAAGAAGAGAGGGAGAATTTCTGACTTGGTAATTATACCTGAAAAATAAAAAGATTGAACATGAGCCAGCAATGTGATGTGGCTGCTAATAAGGTAATTACAATTTTGGCTGCACCAAGACAAGTATTATTTTAAAAGACAGGAAGTAGTTCGTCCACTCTATTCTGCTTTAGGTACTGGGTCCAGTTCTCAGCACCAGACTTCGAGAAGCGTAGCAATCAAGGACCACAAACTAAGCTTCTGAAAAGAGAAATATTTGAGAAATGATGGATGAGGTGGGATACGATAGTGCTCTTAAAATATATAAAATTATTTAATACAGAAAACAGGACCTCTTTTTAATTCTATATGGTGCAACATAGAATAATGGATTTAAATTACAGAAAGCAGATTCCATCTGAATACTAAAATGATTACACAATTCAAGCCTAAGTAACACAAAAATTTACAATACTTACATCTGTTTTATCAGATTAATTGACCAATTTTGCTAATTGTTATTGGCATTTTATCAGCATGTTTTCCCCAAAATAAGACCTGGTCTTATTTTCTTTTGGATTTGAAAATAAGCATTGGGGCTTATTTTTGGGGAGGTCTTATTTTTCTTAAGTGCAGGAGGCAGCGAGCAAGGGAGCTGATGGGAGTGGGAGCGCAGCTACCACTGGTCCCACCCTCTCCATCCCACTGTCTGCTTGCCCGTGACTGCAACAGGTCAAGTTCTCAGCATGCCCAACTTCCATCTGCCTTGCCTGCTGGCCTAGCTGCTGCCCGGCCATTTCTTGCCACTTCTTGGCATGCGGCAGGTGCCATGCTGGCCACCAAATGGCTGCCTATGCTGCTGTTAGCCTCACAGGGGCTCTTCGCTCTCCTGACAGGGTGGAGGCCTGGGCATGCCAAGAGCTTGGCCCCAATTGAGGCCATAGACAGATAGTGGGATGGAAAAGGCAGGGCTGGTAGTAGCTACCCAAACACTTTTTGCCCAGAGGGAGATGAAGCTTCATCTACTTACTAGGGGATGCTTTGAAATGGAGCTAATCACTCCGTTTCCAACCATTCCCTTTACAAGCATACAAAGCTTTATTTTCCATCATTTCTCGGTTTGGGCAAAAAGTGTTCGGTCACCTGCGGCATTTGGGAACAGTGTGGTTTGCTCCATTTCAAAGCGTCCACCTTTGCAAGCAAAGCTTTGTCTCCCTCTGGGTGAAAAATCCACGGCAGAGCCAGGCAGAGGCAGAGATGATCCCAATGTGCTGGCCACTCCATCCTACTGTCTCTCAGCTTGCCTGAGGCTGCGCCAAACACCCATGCGGGGCATCGGGATCACCTGCATCCTCAATCCCCATGTCTCCGCCTCCACCTGCTGCCAGTGCCTCTGAGTCTCCCATGAGTCAGGCAGCCGCACAGCACATCCTGAACACCTGTCTTCTTTCCACCCACCTTTGCCTCCACACTCAAACCTATCAGTATTTGCGCTGCACCAAGGTGTTGGTGGGCTGCAGGATATTATTGGTCCCCATGTGCTCGCTGTGTCTCATGATAGCCACGCCCATCCTTCCGGGCTTATTTTCAGAGTAGGGTTTATATTAGACCCACCCCCAAAAATCAGGGTAGGGCTTGTTTTTTTGGATGCATCTTATTTTGTTATTGACATTTTATGAAATATGTTTTAATAGCAATATACATTTTAATAGTAATTTTATTAAAGTTAACAATTACAAACAAAGCTAATACAAACTAAAAAATACAACAGTAAAATGAAATAAATTAAAAAGTGCAAAAAAGGAGGAAAATCACACTGAAGAAAAAAGATAGATAAAAAATTTCTCCCTTCATCATGACAAGTACAACTTCAGTAGCTTCTGCTCTTCTCTAATGCTGCAACATAAGCACTCTTTCATTGTCTCATCTTTTATTTATAAATAATTTTTCATCAAATAATTCCAGCCAACAAAGGTCCATTAAGACTTACCAGAAATAATGAGCTACATTCCTATATTTCTGTCCTTTATTTAACACAGTACCTGATCAAGTTCCCTAAAAATACAACAAAGGGTATCTTCTTCCTCTATCTTATGTCTCATTTATAAACAAATTTTGAAGTCTCATCATTCAGCCCTGATCGCCAAAAATCCATTAAGAGTACCAAAAACATGTACATTCTAACCTTGATCAGATAACCCCAATGTATGTTCCTTTATTTTACTTTTAATGATCTTAATCTTTATTCTCTTTGAATAGATTCCTTGATTTCTTTCAAAAAAAAATTTGTTTCCTGACATTTTTTTTCTAAATCCAAGCTAAAAATCATATACAAGTCACTTTTCTTGTTTGTTATTTAAGTATTAAGACACCAGCTGATTTCTTTTATCTATATTCATTTTAAAATATTTAAAATTATTGTAATGTCATTTTTAAATCCACATTCAAATCAGTCTCAGTCTTATAAGTCTTAAAAATAACTTCTGATTAGTGTATTAATCCTAAATATCCATAAATTCAAATTATTCAGAACAATTTGAACCTTTAGTTATAGCATTTTAATTCTTTCTGGTTCCCTCTAGGTTTTAATTTTCAATGTCCCATCATATATTATTCTGATAAACAACATTTTCCCACAAGAATATTTCTTATATTTAATTTTAAAAGGACAGATTCTTATAATTTCTTAAAATCTTATTTCAAATTCTGTCTCCTTAGTCCACCTGTGACAATCAAAATCAATGTTGTAATCATTTTTTTTCTTATTCCAAAATAGTTTCCAAAGCCTTTAAATTTGATAAAACTTATTTCACTAAGGATTGAAGAAAACTTACCTGATATATTGCAACTTGCCGGGTTCTTAATATCCAACTTCGCAAGTTCTTAATATCCAAAAAGCAATTACTATGTGATTAAAGGTGATTAAAAGGGAAGTCTGCAAACCCAGTGTCCTTCTGAAGTTTCAAAGCCATGGCTTAGGCAAAGATTTTCTCAGCTCTCAAGAGTTTTAAGTCCCAGGAGACTACTGTTTTACACAGTGGTCTCCTGTGGGGAACTACTGTATGTCTTCATGTCTGGACTTCATGTGTGCAATCCTGATTTCTATCTTTGTCTGGAGAGGAATAACAAGAGGTCTGCTCTTTTGATGACTTCTCAGTCCACCATAGTTGAAAACTCTGCACACTGCAGGGTCATCTTAAATTCATCATAGCTTCCCCAGACATCCACAGTGTAACATTGTTTTTCAATACACAGTGACATGGCTAGGAAGCTGTCTAAAAGGCAGTGCAATATTTTGTTGATATATAATGAAAGGTATAGTTCGGGAAAAGGGGACACAAAAGTTAGAAAATAAAGACAAATAAAGAATTGCAAGGATTTGAAATGTTTTATCTCAACACCAATATTTTGCCCTTACACAGAAATAGCATTATATGTATAAATTTATATGTATTATTCTTACCCTTTGAGCTTTAGCAAGTTCTTCTTTCAGTCTCTCATAGCCTTTCTCTCTAACTTCCAATACAGATGGGCTTCGCAGACGAGACAAACTATCTGTGCTTAGCCCAAAAACATCATCTCTTCCTTCAGAAAAGTCTGTTATTGTTGCACCCTGCAAAAATTCTCTCTCTGCGCTATAGTTGTCCTTCCTGGAATGATCATGTTTGGACAACCCTCCATAGCTTCCTGAGGTAGAACACGGTACAGTTTCTGTGACATTGATGCTATAAGGAAAGAGTATATTTTTACAAAATAATACATTACACATTGACTACATTTAAAAAAAGAAAACTTAAGGATACTCACAGATAATACAAAGTGATTAATTACACAACCGGTGTAATAATCAATAGAAGTTTTTTTTACAACCAACCTGATACCTGGTGTTTCTGCACAATTTAGGTGCCTGGCAGATGAGTAGACAGGTTGTGTAGGAAGATCAGTCACATTCAGAGCACTTGGTTGAATAGCTAAGGAGCACACAGCTGAAGGATGAAGCCGGTAAATAATGGTAGGTGAGGCAGGTTCTTCAGAAGTTTTAGATTCATGCACTTCTAAAAGATCTGGAGTTGTGGGGGAAGCTAGATTCACTTCATGAAAACCTTCTAAAGTGTCATTTGCCATGATAAAAAAATCATCATATGAAGATCTAAAAACAAACAAACCCTGGAATTATTGGACTGTTATCAATCCCCGAATTACATACAAATAGATGATGAACTTATCAACTTATTCAAAAATACATATTAAACATTTTATGTCGGCAATTTTAAGGCAGCAATGTACATATGAACACACATACATATTTGGATCCCAAAATTATGTCTCCATATAGATAATAAAGGAGATTATTTATAACATTTTTCCTTCTATTTGCCAAATTGTATTCTAAATCATTTCAAAAAAATCTCAATATTTGAAAGAGAGGAAGGCATGGGGATTTATTTGCTTATAAAAATAAATTCAAATTCAAACCACACATATTTTGTCTTCAATTAAGGTTGGGATCAAAAGCCCTTCTTTCACAATTCACATCTCTTAAATAAATAAGATCAGTAACGGTTATCCTTTATTTTACAAACTTCCCTAAATTCTGTAGTGCTATTTCCCATATTCATATTAGCATTTCAATGTGTTCATAAAGGCATCAAAAAGTTCAGATCAGTTACCGATATTTAAGTGAGACACATACAATTTTTACAGAACACCTATAAAAAGTTAAATAAAAGGTAGAATAGACTTAAGAATGAAAAAATTAAAGTTTAACTTGCTTCCTGATTTCTGCGGGACGTTGCAAAGGAGTATATTCATCTTTAGAGATTTCAGTTATTTATTTTACACCCTGAGTTGCTTTAATAGTGAGATAGGCGACATATAAATTTAATAAATACTGTACATATGAAACAGTTTATTGATTTATATTACCTTTAATAATTTAAGATTAATGAGAGATTACTAAAAATTATATTTTAACCTTTTGTTTTCGAGGCACTGTGTACCAGAATTATCTAAACAAAAGTCTCTATCTTTTAGAATTTTAAGACTGTGTCATGACCATTGTTGCAAAATGTTTTCTATGGAGACCCGCACAATCTCAAAGTCACAGCAGTTAGGGACTAACACATCTCAAAGCACAAATATCAGAACAGAGCCTCCCAAATCTATTCACTATCACCATAGCTTACTCTGAGCTTTCTAGGCAAATGAATACTGAGCACAATACTGTGCTCAAATCATCCGTGTTTATGTTCTAAACTAATAGGGCATTGCATGTTTGAAATAAAAGACAATGTTGACTCTCGGAATTACATTTTTTAAGTATCCTTCCTTGGAAAAATGTAAAATAGAATAAAAACTTTAGATGTTGCCAAGGAAGGTGTTTATGCGCACAATGGTGACATACTTGTTACTCCATGTCTAGTACAGCTTATCCCCACTTGTTCCTAAATCTTACATCCTCAATTTCACATTTTTCTCCAATTCTTCAGTCCCACTCAAAAGTACACAAAAATTACAATCCATCTAACAGCAGGTGACTAGACAATTTATTTTAATAAAGTTATTTTAAAAGAGATTAGGCAACAGAGTGCTTATGGACATCTTTCCCTTGATACCTAGATATTGCTCCAAGTGGATTTTTGTTTTACAAATTCATGTAATTAACGGGTAGCTGGTATATTTATTTATGAGAATGCCTCTGAACCAGTGGTGGGATTCAAATTTTTTTACTACTAGTTCTGTGGGCGTGGTTTGGTGGTCATGTGACTGGGTAGGCATGGCCAACTCAGCAAGGTGGTACGGCACCTTGCTGTGAGTGACATCAAGTTGGCTATGCCCACTCAGTCACATGATCGATGCTGCAGAGACAGGGTGATTTCCTATGCGCCCCCTCCTCAGGCTGAAAAAAAAAAGCCCAACTAAAGATCATGACTGCCTGCCAAGTCTGCCTGCTCGCCTCCTTCTCTGCCTGTTTGTTCTGTATGGCTGAGGAGGAGAGCAGCTGGCTGGTTGGGGGAGGCTTCTTGCGCTGCAAAAGGGGGGGGCTGGAAACGACTCTTTTTCAGTCTCCAGCCGCCTCTTTTGGCGCAAGAAACCTCCCCCAACCGGCCGGCTGCTCTCCTCCTTCTCTGCCTGTTTGTTCTGTATGGCCAATGAGGAGAGCAGCCGGCCGGTTGAGGGAGGCTTCTTGCACTTGGTCTCCAGCCGACCCTTTTTCAGTGTAAGAAGTCTCCTCCAACCACCCCCTTTTCAGTGCAAGAACCCTGTAGCTGCCGCTCTGCTTCTCCAATGGGCTGGCACATGTGTTTTTTTTGGTGGGGCTGGAGAACATGTGGTAGTTGCAGGCTTCTTGAAGCAAAAATTACTGATCTCCGGCTTTGCTCCACTCCAACAGTCCGGCGCTGCCCTGTTCTATGGGCTATCTACACGGACTTGCCGGGCCCAGCACATAGAACAGGACATGCTTTTTTGGGTGGGGCTGGTCTCCAGCCGCACTGAAAAAAGCACGCAGCAGCTGCAGGCATCTTGCGACAAGGGGAGAGAGAAGCCCCGGGACATCCGCCCGCCCACCCACTTGCTGATTGGCTGGGCCGCGTTGGAAGAGGTGCGTCCACCAGGAGAAGGAAGAGTGGGCAGGCGGGTGGCTGTCCCGGGGCTGTTGCACATGCGGACTGCGTATGCAGCAGCCGCACACACAGTGCACATGTGCAGCAGCCCCGGGACAGCCACCTGAGCTGTGCCGCGGCCATGTGGTAGGGAAAGCAAGGAGCGACTGGGCAAGTGAGTAACTGGGAGATTGGGTCAGGGGCATGGCCAGCCAGTGGTCATCACCGGTTCAGCAACCCATGCCAAATCACTGCTACTGGTTCATCTGAACCAGTGAGAACTGGTTGAATACCACCTCTGCTCTCAACCATAAATAGGTATAAATAGACAAAATATTATTGAAAATGCTGCAAAGTTTTCTCATCACAGTGACTTTGGATAAAAAGATGTTTTCCAAAATGCATAAAAATCTTTTTGGAATAGGTAACCCCCAAACATGGCATGTAGTGAGTCTGCCCATGTTTTCAAAATTTCAAATATCCTCTCATTCCAAAAAGTTTCTCAACCCTAATTGGGAAATTAGACAAGATGAAGCCAGATAAAAGGTAGAAAATGGAACCATACAGCAATCATTATATAGGGTATTATTTTCAGAAGCCAGTGGCTAAATCCTAAGATCTGTGAAGAATCACCAATCCTCTTCCTTGTTAAGGTAAATTCTTAGAAGATTCCGAGATAGGCTTTGATCATTTTTCCTCCATAAGCATTGAGATGAACAGATCTGTAAAAAGACAGAGACAGAATTATGTTAAGATTATGTTTTAAATCAAGCCCAAGATGACCATTGCTGTAAAACACATGAAATATAATTTTTCTATTCATGGAGATGTCTCAATTTTTTTGTTTCACACATATTCCTGATTCCTGTAGAGAATTTATGGGAATCAATTGTATGAGATGAACCTGATGAAGTACTAGCTGATATTTCTTCAGCTATTATAAAAAATAACAGCAATAGTCAATATAGTACTTATTTCTACACACGTGGCAAACCTGCACTGTGAGATAAACTTGGATTAAACTTTTTGAACATTCAAAATTGGATATTCAATGTGCTTTCCATTTGATCTTGCTCAGTCAAGGTGATATTAAATTCCTTAGAGAAAATATCACCTTTTTCAGCTATATTATTTTTAATGCAAAACACAAACCTGAAATTCCTGGCATTTTCTTGAAAAATTTGATACAGCCATGATAACGGTGATCAAAGTTTGGTGCTGCACTTCTGAGCCTTAGTTTTATACAGTGTAATCCAACCCATTCCAGCATTCAGGCCCAAGAGTGTTAGCTGCTACCTGACACAAGCTACCCTTCCCAGCAATCTGCAATACCACACTACTATCACTAGCTATGGAAGCACAGTCAACAATGCTGAAAAGGATGTAAATAAATTATGTAAACAATGTACAGATTTAATGTTTCTAGAGACATGTTGGAAATCAACATTAATACATGTGTAATGGCGATGAGTTTTTCTCATAAATCAACTGACAGCAAAAATAAACCATGAAGCTGGAAGGAAGAATAATCTAAAATGATTAAAAGAGGATGGTTTAAAAGGGTAGGGATGATTTCATCCTAGCAAAGCTATTGTTAGGAATATGAGTCACCTAACAGCTATTTGGGTTAGAAATATATAAACCAGGATAAACATTTTAAAACTGTATCTTTAAGAAAATGCAAAACTGTAATTAGGTTTGGTTTCTCAAACAGCCATAAGATGGAGCCAGAAACCTGGGTTGTCTTAGTCTCAGAAGAGAGTGTGAGTGTATCTCTGTTTCCTTCTGTTGGAAAGTATTGCTATTCCTCCATTTTTCCTAATTGACTGGTGTTACTGGATTTGATGTAAGTTGATACCGAACTGTTTTTGACACTGGACTTTGATATTTGGATTATCCCTGGACTAAAAACTGACTGATCTTACCTGTGAATGACTTTGGACTACTTATTTTGAACTTTGCTTAAACCTTTATTGACAGTAAAACCCTACATTTACTGTACAGTGTATCTGTGTGCTGGTGTGTATTATTCAAACACTACTCTCTATAACGTCTCCCTGTATGCGCTCATTCTCCTAACAGGGAATTACCTCAACAGGCATCTTTTTAAGATGTTTACTTTATTTCCAAATCTAGGGTTTGGATGCAGTGTTGGAATTCAATTAATCACAAATATAAGTGAAAGTACTGTATCTCTTCCTAGGTACTATGAGATAGAGGTAATCCTTGACTTATAGCAGTTCATTTAGTGGCCACTCAAAGTTACAGCACTGAAAAATGTAACTTATGACCAGTTTTCACACTTATGACCACTGCAGCACCCCCATGGCCACATGATCAAAATTTGGATGCTTGGCAACTGAATCATATTTATGACTATTGCAGTATCCTGGAGTCATTTGATCACTTTTTGTGACCTTCTGACAAGTAAAGTCAGTGGGGAAGCCAGACTCACTTAACAACCTTGTTACTAACTTATCAACTGCAGTGATTCATTTAAAAACTGTGACAAGAAAGGTTGTAAAATGGGGCATTAACAAATGTCTCGCTTAGCAATAGAAATTTTGGGGTCAATTGAGGTCAAGGACTACCTGTAAAAAATAGTCCATAAAAACAATTCAACATCCCTAACTTTTATATTTGGGATTGACTACAGCACTCATTCTCTGAAGGTTAACATAGCCTTTTTCTGGATAAAATTCTACTAGCACTCAAGTTCTCTATTAGACTAAATATTATGTTTAAATGCCAAGAGTATAAAGAACCAATTTTGTATTCATTTTGCTGATTGGAGAGCAAAAATAAATGAACCAAGTGAGTCCGCTAAAAGAAGTTATGAATACAAAAAGCTTTGGATTAATCGCCAGTTAAGAAGCATTAAAAAGGTTCTATGGGTATTATACTTGCCAAGCACTATTTTTCAGTAATAAGTAACTCAAGGACAATCATGCAGAATTAAACAAAGATTCAAAACTATTTCAGAAAACAACCACCATTTAACCCTTTTTCAGAATATGATGGCAGGAAATAGATTTACATGCTGGAATATTTCTCCAAACAAGATCAGAACAGAATGGATACAGGTATTTATGAATAAAACATTTTGTAAGGCAAAACACATATCCCCACAACTTTAAATTAAACAAAAAATCACTTAAAATCACTGCTGCATTCTTTTAGTTTATAACAAGGGCATGTTAATTATCTTGAGCTTTTTTCTTTTTACAGGATTGGAACACCACTCCTATATTTAAAGCATTTCACTTGTTTTATGGCCTGATTATTTTAACACAAACATACACATATACACAGGAGTTTGACGCTATTGGAGAGGACCATCCCTTTTGTTTTTTGGCAATTCATTACCAGCTATTTTTCACTGTAGTGACATGCTAGAGAAATCTTTTGCAATAAATGTAAGTGAATAACCAGGGATAACCTTTGTAGAAAATGTTAGGGTAAAGAAGAATACTTCAAAAAGATTAAAAGTTACTTTTAAACATTTAAAAATTAAATTTTCTTCTGGCATAAAGATATGATATAAATCCAAAAATAAGAAAAAGAAATAAGTTACAATGGAGAACCAGCACAGGAGTTATCTTTGAAAATAACTAAAAGTTCAACTAGTAGCTTGATGTTGTCTTATAAAAACTAAAATATATTCCTCAAACTTACATGTTTCAAAAGTATTGATTATAACATTCTAAAACTGGGAAAGATGAGAATTGTAGCCAATAATGTTGGGGGAATTCCAAGTTAGGTTCTTTTGAAACCAAACATCTCCCCCTTGTAAAAGTCAGTGTAATAGCTGTATTAATTTAGAAGGATGTAATTTATTCTTTTTTTGCAATTTTAATAATATTTAAAGTATATTGCCAATCATTAGAAAAGAATTACTATCTGTTAAAAACTAAGGGCTTTTTGTGTGAATAATTTATTTCCCTTTCAGTTATTCTGTATTTGCTATCAAATGTCTTTTTTTTCCTGTCCCAAGAAAGCCCTATATTTTTGAATTTAGATACCATAAGATCAAACTAATGCTACATAGAGATTTGAATGTACCTCAGGAACACAACACGAGTTACTTAACACAGTATTAGCAGCAAGTTGTCCTTCAAGCACTTAAAGCTGGGTATGTTGACTCTTAGTGAGTTTAACATCTGCTACTTCTTTTAATAAAGATAAATATCAGACCAAAAATAGTAAATATTTGTCACATACAGCAATGATTAAACTGCCAATCTCCTGATTTTCAACTGAATGCAAAGTCCAAAGGACAACTAAAAATCAGTGTTACCTCTAAATGACTTACTTTTCTTAACACATAATAGTTCAACTTCATTAACATAGCAGTTACTTAGTTCAACAATACAGCCATTAAAAACAGTTCCTGCAACCAAACAGGTGCCTATGTAATCAAAAGAGCAGAACAATGAGGAATGAAGATTAATGGAATGTAAGAATTGATCATAAAATATTTAATATACCACGATGAAGGATTTGCTTCTTTTAAAAGCTGAAAATAATTTCGGCAAAATAAATAACTATGTATGTGTTGAAGGCAGAGTTTGTCTAGGAACTGGGAAATGTATGTTCTAGATCTGCCTTCAGTACACAGCTGAGTGATTTTGGCCAGTCACTGGGTGACTTTGGCCAGTTGGGTGACTTTGGCCAGTCACTCTGTCTTAGCCTTTGTAAGAAGACAAGGACAAACCACTTCTGAAATAGTTGCCAAGAAAACTGTAGACTAGCAGATTCAAGCCTGATCTAAAGATGTATTAAAGTGTCTTCATAAAAATGGTGTAATCAGCAAACATTTAGGATGGAATCTAAGGAAATGAAGGGTGCAGGCAAAAATGACATTGGGGTCTACTCCAATTGAACTTTTATCATAACCAATTCAGCAGGTCATCCACAACTAGTTGCCTGATGGGTTTTATGACAGCCACAGACAAAAATACAAGACAGCAACATTGAACAGCATCAATGATTTATAATATTCTTCAGATTATCCAGGAATATTCCTCATCAAAGGCAATATTTGTTACAATTTTATAAGAATGAAGTACAGCAAGGGAGGGCATGGACCAATCTGTAATTGAATCACTGAATTACAAGGATAAGATTCCAGCACTGTAGAAGATATTCCTAAACCTGCATTCCAATAGCATTGAAGGAACATTGATTAGTATCTGGAGTATAGGTGAAGTAACATCTGGAGTATAGGTGAAGATTTAATAGCCAAGATACTTTTGAAATTGGAAGCATTTTTGTCTATTACAACATTTACAAAATATCCAATAATTTGCAGAGCAGATATCAAGTTCTGACTGTCTATTAACCACATGCTTTGCTTGACGATAGCCCTATTTGTTTTATAATAGGAGGGAAGACCTCAGTCATAGACTCTGGTGGCTATTAATTCATGTTTGGTTTCTATATCTAATAAGATCACTTTTTTATTAAGGGAAAGACTGGAGACAAGTTATTCAAATAATTGCCTCAAATATGTTTATTGGCTTGTGAAGACTTTATATTTGCATATAATTGTGATTATGAATGCATTTTAATTTATTATTATCCCTCATGGGATAATAGCCCGAAAAAACTAAAATAATTGCAGCAAAAATATTTTATAGCAAGGGTTTGGGGTGGGGAGCAAAGTCTAGAACCGGACTTTAAACATACTGAAGTCTACACTGATAAAGGATGGTTAGGATAAAAACTGCCTCTGATTGGTATTTAAATTAAATTTAACTAATGTGATTACTTTTCAGTAGTGCATTTAACATCCCTACCTACCACTTTATAATTTGTAATTGACATGCTTTGGAGGCCATTGGAGCCCATATGAAAAGCTTTCTGGAAATACTTGCAGTTTGATTTCTCAGCTTTGCTAAATACTGTGATATTCACTGAAACATTTCACAACAGCCTCAAAAACAATTAAAAGTATCCTATTTATATAATGCCAAGGACTTTTTCCTTGTACCTCGCCAAAATATTTCCTCTATTGACAAAAAAACTGTTCCATTAGAATTCTCTTCCACAAGTATTATCCCTTTAAATTGAAAAAGGAATCAACTGCAAGTTATACAAACTGATTGTTTATTAAAAGCATGACTAGAGTAAATTGTTTATCCTTATTCTCAGATGTAATTTTAATCACACAAGAATTCTGCAACTGACATGTACAATATGCAAAAAACTTGTGAAGTGAATGATATAAAATATGACTGTATTTAACTTTTGCCAACAATCCCCTTTTATGTATAAAAGATTAAGCTCAGGTATCAATGGCTTTCAAATGCATGCATTATTAATTTTCCATTATTTATCAGATGTAATTTTCCAAGAGCTATGTACAACTTTAATATTTTTTTAAAAACCCACAATCTATTAATTTCAATGAAGAACTAAATAGACAATTTCTATCAAATGCTTTATTAAAGACTTTTAATGTCAAACCTACGGTAACATACGTTCCCATTGTTCCCTCAATCAATTTAACCTCAATGACATAACACTATTATTACTTTAAATCTGTAGTATTTACAATACTGGTAATCTCCAGTTAATCTTAACCTGTTACCAAAAACAGATCAAGTCCAGACAAAATTATTCTGGCCATTGCAACCAACACTCTAGTTTAATAAAAGATATGTCCACAGGTTCAGGGAGGTAAAGAACACAAGTTTCAGACATTGGGAAAACAGAAGAGATTCTGCTAGGCCAGACATACTTGCACTAGCTTTGCACATTTTTGGTCTGTGTATTTTCAGGCATCTAGGTTATTGTAGTTCAGACCTTCTCACAAACAAAATAAACATTTTCAGAATGGCTGTGTTAGCCTCTGGGGAAAAACAAGAGTGCTGTAGCATCTTGGAAAATAATCAGCTTTATCAAAAAAAAAAAAAAATCACTCCCGTGAACATTGCAAACTATCCGTTCAAACGTGCAGATTCTGGGCCCGAGAATTCAGGGAACTTGAGAAAAAGCTTCATGAGAGCAAAGCAGCAGATTGCTGGATGACTCTGAAAATCAGAAAGCGCAATGGATGCTGGATGCTCAGGCCCCCAGCAGCAGATTCTGAATGTTCAATGTACGGTATGATGCCGAGTTATCTAGCAAGCTGGAAATACACATTTCCACGGTTTCCATATATTTATATCCTCTGTTTATCACACTACGTTCCTTTCTACCGTACGAATTAAAAGCATCACGCTGAATCAGCTGTTAAAGACACTTCAAAATGAGCTCTGGCGTTAGCCCATCGACAAAATTGGATTTTGTGTGTGTGTGTGTGTGTGTGTATACATACACACACACACACACACACACATATATATATATACATACATATATACATATGTTTTCTTAGGCTTTCGTGGGTACTTACATGTGTGCTGTTTAGCTTCCTTCGGGTATTATCCCACGTCATTGTAGTCCTGTTAAAGTTGTAGCAAGGTTTCAGCAGAATCTCATCTGCCATCCTCAGGCTTATATGTATGTATGTATGTATGTATGTATGTATGTATGTATGTGTGTGTGTGTGTGTGTGTGTATATATATATATATATATATATATATATATATATATATATATATATATATATATATATATATATATGCTGTTTAGCTTCCCTGGGGTATTATCCCACGTCATTGTAGTGTTGTTAAAGTGGGATAACGTGGGATAATACCTGAGGGAAGCTAAACAGCACATATATATATATATATATTTCGCGGGTACTTACATGTGTGCTGTTCAGCTTCTTTCGGGTATTATCCCTGCCTGAAGATGGCAGATGAGATTCTGCTGAAACGTTGCTACAACTTTAACAGAACTACAATGACGTGGGATAATACCCGAAGGAAGCTGAATATATATATATATATATATATACACACACACACACACACATATGGAATCATTGCCGGGCTCAGGAGAGCAAGAGAGCATCCGAGCGACCCTGCACATGCGCTCGGTCAGAGTGGCGCCTGAAACACCTGAGTAAGGAGAGAGAGAGGCAGGCAGACACCTGCGCTTGCCGAGGGATTGGGAAAAGGAACGCGGTGCCATTAATCGCCGGCGGCCGCGGCGGCACGGAGACGAGGCAAAAGAAAAAGGCTGAATTGCAACCCGCTGCCCTCAACTGTGTCGAATGACAACTCCCGGAGTCTCCAACCACGTTTCACCGGAGGTAACGATGGTTGCACCTTGCAATCCGATGCCACGACTCCTCTGGAGCTACCGCTTTTGAGTCACTCCAGGAGGAGGACGAACTTGCAGCGGGACTTACCTGCGGAGGCCAGCGAGGCCACCCTTCTCCCGCTCTGGCTGCCAGACCCGGTCCCGGAAGCCAACGGGTTGGAGGCACAACGGGGCGCGACTGCGCACGCGTTTAAAAGCACAACAACCTGGATCCGGGCGGAAGTGGAGTCCGCCTCTGCTGGGGAGGACTTCTGGGCTGGAGCGGGGAGCTGGGCGGCTCTTCGCTGCCTGCTGAGGCCGGAGTGGAGCTGCTTTTTCGCGGGGAAGCGAGAAAAATACGAGAATCGGAACTTGACACTCATCCCTCTGAAATTGGTCTTTCACTTGGACTCGTCCCGAGCAGTATTTTCTAGGGGGAAGAAGCAAAATGATGACATCTGCAAACTGTATAATCATCATTCCAGCCATATATTTCCTGCTTTTTCTAAAGCAGCTCAGTGGCCCGTGCGAGGCTTTTTCCCACCTCCGAAAAAATGCAGAGCAGGATTGTTTCCCAACAAAAGTGTCGCTTTGACTCAACGCTTTCAGGACCGTGTCCGCAACAGAGATTTGTAAAACATTTTTTATAGCTAAGTAAATAATGAACAATCTTATGATCTTCGGAAGAAAAGATGTTTTCATAAGCTACGATCAAAGATGTCTGCAAACTACTGTATGTTTTTGAAAAAGTCAAGTACGGCAGCCACAATGGTGCAACTGAAACTCCACCTGATTTTTGTGCATGTTGTGCATAAAAATGGACTTGGCTGGCCTCTTGATTTTTTTGACTACACCCTGTGGACACTCCTGAGTATGAAGTCCTATCATACCTTGGTGATGAGTGGTGCTGTCCCAAAAGTTTTAATGGGGATCAAATTAATGAAAATAATTAGTGAGTTACCTGACTTCCTTTTCCTTTCTCACCAACATCACCATTGGCAAGAAAAACAATCACCAAACATTCTCCTTAAAGTGGGCAAATTTGCTAGGATCACTGGGCACTGCCCTCCGTACCAACTTTGGCTTGTGCTATTGGAAACACGCGATACTTGGTTTCCACAGAGGCATTTGTCCACAAAATGCCAGACTGGCTTTTTGGGCACAAGACAATTTAGACTTACTGATAACTCTGAAATCAGTTTTATTTGAGACCAGAAAGAGAGATACTTGGTTCATTGTTCCAAAGTATTTTGGATTTTGATATTTCTACTCTATAGATATATCATTATACCCCTTTCATCTTTGCTCTTCTTTAAACAAGTTACTATCTGTTTATTAGTATCGATTTAGTATACCGATTTAAAGTTGGAATCTTCTACTGAGTACAGAGATCTTTAGGGAAATTTTTATTTTTCTGTTCATGTTTTTTCTATTTTTGATGTCTTTACAAATGTCATTGTAAATACTGCTTCTTGTGTCTTTAGGGATTCTCAGCCATCCAGGTCATGGTAGTCCTGAAGGTGCTTCAGACCAATTGCTTCTTAAAAAGGCACCTTTGGGGACATATTGCTTCTTGTCTTTTCTGAAATTTTTGTTTCTGAGCTATTTGTCTTTCCTGGCTTTGATTTTTCTTCATGACAATTTCCACTGCTTATTCTGACATTCATTTTGCTTTCTTCTATTGCTTGGCCCCCGGTTGTCTCTTTTCATATTTAACCTTAACAATTTATTTGATTTTGTTCCACAGTCCTTTGGTTCCATATCAATGAAGTTCAGAGCAGTTCCTGGCATTCTGTTTGCAAAAGATGGGAATGTGCTTAGGATCTTATTGCAGAAACTGGTTGTCGAACCTGCACACACATATTATGTGATCTATTCCACAGTCAGCCCCTGTCTTTGTTATTATAACCTCTTTGCATCATTAACATAATCAATTTGATTTTTGTTTATTCTGTCTGACAACATATGTGCACTTTGGTATCACTTGATCGTTGAAAAATATGTTCACAATGAAGAAATAAATAAGTGAAAAAGGATAAGTTGTTTTCATGTTTTATTTCTAGGCTATACAGCTAGACAGCTATATAGCTGTTTTGCTCTGTTCCTTACAATTTCCCACTTTGCTAATTTTCCAAATGGCAAATCTATGTAATCTGAGATTAATAGAAATATTAATGGATGGTGTTGACTGATTTCCTGACCAATATTAGAAAAATGTAATCTCTCCCCCATGTCAGATATATGTCATCCTGCTTCTTTATTCATTGCATTGTAATGCCAATAACATACAGTTACTTTATCATTTGTTACACTAAATTCTACAGTAATCTCATCAAAAATTATTCTGCATTAGGATTTCTGAACTATGTCTTTTTGTCAGTTGTTCCACTGTCAAATCCTCCTCCAATAGATTAGCCCAGTTTACAGAACCCCACCTTTGTAAGAAATGAGAAAATGAATAACAGTTTCTGGTTTTCCTGACACCAGTTCCTTACCCGATGTAACATTCAAATAGTATCTATTCATAGAGATACTGCAGGTATAAGTACAGAGATATGTAAACTTTCAAAGTAATCATATGCATATTTACAGAGATATGTAAACTTTCAAAGTAATCATATGCATATTTACATATTTAACCATTGAGACTTAAACCTTTGGAATTGCATTCTGAATCATCTAATTCTTAATCTGCATATTTTGTCTGTTATAATTACAATTTGGGACTTTATAAGCATTAGTTCCATAGTTGCTCATGCTATATTAAGTCCATACTGTGGAAACTACATTCAAAAGAAAGGTCATTGAGAAGTTAACATGTAATATCCTTTAATTGGTCCAATCATCTTTGACTAGTTTGCACAAATATATAAACTTCACATAATTTTTAGGCTACAACTTCAAAAGCCTGAATGTTTTTTCCTTTCTGACTCTTATGTTTTAATAACAAAGAATTGAAAAGCATTTTTCTTTTACCTTTTTTTGCTTTTCCATTTCTTTCTTCCTTTTTGAATCATTGACCTTTCTTATATCACTGAGCAATGGCAGAAGGAATGCATCCCAACTGGAAAAGGCTGATGCAAATTATTTCCATGATTCTGGTTTCCCACCAAAGAGGTCCTCCTGTGAAGAACAAGTGGAGGATAATTATAGATTAGAGATGAGCCAGATCAGCAGCTGTTGCTTATGTTTGTTCTCAGTTGTAAGTGACAGCAGAAGTAAACTTGGCAAAAACACACTTCCCAAAGTGGAAAGATGCGTTCACCCCTGTGCTTGTCAGTCCAGTCCTGTGAAAGCTCCAGGGAGAAATTAGAGCCC
Source organism: Laticauda colubrina (assembly GCA_015471245.1). NCBI lineage: Eukaryota > Metazoa > Chordata > Lepidosauria > Squamata > Elapidae > Laticauda > Laticauda colubrina. The sequence goes on along the minus strand of BLBF01000022.1, from coordinate 24,923,524 downwards.
CGGTAGACTGCATGTCAAAGCAAAGAGAGGAACAAAGTAACCTGAATGTTTTTATCTGGGGAACACAACAGCCCCACATCATCACCTCTGTATTTGAGTGCCCTAGCCAGAATAAACGGTGAGTGTTTCCAAAATCTTATTGTGTTTCTTCTTGTTTTGGCATCGCTATGAGTGCTTGAAAACTATATCTGATTTCTTAATACATTTCTAACATGGACAATTAATTTAACATTTAATCAATACCCAGACAGTTTACCGCCTCCAAAAATACATTGCAAAGCTTTGTGGAGGTGCATCACTTATAAGCCTCCTTTTGCGTAAACATAGTTGAGGCCTTTCCACAATCATTTCATTTCTTATATGTTAGATTTACTCTGCATGCTTATAGCACTATGGAATTACTCTAAAATGTTTGTATTTAAAAAATGGAAAAAATATGGTGGAAATATTCCTACAATAGATGACCCTCAAACTTTTCCCAATGTCTAGTTGTTTCTAGTAATTTGGGCCTTAGGGAAGAATAATACCTCTAATTATAACTTTCCATATACTTAAAAATATTTAAATATATTTTGCTAAGCCCATGGAATAATTTGTGTTAGAACTAGAATCAACACATGACTCAGTCCTAATGTTTTTGTCATTTTTAATTCCTTTTTTAACTTTGATTGATTCCCAACCATCATCAAAGGATCATGCCTTCCAGAAATTACCTGCATAAGTAAAATTGCAACTTACATATTTATTAGAAAGAAACTTGTGTAGCAGTGTTTCTCAATCTGTGGTCCATGATCTCTGGGAGGGGCACAATGTCATCACAGGGAGTCCACAAAGGCTTGAAGAAATTTTATGATTTAAATCTTGAGTTAGGTCTTGGGAGAGGGTCCATGGCCACAGAAGGTATTTAAAGAGCGTCTGTGGTGAAGAAAAGTTGAAAACCACTGATGTATACCATCAATAAAGACAAATACATCTTGTAACTTTGGATTTTAGTTAGCTTAATCAATGAAAATATTTCAAATTAGCAACAAGTAATTAGATGACTACCCATATTACATACGACAACACTGGGCAGCTCACAAAACATAAAAATAATTTTAAAGAAAGTTCTCTTTCAATAATTGTACATTGAGACTTGATAATATCTTTTTGCAGTGCCATGATTAGAGGTTGACTAAGACAATGCACATCCTATCTTTCAGCAGGATTGCTACACAGTTGCAGGATCTGGTATCAATTATAGAATTCACAACCAACATCAACTTTTCTCAACATAGTGACCTCTACATGTATCTAACTTCTGCTTCATTGAAATTATATTAATATATCCAAAGGGTAGCAGGATGGAAAATGAATTACATTACTGTAATTCTAAAAAAGCAACTTAGAAAACTCTAATTTGATGAAATTATACCCATATCCAATAAAGGAGAATAGTTCTTGCTCATAGTTGAAATGATGTTCTCTGAGATTGCAGATATTTCATTACCCAAACGAGATAACATCATCAGTGCTACCATCGTATACCCAATTCAGGAACATTCTCATGACACCTTTCATTGTGAAAGCCATGACGGTTTAGGTTTAAATCAATATTCTCCATGAAATCCATTGGTTACACATTGTGCCTTTTGTCTTCCATTTTTTTCAAAAGCATTTTGGAGAGATGACCGTCACATACTCCAGTAAAGTTGCAAATGCTACCTTCTTTGGATTCCACAGGCTACTCCTCAAATGGAAAGGAAGCATCTACAAACTGCTTTACCGAGAATTTATTCTCTTTGCCTGTCTTTACACAGCGATAAGTATATTGTATAGGTATAACATTTTTCACATTCTACAATGCTGTCTGCCCCACCCTTGTGGGAGAATGTGTGATACTACATTAAACAAGTGGGACCCGAAATGTTGTAGTGTGGTTCTCTGGAGGATCCTAGTCAGCCGCATTCCTCATCTATCTCTTTCCCCCAATTTTCTGTATCTCTTTCCCATTCAGCTAAGTCAGGGCTGTGAAACTTGCGGCCTGCAGGCCGGATGCATCACCCACTAGCCACACCCCCATCCAGTTTAGTGAAGTGGAAGAAGTCCCAATACGTCACATGACGCTGCCATGACAATGCGAGTTTGACACCCCTGAACTAAGTACTCAGGAATGTATGGTATGCTTAGTCCTAACAGAAATACTTTATTGATTCTTCCTTTAGAACATGGATGTCCAAACTTTTGCCTTACCTGGGCTGCATTAAGTGAAGACAAATTGTCTTGGGCCGCATGTAAAATATATAATATAGTTAATGTATATGAATAAAAAAACTTCCTTTACTTTTTATATTTTTTATCATATTATGTGGAGTCGTCTTACTAGTTGTCCAGGGCTGCATGCGGCCTGCAGGTTGGACATGCCTCCTTCAGAAGCTTTTCTTACTGTTTTAATATTTTCTGGTACTTCTGGAGTTCTTGATGTTTCTCCATATCTGCCAATGTTTCTGTCTTATACATCTAAGGTACCATTTTGACTACACAAATACTGGTAATTGGAAAATGAAATTGCTGTTGGTGTATATAATTATATAGATCATAACTATTCAAGAAGGGTTTGTTTTAAAAAGCTGTGTTCAATTTATAGAATTTGTGCAAAAGCACTGCTTTTCAAGCTTGCTTTTTGCCATAATCAAACATCTTATTTAATTTGATGGTTTTGCAATTAAACGAAATAATTTAGTCAATTCACTAAAATGATTGTGTGGAATTTTTGGTTGTATTTAGAATCAAATGTATTGTAAAACACATAGTTACATTTACTAAAATAATATGTTTTAATATTTTATAATGTTTTCATAAAACGCTAAAATAGTATAATGTTTTATAATTGCATTTTGACAAAAAAAACCAAGTGCCAAGCAATGTCTTTACCAGTCAGGGAAAAGAATTAAGAAATGACAATCTTAAGTTGATTGTCACTGAAGGACGCTATGTGGCAATTATCATTTCATGGAGATATAAATTTACAATGAGCAGCTCCAGTGACTGTGATATGAGAAAATTCAGTTCAGCTTCAAATCTTAATTTTATGTTATCTCTCTGTGGAATTGCAGTTTGAAGCAAAACTAAATTTGCAAGAATTTATTTTAGAATTGTTTCAAGATTTCCTTAGTACCGTATATACTCGCATATAAGCCGACTTTAGAACGCTTTTTTTTCCCCCCCCAAATTTGGGGGTCGGCTTATACGCGAATAAATCTGATTTGCTGGAGCAGCGACTTAGCGTGGCGGCTTCGCCGATGAGAGTCTTGGCTCTCATCGCGCGAAGCCACTGCCCAGCGAAGCTGCTGCCCACCGCTTCCCCGCCTCCCATCGAGTCTCCCAGCTGATTGTCTGTTCAAGCCGCTGCCCGGCGAAGGCGATGAGAGTCTTGGCTCTCATCGCCTTCGCCAGGCAGCAGCTTGTACAGACAATCAGCTGGGAGACTCGATGGGAGGCGGAGAAGCGGCAGGCAGCGGCTTCACCAGGCAGCGGCTTCGCACGATGAGAGCCAAGACTCTCATCACGCGAAGCCGCCACGCTAAGTCGATTTGGGGGTCGGCTTATATGCAAGTTTTTGCAAAATTCCTCATTTTGGGGCAGTTTTTTAAGGGTCGGCTTATATGTGAGATCAGCTTATATGCGAGTATATACGGTAATATAATCCATTATAGTCAGATCTAAGTCTGATGTAGTTTTGCAATCTGTAGCTATTACAACCTCCAGTTGAACTACAGGTGAAATCTCACTGCAGAATCTCTCCAGTGGTGGGTTTCAAATTTTTTTACTACCAGTTCTATGGGCATGGCTTAGTGGGCATGTCAGGGAAAGGATACTGTAAAATCTCCAGTCAGAGGTGGAATTTGCTGGTTCTCTGAACTACTCAAAATTTCCACTACCAGTTCTCCAGAACTGATCAACAGAACCTGCTGAATACCACCTCTGAATCTCTGTTTTCCTTCTGTTATGTCTAATGTACACTCTAATGCTGAGTGCTCTGGGATGCTTATCTTTGTTCTTAATTTGCATTTATTTAGTCTTTATATCAAAAGTCCCTGTCTTTTTTGTCACAGAGTTTTCCTTTCAGGAAGCCAGAAACGGTACTTTGAGAAATTATCCATTTACTGTGACAAATATGCAGAACAAATTCCAGTCACTTTTGTTCTGGGTAAGCTTATATTCCGTTTCATGCAGAGCAGGGGTGGAAACATTTGCAAGGCCACATTATAGAAATGTAAAACCTAAAATAAACTATAGAGTTGTTGCAACCTGTCCTGATCCCGTAGAATTTGAAGTGGTATGCAAATATAAAACACATTGCAAAATTAAATAAAATTCCAATTGAACGCTACCACACAATTAGTTATATTGGCTTAATGTGGTCTTTTTAAAAAAAAATCTGGATGATCAATAAATTTCCTTCCCCACTATATGTGACAATTGAGCCAGTCTTATTTGTGACTGATTAATCCATTTTCTGCAGCTTCTCTCAAATCTTAAAAGTGATTCACACCTGATTTAGGAGATCCTTCCCTATCCTACTGCTCTCCAGATCTCTTGGAGGTACAATTTCCAGGGTAGCCATAATTGGAGAGCATTATATATATAAAGCTTGACTTGGGATTTCATCAATGTATTTGAGTAGGGAAGGATGAAAAAAAAAAGAATCTACTGCCAGATATCAAGAGAATTACTGGAAGAGTATGTATAGAGTTTACTTATGCATAATATTAGGAGATCTTCTATATAACAAGAAATGTGAATCAGGATTTTTGAACTCTCCAGGGTTTTACGTTACTTTGGTGGTGAACCGCTGGTGGAACCAATTTGTAAATCTGCCATGGCCAGACAGAATTATGTTCTTGATCTCCAGTACTGTTCAAGGAAGAGATGAGTATGGCCGATTACTCAGGAGAACTCTAATGCGTTATGTGAATTTAACATCTCTCCTCATCTTTCGATCAGTGAGCACAGCTGTCTACAAAAGATTTCCAACTTTAGAACATGTGGTAGAAGGAGGTACTGTTCACTCATTTTCATTCCTATCTTTGACCTTGGTAAGTCAACATTTCCCAGTGTAACAGATATTTGGGGTAGTGCTTAAATCGAGCTTTTGTAATCACACTGCATCCAAGAAACAAGTAGAGATGAAGGTATTAGTTTTATGTTTTTCTGATTGCTGTAAGCTGCCCATGCTGCTTAACATAGGTGCCCATATAAATATTTTAAATAAATAGATATTGTTAAAATTTAATATAATTTGATATTTTACTACAGGTTTTCCCAATATGGTATTCTCTTTGATTGTAACTTCCATCATGTTTAACCATCGTACCCAATGGGATGATAGAAGACAAAGATATTGGGGAAACCTGCCTTACTTTGTACAATTTCTCATGTGACCAATCCAGAACAAGACTCAGCCTTTTGTGCAACTCTCACTGTATCACAGTCCTGTCTGTCACTGGGAGAGAAGACAGAAATTTCAAGTTGCAATGCATATATGTTTCTGCAAACATGAAACATGTTGGGTCGGTGCTACTAATTTAAACGAAGTAAAACAAAAAATAAAAAAAATGTTCCCCAGCTGCTGTGATCAAAAATTCAGATTCTACGAGTACTTCAATTTTATTATTTTATTATTTTGTTCTGGTTTTTTTCAATGGAAAGATGTTGTATATCTCCTGCATAATGTCTAACTTATCTAATGCCTAACTTATCTACAGAACTCATAGATGTATCTGTGAGTTCTGTAGGACTTAGTCCCAGGTTAATATATATAAAGTTGTAGCCTCTGGATGTTGCCATTTTTTTTCCAGCACTTAGCTTCATTGTTTAGGAATAATTCACTTCAGTATTCTTATGTCACAATATCATTCTGACATCTGAATTATGAAATTATCAAAAGGAACTATAATCTTTTTCAAGATAGATGGTCAACCATTTTTGATTCAGCATATCAAAACTCTGGGGGTAAAATAAATTCCATACTAGGGATCAATATAGCAATAGGCTGAAAATAAAACTATTGGTGTTATAATACTCCAATACAAATCTTTACAATGCTTCCATCTATAACAGTGTGTATGATTCAGTCACTAAATATTTTTTAAAAATAAAAGAACTGGAGAAAATGTGGAATGGACAGCAGACAAATTCCAAGTGCAAAAACGTTAGATATTTGGAATTCTTTGCATGGAAAGAAGGTGACTTTAGGAGGACAAGATTGAAATACCTAAAATCCTGCTTGTCGAGGAGAAAGTAGACAGGGAAAAAAAATCCCCTTCTGTCAAAAGTTGGACCAAGTTCATCGATGAATCTGATTAGAAGAAACTTCTGAACAGATGAAAGGAAGCTATTGCTTCAAATAATTAACCTGTGAGATTTGGTATCACAAGATGTGATAAATGTGACTGACTTGGATGACATTTATGAAGAAGAGGTCTATTAAGCATTATTAAAATAGACTACCGTATATAGTGTTATATACTGGATCCAGTATGCTGTAGATAGTTGCAAGGGAATAACCACAGATAATAAGTAGATTTCAGTCTCCTGTGGTGCCAGGTGCCACTTGTCAGTCAGTATGAAAAATGAAGTGCTGGACTAAGTTAAGCCTTGATCTGATCAGCAGGACTGTTCTTATATTCTTTAGTAACAGTTTATCAACAAAGGCCTCAATTCACACACCAGAGACTAATTGTATGGAGGTGAAGAGGGTGGGGTGAGAACTGAATTGATCTACAGGATAGTTGTTTTTGCTAAATTAAGCAAAGGTGGTGTTGCTGTAAAATGTTTATGTAACAAGCTATATTGTAGCAGAAAGAATTAAAGTTCAGACAACCTTTTATGAATAAAAACTCTTTCAAACTATATGGGTTATAATGGGCCAAAAAGATACTAAAACACTGCATGCCATAACATGCATAACAGAAATATAGAGAGTAAAATATTGTTACTTTTTTTGCAAATAAAATAATAGCTGTGTGGATGTGTACATTGTAAAATTAACATTTATTGTGTTCATCACATGACAAATTACTGTAAAATAGCTTCAGAGACATTTCTATTGGCCACTGGTAGTCATCTTTGATTTTAGCACTGGATTAAAAATTTGTTCTTTGAAGAAGTGAGTATACATGTGAATACATGGACATGCATAAAATTACATAAAAGGTTTAGGAACATTTTTCCTCTTACTAAATGTAATTTTGGCTGGTTTTAAACTTCTCTTTTGAGGAAACAAAAGAGGTGATCAAAATATGGCTGCATTTCTTTGTACACAGGTTTTATGACAACTGAGGAAAGGATAATATTTGATGATCTTAAATCACCTCATCTTAAATATTGGATTCCGTTTGTTTGGTTTGGGAATTTGGCAGCCAAAGCAAGACAAGATGGAAGAATCAAAGATAGTGTGGACTTGCAAACACTGATGAATGTAAGTAAGTAGATGCAGTGTACAATTGTGAAAAATATTGGAAAGCTAAAAACAGAATACCTATGTTTTCAAAATTCATCTACTCCATATAAATTGTGTTTCCAATTTCTTATCTCCATTTTTTCACAATCTGAGATTTCCTATTCCTGTACTCCTGTGCAAGGCTGTTTGTAGATAAAAATGACACTGGAGGCAAGAAGAATCTCCCAAAATTGTCCACTTCCCAACCTAAATGTTTTCACTATACTGTGTCTGTAGGCTAGCTCCGAGCTTCAAGAAACACTAGGTAAAATGGCTGCTGATGGCCTCCTGATACTTCAGATGTTTGACTTACCATTTGACAGTTTGTTTGTTTGTTTGTTCTTATATCAGAAACATTTCCAAAACAACGAACAGACTATTACAGCAATGTAAGATTGAGAACAGAAGCCAACTAAAAACCCTCTAACATCTTCAGAAACCAAAAGACCCAGTAGCCCAAGAAGAAGAAGAAAGGGAATTATCTACAACATACAGTGTAAGGACTGTAACAGCACTTTGTAAGACAAATGGACAGAAGACTAGCAGAGCACATCCCAGAACCTCAACTAGCAGTCAGAAGACATGATGAAAACTCCTTCATTTCACAACACATGGACAAACTTAACCATTGTTTCTACTGGGAAACTGAGCATCCTAGACCAAGCTAAGTCCAAAAATGCTAGAAAATTATTGGAAACCTGGCATGCAGACAAATTGTCATCAACAGGAACATAAACAACTTCTACATACCATTCAAAATAGACAATCAAAAAGCCAAAAAGGAAACAAAAAGACTAGAATATATCCTTTTCACCAGCCAACATCCAGATAATTAGGACTTTATACCAGACAAACAATCTAGCAGAAACAATACCCTAAATAAAGAACTATCAAGAATAAACTCGCACTCACATTCACAAATACTGTATGTAAGCAAATATTGTATGGAGTAAACTTCACACTTATTTACACAGATATTACCTAGTAGGGTAATGAAACACCAATAATCAAACAACCAAAGTCAGAGAGCACCAAGGAATCTTCAGTTTAGTGTAGCAGTGAAGCAGCAAGCTAGAAATCAGGAGATTATAAATACTAATCCCAATTTTGGCAAAAAGCCATTTGGGTAAGCTTGGCCCAGTGACTCTCAACCCTAGGAAAGAGGCAATGGCAAATTATTCCCAAAAAGTTGCTAAGTAAATTGCACGGAACTATTCCAGTCAATCAGCAGAAGCCAACATTGACTGGAAACCACCAAACAAATGTATCATAGCTTTTGAACATAGACCATAACCTCAGAATTAATTATATTATTTCCTGGAAAGTACCATCATATCTATAATAATTAATACATTGTGATAGTTCTCAACAATACATCAGTTGCTCTACTGATTTTTATTTTCCTTTAGGAGATGAATCGGTATCGATCATGGTGTAGCCTACTATTTGGTTATGACTGGGTTGGAATTCCTCTCGTGTACACACAGGTACAAAGTGAATACTTATATATTATTAAATATACCTGAGATGCATTGGGCTAGGGTGAAATCTTGAGTGCTGAAAACTTTAAATTCATACATAAATGCTTTTATATTCAAGCATTGAAAATATTTCTGTACCTCTCACTCCTCTCATTTAGCTTTCCCTAGTTTGGGGCATTCACGTCTCAATTTCATCATCTCCAGATACAATCTTAATGACTGTAAATGGTAGTGGTGGCTGATCCTAATGAGATTCATACTCACAACACATCTAAAGAAGCAAAAATTGATACACCTTGTTTATTTAGTGCCAAGTACTATGAAACCAAGGAATAAAAAGCAAAGAACTTCAGAAATAGAAATATTTGTTATTTAATGGACCATCAAGTTTTGTAATTTGTATCTTTAAAATATAGTCTTTTGCATCCCTCCTCAAGTAAGATTTCCCTTTATATTTCTTGTTGCCCTCATTGACTAGGAATTCTGGAAGTTGTAATACAATACCATAGAGGTACATCAGGCTGGGGAAGGCAGGTCTTTAGATATACTGTATAGAAAACATCCTGCATTCATTGTTATATTCATAACTTTGTATGAATTTTAACTCTTCTAGGTTGTCACCCTGGCTGTTTATACCTTCTTCTTCACATGCCTTATAGGGCGTCAATTTTTGGATCCTGACCAAAGCATCCCAGGTCATGATTTAGATCTTTACATTCCTATCTTCACATTGTTACAGTTTTTCTTCTATGCAGGATGGCTTAAGGTAAAAAGAGTTGAAATTTTCTGATCGTTTTCTTCAAAACTAGAGACTCATATGAATGAAAGTTTTCTTATATGAACATGAACAAAATTTTGCTAAAATTTTAATATTTTCTGGGAATCTGAGCTAACAATTTACTTAGCACCAATTGTCATGAGGCAAGAAATACTTCACAGTTGTACAATAGTGCTATAAAAATATTTGTGCACATTTTTAAGAGCTAGCAAAACTGTCTAGAATGCTTCTCTGCATAAGAGACCTTGATCTTCATTTAACGTATCTCTTATATATTAACACTAATGATCACATCAAAGTATTTAGCATTTATAACTACAGTGTTAACTACTTTGAGATCAAACACATACATATTTATAGTACCTTGGTAAACTATCTGTCCATTATCAGAGATGTAGATATATTTAACTATTTATTCCTATGCCCACTGTCATCCATACAATTTACCAGGTTTATATATAGCCTACTATCAGAACTGCAGAAACTATTCTGATATTCAACTGCATACTATGTGTCTGTACCTGGTCTGAAGAAACCACAAGTTTCAAATTTCATAGATAACTTCATTAGACAAAATGGAAAGATTCACAACATCCCAACAAGAAGATCCCCAAAGCACGGATGATAATGATCACATGTTCATCACCAGGCTTCAAACGGAAGCTATTTATCAACAAAGCTAATTAAAGGAAACTGTTTCCAATTTTTGCTTAATTTTCTTCAAAGAATTGGCTGCTTTTGACTTGGCTTGGTTATATTGTTAAATATACCTGAATGTATATTCAGCCAATGCTCTAACAGTAAAACAAATTTCAGACCTCTTGTATGCAAGGTCTCAAAATTAAAGGTATCACAGAACATGTAATATTGAGTCTATCTTTTTTTCTAAGTTGATATCTCTTAAGAAAGGTATTCAAGTGAGGAATTAACTGTCATAATCATTCATTTTGTTTGACTCTCAAAGACAAAGATTCTGACTCTTCGGTCGACCCCCTATCTAACAGATTCTATACCTAGTAAAAGTAAATCAAAATTTCAAGGGCCGTAAGATACTGAACAGAGTTAATGACAAGTGCTTGTTTGCTATCACATAAAGCAAGTAACTGCAAGTAACAGATATAGAATTCCTCATTATCTAATTGATATTATTTCTTGTCAAGCTTAAAATCTGTAAAATTCATAGCTCTTTCTGTATTTTTAAGTAATTTAATAGTATCCACTATAAATGCTATTTTTTATTTCCTATGTGGAGAATACCTCATGGCCATTAAAACATTTCCATTAATCATTCATTACAAGAAATTCTGCAGATTCTAGAGCGAATTATATTTTGTGTGTTTGCTTGTAATGCAAGCATGATTGTTTTTATAATGTTTTGGTAGCATAAATGGATTAACCACATTAGTGTACTATTAAAATGTACTGTTGCAATGAAATCATATCAGAGATAGTGCCAGAATATGTCCATTAGATGGAAGTGGTTTACCTTGCTTTTTTTTATAATTAATGTAAACAAGTAATCAATGCTAGTGTTGTGTACCATTTTCCTCCCTTCACTGCCTCTGGTAATACCTTCTTAACCTATAATGGATTTTTGCTACCTAAGAAAATAATCTTATAATCTTTCTTGTAAAGGAACTTTATTTTCTACTTATGCCTATTTGGAAAAGTAATATGAAATGTATATACATTTCAATATGATTTTGTTATAGAAGTATTATATAGTACATAGTTCTATGTTGTGGAAAGAATGAAGAAAGAAATATTAAAGTCAGGCAAATAACTTTTATAAGAGCATATTTTTGAGACTGTTATTTGAAACAAAATAATGATATGTCTTACTTGGAAAATAACATGATGACAAAAAAAATCACCTCTGCATTCCTTAAGTCCATTACATGTGGAAGCCTGTACACTAGGAGTGTCAAAATCTATTTCTTTGAGGCCGCATCAGGGTTGTGTTTGATCTCGGGGGGGGGGGGGGCAGAGTGGGTGTGGTCAGGTTGTGTGTGGCCAGCATGGCATCACTTGTTTTGGGGGGCAGCCTGGGGCACCCCCTGGCAGCCCAAGCATTCTGCCAGGAAAAAAGGGCTTCCAAGCTCCATTTTTGGCTGCAACAGCCTCCTGCAACCCTCTGCCAGCGAAAACAAAGCTCAGGCGGGCCACATGCAGCCTTCCTGAGCTCCTTTTTTGCTGGCAGAGGTACCAGGGGTCAGCCCTTCGCTATTTCCAGGGCAGTTCCATGGGCCAGATCTAAGCAACCCATGGGTCGGATCTGCCCCCTGGGCCCTGACACCCCTGCTCAACTCTTCCTTCTATTGTGAACTGACAACAAATTAGGTAGGTGACAAAACCAACTGGTCAATATCAGAAAATAAAAGACTAACTGAACTGAGAGAAGAAGAAATAAATGCCCTGAAAATATAAGTAGTCTAACAGATGTAGTATGTCTTTTAGAAAAAGAAAAAAGGTACAGGTAGAGAATCCCACTGCTAACTATCTTACATGTTTTGTACCTAGTAGTTAATAGGTTTGTACAGGCAATAAACCTATGTATGCATAGTTGATGTACAATAATTGATTTGTTTTCACTAAAATTCACGGGCTATATTACAAATTTATTGTGGCAAGCTATACAGCTTAAACAGAATAAAAACTAGTTTCAAGAAAAGTTAGTGTGTGATAAATAAGGATTGGATATTGAAGAAGGTCATTCTGCTACTATATAACATCCAATGGTGAAAAATAGATCTTTCTGTTCTTCCACTGCTCCAAATCAGTTTCAAAGGACTTTCCAGAACAGATTTAGAGCAAGAACAGCCAAAATTAGAAGAAAAACAAACACTGTGCTTTTACATGAGCTGAAGATTGCTTGCATAATGTTTTGTGCTATAACTTTTAAAGAATAATACATCAGAGTGTTATTCTAATTTCTACTGTTATTGATAGCCTACCTTCTGATTTAGCAATGCTGTGGTTATAGTACATTATTATTTATTGTTATTATATCTTGTAAAATAAGAATAATAAAATCATGTTATCTTTCTAAAACACTGATAAAATCAGGTATATGAAATAAAATAAAATAAAATAAAGCTGATAAACTACTCTGAAACCATAATCAAACAAAAAGGCAGCAAATTTTAATGTCCAATAATACACATCTCTGCAATACATATAACTTATTTCTTATTTAGTCTTACTAAATAAAAAATGCTGCTCCCTTTGATAATTTCCACAAAGTAAGTTTCATCACATCAAAGTCAAGATGTTAAGACATTCTAAATTGAATTTGCCAGTTGAAATGGATATGCTGAATTATTTCAATATAATTAGTACAAAAATGTTGCCTGCTTCAGTGGAACAAAGAATGCAGAAATGTATTTTTCTCTGGATATGTTTTCATCTATATCTCTGGATCACAAAGGACATTTAATATAAGAGTATGTGTATTATTTTACAAGGAAAACAGTTTTAAAACCAAATTATTTTAAATTGTTGCTTGCCTGTCAATCATATTATATATAGGACAGTGATTTTCTCACATGAAATCCTTTTAATCCTAGCCCTTGTTGTCTGGGATTAGTCTGTAATCCTTTTTGTTGTGGTAGCCAAGTGTCTAAAATAATATGTAATTGTCTTCCGTTGCATTCCTTTCAATCCTGAGAGATTATATGCCACATACCAATGACAGATGATCTGTGCAGTTAGCCAGTACAAAGTTTCTTAGCGTTGTCACACTTGTATATATCTTTCAATCTCATTTAAGAGTGTCCTGTTATAGGTTTGCCAATACATAAAATAAGTAACTTGTTTGCAGGAAGAGAAAATTCAGTGTTTTCCAGATTACAATTTTGTCATAATATTTTTGAGGGCTGTCTGGAGCAAAAGGAATTGAGAAACAAATCTAGCTGTGTACTAATCTAGCTGCTTGATAAAATTTACTATTTACTTAGTTATTATTAGTTTGTTTAATCGTGAAATTAAAAAAAATGCAACTAGTTCAACCTCAGTTAAGATATAAGGACAGGATGCCCATTTAGAAGAAAAACATATGGAACAGCAAGGAAAATATGAATAAATAAAAATAATAGACAAAGTCCTCTAAGATTCAAGGTAATGTACAAAGAAAATCAATTAATTGTGTGCTATTAAGTCAGTGTTGACTCTTAACAAATTTATAGATTTTCTCCATGACAATCTCTTTCTAATCTAGTCTTTTGGGCAATTCAACGATTCATGCATTATCACTGTAACCAAGTCAATCCTCCTTCCAGATAGTCTTGCTTTTCCTCTCTTTCTTCCATTGTTACCAGCAAAAGTCCTCCTCGAGAGAGCTGGATTTTTTTCCTTAATGAGCCCAAAGTAGGATAATTTGAGCTTGGTTATTTGTACTTTAAACTCTGGGTTGATTTGTTTTATGATTCATTTGTTTGTTTTTTATCCATGGTATCTCAGGAATTTTCTCAAACAATAAAGTTCAAAATCATCAGCTTCTCCAAAGCCATACATTCATTTCTATAATGTGTTACAGGGAATACCATTGCCTGCATTATTGTTGGGAAACTGCCAGTTAGACTGGAAGGAGGAGTCAAGCAAGGGCCTAGCCTGGAGTTGTTGTGTGGTAGTATAAGTTTGAAGATCCATGTTCACTCCTAGAGGAAGGCAAGCAACCTGGTGAAATCCTTGTAACATTGGTGATAGACAGTACTGACTTCACATGTGTTTCTGGTTGCTTGCATCTCACAACTATTCTATATTTGTAGAGACACACATCTGAATAACTTTTCAAAGGTATTCATGGATGTTTTACCAAGCCTATATCTATTTCTTGACTGATTATTCCCTTACTTTTTTAAAAAACAGGTTATTTATATATTTTCCTTAACATACATAAGTGCTTTATGAACAGCGTATTGTCTGGGTTAATTTGCTTACATAATAGTATATAATATAATAACGTATTAAACATAAAACATACATAATAGTGTTTTTCCAATTTCTGATTATTCCCTTTCTTTTGAAAGCTGATCCTAAAAGGCAGAAGCTATCTACCACTTCAATATCTGCATTATCAGTTCTAAGACTGAGTGTTGCCACTAGTGCCATTAATTTGGTTTTCTTCCTATGTAATTTCAGTCCATTTTTTTCACTGTGCTGCTTGACTTTTATTACTACTGTACAGTTTGTAGCTCCTTTGCATTTTCATCTCTCAATGTTGTGTCATCAGAATAGTGCAGATTATTAATATTTCTTTCTGCAATGTTAAAACCACACTCACCTAATTCCAATCCAATTTCCCTTAATATTTATTCAGCATGTAAACTGAATAAATAAGGGGAAAAGATATTGAATAGTCTAGGAAAGTATATCAAATAGTACCAATCATAAACAGGAATTCAGCAAAACAATAAAAAACCCTAGCATATTTTATCTAGATGTAGCATATTTTACCATGGAGAAAGAATATTTAGAAAATCCCACCTATCCAATCACCTTTTGCACCTCATGATTCTACCTCATGCTTCCACTATTTCATTCTAGGCCACCATTTCCCAACTTTCTGAGACTTTTAGGAATTGTAATCACTATGACTGAGTGCCATTCTGCTCATGAAGAATTGACATCCTACATCCTTGATTGCTTCTAGTTCATTCTATCAACTGTGTTGTGGAAAGGAAAGAGGATGAAAGGCAGTGTAAGATGAACTCCATAGCCTGCTCTGATTGCCATCCGTTACCAATAAGTATCTTGTGGGAAGGTCCTTTGAATTTTGTTACTTTGTTTTTAAATAAAAGTATTGTTTGGGTGCAATTGAAAGATAATTCAGGAGGATTATAATCCCGAAAAGCAGAAAATAAATAACTGCAATATAAATATGCACATATTTACAGTTTCAGCTGCCCATTTTAATGTTTTGTTCTATTTATTTTTGCTAGGCTGTTCTGCGTGTTCTATCTGGAGAGGAATGCAACATATCCATCTCATAAATAAATTCACAAAGCAATAGTCTCTTGAAAAACCAATGGTTAATGCTACAAATATGGCATATCCATAAATATCTCACCACACAATGTACTGTTTTTATTCTATGTGAATTTCTCCTTGATGTTGCCAAAGAACTATTCATATCTGCAATGGTTAGATGTGTTTGTAAATCAGCTTTGGATAAAATATAACTATGCTCAAAATATCCAACTCTAATTACAGGTTGCTGAGCAACTTATCAACCCATTTGGTGAAGATGATGATGATTTTGAAACAAATTGGTGCATAGATAGGAATCTCCAGGTAACACCCTTTTGATTACTATTTTTTGCTGTCTTGCAACATCATAAATTTATGCAATTTCTAATAAGAAATAGCACGTGTTTTCTTCTGCTCCCACCTTGATAAATATTTTCCAGATTAAAGTAAAATTATTTATAGTTCAGTTTTCATATACAGTACTCATTTTGCAAGCTGCTGAAGCTTCCTCACTGTTAAGCCCATGTCGCACTGCCCAACGGATGCAAAAAGGACACAGCGGATGAGCAAAATGTTCCATCCGTTGTTATCCGCTTTCAAAAGGGGCTAAAATTGGCATAACCAGAGCGGATAACACGGACGCGGGGAGGACGCAGGGCGGATGCAAAGTGGATGCGGAATGGAAGCCTAGCGGATGGAAGCGGATGGGAGCGGATGGCACATCCGCAGGGCTTCCGGGGGGCCTCAGCGAAGCGGACGCAGAATGGATACAGCGGATGCAGAACGGATGCCGAGCGGATGAAGCGGATGCATAGCGGATGCACAGCGGATGCACAGCAGAAGCCTAGTGGATGCCTAGCGTTAATTGCGCATGCGGGGAGGATACATTGCGTCAGCCCCGCGGATATAACGGAAGCAGCTCGGAAGCAGGTCACCATTCAGAGGAAAGACCTGCTGCCGGACGGATTGGCTGCCTTGCCTGCCCTGCCTGCATGTCTGCCTGCCAGCCTTGCTACCAGCCTTGCTAGCTGCCTGCCTGCCAGCCTTGCTGGCTGCCTGCCTGCCAGCCTTGGTTCATGTCTGCCTGCCAGCCTTGGTGCCTGCCTTGGTGCCAGCCTTCCTGCCAGCCTTGGTGCCTGCCTCCCTGCCAGCCTTGGTGCCTGCCTGCCTGCGAGTCTTGGTTCATGTCTGCCTGCCAGCCTTGGTGCCTTGGTGCCTGCCTGCCTGCCTGCCTGCCTGCCAGCCTGCCAGCCTGCCTGCCAGCCTGCCTGCCAGCCTTGGTGCCTGCCTCCCTGCCAGCCTTCCTGCCAGTCTTGGTTCCTGCCAGCCTCCCTGCCAGCCAGCAACCCCACAACAATGCAGAAGCACAGCAAGCCTCAGCCATCTGCTGCCAGCCCTTGCAAGAGGGACAGGGCTACCATCCCGCCCCCTGGCCCTCACTCTGGTTCTGCTGGGGCTTCTGCAGCACGGGCTCGCTCTTCTGGGGCTGGGGCTTCTGCTGCTTCTGCTTCTGGAGGAGCTGATGACAAGCACTCCAGCACCAGCCACCTCCACAGCACCTGGACCCTTCACCCCTGAGACTGAGCGACCAAGAGGAGTGCCAGAGACTCATTTTTGTTTTATAGCTTGTTGTTAATAAAGTCTAGTTTTGATTCACACACTTGCTTCATTTCTTTTTTTTTAATAAAGTCTTGCTGGAAACTTTTAGAAATGGTTTAAGCCTTTGCATGCTTGTGGGATGGGTTAAGATAGCAGTGGGATGGGCAGGGATACCTTTGGCATGGGTAATAGCTGTGGGATACATAAACCTCCAGTGCAAGCATAGTGGGACTGTATGGTCCACCCTCCCAGGTTGCACACCTATGGCCCTTTATTATCAATAATAATGTAATAATTATCCACACATGTCAACATAAACACAACTCTTTATTAAACGCCCTGTTCATTGTAGGCCAACCAGACATACATGGTCCAATCTCATCCGTGTGATGAGACAGGCTGAAGGAAGCATCCATTAAGCATCTACCATCCTGTCTTGCCACTCCACTGCTCCAGCTGGGGAGTTGCGCCAGTGTCTCAGGAGGTTGCGCTGCTTCTTCGCTTCATATGAGGCTCTGTTGGGGCCTTGCACATCCTCAATGTCGATCAGGTTTCACCCTTGCCTCCATTCCCCAGGCTCCATGTCCCCATTGCCTTGCTGGAGGTCCACGAGCCTGTTCTGCAAGACTGGGTAGCGGGTGCGCATGAGATTGTGCAGGATGCAGCAAGCTTCCATGATCCTCCTCACGGTCTCTGGGCAATGCTGCATGGTGGTGAGAAGTACCTGGAACATGTTGGCCAGGATGCCAAAGGCGTTCTCCACCACCTGCCTTGCCCTGGACAGCCTGTTGAAGATCCTCTCTTCACGGGTGAGGAGTCTGGAGGTGTAGGGCTTCATGAGGTAGGTTGTGAGGGAGAAGGCATCCCCCACGATGAAGTAGGGCACATCTTGTGTGTCGTTGGGCAGGGGTTCTGGATCTGGGAAGCCCACAGTGAGGTTGCGTTCCAGCTCCTCCTTGAGGTGACTGGCATTGTATACCTGGGCATCTGAAGATGAGCCGTTGCCTGAAGCATCGATGTACATGAACTTGTAGTCAGCATTGACCATGGCGAAGAGGATGATGCTGAAGAAGCCCTTGGAGTTGAAATAAGTGGACCCCGACTTGGCTGGAGCTTTGCAGGCCACGTGCTTGCCATCTGTGGCTCCAACGGTGTGTGGTAAGTTCCAGTTCTGATACCACTGCTCTGCAACTTTCTTCCAGCCTTCTTCAGTGGAGGGGTACTGGAGGAGCTCCTCCTTGTATTCTTCGATGATGGCCTGCACCACTTCTCTGACCACTATGCTGATGGTGTTGGATGGCACCCTCCAGCCATACTGCATGCTCCTGTAGGAGGTCTCTGAGGCCGGGTGGCGCAGAGTGAGTGCCACCTTGAACCCAGGTTCCAGGCTGGGCCGGAAGCTGGTGTTTGCCTTGGTCAACCTGGGTGTCAGCCGCTGCACAACTTCGTCAAACATGGCTGGAGGCATCCTCATGAAGTTTTGGAATGCACGAGTGTCTTCGTTCCTGAGCTCCACCATCAGCTTGTTGTACAGTCCGTCCTCTGCTCTTCTGGTGAACCATCTTCGGATCCAGACTCTTTTTGGGTGGCTCCTTTTCTTCTCGCAGTAGAGTTCACAGAGCCTGCAAATGGCTTCGCACTGTTGCAGAACGATGGTGGCTGCCGAAAGGACTTTGTTACAATCCACGGTGGACATGATTGGATGCTGTGGAAGAGGAAGAGCCAGATGAAGGCTGCAGAGGTCTGCACCGCTGGGCTGCTGTTCTGAAAGTGAGATGCAGGCGAGTTGCTCCCCCTTTTTATAGGCAGTATAGGTTTTCCGCTAGGCATCCTCTAGGCATCCTCTAGGCATCCTCTAGACATCCTTAATATCCGAGATAGGTCCCTTCTACGAACGTTTTTTCCGTTTTAAACGCTTTGTTTCCATTCTGCATCCGCTAGGCATCCGTTCTGCATCCGTTCTGCATCCGTTCCGCTTCCTCCCTGCGTCCGGGCAGATGGAGTTCCGCGGATGCGTAGTGGACGCGTAACGGATATAGCGGATGCGTAACGGATGCGTAATGGATGCCTAGCGGATGCATAGCGGATGCAGAACGGACGAACTGGATACATTTTCCACGCAAAAGTTTTGGGCAGCCCAAAACTTTTGGAGCGGATGAAACGTCCATAAACGGATGCTGGACGGATGGAGAGGAAGCCAAACGGAGGCAGTGAGTACATCGCGTTTTCGAACGGATGGCCAGGTTTTTTGTCCGTTTTACATCCTCTTTGCATCCGTTGGTTCAGTGTGACATGGGCTTTAGTTCTGTTTTTCATTTACATTTCAATTCCTGCTTGGACTACTTTTTTGCATTACTATCAAGGGGTCTACAAACACTGTCTTCTCATGTGCAACTGCAACTAATGCGACAATGTGGATCAAGGCATTCAAGATATATTGCTGGGTGTTGTCCAGTAGAGTAAGATGGCAAGGTTGCTGAAGCAATAATGGAGCTGTTAAGCAAGAAGTTTGAGCATATCTCAAACTTTTTGTGTGCATAAGTACACCATCGTGCCTGCCGTCCTTGTCCTATTGTCCCCATTTATTTGTACCTATTTTCTGTATTCCTACTCATGTTTATACTTAAACCTATTATCTTGTAAGTGATTGACAAATTAAATAAATAAAATAAAATAAAATAATATATATATATATATATAGAAACTGAGAAAGAAATATTCCAGCAACATTAAAACATAATGAAAGAGCCATTCCAAATTATACTTAAGGATTTTTCCCCCTCTTTTGAGCATTTCTGTTCCTGAGAGTTTTAAATTATGCTGGTGGGAGTAGTTGGAATGTATTAGATTTGGTGACCTTTAGACTTCTCAGGTAGAATGTCTTATATCAGGAACACATGACATAAGCTGACTCTTTAATAATATGCATTAGGTCTTGCAACAGGATCCTCCCCTTCTGAAATAGTCTAATTTTTGTTCTAATTAGATTCATTCTGATTGCAGGTAAGGCTATAGCAAGGATGTCGCACACAGTTACCAGATATCCAAGATCTAAAAAGCATCCTCTAAAATTCATTTCCTCTTAAATGGTTACCACATTTCAAACTCTCCTTTTGGCCCAGAAAAGTGCTGCTGCTTTCAATAAAATGATATGGTTGTATTGTGCAGTTCTCTGGGTTGTGATGTATATTTGAGATGTTTAAAACTATGTGACAAGTATTCTAATTCTTATAGGTTTCACTATTGGCTGTTGATGAAATGCACATGAATTTACCAAGAATGAAAAAAGATATTTACTGGAATGATTCTTCTGCTCGTCCACCATACACATTAGCAGCTGCAGATTCCTGCATTCCATCGTTCCTTGGATCAACTATTGAAATGGGGTATACAAATCTTCCTTGTCTTATCCTTCTTTTTCATATAAAAATATATTGTATCATTAGCAACCTCTTGTCATTTAAAAAAAAATAAAGTTAGACAAACAGGACCTTTCCTTACCTCTCATGTTCATCTAAAATTATATCCCCCCTAACATGACCATTAAAAGTCTGCTAATAAGGAACATTTTTTAGTAATAAAAGATTGTATTTTCTTCCGTCAGTTGAATAAATGTTTTCTTGGACCTAGTTAAGAGTTATATTTTGGTTGATCTTAGCTTTTAGTTGAATTTTTATTCAGTTTAATTGTGTGATGTGAACCCTGATATGAATACATGACATTGTCAGCCTTCAAGACAGGAGATTTTGGCCATTCTTTCTTTCTCACCCTGGCCTGTTTCAGAAATTTGTTGTGGAGATAAAATGGATGGGCCTACCCTTCACTGAGCTGGAGGAAGAGTAGACAGATTAGACAAATTGAAACATTTTTTTTTTTGACTTATCGGAACTCACTAATTAAAACCATGAACAGCATTTACTGGTGGTATTCTACAGGTTTGGCCTGGCTCTGCCAAGTCCGTAGTGCTCATGAGCAGTGGAGACCAAACCGGTTCCCTCCAATGCTCTGTTGTTGGACCAACCCACCCACCCTTCCTCCCATACTAACCTTTATTCCCTGCTTTTGAAGCGCAGCTGCTTTGCATAGCACAGCAGATTGCTGCACGGCAGCTGCTGAAGCAACAGGGAAAGTGCAGGTTTGCAGGAAATAAGTCAGCAAGCCTCTGCGCCTGCACAAAGTGTGCATTTGGCATGTGTGTACACACAAAGTGTGTGCACATGCGCAAAGCGCACCCACCAAGCCATGCCCACCAAACCGGTGGTAAAAATAGTTGAAACCCACCACTGATTTAAGCAGATAATTTTAAATCAAAAGTACATTTCAGTGCTATTTGGAATTCTCAGGTGAAATCCAACAAGCTCTCCTGAACATTTTAGAAAGACACAGCAATAGGATTGAGAATCCAAATTTAATTAATCAAGGTGGAAATGCATGTCATAAAATTCACTCTAAATCTTCTTTCAGTCATTAAAAATTGACTATAAAATAATTCATAAATTCATATAATACAGAATATAATATAAATATATGGATTTCATCTAGAGTTCACCAACATACAATTATTATTAAGAATATCAGAAGTTAAAGTTCAGATGGCCGGAAGAAATGCAATTGGGGGAGGCTATTCATGATTTTTGGGGGCGGAGGGCTATTAAACATAAACAGGATTTTTCTCTCCCTGATAAAAAAATATTCATATAATCCCAGATTTTTATTTTAAGGGCAGATTTTGTTGGTTTACTTTTCTGCTTTGTATTTTTTTATTCTGATGTTTTGTTTCATTGATCAATAACTGATAACACCTTTTTCAGAAAAAAATTTATGTATATACATATATACATAATGTATATATGTATATACATAAAAAAATTATGTATATACATATACATACATACATATATAGATATACATACACACACACACACACACACACACACATCCATACAGAAGCCTGAGGATGGCAGATGAGATTCTGCTGAAACGTTGCTACAACTTTAAAAGCACTACAATGACGTGGGATAATACCCGAAGAAAGATGAACAGCACACATGTAAGTACCCGCGAAAACTTTATATATATATATATGTTTTCTTAGGTTTTCGCGGGTACTTACATGTGTGCTGTTTAGCTTCCTTCGGGTATTATCCCACGTCATTGTAGTTCTGTTAAAGTTGTAGCAACGTTTCAGCAGAATCTCATCTGCCATCTTCAGGCTTCTGTATGGATATGGGTCTTACAGCTCCTGGTTTTAAATTTGAGGCTGGTCCATTCTGATTGGTTGGGAGCCTGGACCTGTTTCATTGGATTTGGAGTTTGATTGATTGGTGTTCCTGGTTTCTTCTGTCTGTTTTGTGGCTTTGATTGGCTGGCAACAGTCTGTTCTTGTGTTGGAGGCTTTTAGTGCAGCTTGGCTCCGTGTGAAGGGACGGCTGCTCTTCATTAGCAAGCTGCTATTCATGAGCAAGCTGGGTTTCACCTGGGTGCCTGGTGGGGGGGTTAGGTTGGAGCTATCAGAGGGAGTCTGTTTTTGCCCAGGTGTTTGCCTGGCTAGAAAGGCAAGAAAGAAGGTTTATTCAGTATGTTTCCTGCTTTGAGTTGTATATTGAGAAGCTGGGAATAATAACAATAAAAACTGTTCTACTTATTATTCTCTGGATGGTATAAAGCAGACAGAGTATCTCCACAAAACATCCATAACAAAGTCTTTTTGATTGATTCATCAGGTATCCTCATAACACATTTGTGACAAAGTTCTTCTTAATGTCCAATCCTTGGTATATCTGTCTTGTAGTATAAAAAGATAAAAAGATCTCAACCCCATGATGATTGAAGCAGCCGCATGGAATGGTGGTTTCAGGCAAGAGTGGGGGAGCCTCCCCCAACCCAACAAGGGTCAAAAAAGTGACCACTCTGGATTACAGATATGACATGGACTACATTTCCCAGGATACCTTTAACTACATTTTCCATGATGCATTCCCTTAAGGGGACAGCTCACAATTCCTAAGTAACTATCCCAAATCCCATTAACTCTAAACTGTCTGGACAGCACACTCCCTGCCTGGAATTGTAAATTCCATTATTAAGAGAAGAAAAAAAAATCAACTATAAACTAAGATAAGCAGTAAACAGTAATACTAACTGAATAGCCGATAACTATATAACTAAAATAAACAGTTAGCTATATAACTAAGAGAAACAGAAAAGCATCAAACAATTTTAATAAAGCATCAAACAAAGCAAAGCATTCAAAGCTTGGGGTTCAATCTTCAAGTTTGGCCTCTTGGTGCAAGTCTGCTGGTCACCTCTGGCTGCCTTTTAGGGTTGACGGGTACTCTTGGTGTCAGTGGTGAAAGTCTGGTGGTTGCTTTTTTCTGCCTTTTAGGGTTGGAATGGTACTCTTGCTTCCACGGTGTCAAAGGGCGTTGGGAAGCTGTTGGAAAGGGTGTTGTGGAGGCATATGCCTGTGTAAAGCATCTTAATGGACATCTGGTGGTTGCTGGTGACCGTTTAAGGTGGAACGTCATTCTTGTTTTCAATTGTGCTGAAGGGCATCGGAAGGCTGTCGGAATGGATGGTGCCAAAGCATTTGCCTGGGTTGGGGCCTGCATCCGATTGACACTGACAATTCCTGAGATTCCCCAACCCAGGTCTGGCTTGAAGGCAAAGGGTGAGAATCTCGGGCCTCTGACTACTTCAGTGTGCGCTAAGGTGTCGGGGCATCGAATCCCAGCAAGAGTAAAATCTTGGCTTCAGGATCTAGGGCAGGAAATAGATGAGCCATATGCTTCAGGTGAGGTATGCTGCTAGCTACCTCTGGTGTTGCAATGCAGCTGCGGTCATCTGGTATCCCATTCCATTCCAGCATGGGCGTCAGTAGAAACTGGGAACTTCCATCTAATGATTCTATATAGAGTCTAGTAGCTTCCCTCCCTGCCGTGCGTCTTGGAGTGGTGCACGTCAATATCATGAAGTTTACTTCTTCCTTCTGAACATCAAAGAGGTCGAAGAATGTGGACTTGGCTAGTGAGCGATCACTCTGAGGGTCCAGTATTATATACATCTTCACTACTTCTTCTGGTCGTCCATCTGTGTAGACTTTTGCTAAGCAGATCTGACGACACACGTGAGGGCCTGGTGTGCCATTGCACACCGCTGTGCAATTGACACCGCTGACTCTGAGTGTGCTTCTGTAGCACGTTGAGGCTCCTTGTTTAAAGGAGGGCTATGAGATGTCTGCAGTGGTGGATCGGCATCTGGATGAAGTGTGGTCAGGTGCGTGTCACTTTTGAAAATATGACATTGCACTTTGGCTGTGCAGTATTTGGGTGAGTAGTTGGATTTGCAACATTTGTTGCAGAATTGGAGATCTTTTATCAACTCTTTCCTTCTGAACAGGGATTTTGCTGCAAACCCCTGACACCTATTCAGCGAATGTTGAGTGTTGTGCAAAGGACAAAACTGGTTTCTCTTTGGAGTAGGAGATCTGAATTGGGTTGTATCTGATGAGTTCTCTCTCCAACTGTGTATGGATGAGGAGTCAATCTTGGTTTTATGGACAACCATGAAGGGTCTTTCCCTTGTAGGGTGCATAGCGCCTGTGGACAATGTATGGTTGATGTTGTATCTTTTTTCATTGGAAGGACTAACAGCACTGAGTACGTGGGCCTGGGAGGAGTTGCACACTGCTGCCTGGTGGGCCACAAATTCTTCGAGAATGGTAAAGGGTATAAAGTTGTGGCGCACCTTGGCCATGAAGGTATCAGACAACTGGAGCCACTGTTCAATTAGAACCTGCAGGAGTTTTCAAATGATTTTGTTTTGCATGTCATCTTGGTCAAGACAAGCGAGTCCCGGTGACTTGGGATCCCGTTATGCCGCTTTCAGTTGTATGAGTATATTAGAGAGTTCTGCAATCAAGTGAGGCTAGCCTATAGGAATTTTAGGAAATCTGTGGAGGCTATGCAGGAGGGTTGATTGTACATCTGAGGTAGCACCATACAGTTCATCAAGTCTTTGCCATGATAACCGTAGGGCAGCATCTGGGTCATCTAAGTGGGAGGCATAAAGTGCCTTTGCAGCTCTGGCAGAATGCGGCCCTTCTTCATCAGATTTCAGGCATGCAGCCTAAATGGGACACAGGAAAACTTTCTTCCACAGGAGATATGAACCGCCTGGCTCATCAGAGAATTTTTATACACCATTAGTGGCCAAATCTAGCTTTTCTCTGCTTACTGCCAACTTTCTCCAGTAGTCTGCATCATCTGTAGAGTTGGATAGGGGCATTGACATAGAGGGGTCTTCCCTTGGATTCTCGTAGGGTAGGCTCGAGTTGTATGTCAACGAAGGGTTGTAGCGCTCCTCCCAATGCTTATGGAGGATGTCGTCCTGCCATTCCAGAGGCGATGGTGGAATAGGGCAGCCACTGTTATCTTGTACTACCTGTCAGTTCGAGTGGTGCTGGGGTTGTGGCAGGAAGACTGCTTCATGTGGATTGAGTGTGGCAATAGTCGTTGGTTGCATGTCTACTTGTTGAGAAGTTGTTGTGATCACTGGTGGGCTAAAAGGCTTGGCCATCAGATCGTGAGACATTGGAGCAGGGTTGCTGATTCTGGGAAGACTTTAGGTCATACAACATCAGTTGGGGAAGGTTTGCTGTTGGTGAGAAGTGAATCTCATATTTCTGGTTGTACAATGTTGGTTGCGTAACTGACGTTTAGAGGCTTTGGTTGAGATTCATCCCTGTGCTTCCTTGGTTGTGGGAGTCCTCTAGGTATCAGAGGCAGTTCAACTTGTTCATTTTGAAGTGAGTGCTGCTCATCCACGTAGGCCTTGACCCATGTATCTGGGCTCTCTTCTCCTGACTCTTCAAGATCGAAGGTGAGGGAGGCAGCGTTGGCTGCCTTCTGCCATGCTGTAGCCTGTGCTGTTTTCGCTGCTGTCTCTCTTTGTCATTCGAGTAACTCCCACTTGGGCCTGAGTTTTGGCTATTTCTGCCTGTTGTTTGGCCATTTCTGCTTGTTGATTGGCCATTTCAGCCTTCTGCCGTATCACCTCTGTTGTAATACGTAAATCTGTCTCTGCTGCTGCAGCTTCAACTTGGGCTTCTACAGCTCGTTCGGCGTAACTTGCTGCTTTGGAGGCCTTAGATGCGCTGCTACAATGGGAGGATGCCCTGGAAGGATGATGAGATCCGGCAGCAGATAATTGGTGTGAGACACTGGAACCTGCTTGTGATCTAAGCGGTTTGGGATGGAGGGAGGAGGCTTTCTTTGAGTGATGGGAAGAAGCTGCTTGTGACTGAAGACCTATGTCAGATGTGGACTTCTCCCTTGCCCCTTGTTCCTTTTGAAGTACATTGAGGATTGCAGTCTGGATCACGTTGTCTTCACATTCTTTGTTCGCTTCTTTGAAGCAATGAATGTGTTCCTGGAACTCTGGGTCTCCCATGTTCGACTGTATGTATTTAAGCTTATTTTCACTGTCTCTCCACCATGCGAGGTGCTCCTCTACCTCCTGCATCAGGAAGAGGCTCTTGAGGGGCAACTTGCTTTTGGGGATGTCACAGATCTTGGACAGCTCCATCCATGCATCTGCATAATGGCGATACTGCCTTTTCCAATCCTCTTTGAAGCATGCCATCATGGGTGAGGTAAGCTTCCTATTCTGTCTGAGGTTGTAAGCTTTCTGAGGTATCGCGCTTCTCTAGAGGATTGGACAGAGTAAGGGAGCCTCCCCCAACCCAACAATGGTCAATAAAGTGACCAATCAGGATTACAAATGTGATCACATGGCATGGACTACATTTCCCAGGATAACTTTAACTACATTTACCATGATGCATTCCCTGAAGGAGACAGCTCACAATTCCTAAGTAACTATCCCAAATCCCATTAACTTTAAACTGTCCGGACAGCACACCAACAATAATAAATAATTGGTTGATTGCAGATCTAATAATACGATTATAGTATTTAAACTATTTTTTGTATTTATACTACTACTTAAGGAATTATTTGTAATAATAGATAAAATTCAAATAGGATTTGCAAAAAATTAGGGCCTGCATTTTGTCTATTAGTCATCCAGCCATGTCTCTTCAGAGAAAATCCACTGCATTCCCCTTTCTGAGATTGTCTGAGGACTAAAGGTTCCATTTGTCCTTATAGAGTTTTTTCCTTTGTCAGTGGTAAAGGTCAAGGTTCTCCCAAAAAGTACATCTGCAAATATACTTTACATTTTATGGATAGTTTTGTGCAGCCTAGGTCTGCAAACTCAGAGAGGCAGTTTACTCTTAATACATAAAATGAATGTTGCATGTTTTTTCTTGCAGCCTGGCAGACAGTCAGTTCTTCCATGCAGAAAACTGGCTCCGGGATGATGATAGAGCTAGAAGGCAGCATTCGGTGCTGCGAAAAGTGAAACGCTTTCTGAGTGTCCGAGAAGTCTCCCCTTCACCCAGCAGGAGGACCTATCAACGACAATCCAGTGAAAGCTCAATTTTTTTCCCATCACATGATATGCATCATATTGATAATCTTCTGGAAATGCACTCTAGAGGGAGGCACTTCCCTTTAAATGGCAGGAAAACGTATAACTGGTCTGATAAGAATGGAAAGATGCATGGAAGTACGGAACTTAGAATTATTCGAGAAAGTAGCAAGAATGATGCTCTAGAGACTTCCAATCAATCCAAAGTGGATGAGAGAATTAGCAAAGTAGACTCACTATCTGCCAAAACTGAGAGCAAAGAAACCAGAATGGATTCAAACAAGGTCTCCCATGCCATGACAGGAAAAGATTTGGGCAGTCAAAGTGAGTCAGAGACAGATTCTGAAGGAATTGTGCTGACCCATTGTGGAACACCCAAAAGTAATGCAGATTTGTTGGTAACACCTTCAGAAATAGAACCTCCTCATATGGAATCCAAACAACAGGATCCATCTTTGGGTATGCCAAAAGGAAATAAATCATCCTCATCTCAAACATCAACTGTCAATATGACAGATAATCAAAGGTGGAGATTTCCAGATGTTCTTGCTCAACATGAAGTGCTCAGTACCAAAGAATTGGCAACTTCCTCTGGAAAAAACAATTTAAGTCCAGATACCATACCTACACCTAGTCCTATTTCTCCAAATACATTTGACATATGTTACTTACTAGCGCAACCAGATACTAAAGAAACCGATATTCTTCATATAGCAGAGTTTAACAATGACTCTACTAAAGATCACCTTTGACAAATAGAGTGTTATGAACTATAGTTTTATTATAAACTTCTGACACACAGAATGTTAATTTCCCTTGGAGAAACAAAGCTTGGCAGCCTGCATAATGTCTATCCTACTGTGTATTTTCAGTGCTTTTATTTTGATAAAAACAATTTTAAAATGTTTGAACTTACCTTTATATTTAGACAGATGTAAATGCAAATCAAACAAGGTTAAGATATAGGGGAGTAAATATTAAAAGAAGTAGGAAAAAGAGGATAACAAACTTCAAGAAACTGGCATCATTTCTCTTTGCAACAACCTTATTCATTTGGTACTAAATTCTGAGTATTTATCAGTGAAAATTATCTCTAAAGCTAATCCCTGCTTGATGTTGCTTAAATAAAGGCATGACAACTTGAATTTTGACTTATATGTAAGTAAAGATGCTCAGAATAGAGTGCCTGAAATGCTTTGAATTGCAGAAACATATCAGATAATAAAAAACTATGACGTTCCCTCAGGACAGGTATGAAACAGACAGTCATTTCTACTGAAGTATAAAAATAAGACTAAGAACTAGAGTCCTTGTAATAGAAGCTTTATGACCAGATAACAGGTGGACAAAGAGTACAGATTTCATACCCATTCTTACTTGAAGTTTTTCCCCTACATAAAGATATTTTGGGCTTTCTTGTCTTAGAAAAAGGCAATTTGCATGTTTACATTCCTTGCACTGCTGTGCTGAGAAACTCCTGGAGAATATCCTGTTTCTTATAAAACTCTTGTAATTAAGGTTTGAAATTCTACTTTTGTGTCCTTAATATTAAAAGACTGAAAAGAGGTAAATGTAGCAATGATTTTTTAAAATATTGGCATACTGCCAAAATATCAATAAAATTGTTGTTTGTAGGAAAATATTCTGAAGTTGTAATGACATCTCAAAGAAATGCATGTCGTAGCTTCATTCATCTTTTGTATTGAAGGATGGGGTATAAAATGGGCATTTAAGAAAAACAAAAAGGAAAGTTCACTATTACCTTCAGGGCCCCATCAGCAAAAAGGGACTAGTTTCATTCTACTGCCTGAGAGAATTTTTGGAATTCAGCTGCCTACATTGGAACAGAATCCACAATTTAGTGCTAAGCAGGACTTGGGTTTTCCAGCAGGTGTAAACAAAATGGTCAAATTAACTTGAAACAAAATGACTTGGAAAGTTATTTGCTTAATCAACTTTATTTGTATATCTGAAAGTCCAAAACAGATTGAACAAAAGGGGGAAATTGAGGAGAAATGATATCTCTGAACACATCTGGCTTATGAAAACATCTAGCTTATGAAACAATATCTCAGAGCACATCTGGCTTATGAAAAATAATGAAAGTGGCTGATTTGGGATGTAGGATTCTGAGGAATAAATCTTATATCAATTTTGGCAATTCTTTTTCTGCAATTCTATTTTTAAGGCTTCTTAACTACAATATTTTAATTTTTACCAAAAACAAGTGTCTCTGATTTTAATGAAACAAATTTACCTGTAAATATGTATTCAGTAGCAGTCTCAAATATCTTGCCTATCTTTAGGGCAGACAAGGGGAATCTTATCTAGCCAAAAACCCAGCTAACTATACCAGTGTATGAGTCTACAGTGAGAAAATGCCTCTTCTCTCTGCTGAAGATCTGCCTTCTTTGTTGGCAATGAGGTGGGAAATGGAAAAGAATCTAACAGAACAAGGGAAGAAACTCCATGGGCCAAATCAGGCCGGTCAGACAATATTCCTTTACCCAGGGTTGGGGAAATGATGGCTCTTTTACGACTTGTGGATTTCAACTCCCAGAATTCCTGAGCCAGCCATCATTCCCCTCCTCTGCTTTACATCAACTGTAACATAATTACTCCGGATAAGTAATTTTTCACGTACCAGTTGGGCAGTAATAATTGAATCCACAGAATAACAATAACTTTTGCCTTAGAACAAAAGTTTGTTTCTCATCTAAGTATACTGTATATAGGATTGAAAGCTAAGACTACCATACTATCTTTTGCACACAAAAATGAACATACATCATGATCCAAGTAAATGTAAATTAGCTAAGCCAAATGGCTCAGCTCTATGACTTTCGAAGACTTTTTTCAGCTATTTCTAATATGGGTACCTGATAGGTATTAGGGTTTCAATCATAAATAGTTCTCCAATAATTGGAGAAATAGTTTTCCAACTGGTTAACCTTGCCACATCTGACAGTCAATAGGTTGGAAGAAGTTGCTACACCTCCATTATGACCACAGAAAGATCAGAATCAGGCTGTAAAAGTCGTCTCCCAATAGTTAAATCCTTTTACACCTTCTTCTCCCCATTCTGTCTCCACATATCAAAAGAAATTCTTGTTCATTGTGTGAAAGGCAAAATTATCACTATTATCTCTACCTATGGTGCTTTACTATTTCTGTTGATTTCTTCTCTTTCCTTTACGAGCTAATTTAGCAAAGCCAATTCTATCATGTCCACGATCAAAAACAGTGTAAAAACCAGACATAAATACATCTCCTAGAATCCACAATGGTTCTTCGTTAAAGATGAGATCCAGCGATTGGAAACCACTGAAACACAAGGCCTCATATCTGCTGTCTTCCTGCCAAAGAGAAACAAAGGCTGCCATTATGTAACATGTGCGGGACCTGAAATAGAGGGCTATGGTGATGAGAAAAATTGCTGGTCCCTTTAAATGCAATGAAATTATTAAGAAGAGAGTGGGTAGTTAAGAGAAGAGATGATAATGCATTTCCCTTAATGTATGATTACCTTGTAGGATTAGGGATATTAGAATGCAAATTATCTGGAATTTTCCATTTTTGAACCAATACATTTAGTAAAAATCATTTATATTCAAATTTCATATTTTCTGATTTTAAAATACAGCTCATCAACAATTTTGAAAACTTGTTCACGTTAATTCAACATTTGTACAATATGCATATGGACTCATGGACTCCCTCCCTCCCTTTTTTCTTTCCTTCCTTTCCCCCCCCCCCATCTTGTCTGTCTTTTTTTTTTGCCTTTAAATTAGTCTTGACTCCTGGTGGCTTGCCTGGACTAGTCCCTACAATTTTCTTGGCAAGGTTTTTTAGAAGTGGTTTGCTATTGCCACCGTCCTAGGGCTTCGAGAGAATAACTTGCCCCAGGTCACTCAGCTAGTTTTATGATGAAGGTGGGACTGGAACTCAATCTTAGCACACTTGGCAAAATTGCAAAAAAAAAAATAATCAAATCCACTGAATCTTATGGTTGTGTTTGATCTATGTACTATAATTTCACCCCCTCTTTTTTAATGCCTTAAAGTCAGTCTTGACTCCAACTACTTGCACAAGCCGCTGAAGGCTTTTTTGCAAGGTTTTTTAGAAGTGATTTGCCATTTTCTGATTTCTAGGGCTGAGAGATGACCCAAGGTCACCCAGCTGGCTCTGTGATGGGATTAAAACTCATAGGCTTCTAGTTTCTCATCTGATGCCTCCCTCTGACCATAGTTGCCAAACTTGGGGGCCTGATTTTCCCATTGAAACATTAGCAGACTAAGTCCTAAAATATACTTGAGTTTTAAAATAATAATAAAAGTCTCAGAACTGCCCAAAATCCAGAAAAAGCAGAAAATCCTAATACTACCCACATTGGAAGCAAGACTTCTTCCACTGTGGTCCTTACTCCCCAAAAACCTTAAATGTAACCATGAGTTGCCAAGAGACAGCCTATCTTATGAAGAAAGGATGCCATTCAGGCAACATCTGACACATAGCTGATTCTATCAAGTAAGGTAATCAGTGTGTGCCTCTCAGGATGTCCCCAGTGGCCATGTTGGCTGAAGCTGCTTGAGATTCTGGTTCAGCTATACCTGGAGAAGAGACACCAACTGCTCTTTTCTACCTCTCCTGGAAGCCAGTTGAGGTACACTGGATAGGCCCATTAAACTTTTGCAACCAACTTCTCAGCATGGGTACTTCCTCTTGGATTACCTTCAAATCAGTATGATCTAATCATTGTCTCTTTGTTTGGCCTCTTTCATCCTTTGAATTAGAATCTGTCAGTAGATGGATACAACTATGTATCTGGTCATGTGTATCTGCCTGTGTCTATGTATCTGCCTGTGTCTGCACTGAATCTGAGCTGAACGAATGCCTAACAATTGTATGGCTTCATGAAAGGCCAGCTTAACATAAGTATTAATCTATGGTATAATTACATATGAATAGAACAGATTAATGGAAATTCTACCACTCAAATCTTGAGGCAATTGGACGAGACAGCTGGAGCATGAGGCCTCTTCTTTAGACTGAGGGCAAAAGGATCCATTTGTTCCAGATATTACTGTCACCTACCTAAGGATGATTACCTCCAGAGTTCATCCTATGTACAGTCTCATCACCAAATGAGAAAATGTATTTACTGAAGGAGAAAATAAACTTAAAGTAGGATATTCTAACTGCAAATAGAAACTGATATGTAGAAGATAAGGATCAATATATAAAAAGTTATTTGAGCTGAGTTCTAAACCCTTCCAAAATAATATTCTGTGTCAAAAATAATGCGTATGAAAATCTGCACTTATGCCCATTGTGTGGTACTAGAAAATATATTCATTATTTATTTGTTTAGCATATGGCATATCATACATGGACTATCAATATGTATTAACATTTCAACTAGATGAGTAGACTCCAATAAAATATGTTTAAAAGATCTACGTCTAGGACATCTAACCATAGAAGCACAGCATCATTTATATTAAAAATTATTAAGTGATAATTAAATGAGCATTATTAAAGCTTGGATACATACCTTAATTATATATTGCTTTGGTGTTAATGTGAATTCTTTCTGCCTAATGGTAAAGCTTATTGAGGGCAGACTAGAAAGTCTCCTGCAATCCACAAGAAACTGTAACACAAATCAAAACATTCCTTGATTTAAAATTTTGGTCACCATTTATACTAACTTGTTCCAGATAATTCCTGATATCTAATGATTCATTGTATTTGAATATGGAAGTTTCATGTTTAACAATTAATTATAACAGCAAATGCTAAGATCTGCCTTCCACAGTATAAGCCAAAGAACTGATATAGTAGCTTACTAAACACAGCATGAAGACTTACTGAAACTAGTAAAGAGGTAATATTTTATCATAAGAATGTAATCTCCCCAATTGCTTTATTACTGGTACAGGTGGACATGTAACAGCTGATGAGCACAAGAAAGTGACAAGGTTGGATAGATCTATGCTACATTCTCCGACATGAAGCTAAAGATGCTATTGGCATAAAGTTAAATTGGCCATAAATAACAGAGAACAGGCAAAGAAAGAAATAGGGCCATACAAATCTTTGAAAGGGTAGGTAATGAACAAAGGGGAATTTCTTGAATCATTAAAATGTTCATATTGTTTGCAAGATTGACACACTTTTGACACTGATGAACTGTCACACAAGGTAGTTTGCACTGTGTGGGCCTGTGTGCCAAGCAATTTCTTTTAAAGCTATTAAAACAGCCATGTAAGCTTTAAAAGATGTCACTCTTTTAATGATTCAAAATAAGGTCTTACATATACATTGTGAAACACCATTCTTGGAAGTGTGCACAGCTGCCCACTAGCCATATAAGTAATATCAGCACTAATAGAAACAAGCATTATCAAGCCAGTCAAAGTGGACAATCAATATAGGGGATGATGTACAAAACCAGTTGTCAAAATGGAAGTTTTAAGAGGGGAGTGAGTCTAATTCTGAAGCTACACAAAAAATTTTATAACTTGAGTAGTTCTT
This sequence comes from Laticauda colubrina, assembly GCA_015471245.1. Taxonomy (NCBI): domain Eukaryota; kingdom Metazoa; phylum Chordata; class Lepidosauria; order Squamata; family Elapidae; genus Laticauda; species Laticauda colubrina. Next base: position 24,889,188 of record BLBF01000022.1, on the reverse strand, counting down.
TACCACTTACAAAGCCGGTGAATGTGTAAAAGATATTTAAAATGTTGGTCATGAAAGTTGCTTAAATGTACTACATTAGATTCAATTATCCTAGTCATAAAAAGACTTCACAGCGGCATCTAAACACAATTATAGTCCTCAACTATATCAGTATAGTAGAATCTTTGGTCATGACCATAATACATAACTTTGGTCACAACCCAATTTAGTCATGACTCGAACCTAATTTTGGAAATTTGGTGCTTACCAAAAAATGGTGCCAAAGGGGAAATTGGCTGTGAAAAAAAATGAATTTTTTTGGTCGGAACCTGATTTGGTTGTAGTCAGAAGCATTTGTGACCAGAGGTTCTACTGTATCTCACAACTCATAATCATAAAAGGACAACAGATGGAAGCAAAAGGTCATAGAAACTTTTCAAAAGCAATTCACATGAATTAGGTCAACTTAATTAAACAGAAGTATAATATTTCATCTCAAACAACTTATATCCTACCACAGGACAAATGCCTCCCAAATGGTGGTATGCTTATTTACCACAAGGAAAAGAAGCTATGGATTGTTTCCCACTCTACCAAATTTCACCAGCTAGTGGGAAAACATCCAGGCTTTGCACAAACTTTATTGGGAACTAATTGTTGACCTTCCAGCATCTATCAGTAAGTCTAAAAAACAGGTTGAACAGTAAAGAGGAAGAGATCCAGCTTCACTGCATGAAAAAATAGGTAGAGAGGAAATAGCTGAAAGGAGCTGCAGAGCACATGAAGTGAAGCAGGATCTCCTCCTTTTTACTGTTCAATCTGTTTTTCAGACTTGCTGATAGATGCTGCAAGGTCAACAATTAGCTCCCAATAGGGTTTGTGCAAAGCCTGGAATTACTTTTGACAAATGCTCATTTACTCTCCAGCCTTTTTTCCATTCCTCCTGAAGACAGGTTTAGCACCTTTTTAGAAGGATATGAACCTGTGTTTAAAAGTAGTCAAACTAAACAGCTGAATGATGGGGAGTAGCTGCTCAAAATTCACTCACCCTTTGCCCTGCAATTTCCCCCTCCACACTTCTTAATTGTTAGACTACTTTAAAACATGGGTTTAGCGATCTTTTGAAAAAGTGATTAAAGCCATGTTTAAAAGTGATCAAACAATGACAGGCCCCTGGAAAGGACTGTGCCACAAAGCAGCAGCAGCTAGCCTCTTTCTTATTAACCCTTAAATCATTCTTCATTTCACCATTGGTCCCCAAATTGGTGGATTGGATCAGAGACATGATGGACAAAAGGGAGAGTCTGGTTTAATTGTTAAAGGTTGTTTTGCAGCCCAATGAAAGAAGAGCGCTAAGTTTCCAGGCTGAAGAATCCCAATGAATATTGAAATAAAAATCAAGTGGTAATCCAAATGTTTGCAGCCCAGTCTTACTAGCCCTAGAATGAAAAAAGCTGGCCGCTCATCTAAGCATCTTCCATTCAATACCTTTCCCATTTTCATTCTACCATATCAGTATCCATTGCAGAAGAACATTTGCTCCAAATAAAGTGGATGAACACTAAGTAAATAATGCCAAACTCTCCCTTTAAAATTTCAGCCTCTTCCATTTCCAGCAGCTTCTATGCTGGTTTCCAGATATATTAAATATGGGCATAGTGGATAAAAGGTTTATAACAAAACTTCATTGTTAATTTTGCATTTCACAAAACCTATCTTTATTTATACTTTAGTATGTCTTTTATTTTGAGAGGTTTTCTTAATATGGTTGTGTCACCATGATATCAACAATTTTTATCTTTCCAGTCTATAATTTTGTTTACCTCTCCAGAAGGACTGGGGACAGCTCCAATTTTTGCTTGTAGTTTTTTGATATCTAGCAATGGACCAGTTATAAGAGAGGTTCCTGAATCTACAATAGCTTCACAGCCATTTTTACATGCTACAATCTGTCCCTGGATTTTCACACTGCATTATTGGATGTGGAAAACATAAAGGGATTGGGGAGGAGAGTAAACATCAATAATCAAGAAGAGGACTGAAAGTAATTGGAATACATAAATACAAAAACAAACAAAATTAAATAGGTGTTTGAAAAAGCCAACCTCAGATCTTTTTTCTCTCCCTGCATTACACACACACACACACACACACACACACACCATTTGTACATTAATATCATTTGGATTTTTGCATTCAGTATTGTCAAGAGATTGCAGCTCATACTTGCCTATTTCAAAATCCTGTGGTAAGATTTATGCTTTAATAAATATGTATTGAATTATCCTCTAACCCATGCAAATATCTACCCACCTAGCAATTCAAAAGTATGCAAATCAGTGGTGGGATTCAAAAAAATGTTACTACCTGTTCTGTGGGTGTGGCTTGGGAAGGATATTGTAAAATCTCCAGTCAGAGGTGGTATTTGCCTGTTCTCCAAACTATTCAAAATTTCTGCTACCAGTCCTCCAGAACTGATCAGAACCTACTGAATACCACTTCTGATGAAAATGTGAAGAAATTAAAAGATACACTTTGGTGGGAAGGTAACAGCATTCCATGCATCTTTGATGTATTGCCATGCTGGCCACATGTCCATAGAAACTGTCATCGGACAACACTGGCTCCCTTGGCCATGAAACGGAGATGAGCACTATGTCCCAAAGTCAGACACGACTGACAGGGAAACTTTTACCTTTTACCATGGAAATATCTAACTTATTTTATCATAATGGGAGCACAAGAAAAATATGCTTCTGTTTTTTTTAAATAGCAGAAAATCACAAATATGCATGATATTCAAAGAAAACATCTAGGCCATACTTTCTGTGTTTCCCTTCTTTTGAAAAAGTTTCTATAGGTAAACATATTAAAAGAAAATTATACTATATGTATAATTATATTATGTATTAAATAATTATATGTAGTTAAATTAAATATGCTCTGCATTCACAGCCCCTCAGACTCTGAGGTCCAGAGTGATTGATAAAGATTCAGCCACAGAGGAAGCAACTCCATAGATTGGAGAAACTTGGCAGGAAACAAGACAACAGAAGAGCCAATGCTGAGAACTCAGCTATTGCAGCTCTGTGTTTTATTCATTTATTTATTTATTTAGGAAATTTATATGGTTGCCTGGTCGCTGTCAGTGGATGGCTTACAAAAAATAAGCCCCTGTATTATCTTTCTTTCCTGATAGTAGACGCTGAAAACAGTTTTTCAGGCCTCAAATCTGCCTCTGACTATGCCATGTTTGGAACCCACTGTGTCTCTTGTCTTGTTTGTTCGATTTGTCACTGTTTAGTGAATTCCTGGTCTTCGTCTATACTAAGCCTGAGTCTGTATTTATAGTTGCCATCATAATATACTAATTACCAATATATTGATAAAAAGGACTCTTATCTTTTTTTAAAAAAAATCTTCCTAAGCTCATATATTACTGGACTGTAGTTGGCAATTCTGCTTGTTATCTTATTGGCTGGCAGCCAACAATGCAGGCCCAGAAAATTGCTTCTCATATTCAAACATAAGCATAATATTTATGTATTGGCTGTGGTTCATCTGCTTCATCAAGAGTCAGAAGTTGTTTCTGTATGCCTACATCAAGGTTTCTGTTTTACAAACTTACTTTTCAAGAGGAATCTGCCAATACATTTTCCGACTGAGAGGAATCCAATACATGGGTCCATGGTAGAGTGAATGGTCTATGCCTCCAAATATCAATTCACCGCCATCCTTGATGCCATCTCTCAAAAAGATGAAATGCATTATGCTGATGAGCAAGATGTGGTTGTTAAACCCGATGAGAACACAACTGGGACTTAGAGGAGATATTTGAAATAAATTAGGGATGGTAAAGAAATCTGTTATGGATTTATTTTCAAAAAACGGAATAACCTGCCAAAATGGAAACTATTATAGCATGAATTATCAGTTATTAAAATCTACCTCAAAGTATTTCTCAGATCATAACTGCATATAAAATGGTGCATATTTGGGGAAGTTTCATGCAGTACCTATATATTTGGAAATATCAATAATACAGATAATTATAATACAGATAAGGGGATTTGGTGGCTCAGTGGCTAAGACGCTGAACTTAACAATCAGAAAGGTCAGCAGTTCGAATCCCAAGCACCACGTAACTGAGTGAGCTCTTATTATGTGTCCCAGCTTCTGCCAACCTAGCAGTTCGAAAGCATGTAAAAATGCAAGTAGAAAAATAGAGGACTACTTTGGTGGGAAGGTAACAGCATTCTGTGCATTTTGCCAGCCTCAGAGTTGTCTTCAGACAGCACTGGCTCTTTGGCTTTGTAACGGAGATGCGCACTGCCCCCTAGGCCGGAAAAGACTAGCACATGCCTGAGGGGAAGCTTTACCTTTATAATGCAGATAATTGGAGAGCTGTATACAGATATAAGTAGGGAAATATGCTTATAGGACATGTAATAATTTATTCTGAGAAAAAGTTGTTCATAGAAAAATGGATATTTTTTTAAAAAATACAGAGCTTTAATCAAACAGACAGGCTGAGAGTTGTCATGTAATCATGTTTTGATTTGGTGGTTTATTTTGAGAGAAAACCTCTTTTCCAACTGTATTTATCTCAGAGCTGTGAATAGTGTTTCCCAAAAAATATATGCAGAATTACATAAATCAATCATCTTCCTGTACACGGATGATTCTTTTGACACAGAGCTGGACCATTCCCCAAAAGAGTCAATGCATGAGAATTAAATAACTCTTGAATAGATGTTGATCAATTGATGAATCTATTTCTCCACCATTTGTATATATTAATGTTCTCTCTTCTTTTCACATGCAAATACTGACCTGTTCAGAAAGAAGGAAAACACAGGCTCTTCAACCAAATTCTGCCTCATCATATTGTCAAAGACTGGAACAGCATCCATCACTGACAAGTTAGGGTATGCCAAGCCCAACACTCCATCAAAATGTGCAGAGACAAAGGTGTTGCCTGGCTCCAAGAGAGATTCACCAAAGTCTTGGGCCTCAATGGAAATGTTGCTAATCTGTTCATTGATTGTAAAAGAAAAACAGTATGAAAAAGATACTATAGCTGCATATAGTAGGAACCATTTCAAGGGAAATGTTGTTTTATTTAGATTTTATTCTACCCTTTTCATCTACAATTCATGGCAACGAGCATACCATCACTCCTTTTTTCTCATATTTTCTCCACAACAACCCTGTGAGCTCATTGGGCTGAGAAAGAGTGACTGGTCCAAGACACCAAGCCAGTTTCTCATGCCTAAGATGGGACTAAAAATAATTGTTTCCTGGTTTCCAGAACAACATCTTAACCACTATACCAAACTGTCTCTCAGTTGTTTCCCTAGGATATTATTATTCCTAGCTTCCCTGACCAGAAAATGCCTATTTTAGTATAATTCTTTTTAAAAGAGAATTGGTCTCTTTTATCTCCAGCAATTTATTTTGTAATTCTAGTACTATGTACATTCTCAGAAAATATTAAACCCTTAAAGATAACAGCAATTCTCTCACCTGGACCACATCTTTGGAACAAATGCCCATGAGGTGCCCAGTACCGTACCGCAGAGAAAATTGTCGCCCTCCATGCTGATAGGAATGTGACAGAAATGACTCAAATTGGTTGTGATTTACTGTAAAAATAAAATTTGCTCTTAATCCATTTACTTCTTCTGGAATGTAGGATTAACTTTTAAAAAAATATGTTTTTCAGAAAAAGAGAAACATGGGATCAAATTATCTGACAAAAAGCAGAGCAACTCTTTAATTAAGACGAATAAGCTGGTTGGTGAATTCTGGGAGTTGAAGTCTTGCCAGGCTTAAAATTGCCAAGGTTGGAGACCCCTGCTACAGCCAACTTGCCATGGCCAACTTACCTTGGCACAATTGCTGTGATATAAGATTTACATTAATATCAAAGAAATGGTGGAACAGAAAAATTAAAGAAAGGATGCAAAAGGAGGGACAAAATAAAATGTGAATGACAAAAATTTATTTATTTTAAACAATTAAATTGAATTGATAAATTGTTCTGCAGCAAGTTGGCCATGAAGAGTTGCTGTGATTAGTTGGTTGCGGCAAGTTAGCCCATTCCAGGGGCCGCTGCTTTATGTGACAGAGGCTAAGGACAAATTGAACTTCATGGAGGACCCATGAAGTCTATTCAGTTTCTGTATATGTTATGGAAGAATATCGCCTTCTTTGTTCAGAGATACATATTGTGGTGTGGCCTTAGCAAATCTGATATTTGGATCTGAATGTTACTAAAATTCTCCTACCAAGGGAAAGATTTAAAAGTGTTTCCAACTCACTTCAAATCTAGTATCTTTACTGAAAGCATCAATGAGAAATTTTGCAGCTAAATAAGGCCGCAATAAATGGGAAATATCAGGAGAGAAGAAATCTCAAAGGGGCAGGGGTGTGGGATTCTACCAGTTCACACCTATTTGCTAGAACTGGTTGCTAACATTCTAAGCAGTTCGGAGAACTGGTTGTTAGAAGAAATTATTGACCTAATCCTGTAAGAAAGGCAGGAAGGAAACATTCTGGTGTTGCTTACAGAAACTGCCTCTCTGTTAACCCTAATTACATTCTTGGCAGGACTAGACTTCCTGTCTTAAGAACATCTCTGGAGTTTTTTTCCCCTCCTTTGCTGGTACTTTGCTTGTGTAGAGTGGCCATTTAAAGTTACAATGGCACTGAAAAAAGTGACTTATGACCATTTTTCACACTTACGACTGTTGCAGCATCCCCACAGTCATGAGAGGCCAGGTGAGGAGATGCGTGCCTCGATGTGAGTGATATTGAGTTGGCCACATCCAGCCAATAGCATGACCACCAAGCCATGTCCACCCAGTCACATGACCACCAAGCCACGCCCACCACCTAAGCCACGCCAGCAGAACCAGTCATTAAAATTTTGAATCCCACCCCTGCAAAGGGGGTTCCATATCCATGAGAGAACTTTGCATTAGATGAAGTCATGAATTAACAATTCTTTCCCCTAGTTTCCTATATGACAAAATTCGAACTTTTCTTTGTTGATTTTATTTAAGTTCTTGAATTATGTAAATATTTCTTACAACAAGCCTCATTCATGCAATATTTTGATGGTATCCAAAAATCAGCAGATCCAGTGTCTAATATCACAGAGAATGTCTGCGGGGGAGTCCCAATGCTCACTTTTCCATAGTATTGGGCCTAGGGAAAGAAAGGCATTCATAATTCAGTAATTAGTCACCTACCAAGTTCCAACTTGCTCTAAACCCTTTTCAGTTTAGCCCAGACATCTTGTAAGAAAGGATAGTACAAGGGCTCATAGATAGCCTTCTCATCTCTAAATAGCAACAGCACTTAGATTTACATCTCGCTTCACAGTGCTTTACAGCCCTCTCTACTGAGTCAGCATATTGCCCCCAACAACAAGGGTCCTCATTTTACTGACCTCGGAAGGATGGAAGGCTGAGTCAACCTTTTTTTTTTCCAAAAAAAGTTTTTTTATTTCACTCTACGTATAACAACAATACATTAATAGTGTGGCATCACTATATCATACATCTCTCATTACCTATATTCATATTAATTCATAATGCTTCAATGTTTATTTTCAACCTTAGTCTCTCCAAATGCCTACCACCATATCAATTAAACATATCTAGTGATTCCATTATTCAATTTTCTCCCTGTTTTCATTTTATTTTTTAAACAAAAAAATTCTCATTTGGCAAGCAGTGTGGTTTCAGGTTTCACCTCTCAATACAAACATGAACATAGTTACCTATTCATATTTTTTCATATTGCATATTTCATATTGCATCATCCTTATTATTTATTAAATATTAATCTTATACAATCCCAATTCATGTTCTAATATCTTGTTTTACAATGTTATTTTTATTCAGTTCCAAATCCTGTTATATCTCCTTCCATTTTTCTTAGTATATTCTCATATCTTATTTTACAGTGTTATCTAAGATTCTCATCTTCTTTCTGTTGTCATTTCTCATATTATTTTTTCCCATCAAATTTGTCATTTTATCAGTACTCATCTGTAAATATAATTGTCCCCTCTAGTTAATAATTTGAGCTAACCACCTTCATTCTCCTTAATATCAATCTCACTATCTAATATAAAACACAAATATATCTATATCTATATATCTATATCTATATTTATTTATCTATATATCTATATCTATATCTATATCTATATCTATATATCTATATATATTCTCAGATTCCGCATTATATTTCATCTATACATTTAAAAATATTATTTTCAATATATTCTTATATATTGCAACATATTATCTTGCAGAATCCCCTTCCCTTATCCCTTTTTTTTTCACCCATTATCTCTCTCTCTTTGGGCAATGTACCTTCTTTTCATCCTTGTTTGTTTCCTGTTCCTCTTTATTTTCTGGTCCTTTCTCTTAATTCCCTTTTTTCCCATTCTTATTCCCCTCCTTTTCTCATTCCAATTATTAAACTTTTCTCTTTCCCTCCTTTGATTTTTCTTTTGCACTTCCTTTTTCTGCTTTTTCCCTCTCTCTTTAACCATTTTCCGAACCATTCTCCCTTTTATCATCCCATCAGACCACAATTTTTTAATTCTAATTCCCTTTCCCCCCTGCTGAAATAATTGTTGTTCGTTGTGGTCTTCTAACTTTGCTTCTTCTTTATAGAACTCCTCCCCCTCTGGTTCATTGTGTTCTTGTGTATGCTGAGTCACCATTTCCAATTTCTGTAGTATATAATTACACATTTCAGGTTTAATTTTTATCATGTCCTTTGTATCTTTCATGTCTGATCTTATGTCTTGCAAGTCCAGTCTTATATCAACAAACAGCTCCTCCATTAAATCTTCTCTCTTCCTTAATAGTTGAAATCCTCTTCTTTAATAGATATATTTAGTCCCAGAGTCCAGTAAATTATTTCAGCCAATATCTTTTGAGTTTATTTTCAACAATTCATACTCTTGAGTCTTTATTTCGGATCTTCTAATTGGGCCTTTCCCAACTGTTTCCCAAATTACTGGGTGGTTCTATGACAATATTAAAGTTCCTTTTATTTTCTTTTAAGTTCCAAAGTTCAAACTCTCAAAAAGACCAGACACTCTTTTTAAAACATACTAAAGTTTTCCTGTACCATCAGGAAAAGAGTCAAGACTCTTGAGTCTTTTTCTGTTTAACTTTCTTTGTTGAATATAATATTTTTATTAAGGTCACTAATTTCAATCATTAGCTATTATTTCTTTTCAACACACTCAATTCCAGCATTTAGTTATGCCCTTTAAGTGCCCAAAGTTCAATACATATCCAGTTTGATTTCTAAACCTTTGTTGTGTTAAAGTATTTTCCTTTAAAATTATCTTCCAAATTAATCCAATACAATAATCCAATCCAAATTGATAAAATCCAATTTCTTCCTCACTTTCTCTGGTTGCCGCTTCCACACACTTTCCTCCAGAATAACCCTTTAATTTGATACCAGGGTACCTCAAAAGCGAGGTCCTTTGCCTGGTTCACACTCTGCTCACTACTTCTTTGCTCCAGCACAAAACTTAGTTTCCCAGAGTATTCTTCATCTTTGTGGTGGCCATTTTGGGACCACCACTGCAACTTGCCTTTGGGAAGGATTTTCCTGTCAGGGAGGGGAGAGTTGCAGCTCCCCTCGACCCTCCAGGCAATTTCTCCCTTCTTCACCACCTCACCAAGGTGGCTCACTCCGGTCCCGATCGGGACCCTCCAGCAAGTGAGCTCGGGTGAAACCACACACAATCGCAGATTGCTCACTGACCCCGATGAGGAACAAACCGGAAGTCCAGGCTGAGTCAACCTTGAGCCTAGTGTGACTTGATCTGCCAAATTGCAGGCAGCCAGCGGGCAGCAGAAGTAGCCTGCAGTACTGCATTCTAACCACTGCACCACCGCATAAAACATGAACATGACTCGTTCTTGACCAAGTCTTAGGCAGATCCTGTTCATCACCTGGAGAATTTGGGGGGGGGGGAGTTGAAACTCTGATACCTATAATTCCAGCTTCAACTTTAGAATTTTTATTTTGTAAACACAAATTACAAGTTTGGGGTTTTAAAAAGTCATTGGTTCCATTGTGTTCTCTGCTCTCTAATTGGCTTCTATCTGTGATTAGTGGACCCTGTAAGTCTGATAAAAACACTTAATAAAACTCATAAGCCTGAAGTCATACTCTTAGCACAGACAATGTTACAATAACCTCAGATAAAGGGAGTGGATTTTTGATAATTCTTTCATTTCCATGTTTAACTCTATTTGCTTCCCAGCCCTTAAGGGGGGGGGGGGGACATCCAGGAAGCATAGGAGGAACTAACAAAAACTTTTCCATAAGTGGGAATCTTTCAACATCAAATATATTTTTAGGAAATCAGTGCACATTTGGATTTGTATTATTATATTTTTATTATTTATTTGTTCACCTGTTTTTCATTTGTATTATAAATGTAAACCATAAAATAATTTGAACCCAAAATCTCTGCTCACAAAATGGGCTTTGCCCATGATTATTTCCCCACAGTTTATTTTGATTCATAAAAGCTTTTCCTATGGGTTTGAGGAGGATGCTTGAGACAACCCCAAAAGGTTGTATGGGAAGCAAGGGTGCTGTCGAAAAGAGAAATAGTAAAAGAAAGATCAGTGTATGGCAGCTCACACAAGGCTCAGGAAAGGCATTTCGAGCAATACAGGAGTACCATTATACTCACACTGCATACTGAAATACTGTGGGCAGGGTGAGAAATACCTTGTGGGGTCTGAATCCGAATCAATAAAATCAACTCCACTATTGGTTTTACTTAAGTCAGTGTAATACAGCTTGATTATGTGCTTTGTGGGGTGCATATTTGTTTCTATACAAGTAGTGTATTAAGTATTTTTTAAAAATTATGGCTATATTCTGTCATTATGTCCATATGGCACTCAATAAAGCATAAAGATATTTAAAATATTTAAAAAGTAATTTTAACTAATTAAAATTGAACATGCCTGACTCATAGGAAGGTATAACTGCTATTCCAAAACTGGAAAAAGTGGAGACTGAGCTAAATTCCTTGGTGCAGCATGGATGTTGGGTAGGGAAGGGTCTTTCCCACATGTATAACAAGATCTCAGAGAGTAAGAGTGTCAGAAGAGAGCCTGTTATCCTGATTTAATAGGTTAGGCATTAAATAAAATCTGATATAACAGATTAGGTCACAGGTAATCAGGGAATTTTTTTTTGTTGTTTAGGGCGTCAAACTTGATTTCATTGAGGGCCACATCAGGATTGTGTTTGACCTTGGAGGGCTGGGTAGGTGTGGCTGGGGTGGGCATGGCCAGCTCAACATCACTCATGGGGGGCACCTGTGGTAGCCTGGGTGAGGCTGGGGGATCCATTGTCTCCAGCAAAGGAAGGTGAGACCAGGGAGAACACCAAACCCTTGTTCTCCAGAGGAGTCTTACTGTCTGCTGGTGGCCAAGGGCTAAGGTAGGACTTTCCTTCCTTCCTTCCTTCCTTCCTTCCTTCCTTCCTTCCTTCCTTCCTTCCTTCCTT
>BLBF01000022.1:24848951-24868006 GCA_015471245.1 Laticauda colubrina | reverse complement strand
ATGTCAAAAGAGTTTTGTGGCTCCCCTTCTCTGCCCTAATCTGGCTGGGTGGGCGTGGCTGAGTGGGTCACGTGACTGAACTTGACGACAAGTTGGCCACGTCCACCCAGATTTTGTGGCTTCTGGTGTTTCCTTTTGTGGGAAAAAGGTCCAAATGGCTCTTGAGCATTTAAGGTTGCAGACCCCTGACCTAGAGGGTTCAATACAAAATGCTACTTTGTTTTGGAAAGACATCTATATATTCAATGAATTAGTTATCATTTATTCCTAACTCAATTCACTCTTTTTGATTTTAAAAAGCTGCATCAAATGGGGCTATGCCCTCCTGGGGATGTAGCTCTAAACTACTATTCATCATAAATTTACCAAACATTTGAAAGTTACTAAGTCAAGGTTCCAAAATTAAGGAGTTTCTTTCCCGAAGCTTCGAAACTTTATGTAGCAGGATACAAAAATTTATGTTTGATCAGCTATTTTTCTCTTTTCTTTCAAAATTCAAAAGTCTGCTTATCCACAGGTAGTGTTACATATATACAGAATATATTTTCAAAAGTGGTGGGGAAGCAGAACCCAATTTGGCAATGCATTTTGGAACCTATTTTTTTTGCTTATCTGAGAGTATATGCAGTATTACATACCAAATTACTTTGCACTTGCTACTACATAAAGAAAATCTACTACAATATCTTATATTTATTAATGTAAGAACAACTAATCTGATACTTTCCTAAAGCATTCAATTGTAACTTCCCCTAATTCCTTATGGCTAGCCACATTGGTCGAGGCTGATGGAAGCAGAGGAATAGTCTTAAATCAACTAAACACAAGATTCAATTTTTAAGGTTAAAATAATGATACTTTGCTTTTAAGATCAAACTGCCATCTACAAATGTTTTAAGTCAGTGGTCCCCAACCTTTTTTGTACCAGGGACCAGTTTCATGCAGAAACACTTTTTCAAGGACCGGCAAAATCAATTCTTCCCCAATAGTAAAGGGCTTCTTAGCTTGAGCTAACATAAAATATTTTAATCACGATTATTCATTCTTTGCGGCCCGGTACAAAATGATCCACGGACCGGTATCGGTCCAGGGCCCGGTGGTTGGGGACCCCTGTTTTAAGTTACCTGCTCTTTCACTTTTACAGGTTTAAGTGCACATTTATTGGAATAATGATAAGAAACTAAAAGATTAAACCCATTTCTATTTGAAATGTTTATTGTACTACACAAAAGGAACAGTGAAGGAGTACAGATGTTGTACGATGAATTGTTTTTTAAAAAACAATATAAGTTAAACCAAAACACTTATATGCCAGTGTTAAATGTGCCAATCCTTCTGTAATCTGTTAGAAGTACACCCAGTCTGAAATGTCTGGTTTGAATGTTCTTTCTGAATGCAGAATGCTCAACAAGGATACCGATCTGGGACTCGTTTCCTGAAAGAAGCAGAACTGAGTATAAGAAAATGCCACAGGACAGAAAAGTATTTCTCTATTCAAAATAGCAAGAGCACTTAGATTTATATACCACCCCATAGTGCTTTACAGCACTCTCTGGGCAGTTTATGTCAATATATTGCCCCGACAATCTGGGTCTCATTTTACAGACCTCAGAAGAATGGAAAATTGAGTTAATCTTGATACTCGTCAGGATTGAATTCTAGGGTGCAGGAAGAGTTTGACTGCGAAACTGCATTTTAACCACTGTACCACCAATTAATTATAAATGGTAAATCTCGATTTAAGTAGCTTTAGCTCATATAACCTAGTAACAGTGAATCATAAAATACTCAAGCTATTTGTGCAATATTTAAACTGAAAAACAGGGGTAGATAATGAAAAATATAGATGTCCCATTCATGCATCTCTTCCAACTGTATATTACCAAATGAGAATAATTTTTGCCCTTTTTAAACCACAATCAACAATATATTGAGTCTCCACAGATACTGTGGAGACAACTATGTCTCAACTCTTCCCAAAAGTCAATGATTTCCATCTATGGTGATTTCTGTCTATCCCTGGTGATATCTCTGCCTATTCCTGTTGCCTGAGATCAAGATAGTAATTACGAAAAAAAAAACCATTCTGCTCAAAATCCTGTCCACCCATTGCAAAATATTTGATATTCAATTAGCTCATTCCCTCACAAGTGCTGAAAAGTTACATTTTACCTTGGTGCCGCCTTAATGATGTCATCAACACGGAGAATGACTTCTGCTGCTTCAGCAGCACTTAACAAAACCTGACGTTTCACTTGAAAGCTTTCAACGACTCCTAGACTTGCCATGTCTGCAATAGCAGCTTCTTTCATATCTTCAAGAAATTACAGGGAATTATTGACTTTTTCATTTTTGTTTCTGTTGCGGTTTTCAACTACAAACTATGGTTTATTAAAGTCATCCATATTATAAGCTTGTGGATTAGATTAGTTGGTGACCTGGAAAGGGAGAGCTCAGATGTCCATTTATATCTGAGGAATGTTTCTGAGTACACAATCAGCCCAGGACTGAGATTTTATCAGAGATATTTGAAGCTTTATATTAAATTTCCATATTTTATTTAGGCATGGCTACATTTTCTAGGCCTATATTAAGCCAAAGTTCAAAACACATAGAAGAAACTCAGGTTGTGCTTGTAATTAGTATTAGAACTGAACTCACAATATTTTCCAATAAAAGTTCTAAGTAAGGGGAGACAGAGAAAGAATATTTTATCAATTTTGTAAAAACTGCAGTTTATCAGCAGATACCTACTGGATTTTTTCCCCACTCATGCACTAAGATTTTATTAAAAACATGAACTTACCAAGTCCATAGGTATTCTTCCCTTCACTGTGGGCAGCTCGAAGTTGGGAAACCAAATCTGCACTATCATACCCAGCATTTTCAGCTATGATAGTTGGGAGCTACAAAGATAGGCATTTATTAAAGAACTATTTGAGATCAGTACCAAATAATCAACAAAAATAAGATACCATGCAACAAATCTCAATAATATTCATTCACATTTAAGTATTTTCAATTACAGCGAGAATGCTAACTGGGGGACAGGGTCAATTATAACATTATTCCATTTCTAGACCTATTTCTTTTAATTGGGCCTTTTACATTGTATGCTGTATATTATTTGGATGGCTACCTCGAAGAGAAATAGTTCAGAATATTAATCAGTATCTTTTTTTCAAGACTCATGGAACAAGTAACTTATCCCATAAAAATGCATAAGGATTTCTCCCAAGAGTTAAAACACTCAAAAGGTTAGCTGCTGGTTTTTTCCATATTGTTTAGCTTTATATGTTTACTTCTAATACAATTAACTGGAGAGGAGCTTACCGTACTTAGAGCCTTAGCAAAAGACTCCATTGCTAACGATTCTTTGCCAGGGGTTCTTTTTGCAAGCTCCCACACTGCATTAGCCATTAACATCTCTGAACAGCCTGAAAATTTGAAAAACCAAATCTTAGCCAATGTAAGTAAATACATAATCTTTGCATTGAAGAAAATGTAGATTTCAAAGTTTGAATACTCACCTCCACCATACACAGTTCTAGTATCTTTGACTGTCTGGGCAAGAACACAAAGTGCATCATGCAGTGATCTTTCAGCCTCATCTATGATTTGCTGTGTTGCACCACGTAAGACTACGGTGCAAGCTTCACCTAAGAATCAAAAAAGTGAAAAATGTGTAAATTTAAATTTAAAGTCTTAGATTATTAGCGGATACATAATTACCAACTCTACTGTACCTGCTAGATCAGAAATACAACATGTATGTTATACTTATGGATCATCAATGTGAATTCATGGGGTCTCCTCACATATGGTCAGCTATTACTTTTACATTCTCCTGCTTTCCCTTATTTTCGTCTGGTCAATGCACAGTACAAGTAATGCTAATAATTTATAAATAATTGGATTAGGATTCTTGTGTCCAACATTTAGTAGGATACGAATAACTGGAGAATAGGATTGCTCAATCAACCTTACCCATAGCAACTCCAGAGAAATGAATAAGTTTATCTTCACCAATCATGACCTCTTCAATTAGCTTGCAGCTTCCTAGCTTTACTAGTTCTGGGTGATCAAAAGTTGAAGCAATTTCACCACCTAAAAAAATAAAGTTCATATAAATCATTTTCACTTGCATAATAGTTTCAGAGATGGACCATTTATCTTCCCAAATTGCTAAAATAAAGCAAAAATGTGTTCTCTTCCAAAGTACCTCTTATAGTTTTATGAAGAAATGGCTATTATATTGCTACTTGACAACAAATTGTTATGAACAAATCATTTTCTATCCAAGAGAATAGAAAAATATTAAAATCCCATTGATTATTTGACACTGTCCAGCACCTTCTTTCATGCATCAATAGATTTGTTTTTACAACTTGAAGACCAATTTTTTAAAATGCAGAACTATAGAATTTCTCTGAAGACTATCAAGAGAAATCAACAAGAAATAATGCTAAAAGAAAATTGTCATCCAAAACAACCGAGAGTCAAGAAGCTTTTGCACAAGGGAAAGACATTTTGATTTATGGGAAAAGAAGACGCCCAATCTCTTACTCACCCATCCATAGCTTCCATTCCCTGCATAACATACCTTTAAGTATTCTTAAGCTTCAGGAATTTTTTCTGTAGAAATTAGGAAATAATCTAAAATTTTTGTTTTTACTTTCTCTATCCCATTTCCTCCAACTAAACTGAAAATATTTCAAGAGTAAATAGTGAAAATCAACACTAATTTGTACAACAGATTATGCTTTACTTACCTGTCACAAGAGCTAGACGTTCAACTCCAGCAAAATCTGCATGCTCAATTGCCATAACTCCAGCAGCAGCAAACATTTGTTCTGGGTAATTATAGATCAACTGCCTATAATGGAAGCATATAGCATTCCTAATCACATGGGAACAGTGATTATTCTCCAACTGTTATATCCTAAAAACCTTCTTCATGCACACAAAAACACAATAGATAATCCAATGCAATATCCAATATGGGAATAAAAGTCTGATAATTCTAATTCACAATGCCTGGAAATTGTCAGTTTTAATTCAATATTTCTGAAGGACAGTTGATTAAAAAACCAGGTTTTCAAATTCAAAGTGGTCTGGACTTGACAAGACTGACAAAAGAGACCATCAGCAAGAGAATCAAAAAGTTGTGGCCCAAAATAGGTGCATGCAAACACTACATTTCAAAATGCACAACTCCAAATAAAAAACATTCCTAAAATTGTTTCCAAATTGTCTGCTACCAAATTAATATTTGGTAATTCATCAGGCATTTTTCTGCACTCAACTGAATGAGGACAATCATTAGGGATCAGGCAAATTGTCAGTATGTCAAGTCCTTGTAAGGAAAAACAACTCTATTATTCATAAGCAACTAATGATCCTATATGCATAGAAATTATCATTTATGGCCCCCCAGACATACTTATAAAGTTTCGATTGGAAGAATAGGAATGCTCAGTAGCTGGAAAAACATGTGAACTATTAATTGTTTACTGATTGATCAATAAAATTAAGAACAATGGTTTGTTGGATATCTATGTAATATACTTTAGAATATAAGCACAAGTTATAAATATTAATATGAGACAGAAAATCAATGCACAAAAAGCATCATCCACAGGGAGAGGGAAGTATCAAAACAGACATGACAGATACAATGTTACAATGCAAGCTCAACTCATATATACATACAAAAGAGGTGAGGCTTGGGTGCAATATTATGCCTACCATCATATCTAATTTGAAACTGTCTAGTAAAGCTTCTTGGGACACAATCTAACTACTGTTATACATCAGAGTAATACAGCTGTTTCAAAAGTGTTCTAGTGAACAGAAGGTTCTTTCTGTCTTCATTTCCAATGCAATCAGCATTTCCTCTGGGCAAAACAAGCAGGGATGCAAACTCCATTGATTCCCCTTTCAGTAACTCCTCCAAATACCTAGGTATTCTCATCCTAAGAACTATAAAGGGAAGATAAACAATTTCTCTACTTTTATCTAAGTGGGAACATTCTGAGCATTAAATCTAGTTGGAGATATAAGTAGTGAAACTGAAACTCTAAATCAGTGTTTCTCAATCTCAGCAATTTTAAAATGTGGACTAGAATTACCCAGCTAATATGTCTGTACATCTTAAAATTACTGAGATCAACAAAACCTGCTCTAAATCATGCCAGTGATGTACAGTGGATACAAAAGTCTGCATACCTATGATAGAATGCCAGGTTTTTGAGATGTAAAAAAATTAGATCAAAATACATCACTTCAGAATTTTTTCCACCTTTGATACAGTGGTACCTTAGTATTCAACTGCTTTGAAACTTACTGCATTTGGTACTCAACATATTTTGAAACAAGCATTTTGTTTCAGTATTATTTATTATTTATTCATCGGTGTTGGCTGCCTTGTGACTCATTACATTATTTCTAGTGGGAAAAATTATTTGGCATTCCTAGTTTCTGGTACTCACCACGCCTCCCAGAACCAAATTAACAGTGAGTGCTAAGGTAACACTGTATAACTTATAAGTTCTTTAATTTAATTGAAAATCAAACTGAAATCTTTTAGGGGGGAAAATAACAAAAAATGTACAACATGGTTGTATGAGTATATGATACTTAAGACACTTCGTTGAAGCACTTTCTATTCTTATGGTAGAATTACGTCTTTTGGGATAGGACCTTATCGACATGGCACACCTTGCCTTGGGAATTTTTGCCCTCTCTTTGCAAATGCACTCCAAATTTGTCAGACTGTCAGGGCTGTCCTGCACACAGCCCTCTTCAGGTCACCCCATAGATTTCCAATTGGATTCAGGTCCATGTTCTGGTGAGGTCATTCTTTTGTTGGAGATATGCATTGGGTCGTTGTCATAGTAAAAGTTGAAATGCCTCATCTTCAGCATTTTAGCAGAGGCCTAGATGTTTTTGCCAAACGTGACTGATATTTGGAACTGCTCATGATTCCTTCCACTAAAGCCTCAGTTCCAAGCTGAAGAAAAAGAGCCCCAAAGCATAATGCTACCATCGTGCTTCATAGTGGATTCTGTGTATTTTTAATGTGCAGTGTTGTTTTTGCACAAAACATACCTTGCAGAATCATGACCAAAAAGCTCAAACATAATCTCATCATACAAGAATATATTTTCCAGATGCTTTTGTCAAACTTGATATATTTACAAAATGAACTTGGGTGTTTTTATCGTAAGAAAAATCTTCCATCTTGCCACCCTATCCCAGAGCCCAGACATATGAAGAATATGGGAGTAGATACCAGTACTTGCCAAACATTCCTGCATCTTCTTTAATGTTGCTATAGGTCTCTTGGACCATTTTTCTTCTTTTTTCATACATTTTGGAGGGACATCCAATTCTTGACAATATGGGTAGTGCCCATATTTTTTTCACTTTATAATTATCTTCACTGTGCTCCATGGTATACCCAATGCCCTGGAATTTTTTTGTACTCTACTCCTGACAGACACCTTCTAACAATGAGCTCCCTTTGATGCTTTGTAAGCTCTTTGCAGACTATGGCTTTTGCTGTAATATGCAACTTAATAAATGTCAGAAAAATCCTACTAGAGCAGTTGGCAAAATACATACCTGTTGATAAAACAGTTTATTCCATGCTTTAGAATACGCTCAACCTTCTCCTTCATTTTCTCCTTTTCTGCTTGTTCTATTTCTGCTACCTTTGCTGTGGAATCCACTCTTACACGGGAGCCAAATATCTACATCAAATGAATACAATAGTTATATTAACTAAAATGTCAATTGTTTCAATTACATTAAATGTATTATGAAATCCACTTACCTTAATTTTATCAGTATCCATGCCAGTATTGGCAATAAGTATCTTTGCATTTTCAATTCTTTTGGGCTGATTAACTCCAATTTTTTTATCCAACAGAAAACCTGAAAATAGTTTGCAGGATAAAACAATAAACAATTAAGGGAATTGTTTTAAATCTGTATGCTATTACAATTCTCATGTGTTTGATATTTAATAATCTTCAATTGAGCAAAACAGTGCATCATACGACAAAACCTCAAATGGGCTAACCTACAGAATGGTGAGACCCATAGACCCATTTCCTAAGGGAATGAAATCTGAGAATGTTTTGTCATTTCAGTGCCACTGCTGTTCAGCACTACCACAGTGCTGCCTCGATTATGGCTCAATTTCAACATTCCCTGATAGCTTACTACAAGTTACTGGGGAATCCAGAAGGAACTGATAAGATTACTGATGCTCCTTCTCACCTTCCCACCAGCAAAGACCTTGCTTGTGGAAAGCTCACAGGGAGAAAGTCAATGAAGAAATGGTGTTCCCTCTGCCACTCCATCTATACCCACACCTTGCTGGCCATTCAGTCCTCTGCACTTACACCTTGCCATCCACTTGCAATCCCTTGCTCCTTTCTCCTTAACTTACCTGCTGGAAGGGAGAAAAATGAAGCAAGAGAAGGATAGAATGAAAAGAAAGGAAGATTTTTTGACATTCACTGCCAGCTTCCCATAAGCAAACTCAACAGAGAAGTTGCCAGGAAGCCAGAAGTCACTCCTGCTCCCACCGATATTTTGCTCATCCACAGGCATACTGTTTCTTTGTTTAGATAAGGTAATATCTCTGAAATTTACTCATTTGGAAAATTTATATTGCGGCTTATTTGCTCATGGTGACTTACAGGAAATATAAATCACGGGTATTCTAGAGTTTGATAAAATTGCAGCTTCATTTTCTCATTATACAGTACATCCTATATAATGCCTTCCAAGAGCGTTGTATGTCATATGTAAGAGTTTCGAAAAGCCAAATCTGCAGCAATGGAAACTCAAATATCCATTTTTGATACAGTTTTAAGAAAAGCCCAGTATACATGATTCCAAATCATACATAAACTGAGAAATACAATAAATAAGAGAAAATTAAAATTATACAAAATTATATATTAAGGATCCCTCAAGAATTTGCTTTTACATTTTTACATTTTATCAAATAATATTGCTATGCTGTTTCATTAGTTAACTGGAACTTTTAACAATAATCTTTCTACTCAAGTCTGCAATAAGCACTGCCATTTATATTGCAGATACATGTTGCTCTATTCATACAGCTAATCAAAACCACAGTCAGCAATACAATACCTTCATCCAAATAAGAGTCTATGAGACTTCCTCCTAACTTCTTGATGACATGAATAGCTTCTAAGTTTCCAGATCCTTTCAGCCTAAGGACCGCATCAACAGCAAGTTTTGCAAAATGATCTTTATGATGAGTAAGCAGTTTTGAAGATAGTGTTGTTTCTGCGATGTTCATTAAATCTTTATGAAATTTGGCTTCATTTTTACTGAAAAACAGAAGAAAAAAACGATCAGGACCACTAGCAAAAAATTACTTTTTAGCTCCAAGCCTTTCTACAAGATCTATATGTAAACAGGGAAATCTCATTCTTTTTCCAAAACTATATTCATATCACTAATTGTTTTTAGAAGGAAAAAAATAGCATTTTAAAACAGGGAACGAATAGCAAGAAATCCCACAATAATTTTTAGAATTCCAATAGATACCTGCTCATTCTTGCACTTCAAAGAGATTTAAATAAATTGCTTACAGAAATAACTGAATTCACTAACAAGATATTGTTCCCTAAGGATGAACTTTGCAGTATTGAATATCTACAACACCAAATGTTACACAGGATCTATTCATCTACATATACTTATTTATTGTATTTAACAGTATAGTAAATTGTTGCATCCTGGAAGAGACCACTTTCCCAACTCTTAATATTTCCAAATATTGAACAATCTTCTAGAGAACAAAAACATTCAGAAAATATCCACTCTACATTGTAAAATAAAAGTTTATAACGCATTGAAGAATGAAATATATAGGACGAGGAAAATGGTAGCTTGCATCTGATTTATGCTTGTATTAGTTTCCACAGGTATATATACTATACAGAATTCTGACATTCAGTGTAATTTGTTAGGTTACAGTAAGTATCAGTAAGTATCCTTTGTTTCAAATCTTTCCATAAGCAAAAGAAATTAAGTTGTAAGCATTATTTTCTATAACCCTTTCTTATTAGTCATAATTTTGACTTCAAGCTTCATACAACATGACCTTTCCTGTGGCTATACTAACCCATTATCCACAGCTGACTTCACCAAGGCTTCTCTGGCTGCTCTTGTGGCTTCTCTCCAACCAGCAATAATGGTCTGAGGATGGATTTTCCTTGCAATCAATAGTTCTGCCTCCTATTAATCAAATATATTAGTATAGTTTTGTTTCCATCCTGAACTTATGCAAACATATCAATTATTTCTCAATTCTATTGAAATATAAACATACATACATACATACATACATACATACATGTGCTGTTCAGCTTCCTTCGGGTATTATCTCACGTCATTGTAATGCTTTTAAAGTTGTAGCAACGTTTCAGCAGAATCTCATCTGCCATCATCAGGCTTCTGTTTGATGGCAGATGAGATTCTGCTGAAACGTTGCTACAACTTTAAAAGCACTACAATGACGTGGGATAATACCCGAAGGAAGCTGAACAGCACACATGTAAGTACCCGCGAAAACTTAAAAACAAACATACATACATACATACATACATACATACATACATACATAAATAGTTTTCTCATTTGGTACATTTCAAAAATTATACTGAAATTATAATTTATATAATTGATAGCATCTATCTTTAATACTATAATTGATAGCATCTATCTTTATAACATAATTTCCAATATAATATAAAAATCAGCACTACCATTTTTTTTTCAATGATTTCTTCTTAGATTATATAGTCCGTTATGAATTGTTTAGCAGCCAACAGTTTTTTTACATTTAAATCTCAATGATTTAGGAGCTATTTTTGAATAAATGTTGAAAATAGGCGTCTCAATAGTTTTATTTTTTTAATTAAAAACAAAGATATAACAACTTACTCTTAGCAATTCAGCTGCCAGAACAGTTACTGAAGTAGTTCCATCACCAACTTCATCATCTTGAACCTTGGACATATCTGTAGAAATAGTATTTTATAATTAATAGTTCCCATTTGTTACCTCTCCAGGATTACACAGTGCTTTTCATTAAAATCCTTACGATTTATATGGACTGTTTCCTAGTATGATTTGATTGCTTATTGTACTCTATGACTATCATTAAGTGTTGTACCTTATGATTCTTGACTCTTGACAAATGCATCTTTTCTCTTATGTATATTGAGAGCATTTGCACCAAGACAAATTCCTTGTGTGTCCAACCACACTTGGCCAATAAAGAATTCTATTCTGTTCTGTTCTATCCTATAAGGAAAAGCACAAAAGTGTTTCCAATTCTTTAATGCGCAAACACATTTGCCCTTGGGCCTTGCTACAGTTGTGTAGAATAGCAGCATGATTCTCGGTGAAGCTGCTTTTAGGGAACTGAAGTTAAATGTTACATTTACTCCAAAGCACTTTTGAATCCAGCACTCCGCAGAGTTTCACTGTTCAGATTATAGAAATGTCACACATAAGCAAAGCTATGCAGACTGTTGAATCCCATAAGGATAGATGAGGTCTCCACCAATTTGCTTTTGACAGGCAAGATGTAACCTCAGCTTTTCTTGGCAAATAATTATATTTGTCTGGGAGTACAAAATCAGCTCAGAGTAAGCTGATAAAGCCAAACTACAGCTATAGATATTTTAATCAAAAGTACAACACACATACTGTACATTTTACCAAACATATATTTATTTATACATATAATTAATGAATAATTTATAATTTTAAAAAAATATCTGAATAATATATTTAAACATACATACCAACCAAAACTTTAGCTGCAGGATTATCAATGCCAATTGATTTTAAGATTGTTGCCCCATCATTTGTCACTGTCACTGTCCCCTCTCTTCCAGTAGTCAGAAGAATCTTGTCCTGCAAGTTACAAATTTGTGATTATAAAGCACCAGATTCAAAATATTAACAATGACGGAAAGTACTCTGACAGAATCTTACCATGCCTTTAGGCCCCAAAGTGCTTTTAACAAGGTCCCCAATGGCAATAGCTCCAACAAAAGAGGACTGTAATAGAAAGTCAATAAACATAATTTATTTCAGCTTGGATTCAGGGTTCCAAAAATAAAAAAATATACTTCAACTTTAACATAGCTAGTTATTAGAGTAAATCAATGACAGACTTACTAAACGAGCGGTTTCGGCTTTTTCTTCATCAGCACCAGCCTTGAAGATGTTCACAGGTGCAAGTGACATGGCTGCCTGAATAAGTTATTGGGATATATAAACCACATTGAATAAAGTAACTTACAATGCACGTCAACAGGAACTCCTGTATTTTTTAATATGTGAGTGTTACAGCACATAAGCACTTTAATGTTATAAAAATTATTAAAACAAAATTATATAAAAAAAGTTAATTTTTGGACTTCAATTAGGTTAAATATATTAGAACACAATCTCAATTTATCACCATGCATAAGTTCAGTTTTTAAATTTATATTTACCATACATTCATAATATTAGCCATGTTGTTTCTCAGTTATTTATACCTTGAATATATTGTTTGTTTTGGAGACAGGGTAAAAGTGATTTAAAAAAAAAAAAAAAAAAGACTAGCGGTAACAACATGAAATTATTGAATAAATGTAACAGGAGTAAATTTCCAAGAAAATTAAACCTCTGAAAAAGATTGCTCTGACAGAAAGAGTGGGCTTTTCCATGGAAACAAGTTTATGCAGACAGTGCTAGGGAATCAAACTCTACTGCATTGGACAGTTGAAATCCAGCTTTCTCGACTGTAACAACTACAGAGGCGATGCTCAATTTTACGTCACTTACTGGTACTATGGGAATCGTTAAAAAAAAAATTCTCAGGAAACAGACGATATTCGCATTACATTTTGAAATTACATCTCAAGTGAAGGAAAGAAATTCGCTTCCTCGCTTCGGTGGAGAACATTAGGAGGAGTTGAGGGGAAGAGGCTCTCGGTCCGCTTTCCCCAATACTTCTGGAATATGCCATCTGCCATTCCCATGGTACCGGGCCTGCATGGTACCGGGCCTGCATGGTACCGAGTCTCACCGGCTGGGAATGATGAGAGTTGAATCTTGCTGAGGAGAAATTCCAACTCACGGCCCTAACACTCCCCCCCTCAGCTCACCCAGCCGAGTCCGCTGCGAGCAGTTCTGGAACGTTCCATCTCCCCGCCCGCCAAAATGGCCTAAGAGCCTCACGGAGAAGGCGCTGCGACCTCATGCGCTGCCGTGAAAAACCCCTCAGGGCCGCGCCAAAGCTCACCATAGCGACGATGCTCTGAAGGCTCGAATCTCTCCAGCCGCCTCGTGTCCGGGGAGAAAGCCACCCGCTCGTGCCCACGATCCGAAGAGCGCCGGAAATGACCGAAAGCGCCCCCACCTCGCCGCCGGATGAGAAAGTGGCATGTCGGGAGATGTAGTTCTTACGGTCTGCATTCACGCCTCGACTAAACCATAGGCTATTTCTGATTTCTCAACAGCGTCTTCGTTGACGGTAGTGCGACCGCTACGTTTTGCAACGCGGTGCAGGCGACCCCAGCCGCTACAAATTAGTATTTTAGTTTCTCACAGCACCGAAAAGAAGCATCAGAAGTCCGTATTAGTTCGTTTAGAAAAAGGGGGGAAAGTCCAGTGTGTGAAATTCACGCTGTTGTACACATAAAAAGCTATACATATATATGTTCAGCTCTCCTTGGTTTTACTCCATGCTTAGGTTCGTGATATGTGCTGAGCCATAAACAAGTCAAAGCATATTGTGTTTAATGTATTTCAATCTCTGGAATAAGCAATACAAATATGAAACCTGTGAAACCTGGGTCTTCTTTTGTTGCCCTGCACAGGAGAACGGAGCTGGAAATCAGGTTATTGGGGTGGGGAGAGAATGGGGATTTTACAGTATCCATCCCCTGCCACGCCCACAGAACCGGTAATAAAAATGCTTGAATGCCACCACTGATGCATAAGTCTGAGACCTAAACATACTTGGTCAATTATTATTTTTTAAATGTTAACAAAGATTGTTAATGTACCATGACAGAAGCAATGATGAGATAGCATATAAACACAGCTGTTATCATCTAAAATTTAACTTAAGAGTGAAAGCCAGTATCTCTATTGTTCTTATTCTTTCTTCTTGTCATCTACTGTTATTCGCTTTTTCATTTCTGGTCCAAATGAAGGTCAGAATAGTAATAGAAATACAAGTAATGGCCCTCAGGCTGCATCAGTTACAGGTCCAGAAAGTAAATGCTATCCCCAAAGTACTTTTTCAGACTTTCTTTGTTTTTCCTTGAAGATGTTTTGCTTCTCATCTAAGAAGTTCCTTTTCTTGGATGAGAAGCAAAATGTCTTCAACAAAAAATAAAGAAAGTCCATTTGCCTGTTATAAGAAAAATCAAGTTCAATTCCAAGCCAGGAGAAAGATGCCGGAAATAAAATAGAGGCAGGCTGCAGGGAAGAAAGTCTGTTTATTTGGTAGCTGGAAACTGGTGACAGTGGCATGCTTCTGGGTTGGCTGACAAAATGGGATTGAGAGTAGGTGGGCTTTGATCCATTCTTTGAGGCTTTGTGATTAAGATGCCTGTTCCTACGCAAGAATACGTCCTTCAATATTTTAATGGCTGTTGTTGGATTCCTATGGGGTCATGTAGGAGTATGGCTGGCTCTACAGGCAGAAGAGGAAATGCAAATTCTAGGTGTTTGTTTGTTTGTGCTTGTCAGTTTGGACTCCTTGCCTATTGTGTTGCTTATTTAGGGTTTCTGGCTGCTCTTTGCTTATGAATAGATTGACTCAGTCTTTCTGAATGGATACAAAATCTCCATTGTGAAAGACCAACCTCTTCAAGTTTCTGCTTGAGGCTGTTTTCCTATGGCAAGAAGACTGGGGCTGCTTTTTGCCTTTGTTAAGATTTTTCTCCTCTTCTCCTTCATCCTGCTTCTTTTTAATATTAAGAATAAATAATACTTTAATTTGGGGGAGGGCCTTCCTACATGCCTTTTGGAAAAGCACCTCTGTGACAACCATAATCTAGATGACTGAGAATCTCCATAGTCAAAGAAAGTATTATATATTATATTATTATATATTATATACATTCTCTGATTCAACACATAAATTTGATCATTGTTTTATAAAGTCATCTTCAGAGAGCCTTGGTGGTGCAGTGGTTAGAGTGCAGTGTTGCAAACTTCTACTGTCAACCAGCTGCCTGCAATTTGGCAGATCGAATCCCACCAGGTTCAAGGTTGACTCAGCCTTCTGAGGTGGGTGAAATGAGGACCCAGGTTATTGGGGAGAATATGCTGACTCTGTAAACAACTTAGAGAGGGCTGCAAAACACTATAAAGCAGTATATAAGTCTAAATGCTATTGCTATTGCTAAGTGCTATTAATGTAATATGGTAGTCCAATCAATTTAATTAAAGGCATAATTAGGACCAGTTGAATGACTTATTAAACAATCAGGGTTAATTTGGCTCAGACATTTGTCTACTTATCACTGTAGATCGTCCACAAATAGTAAGGGTTGGGTCCTTTACATCTTCCACCCTGAAGCTCAGGGCTGTATGCTCAGCCCCTACCTGTACCCATTGTATGCACATGACTGCATATCCTCAAATCCATCGAACTTCATTATAAAGTTTGCAGATGACATGACAATGCTGGGGTTTATAACTGGAGGAGACAAATCAGCATATAGGGAAGAAGTCCAAAATGGTATCCACATGGTGTTCAAAACAACAACTTACATCTACACACATCTACATTTACATAGCAAAACAAAGGAGATGGTGCTGGATTTCTAGAAGCATAGAGAGCAACCTACACCACTGTATATCAAGGGGGGGCTGCGTGGAGAAGGTTTCCTCTTTTAAATTATTGGGAATACTCATTAGTTAAGACCTCACCTGCAAAAACAACACTTCCCTGGTGGTTAGTAAAGATCAACAGAGATTTAATTTCCTTAGAGTCATGCGGAAAAATGAGGTGGAACAATGACTGATGACTTCTTTCTATCAGTCCACGACAGAAAGTATCCTCACATACTGTATAACAATATGGTATGCTGGTTCAACAGCCGCAGATAGGAAGGCACTACAGAGAGTGATTAATTCAGCACAAGAAACCATTGGTTGCCCCCTAACACCACTGGATGACATTGTCAGGTCCCGTTGTTTCAGCAAAGTAAAGGCCCGGTCCCACTGGCCAACGGACGCAAAACGTATGCATAAAAGACACAGAGGATGAGCAAAATTTCAGGGGTGGCTCCATCCGCTGTCATCCGCTCCAAAAAGTGGCGAAAATTTGCATCAACAGAATGGAAAAGAACGGACTTGGGTAGTATGTAGCGGGGATGTTAAATGGATGTTCATCGGAAGCCTAGTGGATGAAAGTGGGTGGAAGCGGATGACACCTCCGAAGGGGTTCCGGGGGAGAATTTCAAAGCAGACGCATAGCGGAAGGAGCGGATGCATTAGCGGATGAAGCAGATGCACCACGGACGCCTATAGGAAACAAAGGGGATGCTGCGTGGATGTATATCGGATGCAAAGCGTTCACTGTGCATGCGGGGAGTATGAATTGCGTCAGCTCTGCGGATATAAAAGGATGCAGCATGCATGCAGTCAGCATACGGGGAAAGACGGGCTGCCAGATACATCTTGCAGGAACACCATGGTTTGTCAGTCAGGCAAGAAGAGGAAGCCCGTGCCTACTCGTTCAAGCCCTGGCAAGGTGAAGAAGGGCAGAACCAGCATCCCAGCCCCTGGCACTGACTCTGAAGCTGCTGCTGCTGCGGCTGCTGCTGCTGCTGCTGCTCTGGTGGACCAGCCCCAAGGCCCTCAAGCCCCTCAAAGCCCTGCTACTGAAGGCCCTGCTGCTCAAGCCCCTGAAGGCCCTGCTGCTCAAGCCCCTGAAGGCCCTGAACAATCTCCAGAAGGCCCTGATGCTGAAGCCCCTGAAGGCCCTGCTGGAGCCCCTGCCAGAGGGAGGAAAAGGCAAGGGAAGGAGAAGGGAGAGAGGAAACAGTACACCATTTCCAAGGAGCATGAGGTGCTGGAATGGCTGAGGGAGAACGAGTACCTCTGGATAAAGGGCCACAGACTGTATTGGGACACCAAGAAGAAGCAGGCAGCTTGGAGAGACAAGGCAGAGAGCCTGGGGTACACTGCAGAAGTACTCCTTGGATGGTGGAAGTATATGCACACCTGGTATGGCAAGCTACACCTCAAGAAATCTGGGCAGGCCACTGTCAAACTCACTGACCGGGAGATGTACGTCATGGCCAAGTGCAGTTTCCTGGAGGGTGAGATCCGCCACTGAGGAGCAGCCCCTCCGAGACCCCTCTCCCTCAGACAGCCCACAGATAGCCAGTCCTCTTCCAGCCAGGAGCCAGCGAGCCTGTCCAGGGAGGTGTCTTCAGAGGGCCCCACAGCAGAGACCCCCTCCCGACAGCTGCACTCCCCATGCTGGAGGACTTGGAGGATCACGTGGAGGATGATGCCCTGCTGTCACAAATGGAGGAAGAAGCAGCAGCCACCAGAGGCCAACCCACCCCCATCCCCAGCTCCAGAGGATGCAGGCAGAGAGGGAGACTGGAGGGCCAGGACCACAGTGTGCTGTTGGAGATCAGGGACATAATGAAGACCAGCACAGAACTTCTCTCTCAGCTGGTCCACAGCGACATACCATCCTCGGACCAGAAGCCCTTCATCACCTACATGAGCCAGACCCTGACGGACCTGCCCGAGGCCTAGTACCAGGTGATGAAGTAGAAGATCACAGCACTTCTGCACAACCTTCAAGGCCCAGCTGAAGCTGCTCCAACCCAGTCCAGGTCTGCTCCTCCACCCCAGGCAATGTCACAGCCCTTCCATGGCTTTCAACAGCCCTTCACCTACCAAGGCTACGACTACCAAGACTTCCCACAGCAGAAGCAGAATTTCCCAGTCCAGGCCCAGGTTCATTGGACGCCACAGACACCAGTCCTCACCCAGCTGCAGACCAGACAGCCCCACTACACTCCTACACTCCAGACCCCCACAGCCAAGCCCGTCAACCGACAATCTGTCATCAGTATTGGGCCTGACATCTCAAGTCCTTGATTGAAGGGCCTCTCAACCTCACGGGACTGAGTCAGCTCTCGGATAGCTTCCTGAATACACTACCACCTGTTGTACCCTCGGAGCCAAGCACCCCAATGGTGCCTCAGACCAGCACTCAAGCCACAGCCACTTCCACGGTCCCTGCCTGCTTAACAACTGAGACCATGGACATGATTCAGAGTGACTGAGAATAGTGTCAGAGACTGAGTTGTTTACTTGTTAAGTTTATCTTTGCTTAAGACACTTAATACAGTTTACTTGGTTTATTTTGCTTATTTAAAAAAGTCATAAAGTTTACCTAAGAATAAATAAATAAATAAAGTTTATCTTTGCTTAAGACACTTAGTTTACTTGGTTCATTTTGTTTACTTAATAAAGTGTTGGTGAAAAATTTGAAAAAATGGTTCAGCCTTTGCATGCTTGTGGAATAGATAAGGATAGTTGTGGGATAGATAAACCTCCAGTGCAACCATAGTGGGACTGTATGGTCCACCTTCCCAGCGATCCAGATGATTTTCTCCCCCTTTTTATAGAAAATATCGGTTGTCCGCTAGGTGTCCTTCTACATACTCTAGACATACTGCAGACATCCTAAATATATGAGATACATCCCAGATACAAACGATTTGTCTGTTTTTAATACTTTATATACGAGATGCATACGCTTACATCCTTTCTATTTCCGTGCTACTAATGCTGTGTAGATGTTCCATGTACCTTTTGTTTCCTCCCTCTTTCCATTTTCAGCTGCAGCGGATGTGAGTTGAGGGGATGGCCAGAGGATGCAGAGAGGATACAGCGGACGTTTAACGGATGATAACGGACATAGAATGTTTGTTGCCCGTATATGTTGCAGA
>BLBF01000022.1:24808951-24843951 GCA_015471245.1 Laticauda colubrina | reverse complement strand
AATTGAATCTGAAAAGATTTCAATCATTCTTCCCTTTATAATAGTTTGTGTAATTGTGTAACAATATTATTTCCACTGTTATAAATATTTATATGGCAAAGATTATGTATCTGGAAAGTGAAAACCAGAAGAAGATACTTTCTAATTTAGGGCTAATTTCATCCTTTCATATATTAGAAAAATTATCTAATTGCTTCTATACTCTTTTAAGGCTGTGTTTGTGTGTGTAGCCCTCTACATCATAAATTTTGTTAAATAATGTTTCAAAAGGACATCTCACTGAGTATTATGTTTTCATAAAGGCTCTGTTCCAAGATAGTTCTTTATGAACATACAGGAAGACCATATTGTGCCAAAATAATTAATAAACTCATTGATAAGACTAGCACGTGTTACAAATGTAAATACAAAGGTTAACTTTAGTGGCTATGACAGACAATATGTATGTTGCCAAATATATAATTTTAGCCTTGAAAAACAAAAATAATTTACATACCTTTTGCAAGTAAATGGTTAACATTTGATTTTCAGCAATGCTTCATGGATTATAAAGGCTATTTTGAGGGATCTTAACTTTAACATACATTCTTTCACAAGAAGTGCTGTGATTTGGAATAAAATTATAGAAACAGAGAAGGAAGCTTGTGAAAAACTTCCACTTTTTTCTTTTCCAATATCTCTACCAAAATGTGAGAATCGATGCAATCAGTTGTCAATCATCTCAAACTGGATGGATGCACCCTATGTAGCAAATACCATTCATCCAAGATACCTCCCACAATTATCTTTTATGCCTTATCCTATGATATTTTATTTGTTGTTCCAATTCTCAGGGACAGGTTTTCCAGGGTGTGGAGCAGGAAAATCCTGTAACTCCTGTAACTTAATGTTCCTTCTGTTCATGGGTCTCAGGCTCTAGTCTCCAGAGCATGTTAGTATATTAGCATGTTAGGCCATAAAACTTGAAAAACAACTTGGCTGTACCAGAAGAACTGCTATGATGAAGTCTGTGGTGAGGATTTATGTATTAGAATGGATTAGATAATGCTGGCACATAGTGTTTAAATATTGTTATAAAATGGAAGAATGCAATCCAAACTGACACTTAGGGGAACATATATGTGAAAAATAGACAACATTCATTTAAATCATGTTGTCTTGGAAATTTATGTTTGAGTAAATTTTTGGGAGTCCAGAATGGGCTTCTGACTACCTGAACAATACAAATAGTATTTCATATCATTAGTAAATGATTAGTAAATAATTACAAACTCTTGTAATTATCTGGTCATACACGCTATTTAAATAATATTAGCAAGTAATTCATTGTTGCAAATGCACTGCTAATAGAAAAAGTAAAAGCTTAGCAAGAGAAGATATCAGAATGTCCACACATTTTTAATAATACTAGACTTCAAATCTAATTTAGGACTTCATAACTTCCCCTTAGTTTATTTTTAATAGATACACATTATAATTTTGAATTTAAATGGGAAGGCATTTGCCATAAACTTTTGTATAAAATGGATACAATTTCTCAAACAGAGGAAGGGCAAAGGGCTTTCATCAAGATTCTAAGAACAAGAATTCTAGATACTTTTTTAAACGGTAAAGAAATTATTCAATAGTGGGATCACATGCAATATTGCTTTGATATATTTGATTACCAATTTTCTTTTACATAACAGTAGTACATTTCACTGTACTATTCCTGAGTACATTGAGATAAATTGTAACAGCCACAAATTCCATTTCAGCCCAAATTATCTTTATCCTATCTATTAAACAGACTTGTTTTATTTAGGCCTACTTAATACTATGTCTGTTGCCCTTTCAGTAAATGTTCTGTTCGATCATCTTTGCTGACCAGAAATAAAATAAATAAAACTTAACAAACTTTCATATATACTCCTCTATTCAAAAATATATGGCAACGCAACCATATATTTTCTGTCTTCAATAATGCAGTATAATATTTTATACATTTTAGTCAGTTAAAAAATTGACAGGAGGGCACAGGTGGGAGTGCATGAAAGAACAAGATTAAAAAATAGTCCAAATCAGATTTAGACTAAGTAGACCAGGGGTGTCAAACTTGTATCATCATGGCGGTGTCACATGACATATTGGGAATTTTCCCCTTTCGCTAAACCAGCAGTGGAGGAACCAGCACGTGACACATCCAGCCTGTGGGCCATGAGTTTGACACCCCTGAAATACACTAAATCAGATTTAGCTGGTTTCTGATATCATTAGATAATAGTTTTTATAAGGATAATTCAAATATAAATCAGTTGCTTCTGTTAGAAACCTTTTAATTTTGACCAATAAATGGACAGATGTAACAGTGCAAAACTCACTGAAAATCAGTAAATAATTAAAAACAGAACAGATAAGGATAACTGAACACAGCAAATAAAACATCAGGGTTGTTGTTGTTGTTGTTGTTTGGCACCCGTAGTGCAAAGAAAAGCTTATACCTCAAGGTAGGAATTTGTGCAATGAAACCACAAAGTGAAGCCTATGTTGATGACTGTATCGTTTTAGCATGCAACTGCACATTACCATACCAGAACCACTTTAGAATAAATCATATAAAGATAATTTTTACTATCTTGAAACTGCTTTAACTCATCAGCTTCAACTGACACTGACAATTCAGAGAAGCCTCCTGCATCTATTTCTTCCATATGCAAATAATTCAATATGTAAATTATTAGAAGTTCAAAGAGTCGATCTTGTTTTCTATCATGTTTTAGTAAAGCACCTTTAGTTGAATTTATCAAGCGGATCATCTAAACATGTAGCCATGGCCATGATTTTGTTCATGTGTATAAAAGTGCCATTGGCCTTCCAGACCGATTTTCCTATGAAAAAAAAGGGTATCTGGCGATTGAAATAGTTGAAATGTGTTTTAAATGCCTACTGCAATCTTTGAAGTTATGGTAGGATAAACAGTCTCTCTATAATGGAAGCACATTTTTTGTGTATGTGCAAAGCAGTTTCTTGTCATCTCAGATCTATGTATCTAGCCTTCAAGTACTTAGATAATATGTAAAAAGAACCTATGTGCAAATTTGTTTCAACATAATATAATTTGGCATATGTTATGTCTATAGTCTTGATGTAGAAACATGGCACAGAAAAATGATAGAATGTATCCTTTTGTACTAAATATCATTTTCAGAATAGCAGTGTACATGCTGTTTTAGCTCTGATGGCACTTTATTTTGGTAAACTATTACATCTTCCCTTAGACTTTTCAGTACAAAACTATCACAGTAAAAGGCTTCAAGTGTCGCAATTTTATCTCATTTCTTCCATCTTTCTACAATATTAAAATTCAGGCTAAATTATCAAAAGATCATCAAATAAATGGATTATCAACGTTACTGAAGGCACTATATTTAAAAAAAAAAATCATTAGGGTTAATTCCCTTAAATGTTTATTTTCAGTGCTGTCCTGATAAGCATTTTGCAAGTCCAATTCAAATATTCGTACTGATGAAAAGAAAAGCACTTGGAAATTTGCAATTATGAATTTACCATAATGGACTCTATCCAGGAAAATGTCATCAGCTGAAAGCAGCTAATGAGATGTACTTCCAATCACTGGAAATATGAAATTATAGAGAAAGGAAATAACTATCACAATTACTTTCCAACATACTTAAAAGGTAAGGCTTAGGTACTGAATATATGAATAGAGAAACAGAAATACACAGCTCATCATACTGAATTTTTATGACAAATCTTACTTTTCTGGTCACTAGCTTTCCTATTGTACTGCATTTGCATATAGCCATCATAGGTATTTTCAGAATTTTGGAACCTGAACTTTTTCTATAACTTGGTCTCTTCAAGTGTTTTTGGAAATGCAGTGCCTCTAATTTTCAGCCAAAAAATTGGCTTAGAAATCAGACTATTGTAGCACAGCACATTTGGCACCAGTCTGGGTTCTACCAAACAGTTCCGGTAAACTGCAATACTGTAGATTAAACTGAGGAGATTAAACTGCAATACTATAGATTAAACTCTCGTATATCATTCTGACTTTTTTGGGTTAATGTTCCTTAGAGAGAATATTCTTAAATTTGACAACAAAACCAAAATATTTGCCAGATAGAACAACATTAAAATGTCATAAAGGAAACACCAATTTTTCCATGACAAAGAGTTCTAGTTGAATATCTGATTATATTTTCACACACTATAAACTGGAACACCTTTCAGGCAATTTATATCCCCACAAGCATTCTAAAGAAATAAAAATGAAATTACAAGAGAATAGAAACTTTAACAAGGAACAACCCCCCCCTCCCATATATGTACACAAACACACTCTCTCTTCTGGAATTGGAGCCAGTATGCTTCTGAATGGTACTTGCTGTGTAAGAGTGACAATGCCACTGCACTCAAATATTGCTGTGAACTCCCCAGATAAACCTGATTGGCCACATAGAAATTGCCCTGATCGAATGCTGTTCTTACATTTCCAAAGATTTCATTGTTGCTATCCGAACTCGCACTGATGCATATATTTTAGATATAGCATTCTAAATTACTAAGTATTAGCAATGTTGCTATTGCTCCAGATCTGGAATACTAAATATTTTCCAAAATGAATAATTATTGATTGAAGAATTTGGTTCTTTTTTGAAGGGTGGTGACACCACCTGAAAGTTCATAATCTGATAGAATTGGTACTTTCACTTATAAATGTATTATTACCATGTAAGATAAAATAAATGTATTTGGGAATAACTGTTTTACTCAAAACTTAGGGGCTTTTAGTCCTCTTTAGTCAGAAACAGATTTCCTAGAATCAACTGATATTAAATCCTAGTTAACTGTCTATATGACAGTATTTTATCTAGAAAATAGTACATTATGTTTAGCTATCCAAATGTACTTCCACTGCTACATAAAATGAATATTTATTTTTAGAACTTTGATTTATTTTCAGAGCTTTGTTTTAAAATATGAATTCCTTTAATTTCTGCATGATTTTACTAAGGTCTACATATTGTTTTAAATTCAAATAATAAAATCCTACTTTATTACTATATTGATCGTTCCAATGTTTTCCCATTTTCTTAACTGTTGAAAAAATCAGTACCTGATTACAAATGGATGGATGTCTCAGTAGTAAAGAAGTAAGTGAAAACAGACTTTAATAGGACTTAGCCCCAAGTAATTAGATGGATTGCAGCTTTAGACAAAATATGCAGTGACCAGATTTAAATTCCCATTCAAATAAAAATGCAATTTGAAATTTTATAAATATATGAACCAGTATCATTATGTGCTGATCTATATAATTCATGCCTTTTAAGTCCAATGAAGAATTAACCTTCCTCTATATTTCAGTTTTCTCATAATGTCTGGTTTTGTTTGTTTTTCTTTCCCCTGAGAAATAATACTAACTAAACCACTTTTTTCTACATTCTCAAAATGCATAAGAATGGCTACTTCTCTTCAGATAGTCCTCCACTTGCAACCAGTCATTTAGCAACTGTTCAGAGTTATGATGGCTTCAGGGTGCTGTAACAGCCCGTAAAGCACTTTTGACTGCCATAAAATGTGCTCTTCCCAGCTCACATATAAAACTGATTGCAGTGTCCCATGATCATGATCTGTCACATTTTTTGCTGGTTTCCAGCAAAAGAAATGTCCATTTGGGAAAGTGGATTTGGACTTATGACTGTGTGATTTGTTTAACAACCACTGTAAAAAAAAATCAGGTCAGGTCACATAGACTTACAACCAAAATTCCAGACCTAATTGTTGTTGTAAATTGAGGACAGAGTCAAAGATAAATTGAAAGATTAAAAAAAATAAGCAATGGCAAATGTATAGGAAGTATTCAGGAGTAATTAAGATATCAAGTATCTATTAATGAGTTATGAGTATGACTTTAGGAGACTGCCAGTACATTCAGTAGGCATTCCATCTTTACTTTTGGCAAAACTGACTTAAGCTGAATATCTAGTATCAATAACATTAGAGAAAAGAGTGGCTTATAACAGAACTGAACGGATTTTTGCTTGTAGATAACAGGACCACAAACTCTCGTTATTCATAGAACTAAACCATGTTACTGGCTTTTATAAGTAAGTCATACAATGTATTAAATCCATCATTCTAACTTTGATACTTTGGTTTCCAATTCCTTTTTTCTGGGTTAAACTAAATGTGAAAACACATTACATCATGCCTCTGTAAAATTAACAAATGCTTCTTGCTCTGAAATGAACATAATGCATCTTTAAATTTATAAAAGTCAGTTTTCTCTTAATTGACAATATTACAAATGGGCCTTTCCAATACATATGAAAAACACTGAACAAGATGAAACACAGAAAATATGCTGAACACAAATTACATACAGTTAAGCTATTGATATAACTGAAAAGAGGGAGGTAAAAGATGATTTTCAAAAGTAAAAAGTAAAAAGAACCCACTATAAATACATGATTGTGAATTATATTAAAAATATCTAGACTGTGAGTATCTGTATAAAAGTATAAAAAAAGTAGCTGCTATCTAAAGCAAGACAAATTTTAAATTTTTTGATGGAAGAAACCCGATGGAAAAAAATTAATGCAATATCTCATATAACAATAGTGGCAGGTGAAATCTAAACTCAAGTTGGTATATTTAAAAAAATAACTAACACAGAAGTCGAAAACTAAAGAGACCTGTGCATTAGTGGTACTTTTGAATGCATTAGGATTTTTTTTACTTCTGTTGCATCCTGTCAGAGTGCATGAAATAGTTGTTGCAGGAGACCTTCATAGTCTTTGAAGGTCTCAAAAGCAGTTTTAGAGAAAGTAATAGAGGTACACATAGAAAAAAAAGAGCTAGAAAAGTTGTGCTGCAGGTAAATGCAATATCATCCCTTGTGTCCTATATACACAATTTATAGCCCTTAGCCCATAAAGCATAATACTCCTTTAACAATATCCATCTTTACTTGGCAAAAGGTTTGAAATTATTTAGGTGCATGTCATTTCCTGCTAAATGATGTACCTTCTTCATATTATTACCTGTTGTTATTAACTTTAGAAAGCAAAAAAAATTCTAGAACTGCAACACAAACTTTTTAATAAAATTGTACCAGAACATATTTTAAGTAACTAGTTGTTGGACTTATGGTTAGTGAATTTAAAGTGCATCTAAAGATCATGGGTAATTTTAAACCAATTCCATGAGCTACATGACATCTGAATGAAATCTTAATGAAGATGATGATTTCATTCATTTTTATCTCTCCCAAATCAGCCACTAAACAGCATTCTCCTCAGTACTAAAAATTGGCTTTATTAGATTTAATAAAAGGATTTACTATAGAACGCTGCTCCTATTAGGAGAAGTTTGGAGGATAACAGCTGCCTGTCAGTCGTTTCTCATAAACCCAGCACTCTGAAAGAAAACCGTACCATGATTTGACAACTAAAATCTTTCTCATTTATACCACACATAAATTCAACTGGAATCTGTGAGTCTATTAATATACTATGAGAAATTCTACTGATTTGCAAATAATGCAAGTTTCAGGCAGCATAGGAGTGTCATAATGCCTTGACAGTAATTTTAGGCACATGGCCAATTTGTTATAATTGGCTACTATAACTTTCATTCAATAAAATAGGCACTATAAAAATGGCAACAATATTTAAAAGCTGTTTCTATAATTATAAAGTGATAATGTTATTTAATACTTTATCTACCTTAAATTCCCTTTAAGCAAGCAAATGATGTATTTAGAAAAATCTATTAACCTATGAAAGGTGATAGCATTCAAAAATAAAACAGCACTCATCCAATTAAAACAATTCTTCACAAAGGTGCAAATGATTTCACTACTGCTTTCCAGGCTCACATAGGCAGGTCAGTACTGTTATGTCTAGTTTTTCTAGAAGTACCGTCGTCTCGTGGCAGTGCTTTCTGCAAGTTTGACATAGCAGCAGTTCTTTCAATATCTATCACAGCATATAGCTCGGTGCGCCTAGTTGGTGTTGGAGGAAGTGGAGTAGTAGGAGTTTTGGGAGTCTGTGGGTTATCAGAGTCACTGCCACCTTCCAAATCAACTTGTATATAATTGAGTTGCCTGTGTTCTGAACTTGGTCGCCTAATATCAAAATTGAAAACTGTAGGGGTACAGTCCCGACGTCTTGCATATTCAACTTTGTGAGCACTTGATGGTACTGTTACATTCTCTGTATTGACATAATTATGCATGGGATCTAAGTTATTATGATAGCCGTTCAAAGAGGGAGTCTTTGGTCCTAAACTGTCATCCTCCTCTTTACTTAGCTTATGAGCTTCCCAAACTGGAGGCAAAGAAGGAAGATTTTCATAATTTAACAGTGCAGTTCTCCTTTGAGCTGAATTATTGATGTTTTGAGAATCAGAAGTACTGGATGACACTAGACGACTCCTCCTGTGCCCTGGAGCATTAGGGATAGACAATCTATTTACATTTTCATATGTTAGTTTATTACCAGAAGAAACCTCTTTGCGTTCATCACTGTCATATCCAGTATCCCATTCATTGTTACTACTTCCACTCGCTTGAATACTGCTACTACTTGTTTCAGTATTGTTCCCACTAATTTGAGTACTGCTCCCACTTGATTCCAGTTTTTCCATCTCCATTAACTGTCGCTGGACAGGAGTAGGACCCAAAACAAATTTGACTCCTTGAGGTTCCAGTACAACCTGGCCATCCCTGTCATCAGAGCAAGTCCCTTCTTCTCTTGCCTTGTTTGTTTCTGTATTGGAAACCTTTTGTTCCAGAGGTATGCGTGCAGTTGATTTGTTTTTTCTTTCCTCCTGTACGCCCGTTGTATTCACATATGTATGGACCTGCAAAAGATAAACTCAAATGTCAATCTTATACACTGCCATATTCTTTTCTGACTCCCGATCACACAGATTTATTATATCCAACAGTGATATACAGTTGTGTTCATAAGTTTACATACCCCGGCAGAATTTATGATTTCTTGGCCATTTTTCAGAGAATATGAATGATAACACAAAAACATTTCTTTCACTTATGGTTAGTGGTTGGCTGAAGCCATTTATTATCAATCAACTGTGTTTACTCTTTTTAAATCATAATGACAATAGAAACTACCCAAATGACCCTGATCAAAAGTTTACATACCCCCAGTTCTTAATATGATGTATTGCCCCCTTTAACATCAGTGACAGCTTGAAGTCTTTTGTGGTATGTCTTGATGAGGCTCATTATCTTCTCAGATGGTAAAGCTGCCCATTCTTCCTGGCAAAAAGCCTCCAGTTCCTGTAAATTCTTGGGCTGTCTTGCATGAACTGCACGTTTGAGATCTCCCCAGAATAGCTCAATGATATTGAGGTCAGGAGACTGAGATGGCCACTCCAGATGGTCACTCAGATGGCCACTCACTTTATTCTGATGTAGCCAATGACAGGTCAACTTGGTCCTGTGTTTAGGATCATTGTCATGCTGGAATGTCCAAGTATGTACCATGCGCAGCTTCCGGGTGGATGAATGCAAATTTTCCTCCAGTATCTTTTGATAACATACTGCATTCATCTTGCCATCAAATTTCCTGTGCCTTTGTAGCTCACACATCCCCAAAACATCAGCAATCCACCTCCATGTTTCACAGTAGAAATGGTATACTTTTCATCATAGGTCTTGTTGACTCCTCTCCAAATGTAGCATTTATGGTTGTGGCCAAAAAGTTCAATTTTGATCTCATCACTCCAAATGACTTTGTGCCAGAAGGTTTGAGGTTTGTCTCTGTGCTGTTTGATGTATTGTAAGTGGGATACTTTGTGGTATTTGCGTAATAATGGCTTTCTTCTAGCGACTCAACCATTCAGCCCATCTTTCTTCCAGTGCCTCCTTTTTGTGCATCTTGGAACAGCCACACCAAATGTTTTCAGAGAGTCCTGTATTTCTCCTGAAGTTATTTGTGGGTTTTTCTTTGCATCCTGAACAATTTTCCTGGCAGTTGTGGCTGAAATTTTAGTTGGTCTACCTGACTGTGGTTTGGTTTCAACAGAACCCCTCATTTTTCACTTCTTGATTAGTGTTTGAACACTGCTGATTGGCATTCTTAATTCCTTGGATATCTTTTTATATCCCTTTCCTGTTTTATACAGTTCAATTACCTTTTCCCACAGACCCTTTGACAATTCTTTTGCTTTCTCCATGACTCAGAAGCCAGAAAGGTCAATGCAGCACTGGACGACAGATGCAAGGGCCTGTCAGGAGTCCAGGAACTCATTGACCTTTTATACACAAACACTAATTACAAGCAAACAAATCACAGGTGAGGATG
This sequence comes from Laticauda colubrina, assembly GCA_015471245.1. Lineage (NCBI taxonomy): Eukaryota > Metazoa > Chordata > Lepidosauria > Squamata > Elapidae > Laticauda > Laticauda colubrina. The sequence continues at coordinate 24,833,611 of BLBF01000022.1, read as the reverse complement.
GTTACCTTTAATAGCCATTCAAACCCCCTTGTGCCAACCTGTGTGCATGTTATTAGACCAAAATCACCAGGATATGTAAACTTTTGATCAGGGTCATTTGGATAGTTTCTGTTGTCATTATGATTTTAAAAAAGTAAACACAGTTGACTTGATAATAAATGGATTCAGCCATATACTCACCATGAGTGAAAGAAAAGTTTTTGTGTTCTCATTCATATTCTCTGAAAAATGGCCAAGAAAGCATAAATTCTGCCAGGGTATGTAAACTTATGAGCACAAATGTATAATAAGGTAGACACTCACTAAACATGAAAGTGGATTCAGTGTACTTTCGTCATATACAGGGCATATTTTAGCAGTATAACATAAATGTATAATAATGGCTAGTTACAATAAAATTAGAATATGGAAAAGAAAATTCAGAATAACATACTTGTTCCTCTGTTACAAGTAAGGGGTGTGTGGATTCTTCACCTACTGAAGGAAGACGTGCACTTCCTACTGAAGGGTGTCTGCTAGAAGGATGTGATGAAGCATCTCCATAGGAGGGAAACCTTGGGTACCCATTTGGTAAATTCTGCCCACTCAATCCAGGTGCTGGTTAAAAAGAAAATCAAATTATTACATTGATAGTATTAATAATATTCCTTCAGAACATATATATTAATAAATACTAATTCACTACAAGTTAGACTGTAAGAACTGCAAGGGCTTGTCCAGGGAGTAGCCAGGAGTCAAAAACTCACAAAGCACACAGACTCAACATTGCAATGAAGACTTCAACATAATTTAATATCAGCGTTTTATCTTAAGGAAAGCAAAATTTGTACTTTCTACTCAGGTCAGGGTATTAAAAAGGCCCCTAGAGCAATAGGACACATATATTAAAAACCGAATACATGACTAGAAGCATGGACTGGCTAAAGGACAGTAAATAAAAACAAAAAACAAATGCAATTATTGAGTTTGGCCTACTCTGCATCAGATTTTACTCATTGAAATTTATAACCCACACCATTCTCAATACTTGGAGCAATTTATTGTTTTTTAATCAGTAACAAAACTGAGAAAGAAGAGCAAAAAACCAAAGACAGTAACAGGGGATATATACATTGTCAAAGAGAAGAAGTAAAAACACATAAAACATGCTTTGCCACAAAAAGTGAAAAAACATAACAAAGAAAAAAACATAATATGGTAGGTCATTATAACAATATATATACATATACATATATGTGTATTTATTTAATACAAATATTATTCAAGTACATATATTTTCTAATACATTTATATGACAATAATTTTTAACCTACTATATTCTCCATAAATGAGCCCTATATTTCATTATATTGGCTGTACAAAGTCTAACATCTATAGGCAATCTACTGCCTATAAGTAGTAAGTCAATCTATTGAATAAATGGAGCTATACATTTATCTTTCTAATGCTGCAATATCAGTTGTGTAGCATAGTAAGAGTACAAATAATCCATTTATGTTGATTGTCAAATTCTATCTCTTAGGTATATAGTTCAAAAGAAGATTAATTTCTGAAAAAAATAGCTTTTCTTGTTCAATCATATTTATATAATCCACTACTTGCTCTCCAAACTTGGCAAGTATATGGCTCTATAGAAATATATTCTCTCCTCCAATTCTAGCAAGCATGTGTAAATCCCAGGCCAAAACCCTATTCTGAAGTCTTTCCAAGAGATCACCTCAGTACAGTCAGAGGGCCAATATATCTTTGTGCTTTTGTACAGTAGGCCTCTCCAATCCAAACTCTGTCCCGATTCCACAGTAAGTTGTCATAGCTCACTCCCAAGACAATCTATCCCTGCCGACAACCTCCTTCCCTCAGAAACTTTCAATAACAGTGGCAAACATCAATTCTTATCAGATGTTAACTTGAATAAAAAAATATATAGAAATGAATTTCTTATGAAAAATTATTTTAGTCCACTAATTCATCTATATTTCCTTTAAAATATTAACTGTCACATTAAGTGAAAATTGTAATAATTATCACTTCAAAGTAAAAAAAATTGGCAAATTTTAACAAATCATGTAAGCCTAGCCAATGAATCACTCATACATCAACTTACTGGTAGGTGTGAGAGGTGTTCTTGGAACGTCAATCTCTGTTTGATGTAGACTCCTTTCTACAACTGGTTCTTCTACTACATTTATACTATTATTCTGCATGATTTCCTGCAGCATATTAAACAGTTCCTCTGCACGAGCACACTTGAAGGCAAATATCCCTGCAAAAACATATATTAGACATCATAATAATGTATGCATGCATAATCATTTACTCATATACTCTTAATGAAAGATATTTAATTTTTAAATTTTTAACAATTATAAGTTCCTGTAATTCCAAAGGAGAATTTTTGCTATCTATATCAGAAAACTAGTTGGAAGACCATAGCTGCAGACCAAGAACTTTGGAGTATACTTGTAGCTTAATGTTTTCTAGCACAGGGCATGAATAATATCAGAAAACATCTCAAGAACAATTGACTCTTACAATTAATACATATCAAGTTTTCAGGTCAATTATAGTACCAAAATTAATAAAAACTTCCTTCATAAATAAATAAGAAAGATCTAATACAAGGTACATAGTCCAGATTCATGTCAGCATTAAATCTTGAAGGACCGGAAGACAGATGTGAATAGAGCAAAATAAAATAAATCTGATCTGGTCTCAAGGACTAAAATCAGAAATAGAGTAAGCGGTTTCAAAGATTTTCCTCTAAAGTTGTTCCACTTTTTCTTTCAGCAGCAATGAAGCCCCTCACTTATTCTCATCAGCAAAGGGAAACAGTATAATTGTGGTGCTGTATTATTGAAAATGAAGGCATTAAGTTGACATTCTTATTAGCAATTGTATCTTTGCTATTGCTAGCTTATCTAACATCAAATATTTAATTAAATAATATTAAAACAATTATATTATGGTACTATAAATGTACTATTCTATTCAAGCCAATAATAATTTTTAACTCAATACCCCCCTTTAAATCGTAATCTATTGATTAAGTGTCATGCAAGCTTCATAACTGTAGGTGCGCCATGTAGTATACTTTCTGGGATGATTCTATCTTTGAAGAAAATTGTCTAGTCTTGGCCTCCATCCAGGAAAGTGGGTTTATAAACTTGAAATGTATTAAGGATTTTTCCGAGAGCAATTTTAACAAATGTGATTCTAAATGATGAGATTTTTGAAATGCTCCCATACTATACCAACTGGAGTTGACATTATGAAAGCTGTACTGTTTAACCGATAACTTCAATAAACAGTGAAGACTAGCATTTTAAGATAAAATTATTTTTAGACAGTTACTTGATACTGAAACATACAACACATACAAACAGGAAAATAATACACAACACATTGGACATAAATTAATAACTTGAATAATCAGACAATAAACCATAAAGATATACATTTTTATACTGCATTTAACCATATTTCCTGAACAAAAATGCTGAAAAATTGATAAATAAATGGGACCATGTTTGTATATTCTCAAAAATAAGATGATAATTGAATCCTAAAAATATGGTTAAATATTTGCATTTATATGAGCTTAGTTTTTAAAATCCAATAAAAATGATATTTAACTTTTGAGAATATAAACATGTGTACCAATTTATGTCACTTATCTACATATGAATAACATGGGAGAGGCTGAACTGAAATGTGATTTATACAAGGCCATTTTGTGAGTTCAATAACTTACAAACTGCACTTCTCTAATATGACCTTCAGCAGTTGGTATTCAGAATCACATTGTACGTCAACATGAAGTTTCAAACGGCCACTGATAAAACTATTCTCTATGAAATTGTTGAATTTTCTCTTAAAACTCTCTAAAACAATGGCCATCACACCAATCAATTTCTCATTTTGTGACAAATATTTTAACTTATACTAAAGCCATTACCTGAATTCAGTTGTAAAAAAAAGAGGAAAAAACATCAATTTAGTTCTTTTCCAATATTTTATCTCTCTGTGGTCCATCTCTGAACTAAAAATATTTCTTCATAAGAATATTCTATCACTCTGTCTTTTTTCCTAATTTCCTGATGTGACTACAGATTTTTTAAAAAGAAAATCCAATCAACTTATGTCAAGGTCAAGGTTCCGACTTATGAACCCAAGTGAACTGAACCTGACAGCAGCCATTTTTCTGTTCCCCAGTTGCCATTCTAGTTGAAACCTGTCTTTTTCCTGCTGTAACTGAACACTCAATTGATGGTGTACAGATCAATGGAAACATGACTCTAAAATTGCTTTCTTGATCAGCAATGCCAATTAGGTTAATATTGTCTAATGTCAATAACAATATTTCTTAACAACACAGTCCGTTGTTGCAAGACAGTATATTAGGGTGAGAAGGTTGGGTTTCCTTCTCCAAATACTGTAGTTAGTTCCAACCTTATGGCGAAGAGTGGGAATCTAATAGATACCACTCCTCCTAATTTCCCTTCATGTCGGGTTCTTTCTGTCATTGGTTATATCTCATTTTAGAAAGGCTGTAAAAAAGGAGGGGGGGGGGGAGAAAGCAGATGGGCAGGGCTAAGCTTCCAGACTCCCCATCCCTCTGTCAGACACAACATTCAGTCAGCTCTCATATTGATCTAAATATAATCTTTCCATTTGTCTACCATGGAAGTTTTAAAAACTATGGGATAGCAAATACTGGCCTTCTGCCTTGCCAGTTGGTTATCAGTAGGGCTTTGAATTTGTCAGAGCATTTCAGAAGTTGAAGAGAATAACTGTATCCATAACAGGAATTTCATTTAGATCAACTAATTCATTTAGATCAACTAAGTACAGTTGATCCAGGTTGGACTAATACTATGTATTATTACATAAGTCTTCATATGTCATCAATACTATTAGCTTTACATTATGTATGAGTTCCATTTAACAGACTTATGAAATAGGGAACTATTTATACATACCTGGTCCAGTTTGACATCTTCGACCACTTTCAAATGAGAAAAGATTGGAATCATAGCCATAACGGCGCAGACAGAGATAATGCCACTTGACCGAATCACGTTTACGGGTATACAAGATTAACTCTGTATCTGTAAGTTCCATTATACCAGAACCCAATTCATTACCATCATCATCCACATTAATAACCTAGAAAATATATTTTTCAGAAAATAAAATTATGATTCACATGATCAAACTCAAATATTTATTTATACACAACCATATACTTTACTAAATATAATTGAGCAAATATTTATTAAAAACTGCTAGATAATGGAAAATAAAACTAGCATAATTATAACAATAATGCACAGCTAATTGGTATTTTATTTATTCCCAGAATGTGAAAATGTTTCTACATGCCACAAAATATATTTCACATCTTTCCATTATCCATTTCAGTGTATTTAAATAGATATAATTTATCCCAAAGATTTTTTGATATGAATTATTATATCAACTGTTTCTAATCTGAAAATGTTACAAAAGAAAATATCCAAAGAATCTCTGTGGTAAATAATAGAGACATTCTATACACTAAATAGCACAGAAAATGGAGTATAATTTTTTGCAATTATTTGATTTACAGTGCTCAAAATCTGTGAGCATTAATTCTACACTGATGGGAGTTATAGTCCAAAATATAGCAATTACAGACTGCCTACTACTGTATCTCAATCTTACTTAGCTCTCACTTTAAGAATCAACTTGAAAATTGAGTCAGTTTTTTAAATTACAACAAAAATCTGAGAGATGCGTTTAGAGACTTATGATTTGAATGGGGGTGGATTTGTTGGAGCCCTGACAGCCAGCAGACACTGGCAATCCTTACAATTAATTTTTTTCTCCTTTTAATCTCAACTCAGAACTTTGCACTCAACAGTTTCCATGTAGAATTGTACCTTAAATTTGTTTCGATGGTTATCAGGGACTGCTTCTTTATCAGGACAGCTACAACAGCTACCCATGACTTCTTTAGAAGACCGTGTGATTACTGTAGCAAAGTAAAGAGAAGTGTTTTAAGGACTATATTTGGTTACTATACCAGCTGGATTTAAAGTCAAAGAGAGCTTGAAGACTTGGAAATATTAAAATGAGCAGGAAGCCAAAACCATTTGGCGTTTTTGCCTCTACCTCTGCTTCCCCACCACTTGAAGGACAACTTTCAATTCAGACAATGTTGAAGCAAGATAAGGAACAAGAAAAAGTAAATTTACAGATGATTATGCAAGGAATTCAAGATATTAAGATAAAAATAGATACCATGGACAAAAAAATAGAGAAATCTGATGAAAATTTTAAACAAATGATGGGAAAGTATGAGGAGAGATTCCAAAAAATTGAGGAAGAAGGAAAACAAAGAGAGGAGAAGATTGGAAATATTGACACTAGATTAACAGTGATAGAACAAGAAAAAAATGGGATGTTGAGGTAGGAGATGGAAAGATCAGAATTTTATCTTAGATTTCAAAATATAGAAGAGGAAAAAGGAGAAAACTTGGCTGTGATAATGATAGAAATATTGGCAGATCTTCTGGAAATTACTGAGGAAAAAATGATGGACGGAGTAGATGAGATATACCGAGTTTATACAAGATATGCGATGAGAAATAAACTACCAAAGGAAGTACATATTAGATTTACTAAAAAATCCATCAGAACACAAATATTACAAGTGGCAAGAGAAAAAGCATTGAAATATAAAAGCAAAGAGATTGTAGTTTTAAAACAAATACCTAGAAGAGTGAGAGAGATGAGAAGAGAATATCGATTTTTGACCAAAATGCTACTGGAAAATGAAGTGAACTACAGATGGTTGATACCAGAAGGACTAATTTTTACGTGGCAAGAACAAAGACATAGAATTGACTCGATTGAAAAAGCAGAACTTTTTTATGCAGAATTTTTTGGAAGAAAAAAAGAGGAGGCAGAGAAAGAGGTCTCATTAATTGAGCTTCTGGAGGAACAACTGGAGATTGAAAAAGAGAAAGGAGTTGTAGGTGGACAGGTAGACAGTAAAGAACAACGTGAAGTGAGAGCTACGAGAGTTGTTAGACCTAAATATAAAGCATAATCATGGAAGAAAAAAAACTGATTACAATGAATATAAATGGACTTAACTCAGCTGTTAAAAGAAGGAAAACTTTTCACAAATTAGAGAAATTAAAATTTGATATAATTTGCTTACAAGAAGTTCATATTAAAAAGCAACATGAGCATTTGTTAGTACAGCCAAAATTAGGGAAAATATTTACTTCTTTGATTCAATGTAAGAAAAGAGGAGTGGTTCTCTACATTAAAGAAGATATTCCAGCAAAACTGATCTACACGGATGAAGATGGAAGAGTATTAATGGTGGAAATAATGGATAATAATAAAAAAATACTCTTGATTGCAATTTATGCTCCGAATGATAAACAAGAAGAGTTTTATAAAAAACTACATATGGAAATAATTAGATTGGACTATGTTAACATAATCATGATGGGAGACTTTAATGGAATTGTGGACAATAAATTGGACTATATAACAACAACAACAAAACAAAATAGAAAGATTCTCCCTAAATCTTTTTTTAAAATGACAGATGAATTAACCTTAAAAGATATTTGGAGAGAAAGAAATGTTAAAACTAAACAATATACTTTTTATTCTAATAGACATTTATCATGGTCCAGGTTAGATATGATTTGGATCTCAACAGAATTAATATCTACTATTCAAGAAACAAATATTGAAATAAGTACTTGGGCAGATCATAGTCCAATGACAATTAAATGGAAGGGACAAAAAAAAAGATCGAGATGGACATTAAACAATACCATTTTAAAGGAGAAAGATTTTATACAATGGATGGAGAAGGAATTGGTCTTTTTTTTTAAAGAAAATAAAAAAGAAGATACCTCAATACAGAATGTTTGGGATACAATGAAGGCATATGTAAGAGGTTTGATAATAGACTATACAAGAAAAAAGAATATTAGGAAAAGACAAACCTCTAAGGCCTTGGAAGATGAATATATAAGACTTGAAAAAGAATTACAGAAAATACCACAGAAAAAAGATATTAAATTGAAACTGGATGTAATTAAGCATAAAATGGAATTAATAGAGAAAGAAGAACTGGCACAGAAAATTAGAAATTCTAAACAGAATTATTTTGAAGATGCAAATAAACCAGGTAGATGGTTAGCATATAAACTGAGAAAGGAGAAGGAATCAAGAAAAATATTGAAACTAATAGATGATCAAGGTCAAGTTTGTTGTGGTAATAAGGAGAAAAAGGAAATTATTCGAGATTATTATGGACAACTATATAAACAAGAGAATATTGATGAGAAAAAAATTAAACAGTATTTACAGAATGTTAACTTACCGAAGATACCTAAAGAGACTGAAGAAATGTTAGAAAGCAATATAACAATGATGGAATTAAATGAAGCATTTAAAAGACAAAATAATGGGAAAGCACCAGGTCCAGATGGGCTTCCGGCAGAATTCTATAAAAAATTTCAAGAATCATTGAACACTCCATTGTTAGAAATTATGAATGAAGTTATGTTAAAAAAGATGACACCCAAAACATGGTCAGAGGCTTATATTACACTTATTTTAAAGGAAGAGGCTGACCCGTTGCAAATTAAGAACTATAGACCTATTTCCTTATTGAATGCAGATTATAAAATCTTTGCTTCAATCTTAGCAGAAAGACTGAACAAATATTTAAATAATTTTATCCATCCAGATCAAAATGGATTTCTACCAAAGAGACAAATTAGAGACAACATGAGAGTAATTTTGGATACCTTGGAATATTATGAGGCTCATCCTGAAAAACAAATGGCTTTGATATTCCTAGATGCTCAAAAAGCATTTGACAATGTGAACTGGAGATTTATGTTATTACTATTGGAACAGATGGGCTTTGCCAGAAAATTTATTCAAGCAATAGAAGCCATATATAATAAACAGACAGCAAAGGTAATGATGGAGGGAGAATTTACAGATCTTATTAATATAAGAAGAGGTACAAGACAAGGATGTCCCCTATCTCCTTTGTTATTCGTATTAACTTTGGAAGTGTTGAATAGAAATATTAGAGATGATAAAAATATAAAAGGAATGAAAGTTAAAAAGGAAGAATTTAAACTACAAGCTTTTGCTGACGATTTAGCTTTTATTCTGGAAGACCCGTTAGAAACCGCTCCAAAGTTATTGGAAAAGGTAGAGACATATGGTGAGATGGCTGGCTTGAAAATAAATAAAGATAAAACAAAGATTTTGACAAAAAAACATGTTATTGAGACAAAGAGAAGAACTGACAGATCTTTTGAAAATCCAAGTTACAAATAAGGTTAAGTATCTGGGGATATATTTGACAGCAAGATGTAGCACATTAAAAGAGAATAATTATATTAAACTTAAACAACAGATAATTACAGATTTGAAGAAATGGGAAAATTTACAATTGTCATTAATAGGGAGAATTTCAACAATTAAGATGAATATTTTACCTAGAATTTTATTTCTCTTTCAAACAATACCAATTAGACTTGGAAAAGACTATTTTGAAGATTTAAATAAAACTATGTTGAAGTTTATATGGCAAGGTAAAAAAGCGAGAATAAAGTTAAAACTTTTGCAAGATGCTAGAAATAGAGGAGGTTTTGGCCTGCCTAATTGGGAATTGTATTATCAAGCTGCAAGTTTGATGTGGGTCAAAGAATGGATAACATTAAGAAAACATAGATTGTTGACATTAGAAGGACATGATTTACTGTTGGGCTGGCATGCTTTTTTATGGTACAAGGGAACTAAAACACAGGGGTATTTCAGAAGACATTATATACGGGAGTCTTTGTGGTTAAATTGGGAGAAGATAAAAAAACAATGCTATTTGAAAATTCCAGTTTGGTTATCGCCTATTGAAGCATTTTCCTATCCTATGATCTATAAAAAGGAACAAACAGTTAGATATGGGGAACTGTTGGATGAAAAGGGTGGACTTAAAACGATCCAAAATTTAGAGGAACAAGGTATAAGGATGAATTGGTTTTCATATGCACAAATACACTCAAGATATCTTGAAGATTTTAAAACGGAAGGATTCTATGATAAACAGACTGATTTAGATAAGATATTGATGGGTACTGATGAGAAAGTGATTAAAAAGTTATATGGTTATTTATTGGGAATTAAGCTAGAGGAAGAACAAGTTAAAGAAACTATGATTGCATGGGGGAAGAATTTTGGATATGGAATTGATTTAGAGCAATGGCAAAAATTGTGGTCTCAAAATTATAAAATGACAATGTCAATAGCATATAAAGAAAACTTGTATAAGATGTTTTACAGGTGGCACCTTCCCCCGACAAGAATAGCAAGAATGTTCAAGAATAAATCTGAAAAATGTTGGAAATGTCATCAGATACCTGGCTCATACTATCATATGTGGTGGACTTGTGAGAATGCTAGAAAATATTGGACTAAAATTCACATGTGGTTGGAAAAAATGACAAAGAAACACATAGACTTGAAACGCGAGATCTTTTTATTGGGAATTTTACCTGATATATATAATAAAGACTTGAAATATTTGATTGTAAATGTATTAACAGCGGCTAGGATTGTATTTGCTAAAAACTGGAAGAATGAGAAAATGCCATTGCAGGAAGAAATTATTGAGAAAATATTGGAATGTGCTGAGATGAGTAGATTGACATTTGAAATTAGAGAACAAGAAGATAAACAATTTTATGCAATTTGGGGTTTTTTTTATCAATGGTTAGATGATAAAATACAATAATAGAGCATTAATATTATATATATGAAGAGTTTTTAGGATTGATTTGTTATGATTATATGATAAATTATAGAATAAACTGTTTGAAGTATTGTTATCTTGCAAAGCATGAATGATTAAAGGTATAGTCAGAAAAAGATTTTTTTTTTTATTTTTTTTTTAGTAATATTAGAATATGGATTGACAATATGAGTGGTTATGCAATATAATTGTAATTGACACTATAAAATGAATGCACAAAACTGATGAACCAACCGATACACCGGAAGTATATATGAGAATAGATGTTTTTAATGTTTTGTATGTTTGTCTGTTTGTAGAAAATTAATAAAAAACTTTAAAAAAAAAAAAAAAAAGGACAAATGCAATAAAGAGAATGGAAAATGAAGTGCAAATAATTGCAATTTAAAAAATGTGATAGATATTATAAAAGCGGTATGAAGAGATCAAATGTAAAGATGTCTTAAATATATTATATTTAAATGCTCTAAAATATTGTATTTTTAATAATAATTCATTTGATAATGCTGTTGATGTTTCCCTATACAGAAGGAAAGATAACAATGACAAATGCAAAAATTATATGAAACTTAGTTTATAAAGTATGCCTGAGAAAGTGTTGAGCAGAATTTAATGAAGCTGAATGATTTGCAACAAACATTAGACTGCTTGATGCAACAAGGAGTACAGATTTTAAAATGGGAAAGTAAAGCAATGCTGCAGGTTTTACACAAATAATGAAAAATTAGAACAAATAGATCAATGTGTACACCTTGGTAGAATGTTTTCTAAAGATGGGGAAAGGCATAGAGAAATGTTAAGATATACATGTTCTGGCAGAAAGGTAATGGGAGTCTCGCTTTCTAAAAAAAAGTTACAGCTAGAATACAATAGTAAATTAGCAAGGGTGCTTACTGCCACAGAAATTACTTGAACAGGAAAATGAAAGCTGGAAAACCATTATTTCTATTATCAAATAACTGTACAATCTTTTTTTAGCTAACTAAAAAGCACAATAAAAACTGTTGTTTTGGAGCAAGAACTACTTACATTCCATCTACTTACAGAACAGGAAATATAATAATTTTCTTTATTTCTGAAACATCGGAATTAAAGTAAATATATTCACCTAGATTTGGCCATTAATATTCCTAGCCTCTGGTATAGCAGCAGTAATCCTTTCATACTTCAAAACATTGTGTTTTCTTTTCAGATAGTTGTTGGACCTATAAATGAAAGTTTGAACAAATTGTAAAATAAATTAAGAAAACAGCTTTAAATAAAAAAAAACCTGGCTCTGAAACAAAACAGTGGTTACTATTCTGTTCTGAACCATTACTAATTTATATTCCTAATGAACAGCTACTTTAGGGTATATGTTTCTTTTTTATATATAACAAAAAAGCCCCAATTTTGAATTCAGTATACAACAGAAGACACTCCACTGGGAGCTTCTTCTGTCAAAATATGTTAGATAATAACAACTTTTGCACTTCTGTTTTAAGAGCAATAAAACTTAGATTTATATACTGTTTCACAGTGCTTTACAGCCCTCTCTAAGTGGTTTATAGGGTCAGCATATTGCCCCCAATAATGTGGGTCATTTTACCAACCTTGGAAGGATGGAAGGCTGAGTCAGCCTTGAGCCGGTTAGGATCAAACTGCTGGCAGTCGGCAGAATTAGTCTGCAATACTGTATTCTAACCACTGTGCCACCATGGCTCTTGTCTGGTATTACAGCATATTTAAGAAAAGTTATAGATAATTTGCATATGTGTACAGCATATAGTATTGCAGAATAAACATGCCATTCTATTAAAAGCTAGATATGTACTGTGTCAGCACTCCATTCCAATCAATAACTCCGAGACAAACATATCTCAAAAGTACCTTTATTAGAATATCACCTGGCACATCTGTGGAAACCCGAATCTAAAAGTTTTTTCGGCTTTCCACAATTTCTCAAACTACAAATCTATCCCCCCCTTGGTCGCCATCACATCACATGATCCAAAAGTAAGATCCTTATTTCATCCTGCGCCGTACTAAATGACCTTGGACTAACAAAATAATTTTATTTTGTCTACTTAGAGCTACATAATTGAAATCACCTCCCTTCCACTCTCCCAGGCTATGTGGCAGTGTAGAATATGGCTTTCAAAGCTGACATACTGTTGATTCCTGTACATACTGCTACAGTGGTCAACACTCATCCCTCAAGATGTTGGACTGCAATTCCTATCATCCTGTATCATCTACTATATTGGCTAAAGGGTTGTAGTTCAACATTAGGAGAGCTCCATATTGCTTTCCTCCACCTAGTTTACCAAAAAAAATGTGTAGTATCTCATATTGTACTTAAATTACATTAAAAATAGACAATAACATTTTTGAACATATTAATATATAACATACTTTGGATAACGAAATATATGAAAATATAATTTGTAATAAAACAGGCCAAAAAACTGGAACATAGTCAGGTTTATGGGTGAGAAATGTAAGAATGGAAAAACTGTCAACTACTTTATGACAGTTTCTCATGTGTGGACAGTAAAGATTTTGTTCTATAACTTTAACAAAGAAAATAACTCAAAATCCTGAAATATTCAATGTACAGACAATCCTTGCTTACCAACTGCTCATTTAGCAACCATTCCAAGTTATAATGGCACTGAAAAAGGAGATTTATGACCAGTCCTTGCATCTCCGGCTATCATAGCATGCCAGTGGCTTTGTGGCCAGAATTTGGGTGCTTAGTAACCAATGCATATTTACAGTGATCAGATGGTCTCCAGTTGTGTGGTCATCATTTATGACTTTAATTGTCAGCTTCCAACAAGCAAAAACCAAAGGGGAAGCCAGCAGGAAATCATAAGTCATGGTCATTTGACATTACACTTAATGACTATGATGATTCACTTAATATCTGCATTCAGAACTGATGCTGTAAGTGGTGTTCATGTGATGTTTCACTTTAAAACCATACTGCTTAGCAGCATATTTGCCCGGCCCAACTGTGGTTGGTAAGTTAGGACAACTATGAAAGGAATGGAAAAACAATTCAGTAGTAATAGTTTAGACAATGAACAGCAAACCATCAGATAAGTTTGACTTAAGAAAACTATCTTTGTACATCCAGCCATCCCGTACTAAACCACATTTTAGCTTTCCCCAAACCCCAAAAACTTTAACCTTAGACTGTCTACTATTGACCTCACCTCTTTCCTAAGAGGTCTGTAGGGGGCGTGCATAAGCGCAATAATGTGCCTATTGTTTCTTTTTATTTTTCTTATATGCATCCATTTCATGTATTCAGATATGTTTATATTTATACCTGTTATCTTATAATCGCTTAACAAATTAATAAAATAAAATACAATGTTGATCATGATGTATACAATCTGGTTGGGTTCTAATACTTGTGTAGATTAATATCTAGATTCCAGCATTTAAGTAACAAATTTAAATTAAATGCTGCTGGAGCAGTAGCATTAGATTCTATTTATTTAATCAGTTTGAAAAGCTGCCTATCAGCAACGAACAACAACAACAAATAGTATAAAAACAATGCTATTTTGAATTCAAAAATTAAATACATAGCAGCTGAGAAAATAACAGTCAGCAGTGCTAATTCAGCTAGGAGACAGGCTCTTTCACACACTCAGGGTCCCAAGGCCTGGGCACAGAACCCAGGACGACAAAAGGCTGCAGGATCAGGGTTTAATCTTCATACAGCCGGCGGGCGCTACAGCAAAAACGGAAGGATTCTTGGCCCATGTCAATCAGTATTCCTTGGCCAATGCATTCCCATCTTGCTGAACCAGATTGGACAAGTAGAAATGAAATTATCTGTTTTCAACATCAAACTTTTTGAATTAGAAAAATCTGTTGATATCAGTATCGAGGGGGCAGGAGAGAAATATGTAATATTAAATTCAAGTATTATGTTTTTAATACCTAATGTTATAAAGCCTGGCTTAAAATAGCATGAATTTTTTTAAAAAAAATTATAAAGTTGTTTTTGTTAAGTTTTATAACAGAGAGCTACAGCTGCTTGTTTTCAGAACACGATTAGTTTCGAACTTTATGAAAACATTCTTTAAATACCACAACAAGACTCAGAAAAGTCAAGACTACATCCCTCAAAACCTTAATATAATCCTGAAAGAGTTGTTAAAAAGGAGGTTTAAATAAATTTTCCCATTTGTAAAAAGAAAAATCAAGTAAATATTTTGAAGGAAGAAAGCTGAAATCATGAAACAACAGTGTATCACAGATGATAAAATCAGAATCCTTCTGAGATCTTCATAATTCATAACTTCATCAGACATTAGAAGCTCTGTGTGTCAACCATTCCAATACGGTCAATTAGAAAAGAAAGACTCTCAAATCCATTGTCAGCGAAAGTACACTTCACTAAAGCCAAGTGGTTACAGAATGCAAAATCAGACCTGAAATTTTCACATCCAAAGCATAACCTTCCCCCTTGATTATCTCTAGGTATCCAATTGGATTCAAACTAATTGTTTGGCAAATAGTCCCTGTCTTTGCAGGCTGGATGGTGCTGCATCCCAAAGTGTGACCTTGGAACTGCCAGCAAGATGCTTAGTTTTGATTCTTCTCCCACTTCTTCCACCTTGCAGTTCCTTCCCCCCACTGCATATAGAAGAATGGCAGCAAGCAAAGCATGGCGTAGTGAGATGGCAGTCTTTGTTAACACAACAAAATACAGAAATTATTCAAATAATTATTCAATTTCACACTTCCTGCATCATTCCACCACCATCAAACTTGTAGAAACAGGTTGGTACCTATTAGAATTTATTTTTTAAAAAACTACATACAGGTCTTCAGAGCATTTGTCCATTAAATTTGAAAAAAAGTATTTAAATGGCAGTTCACCTAATACCCACTTTGGTAATGAATGCTATAAAAGCATGGTTCAGAAAAATCATAGATTTATAAACATATACATATAATCCTTTTTTATTGTTTCAGTCCAGTATATGTTTTGGCAAAAACAAATTTTATAAACAAGGAAAAATGTTCTCTGATTAAAAAATAACCTATTTAAATATCTTGCAATTTATGATAACTATCACCTTTTGATTCTCAAGTATCTTTTTATTCAGCATATTTAAAGAAGCATTTATTTCTTGTGAATTTATCAGGTTTGAATATATTAATTACCAATTGCCTTCTTGTACAAATTGCTGTTAATTTAGTCTTCCTTACATGAACTAGCTGCAATCTAGTTTCCAATACCATTTACTTCTCTTTTAAATAAATATATTTTCAAGTTACAATATACGAGTTATTTAAAATATACTCTTCTATTATAAGTGGCTATATTTCTCCCTTTTCAAACCTAAAAGAAGAGTCACAGTAAGTGCAACCAAACAGAATCTAGATTCGTGTATTATGCTAAGCTCTAATACAGCTTTGTTTTCATGTAATCACTGTCATAAATTATGCATGTTTAAGTTTTTGTGGGGGGGACACAAACTTGAAAAAAACATATTTATGTTTTATATTTATGTTTATGTTTGAAGAAACTTATACAAAAATAGCCAGTTTGGTATAGTGGTTAAGAATCAGGCTAGAAATTGAAGGACTGTGAAATCTAGTCCCACGTTGGGCACAAAGCCAGTTGGATAACCTTGAACTAGTCACTTTCTCTCAAACCAAGCAAAGACCAATGGCAAACCACTTTGCCAAGAAAACTGCAGGGTCCTGTCCAGGCAGTCTCTGAGAATCAGACATGATTGAATGGGGAAAAAATGTTTGATCCCAGAAATCATTTAACAAACTTTGGATTAGTATAACATGTGATTTTCCAATATATTTTATTGTCTTCATGCAAATTTATTAGCACATAGGTACAAATGCCTTAATCTAAACAGAAGATATCAAAACAGACAGGCTCCAAGTCAGCAAAGAAATGAGACAAAGCTGTATATTATTCAACCTGTATGCTGAATATATATTGAGATAAGCTAGACTGGAAAATGAATGTAATTTTAAACTTGGAGAATGAAACTATAATCTTCACTATACTGAGAACTGGAAATGAAAATGACATGGAAATTTTATTAATGAAAGTCAAGGAGCACAGTGAAATGTGGAATTAAAAGTAAATATAAAGAAGGCCAAACTAATTGCAATGGGTACTAAATGCAAGAAATCTTGGACAACAGCTTCCAATTCCGTATGAACTGTGAAGAGAAAGGTCATTCCTATGTATTGTTTACCCAGGCTTTATCCTAGTCCCCTCTCACAATCTTCTAAACAGCAAAATAGTTTGAAGATGGATTCAGGGATTTGGCATTCATGGCAAGGCATATTCAAAGTCTCTGAGGGCATGTGAGGACCAATAGGTTGCCCATGTGTGGTCTAAATCCTGCCTACCTTTTCCTATAGAGAAGAGAAGAAAATGTTGCCTTTTTGCAAATTGAAATCATCAGAAAATCAAATAATGTGAAAGACAAAATTAATAGTCAGTAATATTAACAGCACAAAGATAAGTGTCTACAGTTCAGAAGGTAGATAGATTATTTTCCCTGAAAACAGTTCTGAAAGTTTCTGCTTACCGAAAGAGGGCAAATTATGAAATCCAGAATTGGAAAGGTATTTTATCTCTGCAACTGCAAATTAAATGCTACAGTTAGATACTGAATATAGCAGTGTCTAACTACTGTGCCTCGAAACTAAAAATGTAGAATTGCTTATTATAAACTCTTTAGCTTCTAAAAATGAAGTAACTAAAATCCTCATACAAATTCAACAGAATTATAGGCTACTTCACACAACTAATATATTGTTTAGTACTTGAATGTGTGTGATTACTGTAGAAGAGCTAATGGATGATTCACATCAAATTCTTTCCATCAACTTACAGATCAAAAACTTGCATGCTCAGCTACATTCTTCTTTGAACAGCCACCGTTACCCTGGTAACCCTATGCTGCTGACACAGGCAGCTGGTCCATTTAAAGTCAGCCAAAACTGGCAATTGAAATGCTTGTTCAATCAGTTGAGAATAGATTCTCTAATTTTCAAGTACTGTTTGCCACTTGTTTTCAGATTTTTGTTCAAGATTCAATCTTTTTAATTTGAAAGTATTTCAATTTTGCTATACATACACTCTTCATTTCTACCAATTCAAATAATTAAAAAAAAATTAGATATGTGTGTGTTTACAACTTGTGGTTTAGCTTAAGAACATAATGGAGACAAAAGAAGCATTTTAATTAGTACATATAATAGCATATATCAGAGGTTCCTGTGTATTCATTTTGTATCTGTAATACAGAATATTGTAAACATATTGTAATGCAGTGTAATAACTGCACAATTTTTAAATATTAATGGAAACCTTTAAATGTCCTCAAATCACTCAAGTATAAATTTCCAAAATTCTTTACCTTCCAAGCACATTTTAGTTCTGTGGTTCAAAAATTTTCCAATGCTCAAGGAACTGTATCCCTGGATCAATAATTGTTCTATATCTCTTTTCAGTTAGGCAATTTTTATTCATCTTAGTCTAGAATTGTTTGATTATTCTCACCAAACCTAATATAGATATATCACAGAATTATTTCTCTTCAGCCTAGAGTAGACCAACTGAAACAACCCAAGGCTAGAGCAATTAATCAGCAGATAAAGCATAGAGGTTGCTTATAAAAAAGTGAATGCTCAGGTCTTTTATCACATTACTAAGATTAGCGAAATGTTAATTCTTGTAGCATGTTAGTTGATGACAAGTCTTGATATAAGCCACAATTATCTGATTATGTTGGTTCAATTATAGTCTGATAACCTCTAATAAGCTGACAAATTCTCATGCACATTTACATCCCAGGACTCTTGAATGCATCAAAACAAGAGCTCAGAGACATGTTGCAAGAGCACCCTTATTTAAAACAGAAATGAAAATAAAGGTTCTCCTGGTCTTCTGTCCATTTTCTATCTATGAAATTAGAGATTTCTCTTCTACCTATCCTACACACATTTAAAAAATGCAAGGCCATTCACTTCCAGATGTAGAACCCACCTTTTTTATCAACAGTTCTCCAAGCAGCTATCATCCTATTATTTATTACTGTATATGCAAGGCTTATTGCTGAGATAATCAAATATATAAAGTAAAAGACATTAAACTGATTAAGAAGTGATAGAAGGAAGATTTTACTAAAATACTTTGCCATCTGGAAAATGTATTGCCATCTGAATGCCATCTGGAAAATCTGGACTCTGGAAAATGCTATCTGCCATCTGGAAAAAATTTAACGGACATTTGCCATCTGGAAAAGAAACAAAAGAAATGTACATAACTCGCCTATCAAAATTAGCATTGCCAAATTTTAATGTTTAACTATTTGCTTCATTTAATACATAATAGTTGCATACTAAAGTTCCCTTCCGATAACATAGAAGGAATGCAAGGTAAAATAATCTGAACTCTATTGAGACTGTTGTGTATACATATTGGATTAGAACACCTCTAAGGTCCCTTCGAGCCCTATGTTTCTTTGAAAAATTCTGCATAGCAACAGGTTGTATCCTGTGGGTCAGGACTCAATTTTTCATTTGAAAATGGGTAACTTTGTTTCATGGTTTCATCATGCATTAGCTTTTAACTTCAGAAACATTGTTTCTAAAACAGAGAAAAGCTTCCTCTCCCTCTCAGAGGCTAGCTAAAAAAGGTCCATCCCAAAATGGATCCCAATAGACCTTTTTCAACCAGCCCTCAGGAACCAGAGGAAGCCCTGCCTATAACAGTGGCTTTCGACTTTCCCACCACTGTCTTTCTGTAGAAGGAGTGGCAGAGCCAAGGCGAAGAATGAAAAAGATTCTAGAATTCTGCTTAGAATCATTATATAATATGTAATAATAAATATAAAAAGCCATAAACTAGCTCAGTCCAGCCCCCTCCCCCGGGTTGATTGGCATTGACCCTTACGTAACCATAACTGGGGCTGTTTTAGCCTTTTAGCAATAAATCAATTAAACTGAATCTTCATTTGTGGCCTTACACTTTCTGAGGAAAGCAACAAGGAAAATTGCAAATGGTGATTACATGATCGCAGAGGGCTTAGCAACCCATCATAAGTGCAAACAGGTTGTCAAGAGTCCAGGTTGTAGTTAATTATATGACCACAGACATACTGCAATGGCCCAAGTTTAGGCAGGAGGTCATGAGTCCCTTCATTCAGTACCATTGTAATTTCATAAGTTGAGGACTATCTGTGCAGTGCTTAAACTCTGTTTTGCATTGCAAAACAAAAGCAAGATTTAAGATATTTATTCTAAACAGAATAGAGGCTCTTGGTGTACCAACATATTGCCTTCCTAACCTTTATATCCATTTATTCTCAACTTAAATTTTGAGGTTCTACTTCCTACCTTTATTATTATATTTTTTATCTTGTTAAAATTTGACGTGTGATGCGTTTGTGTGTGTTTATGTGTGTGTATGAAATTTTAACAAGACAAAAGTAATACAAATATTAAAAAACAATAATGTTGAATAAGTAAGAAAATAGAAAACTAAACTAAAAGAAAGATTATAAAGAAGTAGCTTCCAATCTTTTTGACAGCAGTATATAAGTGCATTTATATTTTATTCTCTTTCTCTTAAGATTGCATCATAAATTTTTTCTTCTAAAATTCTTGATATGAGAAGGCTGAGCTGGCATGTATTACCAAAAGCTGTCTGGGAGAGGAAGGAAAGGTTCCCCTTTCTGAGATATGTCCAGCTAGGTTCCAAATGTGGCATCAGCCAAGACCCCAGAGTAGGGGCAGTGGGATGTGGTAGTGGTCATCTGAAACTGTTGAGAGACATATCCTAAAAATCCTTCAGATTGTCAGGCATGAGACCTTATTTGATAAATTGGACTCTAAGAGGTATTCGTTGGGACTTTTGCTATTGTACTCACCTCAACCTATCTGCCTCAACTTCTTGACTCCATGTTTAGGCTGTGGTGGAATCCCTCAGGCTTATGATTTTGGGGAACTTTGTCTTTACTTTCCGGACTGGGGTCAGAAGTAGCTGTCAACTTTGAAACAACTTTGGCTGAAGCCATATTTACTTTTGCTTCATTTCTTAGTTGCCACTCTTTGGGGGCAGGGAGAAGGACTGGAATGCAGTGCCTGAATACACTAGACAAAACATCTACCAGACACAACATGTGAACCAAGGTTCATGGCATCGAACATCTGCTGAGACCAAGGGGGAAGCTACTGCTGGACTGATTGGTTAACATGATCCAAGACACCTGAGGGTGGTGGGAAGTTTATATTCTTTTTATTACTCTGAAACATGGGAATTACCCAGAGCTAGCTTCAACTTTCTAAGTACTGATGCAATATGTACTCATTAAAAGCCTGAAAGGAACTTCTCTGATTCAATTGGGTTCATTGCTCGGAACCATGACAGTAGCTTGAGAATTAATGGCCACCATTATAGCCAAGGGTCTTTACAAATCATTCAGGGCCTGACGCATAATAGTGGTTATACTTCTGACTTGCTTCTGTCAGATCATGGTCAGATCACTTCCTGTGAACCTCCAGTTCTCTGGTGCCACTCTCCTCTGCAGGAGTTGCCCAGATAACTGATGAAATTGAGTGGGTTCCAGAGGGTTACTATTGTTCTAGGTCTGCTACATAGTTTGGCTGGAGCATTGATGCCTGCTTAGAATGGCTGCTGTGACGTTGGACTGGATCACACCTGAGCATTCTCTCTACATCCTTGGATCTCAGAACTCTCCATAGTATACAGAGGAGCTAAGCGAGTTAAAGAGGGCAAGTAAAGATGATTGAACAAATTAGAACACAATTAAAACTACCTTATGAGGGTATGGGGTGCTGAAATATAATTATTTCTCCACCCTTAGTGCATCCTCAAATAGCTGTCCAGCGGCTCTGTAAATAGCTATCCAGTTGGAGCTGTTTCAGGTAACCCAGAATCTTCTTGGAGGGAATAATTCTGGGGTTCATCTTCAGAGTCACTGTGAGAAATGTGTTGAACATCTGGAAGATACAATTGCTCAGATTCACTCTGAGTTGGACTGCTGCCTTAGTGCAAGGCCAGTGGAGGCTATAGGGCTGAATCTTGTAACAGTTATCCATCCAGGAGGAGTTCAATTCCATTGAATCTTAGGCAGTGGACAGGCTGTAGCTTGTAGCTGTTATCTTGACCACTTCTATATTAGATCTGTGCCCCTCCTAGATGGCAAAACTGCCTAAAAATGAATGCATGATTGGAATCAGATTACCTGAGCAAATGTCTTCTCTCAGTAGCTTCTACCCATCTAATCCAGTCAGGCAGGATAGGCATGCTCCAGGTCCCATCAGTCAAAGATTATTGGCTGATGAGGCACAGAAAACATTTCTCTGCAATACATTCCCTCTGGAAAATCCCCTCACCCAAGATTAGGATGGCCCCAACCTCGTTGGCCCAGAGGTGGAATATGACAGGGTTAACTACCAGTTCGGGATTTACGAGGTTAAGTGATTTATGATGTGCTTCCCTGCATGCTGCGAGCCACATGCCTGTAAATCGTCATTAGCATGCTGCATGGAAAAAAGCAGCCTTTGAAACAGCCCTCTTTTCCTGCTTTTTTAACTGCAACTGTGCCTCGTTCAGCTGGTGAAATTGAAAAATCAGGAAATAAAGATCAGGTAAGACCCCAGGTGGGTGGGTGAGCAAAAGCATCAGCAGACATAGAACCGGTTCTATATCTGCTGCTCTTCAGAGTTACTGGTTCTACAGAGGTGGACAGAACTGGAAGAAACCCACCCTATGTTGGCCTTTTGGAAGGCATTGAAGATCTAATTACCATATTTGCCCAGGTGAATGAAGTTCAGAATGTATGTTATGTTTAGATCTACAGACTATGATATTTCTTGCCTGTTGGATGCATTTAATTGTTCTTTTTTAAAATGTGTTTTAATTGATTTTATGATTGTTTGCCACCCAGAGTCACTTGTTTGAGATGTACGTATGTATGGACAGGCGGCCATACAAATTGAATAAATAATCTGTTTTAATGAAGCTAAATTGCTTTTTAAATTTTACTATTGCCATACAGTTTTCCACTTCCTCTTATATATAAAGCAATAAAAGCAAAACTTTTTGTCATAGTTGATTCCAATTTATATGCAAGACTGTTTATAAACAGGAATTATATAAAAATATTGAAGCCAATTTCCACTATTACACTAATCGCACTCACATTAATCTCTAAGTTTCTTATTCAGTTGCTTGCTTTGTCAGTCAAATTAACTAGATAACTATTTTTCCTCTCCACCAGCAACTCTGCAGGGGTCTTTTTCAGCTTTTCTGTTTAAACCTTTGATTATCTCAGTCATGTGAAAAGCAAACTCTGAATTAGACAAACAAGAAACAATTGATTTGAACAAATACTATCTGTACTAAATATAACCTAAGTAGTTAAAAAAAACCTAAGATTTTGTATACCAAGTCAAACAAATGAAAGGGGATGGGGGTACTCCTAGTAAGTCTCTGTTGCATAAAAGATGAAAGATTCCTGGAGTTCACCTTACCTCCTTTTTACTACATGAAGAGCTCCAAATTCTTTGCCAACAATACAATAGTCATTTCCCATTTTGCTCTGTTTGACTCTAACCTTCCCCCTCCTTGGTTTTCCTGATATTCTTCATGCATTTAATTTGCTAAATTCCTCATATGAAAATTTGTGACTTAGACTGATTTATGTTGTTTGACTATTTTTTCTTTTCCATTTTTTATTTATTTATTTATTGCTTTTTAATTAATAACAAAAGAGCAATAAAACAATAGTGATATATTGTCAAAAAATAAGACATTGTAATTGTTTATTATGACATATCATATTATGGATTTTTGTTGTATTTTTACACTGCTTTTCTTAGAGCACTATAGATGCAGTCTTTTTCTTTCGTATGCATCATCGTCACTATAGCATAATTTTTTCTTTGTCCACTGAATGAGAAAATATATGAATAAAAAAGGAATAATTTTTCATAGATCATCCAACTTGTACCAAAGCACTACAGTTTGTATGTCTATACAAATATGTGTGTGACTATATGCATAAAGTCCTTTATAATCTTTATTTATCATGACCACTCCATTTATAGCATACGAAATTGTACAGAATGTTGCATTTTGAACACTGACACAGTGGAAAAACTGAGAGATGGAAGGGACTGGCTTATAGATTTATGTATTTATTTGGTTAAACTATGGATCTTTTGTTTCATCAGTTGTTGTCCATGAGTTATATGCAGTTTCAATCTCTATAATTTGCTGAGACCGTATCTCATGTCTGTACTAGCTATACAATGATGGAAGATATAGTATGTGGATGAATTGCAGAGGCTAGCTTGGTGGAATATATACGGTAGAAGAAGAAATCTAATCTTTATGCTATTAAAACTCTCTTGTCTAGAAACTTTTAACTGAACAAAATGATGCACGATAGGGCAAAACCTTGTCAACTCAGGTACCTCAAATGAGCTAACTTACAGAATGCTGGGACTCCTCTCTCCTGAGAGAATGAAATTTAGGCTGCTTCAGCACTACTAGATTCGTGTTACTGCTAGGGTTCATGTTGTGCTCATTTTCAACACTCCCTGATACTTCCTGGCCATTTGCACAATCCCTTTCTCCTTTCCCCACCAGGAGCAACCACTTACCAGCCTGCTGGGAGGTGGAGAGAGGGAGGTTTTCAATACTCATTCACCTTCCCACAAGGATATGGATATATATATTTAACTTTAACAGAACTACAATGACGTGGGATAATACCCGAAGGAAGCTGAACAGCACA
>BLBF01000022.1:24789806-24804023 GCA_015471245.1 Laticauda colubrina | reverse complement strand
CACATGCACAGGGCTACCAGAAGACAAGAATAATTGAGAAAGCAGGATCAACTCAGGAGTAAAGCCACATCTCGGAGATGATTGGCCCCTCTCATAGGACATAAAAGAGGAGCGAAGGGACATGAGCTTTTGCAGGAATCAATTAGTTTGTCTGGTCAATTCAAGCTTTGAAAAGATCGGTTTGATTCTGTGTCAAACTTGGCCTTACCCTGCATTTGGCCATTATTTCTATGGCAGCATTCCAAGTGCGATAAGGTGGGTATTTATAAACTTTCCCCTGAAAGACTGTTTGTAAAGCCTTGCAGGCTGTGAATGAATGTAATTCACAGCCACGGAAATAAAAGAGGTTTTGCTGGAACTAATATTGTGTTTTATGCTTCCTAATGAAGCCTAGGTCAGAACAGGGACCTTGGAAGTCTTCTCGTCCCTGCTCAGGTAGGAATCCTTGTACTATTTCAGACAAATGATTGTCCAGTCTCTTCTTAACAACTTCCAGTGTAGGAGCACCCACAACTTCTGAAGGAAAGTGGTTCCACCAATTAATTGTTCTGTCAGACAGCCCCTTAGATATCGGAACACTGCTATCATGTCACTCCTAGTCTTTCTTTTCATTAAACTAGATTCCAAATCTATGACCACATCATTTAGTTCACTCTGAGACAATATTACAAAACATTATTTAAAAACTGGTATTTACCAAATTGACATATTTTGCACACATTACAGCTTGCTATGCACAGTTACTTTGCCTCTTATCTAATGAGGACTATTTTACTCCATTTTATTCTCCAAACATTCTTAGATATGTTGGGAATATGATTGTTCCTGAGTCACTTTGTAATGCTCTTGGCTAAAGGCAAGGTCCCACTGGCCGACGGATGCAAAACGTATGCAAAAAGGACACAGCGGACGAGCAAAATTTCAGGGGTGGCTCCATCTGTTGTTATCCGCTCCAAAAAGTGCCCCAAATTTGCATGAACAGAACGGAAAAGAACGGATGTGGGTAGTACGTAGTGAGGATGTTAAGTGGATGTTCGTAGGAAGCCTAGCGGATGACAGCGGATGGAAGCGGATGACACATCTGAAGGGCTTCCGGGGGAGAATTGCGAAGCGGACGCACAGCGGAAGGAGCGGATTCGTAGCGGATGATGCGGATGCATCATGGACACCTATAGGATGCATAGCGGATGCATAGCGGATCCAAAGCGTTCACCGCGCATGTGGGGAGTATTAATTGCGTCAGCTCCGCGGATATAAAAGGATGCAGCTCTCAAGCAGTCAGCATTCAGAGGAAAGACGTGCTGCCACAGACATCTTCGAATAACACCATGGTTCGTCAGTCAGGGAAGAAGAGAAAGCCTGTGCCTACTCCTGCCAGGCCTGGCAAGAAGGACAGAATCACCATCCCACCCCCTGGCGCTGACTCTGCTGGTGCTTCTGCTGCTGCTGGTGCTGCTGGTGCTTCTCCTGCTGGTGCTGGTGCTGGTGCTTCTCCTGCTGCTGGTGCTGCTGCTACTGTTGCTGCTGCTGTGGTGGACCAGCCCCAAGGCCCTCAAAGCCCTGCTGCTCAAGCCTCTGAAGGCCCTGCTGCTCAAGCCCCTGCCAGAGGGAGGAAGAGGCAAGGGAAGGAGAAGGGAGAGAGGAAATAGTACACCCTTTCCAAGGACCATGAGGAGGAGGTGCTGTCATGGCTGAGGGAGAACGAGTACCTGTGGAGAAAGGGCCACAGACTGTACTGGGACAGCAAGAAGAAGCAGGCAGCTTGGAGAGATAAGGCAGAGAGCCTGGGCTACACTTCAGAACTACTCCTGGGATGGTGGAAGCACATGCACACCTGGTATGGCAAGCTACACCTGAAGAAATCTGGACAGGCCGCTGTCAAGCTCACTGACCGGGAGATGTACGTCATGGCCAAGTACAGCTTCCTGGAGGGTGAAAGTCCGCCACCGAGGAGCAGCCCCTCTGACAACCCTCTCCCTCAGATAACCCTCAGCTCCCTCTGTCAGCCCACAGACAGCCAGTCCTCTTCCAGCCAGGAGATAGCTACCGTGTGCAGGCAGGTGACTTTGGAAGGCCCCACGGCAGAGACCCCCCTGACAGCTGCACTCCCCATGCCAGAGGACATGGAGGATCCCCTGTCACAAATGGAGGAAGAAGCGGCAGCCACCAGAGACCAACCCACACCCACACCCAGCTCCACCTCCACAGAAAGCAGGCAGAGAGGCAGACTGGAGGGCCTGAGCCACACTGTCCTGTTGGAGATCAGGGACACAATCAAAACCAACACAGATCTTCTCTCTCAGCTGGTCCACAGCGACATACCATCCTCAAATCAGAAGCCCTTCATCACGTACGTGAGCCAGACCCTCATGGACCTGCCCAAGGCCCAGTACCAGATGATGAAGCAGAAGATCACAGCACTTCTGCACAACCCTCCAGGCCCAGCTGAACCTGCTGCTACCCAGTCCAGGTCTGCTCCTCCACCCCAGGCAATGTCACAGCCCTTCCACAGCTTTCAACAACCCCTCACCTACCAAGGTTACGAGTACCAGGACTTCCCACAGCAGAGGCAGACCTTCCCAGTCCAGGCCCAGGTTCATCGCATGCCACAGACGCCTCACCTCACCCAGCTGCAGACCAGACAGCCCCACTACACTCCTCCTTCCTCCACTCCACAGCCAAGCCCCTCAACAGACAATCTGTCTTCAGTCTTGGGCCTGACATCCCAGGTCCTTGATGAAGGGCCTCTCAACCTCACGGGACTGAATCAGCTGAGAGCTTCCTGAACACACCATCCCGTTGTACTCTCGGGGCCAAGCACCCCAATGGCGCCTCAGACCAGCACTCCAGCCACAGCCACCTCCACAGTCCCTGGCTGCATGACAGCTGAGACCATGGACATGCCTCAGAGTGACTGAGAATAGTGCCAGAGACTGAGTTGTTACCTGTTCACTTTATCTTTGCTTAAGACACTTCTACTTTGTTCATTTTTCTTTTTCAATAAAGTCATACAGTTTACTTCAGAAAATTATTAATAAAGGTTATCTTTGCTTCACACACTTGGTTCATTTTATTTACTTAATAAAGTGTTGGTGAAAACTTTGAAAAAATGGTTAAGCCTTTGCATGCTTGTGGGATAGGTAAGGATAGTTGTGGGATAGGTAAGGATAGTTGTGGGATAGGTAAGGATAGTTGTGGGATAGATAAACCTCCAGTGCAAGCATAGTGGGACTGTATGGTCCACCCTCCCAGCTGCCACACATATGGCCCTTTTTTATCAAGAACAATTTATTCATTGATCAACTCATTTGAACATAAACAAAGCTCTTTATTAATGCCCTATTCATTGTAGGACCACTCAACATACATGGCACAATCTCATCAGTGTTATAAGACAGGCTCAAGGAAGCATCCATTAACCATCTATAATCCTGTCTTGTCACTCCACTGCTCCAGTTGGGGAGTTGCAACAGTGTTTCAGTAAGCTGCGCTGCTTCTTCCCTTCACATTGGGGCCTTGTACATCCACAGTGTCTATCAGGTTTCGTCCTTGCCTCCATTCACCAGGCTCCATGTCCCCATTCCCTTGTTGACGGTCCACAAGCCTGTTCTGCAACACTGGGTAGCGGGTGCGCATGAGATTGTGCAGGATGCAGCAAGTTTCCACGATGCTCCTCACAGTCTGTGGGTGATGCTGCATGGTGTTGAGAAGTACCTGGAACCTGTTGGCCAAAATGCCAAAGGCGTTCTCTACCACCCGTCTTGCCCTGGACAGCCTGTACTTGAAGATCCTCTCTTCACGGGTGAGGTATCTTGAAGTGTAGGGCTACATGAGGTAGGTTCTGAGGGAGAAGACGTCATCACCCATGATGAAGTAGGACACATCTTGTGTGTCATTGGGTAGGGGGTCTGGATCTGGAAAACCCATGATGAGGTTGTGTTCCAGCCCATCCTTGAGGTCACTGGCGTTGTATACCTGGCTATCTGAAGCTGACCCATTGCCTGAAGCATCAATGTACATGAACTTGTAGTCAGCATCGACCATGGCGAAGAGGATGATGCTGAAGAAGCCCTTGTAGCTGTAATAAGAGGACCCTGAGTTGGCTGGAGCTTTGCAGGCCACGTGCTTCCCTTCTATAGCTCCAACGGTATGGGGAAAGTTCCACCTCTGATACCTCTGTTCTACAACTTTCCTCCAGCCTTGTTCAGTGGTGGGGCACTTGAGGAGCTCCTCCACGTATTCTTCGATGATGGCCTGCACCACTTCTCTGACTACTTTGCTGATGCTGTTGTGTGGCACCCTCCAGGCATACTGCATGTTTCTGTATGTGATTCCAGAGGCCAGGTGCCGCAGAGTCAGTGCCACCTTCAGTCCAGGGTCCAGGTTGGGACGGAAGTTGGTGCTCGGCTTGGTCAACCTGGGTCTCAGACGCTCTACAAGTTCGTCAAACATGGCTGGTGGCATCCTCATGAAGTGCTGGAATGCATGAGGGTCTTCATTCCTCAGCTCCACGATCAGCTTGTCATACAGTCCAAACTCCACTCTTCTCCCGATCCATCATCAGACCCACACAGCTCTTGAACGACCCCTTCTTCTCCTTGTGTAGAAAAGGTGAAACAGTCTGAACAGGGCTTGGTTCTGGTGTAGAATGATCTCAGCTACCATAAGGACTGTGTGATCATCCATGGTGGAGAACAATGGATGATGTGGAAGAGAAAGACCAAGGGTGAAGAGGTCTGTACACCACGGCTGCTGGACTCATACTGAGATCCAGGTGATTTCCTCCCCCTTTATAGGAAATATCAGTTTTCCGCTAAGTGTCCTTCCACATCCTCTAGGCATACTCCAGACATCCTAAATATCAGAGATACATCCCATATACAAACATTTTGTCCGTTTTAATGCTTTATATACGAGATGCATCCGCTTACATCCTTTCTATTTCCGTGATACTAACGTTGTGTGTACGTTCCGTGTACCTTTCTCTTCCTCCCTCTTTCTGTTTTCAGCTGCAGCGGATGTGAGTTGCGAGGATGTCCAGAGGATGCCAAGAGGATACAGCGGACGTTTAACAGATGACAATGGACATAGAACATTTGTTGCCCGTATGTGTCGCGGATGTACATCGTACGCGGCGGAAAGTTTATCTGCTCAAAAAGTTTTGTGCAGCTCAAAACTTCTTGCGCGGATGAAATCTCAGTGGATGGATGCTTGACGGATAGAGCGTATGAAACACGTATGCAGTGAGTACACAACAGATGCATTGCGTTTTCCAACAGATGGCAAGCTTTTTTGTCCGTTTTACATCCTCTTTGCATCCGTTGGTGCAGTAGGACAGGGGCTTAAGCAGAAATTCAGCGTGTACCAATCTAGAGAAAATGCAACATTCTATCCCACTTCTTATGCTATAAATAGAGTGATGATAATGAATAGGGATTAGGAAAGGCTTTTTCAGGAACAAAGTTTCCCCAACTTTTATTAAAAATCAATCACTCTTGAGTATGATATAAAAAGTATCACAAATTATATCATTATATTATCATGATGTAATGATAAATTGCCATCAGAATAAATAAACAAACTACTGCTAAATATTCTCAGAAAATACCTGCAGTGGCTTGTTTTTGTTTTTAATTAGAATCTCATTAGAGGGACTCTGTCCACACACACACACAAAAATCACTGTGTTTACATGAGTAATTCATGAAAAGGCATCCATAATGTCAATTTAACATTTTAGTACTATGTTAAAACGCAAATGTGTTGCATTACAATATCCCTCAGGACAGTTACCAGGGTGGCAAAAGCTCTTTACATGAATTAACAGAATACCTTATTCAGGATAAAGGTTTAATTGCAAGCTTGATTCTGAGAACACTGCCAAACAAGTGAGATAGTCATCTATACAGCAAGCTGTATATAAGCAGTGACATTCTGCTTATGTCTAAGCAACTCCCATTGTAGGTTAAATAACAAATATTAAATAGTTATATACAGGTAGTCCTCAAGATATGACAGGTCACTTAACGGCTGTCCAAGATTAGAACAGCTCCTTCAAAAGCCACATACAAACCTGTTTCAAAGTTAAGGTAGCTGTAGCATCCCCACGGTCCTTCCCCCTCCTGACTGACCAGAGGGATGTTGCAAAGCTCACTATCCAGCTTTGAGGAGACTGCTTGAGCCTGTTCTCCATGTCTCCTATGGTAGAAGCAGTTGCCATTTTCAGTGCTTGGACAATTCCTTGCGGAAATGGTAGCTGATTTTGGAGTTTTTTGCCCTGTTCAGCTCGTCATTGGAAGACTGCAAGCCTCTCCTGGCTCTTGCTAGTTTTTAAGAAGCCAGACACTTGGGGAAGGGTGGGGCTGGTGTCCCGGTGGTATGATGTGTGATCTTGAAGCTCCAAGAATGCCGTCAATATCTTTGCCACTGGACGGTCCTTTTGGACCTAAACCATCCCGTAGAGATGGTGATAGAGAAGGCCACATCCTGTTGATCCCAGGGACATTGCAAAGTCCCTGGTTGATCCAGGAGAAGCCTTTTTTTCCGGCAGCAGAGAAGCAGCCATTGAAGCTGCTGAAGCTGGGACAGCTCCAAACGGAAGAAGAAAGTGGAAAGAGAAAGTGTGTCGGTTTTTCAATATTTCTATTTGAGAGAACACCTTGACAGAGAAAAAGAAAAAGTTTAAATTGATGACAGAAGAGAGGAAGCGGTGAGATTAAGCCTGAAATCAAAATTTGTGTCTTTTTTATTTTTTTATTGTTGGACTTTTTACAAATGCCTTTTAACTTTAAGAACTGGAATGGTTTTTTTCTCTGGCTTTTTACACTTAATAATTTTTTTTGTGAAAGATCCTTTCCTTTTTTTTAAGCACCTAACAGTATAGTTTTTAATTAATTGTTACTTTTTAAAATACTAACCTTTTTTTTCTTTTTTCTTTGGATACAAGGGGGGAAGTGACAGTAAAGGATAATAAGTAACATTGCCATCTAGAGGCTTGGAAACTTTATAATCAACCGACACACTGTATGTAACTGAAAGATGGTTTTACGGGTTTTTTTTGTCTATGTTTGTTTAAAAATAAAATGGTGGTATCAGGGAGAGCAGGGGGTAGGAGTCATTATGCAAAGCTGTCTCACTTAAAGTTGTCACCACTTGCAACTGTAATAGAAAGGCTTCATTACGGTCATAGGTTCAATATAATTATTGTGTCTGAGTTTGACCAGACAACATTTACACAACGTACTGAGTGGGACTGCATTCTGTTACATCGACATATTTTATTTTAAAAGGATGTTTTATTAATGATCTTTTATCCAGCCAGCTACTCTGAAAATACCAGTACCCATATATACAGGAGACTATTAACTGATGACGAGAGGGACATCATTTCAGTACATACCGGTACTTTACATCTCAGCACACTCAGATGTCCCACTCCAACATTTCCTTTTTTTAAAGCTAGAAGCAATCACACTACTGCCTGCTCCAGTTTTTCCTATACACTGGAATTCAAATGCAATTATGCTTTATGTGAGATAAAAGGAAATACACAACATACAGATCATATACTGTAGCTCCTTAAAGCAGTGGTTGCCAACCAGTGGGCCACGGCCCACTGGTGGTCCATGAGAAAATTTTGGTGGGCTGCAGAGAAATGTCCCCCCCCCCCAAAGCAATTAATTCAGGTTGCATAGGAACACAAAGCTGCGCTGCCCACATGGCCCGCCCACCCTCTGGCCCCCAAACCTACAAAAAGCAGCACAGCCCTTGCCGGCCAGGATGAGATAATGGTACTGTTGCAGCAAGAGGGGGCTGGCGGCACAAGCGGGCTGAAGTGGCGATGAAGATGGCTGCAAAGTGCAAGAGCGCCGCACTACTTGCATTTGCGCAGCACTCCTGCACCTTCCAGCTCACCTCTCCTTGCCTGGGCTCTTCCTCGATGGCTGCGGGCTGTAGGGACAGGAAAAATACCGGCTAGTGGTGGTGGGAAGGGCAAGTCTGTGCTCACCATCCAGTTCAGAGGTCCGGAATGGGGCAGTGTAGATGGTGTCAGTTTTCTCATCCTTCTTGGTGCTCTGCTGTGCTGCCCCACTTCCCCAGCCATCGCTGCCTGGGAAAGGCATAGGAAAAAGTGAGCAGGAACATAGCTCTCACTGGGGCGAAAGAGCTGAGATCAAGGAAGGCACAGACAAGAGAAGACGGAAGCTGCTGCCTTTGAAAAGTGCCACTTTCTGTTGCCTCTGCCTTCCCTGATCTCCTCTCTTTCGCCCCAGCAAGAGCTATGTTTCTGCTCGGTTTCTTTTCCTGTGCTTTCCCCAGGCAGAAATGGCTGGGGTCGTGGGGGAGGGGGGGTCAGCAGAGACATCAGGGCTGTTCTCCCCCCTCAGCAATCCAGGCCTGGAGGAACACAAAGAATTGTGGGCGAGCGCTGGAGAAATGCATGTTGGAAATGCCAATACACATTTCTAGCATGTTCTCCTTCGTCCCGAAGTAGGATTGAGTGGGGGGAAAGGAGCAGGAGGAAGGGTAGGAGGGAAGGAGAAGCCCAGCTGGCTTTCCTTTGGCATTGGGTGGGGGAGAGAGAACAAATGCCCAGGCCAAAAGAGTGCAGAGGAAGACGGGCTCCTAATAACCAGCCTGTTTGTGCAGGTGACAGCTCAAGCTTTTCTGGCCTTGATACCCTCCCTTCTGCCTCCACATAGGGAGGGACCCTTCTCTGCTTGGAAGTGGTGGGAGAAACCTGGAGCTTAGCCTCAGGAAGTCCTCTTCTTGTGTGGAGGCCGAAGGGAGGGGTGTTGCCTGCTTATTAGGAGTCCATCTTCCTCAGCGCTTCCAGCCCGGCCCTCCTTCTAGCCTGGCCCCAATTCCAGGCAGCCACACCTGGCAAAGGAGGGAGAGGTTTCCTCTGACTTGGGGGAGATATGAAATGACAGGAGACCAGATGGAGGGGGCTCTGCTTTTCTTCCATTTGAGGGGGAGCCGGCTCCTCTCCGTCCAGATCTTCCCAGCCTCCAGGCACCAGGTGGCTTCTTTTGAATCCCAGCAGTATTAAATCCTCTCTCTTTCTCCCCAAAGGATGAGAGAGTCCCCTTGTTTTCCTTCACTCTGCTCCACAGTTATGATTAAGCATTTATGATTTTGTTGTAAGCATTTTTATATTTTTTTTAAATATATGTATATATATGTATGCTGTTCAGCTTTGTTCGGGTATTTTCCCACATCATTATAGTTGTGCTTTTAAAGTTGTAGCAATGTGTCGGCAGAATCTCATCTGCCATCATCAGGCTTCTGTGTTTGTCTGTGAGTCAGACTTTCACAGCCGTTTCTGTTTTAAATTTGGGGCTAGCCTAACCTACCCTACGTTACCTAAATTTGGGGCTAGCTGTGCCAGAATGTTTTTTTCTTCATCCTGATTGGTGGGAGACTTGGTCTGTGTTTATTAGTCTTGGAGCAAATTTTTATATATAAATTTTAATATTAAATTTATATTTAATATAAAAATAATTTTTTTATATTAAATATCCTATTGTTTTCTAAAAATTTGTATTAGTGGTCCTCGGGATTTAAAAGTATGGTGGTCTCTGAGGTCCAAAAGATTGCTGACCCCTGCCTTAAAGCATTCTCAGCCCTCTTTTTAGCCTGGAGATTCAAAATCCATTCAGAAAAATAAAGTCTTTTTCAAAAACAGCCAAAGTCAGGAACTAGATCATCCAAACACTGATAACAACAGCCTTTACTTCTTGGGTTCAAGGTAGAAGCATAGGAATGGAGTTCAAACTCCCCAAGAAAAAGGAAGGAAAGTAACACTCAACCTCGCATAGCTGACAGACAAAATACTAGAGGTAAAAAATGGCTCTTTCCCATTGTCAGGATTCTGGCAGTTACTCCAATTAAATCATGAGTCTCAAGCCACATTCCCACAACTACAAAGGATTTATTAGAAGTTAACATGCCGGCATTAGTTTGGGCATTTTATGTTTTATGAGTGGACACCCATATTGAGACATCTGCCCAGTTGTTATTGGGCTTTACAGCAAAATGGACACATCATGAGGCATTAGTCCTCCTACACCCCCAGCATAGGAAAATAGACATTTTCTCATTGTTCATCTATATTTCAACATTTTATTTTTATAACTTAAATTACATATGCCATAAACCCCTGGCAGAATTTATTTAGGTACAGTTGTATACAATAAAGTTGCAAAAGACAAAAAAACAAACAAACTCAGAAATAATTCTGAGCACTGTTGGAAATGATCTGGGATGTAGACAGAGTCTGCAGTACTAGGAAAGTATTGTTCCAGTTTCTTAAAAATTCTGCAAACCATTAAATTGGAGCATAAGGATTTTTGTTGTTATAACAACCTCCCTCGAGTGCAATCCAATCTGCCACATCAAGTTCAGGGAAAGGATTTTCCAATTCATATAGGATGGAGATCCAAATAAACTACATAAATTATGTGCAAATAAGATTAATGTGTATGTGTGCATATATACCAACTTTCAAATATTGAAAGTTGATATACTGTTTTTAATTTTAAAAATGCATGTTATTATAAATATTAGTACATTAAATATTTTTATTTCAAATGTAAATGAAATGAAAGTATTTAATGTACTAATATTAATAACATGTATTTTTAAAATTAAAAGGGTATACTAACTTTCAATATTTCTTATATAATTTCAGTGGAATTATAATGTAATTATTAAAAAATATAGAATAAAATATTTAACAATATCATGAACTAAGCAAATTAAAGATTATAGAAGCATTTTAAAATACTTCTGCTTACTAGGTTCAAGAAAACTAATAAAAGATTTCTGCAGTCTTTCTTAAAAATATGATGCAAAAAGTTATTTCATTTTTTATTCTGCACAAAAGCACTTTACTTAAAACTTATTTTAATGTCGACAGTATTTTAAAAAATGTTCAAAACTCAACTTATAAACATCTTAGATATTTTAACTCTATTATATGAACCACTGAATACTATAAATCTTATCCAAGAATATATGAAATAAGATTATAGACTTAAGGAAAAAGTAGTAGAAAAGTTAGGGTATTCTATTCCTATGGCAGTTCTCAGACTTTGAGATACTGTGACTCACTAAAATAATAAATGATTGTGTGACTTCATGAATAAAACTAATAATTGAAGAGGGGGTTCACTATGCAAAGTAGAATCTAAGCATGGAATGAGTGTTGACAGCATTCCCACTTAATCTGCATAAGCCTGATCATCTTGAAAAAAACCCAGTGACCTTCCCAGTTTGTTTACAATCCCCACCCCAAAATTGTAACTCACTGTTTAAAAATGTCTGCCTGTGTGAACCAAATTATGTACTATGATTACAAGAAGTTAGAGTAAAAAGTGAACCAAATTAGCCAACTACATTTAACATAGTATGTTGAACGTACTAATCATAAGAACATCTCTATTTACATTAAACTGCCACTTGCCTTATAGCTGCATACCTGAAGGAAAGCAAATCAAATCTTTTCCACTAACCAGAGGAAGAAGTCACAGGGAAGTGACACTCTCTCTTATCAGATTAAAAAAAATCTAATCAAAATTGGAAATAAAGGCACGCTGAAGGCCCATTCTTTTGTTTGACTATTATCAGATAAAATTCTGCTATTCTTTTCCCCCTCAACTCCCATTCTTTTTAATTTGTAAATCTTGCTCTTTTTTATTTAATCAACGTGAAGCATTTTGTCTTAGCCTGAAAAGTAACATATTTATGCAGGAAGAAATGGGAAACCAAAGACAATTCTGTAAAAAAGCAAAGCTGACAAATGTGGCTGAATGAAGAGCCAGCAAGTAGACCTGCCCATAAGTGCTCCATTGAGCTGCTCCTCCCAATGAAATTGCAAAACAGTGGTCTCTAACAGGTTTATAGTCCTGGGAGAGGAGGGAATAACCACCTTGCTCTAAGTTGGCACCTTTGAAAAGAAATATGCAGAAAATAAAATGTAATTTATTTAGACCATATTGACTGAAAAAGAATCCTTTGGGGTTTTTAATGTATCAGGAAATATTCTGAAAACCTAGTTGAATATTTACTAGATCTATACACATTTAGAATGTATTTGGTAGTTTGTGATTAATTTGATACCTTGATACTTAGCTTGCAGGCTCACAAGAGAAGACTGTAATACTGAGTTATTGTGAAAACTATGTAAGGGACCTAGGAGATCTAGAAGCATGCTTAAAATTTCATACTGTACAAATAAAATTGCTTATATTAAAAGCTGTACCTATTTGAATAATTTTTAAAAGCGTCCCTTGACAAGTGTTTGATGTAAAAAAATTGCGAGGCTCAGAATGCCTACGGATTTCCCCAGAAAATTGTTGTCCCATTTTGCCAGTGGGTAGCAAATATTCACTTCAACAAGAAACTGTGCAATCTGTATTCTGCAATCTGTATTCTGTTCCACCATTTCTACTGACATGGTTGTATGGATTTGATATAAGAGGTCGGTCTTATTTTCTTTTTTCCCAAAGGCAGTCATCAAACTGAAAGCTATTTTGATTGTTTTAAAATCTGGATATGCGTGCTCTCCAAACCCTGAAAACAGAAGAACTCAAGAACAAGCACACGGACCAGGAGTCAACTCCAAATTCTATTTATCAGCCCCAGTTAAAGCCCGGTTTCCCAGAACCGCGCTTGGTTTCTTATTAATAAGGATGGGGAAAGCACTGTCTCCTCCTAGGCCAAAATGTGATATTGTCTGGGTTGGGTTAAGCAAGTGTTGCGAAAGCGGACGGCCAACTGCTCCTCGGTGATCTCTCCCGCTTCCACAGAAGGCTCAACACCCCACATTTCTGAGGCGGCGGCCCTGGAACGACTCGCTTGGTGAGAGCAATGCGAACCGTCGAAGCCAAACTGCGATCGCCCGAAGGTCTTTGGAATATCATTCCCATTGAGATCCGGAGATGAAGGACGGCAAAATGTCAAACGCATCTGGACGGCACCAACTCGGGAAAAGCGAACGCAAACCAAGTTCAGCGCATCTCAAACCATGACGGAGCGCAACTCCACAGACATCAGTTCTCGCCGACACCCGCCAAGCCGTTCGGAGAAATTACAAAAGCGCGCAATATCAACACTCCGGGGCCTGCCGTCTCCGCTCCCCTTCGAGCCATGTCAGGCCACCAGGTCCGGACGGCCACCCGCTCGCCTCGGACCGCAGCCTTCGCCAGGGCTCTTCCCCGACCTCGGGGGCAGGCAGGAAAGGGGGCGCCCCTCCTTCCCTTCGCCCCGAGCCTTCCTCCCACCGCACAGAAGAAGGGAACAACGGCTCCTGCAGCCAACTGTCGTTTCCCCCCCCTCCCTTCCGCGTTCAAAGTCAAGCCGAAAAAGCAACCTTAGACCCCGCAAAAATCCAAACCAGGGAAAGGCACCCGGACGTGGCGGGGAACCGAGAAAGAAGCAGCAAAAACGGCCGCCGAGAGAGATTCCGCCCTCACCTTCTTTCATGAGGTCGACTGGCTTACAGGTGGCGAAGAGACAACCGACCGGGGTCCACCCCTGCCTGGATTAGCCGGAATTCCAGTTCCAAGAGCAGCCAGGCCTCGCTCTGGGCCGGACCCTGCCCAAGACAACTTCCGAGGCCAAGCAGGCAACTCCTTCCGGGCCAAAAAGGGGGGGGGGGAGGAAGAGTGGGCGTGGTCGGCCTGTCTTCCTTCATGGCGGGTTCTTCCTCTTGCCGGCGGGAGTGAGGGAGGCGCGCCTTTCGCTGTTGCTGCGGAAGGCTTGGAACTCGCGGCGCGAAAAACGGGGTGGAGGAGGGAAATTAAACATCCCTTTGGTGGTCCAGGAATGATAGCCCGGCGACAGTATTGGCTTTTTCATTTCACCCCAAAAGAATGTGTTCCCAAATTCTTTTGGAATTTTGCCTGTCATCCCATCAAGACTTTTTCCTGGGAGTAAATGACATCTTATCCCCGCTAAGTGGAAGTTTTCAAAGTGTTGTTCAATGAAACATATTTATTCCTGGTTGTTTCAGTCACCTACCACATGCCGTTGCTCTTGTTGTCAGTCCTAAAGCGAATGAAGAGGAAAGAACCTTGTTTTTAGCACTGTGTTTAGCTTGTTCAGGAGGTTTACCAAATTATTGATGGAAGTCGGACATGTTTTTTATTATTTAATAAACTTCATTTATATATATATATATATATATATATATATATATATATATATATATAT
>BLBF01000022.1:24709343-24789796 GCA_015471245.1 Laticauda colubrina | reverse complement strand
TATATATATATATATATATATATATATATATATATATATATATATATGTGTGTGTGTGTTCCCACATATTTAATATGTGGAACAGTTAAATAGTACTGGGTTAAACACTACTGCATGTCATTTCTTTTGAGAGGTTTCTGTGTCTGCCGTCACAGAGCATATAGCTGAATGGTTCACAACAGTCAAACTACAAAACCAAAAAACTAAAGAGAGCTAGTTTCGTGTCGTGAAAGATGGAGTTCCAGGCCTCCTTTAGGCTGGAAAGACACAAGGTAACTGGATCGGTAACTTTTGCTTAGCCCAATCCATCTCACAAGGTGGTTGTTTTGGAGAAAATAGGAGGCAGGGCATGAAACATATTCACTTCCCATAAAAAGGAAGGATAAAAATATCATAATAACTGACTCAAATGACAGCAAAAACAAAAAAAAAAAGCCCAACCTTAAAACCCAGTGCCTCAAATCAGCCTAGGATGCCTCAACAACTATTCAGTTTCTCACTCTACCATGGGGCCTGGGGAAAGAGCCAACTTAAGTCTTGATAGTCTTCCAGAAGGCTGAAAGGGTTGGGGCCTGCCAGATGACTGAGGAGTGGGTGTTCGACAAGGTAGAGGCAACCACAGAAAAGGCAGTTCTGTGCAATAGCAAATACGTTGCTCATGTGTTTTTTTTTTTAAAAAAAAACTTTCTGGCCTTGTTTGTTTTTAATCACTTGAATTAAAAAGACA
Organism: Laticauda colubrina; assembly: GCA_015471245.1. NCBI lineage: Eukaryota > Metazoa > Chordata > Lepidosauria > Squamata > Elapidae > Laticauda > Laticauda colubrina. The sequence continues at coordinate 24,789,069 of BLBF01000022.1, read as the reverse complement.
TTGTGAACATGGCCAGAGTCAAGTTAGCTTTTTGGAATCTTTTAACAAAATGTAGTTTGAATCAGAAGGTAAATCCAGTAATAATCACTTCTCCATGAGTAGATTTTGCAGTGCATCCTTAAAATTTCTCGCATAACTGTATCTAAGATTTGGGGCCTGCATTAGCTTCTCTTTCTTCCAAGCCATCTCAATTTTGACCTGTCATGACCTTATTATTCCAGTCTTTGCACTCTTACAGAAAGAACTCTTATTGTGTTGTGTTTTTGTCATGGAGATTAGACTGCATAGACTACATATTTTCACCTGTGACCCCTATTGTTTTAGCAAGTAGCCAACTCTATGTAGTTCTAAAGAGCAGTGAAGCAGCATAACTTGTTTTTACTCAGTGGAATATATATGTAAAATAAACTGCTTCTTATTCTTTCCCATCCGTTCTTTGGTTAGCTGGAGTAAGATTCATTCCTCTCCTAGATAATTTCCCACAATCCCTGTGAGGTCATCTGAAAGTGGCACTTTTGCACATGAAAAACAGGGACCGTATTAAAGGAGTATAATAGCATTCTGCCTCCATTTGAGACCTCACACATTTCTGAGCTTTAACTACCTTCCTCTGGCAGAATGGACAATGGTAAAAATAAAGAGTTGTGGTACCTTAAAGACTAGCCAATTTGATTATCACATAAGTTTTCACAGATCACAGCCATTTCAACCGATGAATGCAGAAAATTCCTGTGAGAGCAACAATAGCTATAGGGAAAGAAAGTGGGTGGTGAGAATAGAATTACATTAATATCCAAGACAAAGAGAGAAACAGAATAAAGTAATGGGGTATGTTCTCATATGACCCATGTAGCAAAATCAACCAAAAATATTGTGGTTTAAAGACCAGCCACTTGCTTAGTACTTGCGGGAGTTTTATAAACCTCATTTTTTTTAAGGCATCTCTGGAATGGAGAAAAATGTAAGAGCTTAAAATTTTCAACATTTCAACTCTTAAATACAGCTGCCACTCTGGGGCAAGCTAATTGTGTATTTCAAAAATCATGGTCAAAAGACATCTGGTTTAAATGTGCTTGAATTTCTTTGAGAAACATTTCCATGTTATGCTCAGAATCACTATAACTCAAGTTACAAATTCCCATGCTAAATGTTGGTAATTCTGTTATACCAGTTACTTTAGTACTGAATCAATTTGGTTCCATCTGTTGTATAGAAGTTTGCACTGAATAATGGCAACCTTTTCATTTATTTCAATACTATACAGTTACTTCCTGGAGCCTAGCTTAGTGTTTCTGATGAAATACAACAATAGCAAAAAAAAAAAAACCATAATCAATAGTTAGGATATTTTTCTGTTGTTTCTCTTCAAAGGGCATGTCAACAGTCAAATACATTATTTTGTTATATGAATTTAGCATCTTTCTCTTTGATTATGGACCATCAAATTGATGTGGAATCTTAGCAACTATAAAAGATCTCTCCCAAAACTGGTTCCTCAGTTTTTCCTGAGGTGCACCATTGCTACTGTGATCAAAGTGCCAGTCTTTACAAAATAATTGCTGCAGTCAATCCTACTTATCTCAAGTTCAATTGAATATTTTTATTTATTTATATCCCCTTATTACTTTTACAAATAACTCAATTTAGTGAACATATCCAACACAGCTCCTCCTCTTTTATTGCATGCTGCATTGAATGTACATTATAAACATCTGTAATACTGAAATATTTCAACATTATTTCTCACTCTACCAGTAACTTTTGAATTTTAATAGCTGATAACCTGAAATTTTTATACTTTGTTGTTTGAACTATTTTGCTTACCATTGACTAGTAACCAAAACAGTGCATTAAATGGTTCTAGAGAATTTTCATGTAATGGAAGATATAACAACAGAAACCCTTCCCAAGAGTTTAGTTATATCCAACTGCCACCTACTGCACAATACATAAATATTACATTTCATTCAAATGGCTTTAATAAAAGTAAGCTGCTTGGAACAAGTGTATTTTTAAATAGTTCTTTTTGGGTCGATCTGACCTTAATGTCTGAACAGGTGGCAATATCTGGGCAAAATTAGGTGGGTTGGGAAACTAACTAGGTTGGGCTGGTTAGTACTCTGATGAGATATTAAAAGAAAGGGTTATAGCTGGATTTGGAAGTTGAGAAGCATGGAAGAAGTTGTTTCCATACTATTGCCAAGAACATTTATTGATTCATTGATTACATTTATATGCTATCCATCTCATCAATAAGGGAATTCTAGGCAAGCTTTAAAAAGTAAATATAAAAGCAATTAAAATTAAGAATAACTAAAATCAAGAGGACAGACAGCACTGGGACGAGATCTTTTTCTTACCCTGTCAACCACTTCCAGTGAAAAGCACCCCCATTGTGGTTCCAAGCCAACTGGCAAAATCAAAGCATTGCATAGATAAACCCACATCATTAAACTTAATTGTGCTGCTTGATATATGAATACATTTCATAATAATGGCTCCATGTTACCTAAGGAACCATCTCAAGCTTATGGTGAAGGATTGGTCTGCTCCCACCCATACCTGCAGAAAGGGCATGCATGCTGTGGACCCTGTCAGTCAAGTTATTCTGCAGCCAGGGTCCAAGAGAAGAGCCTTTTCTGTCATGGTTCCCACCCTCTGGAACACTGTTCTTGAGCTTGAAAGAGCTTGAAATCATGGTTCTGCCAGTTGGCCTAGAGCCCCAGGCAAACTGGAGGTAATTAACGCACTGAGATAAGACTCTCTCACCCTTGTGTACATTTTGCTCCCTTCCTTTCCATCGTTGCTTATTTTAAGGCTATTTTAATATTAATGTTTATTTAGTACATTATTACACTAATTCATTGTTTCTTGTGTTAGATCTAGCTTGATTAATCCACAAAGACCAAGAGGCTCTCACCGTTTTAAATTTGCTCTAAGACATCTGATTTAACATAGAATTATATGCCAAGGTAAATTTGGCTTTGTTTCTTCAGTTCTCTAAATACAGTATTTTGCAGGATTGCCTGCTGCAAACATGCCTAAAACATGCAGTCTGATCTTTACAACTCCTATACACATTATAAGAGATAAAAGTGTCAGCAAAAGTATGCTATGGCTGTTAAAACCCACATTTTCCCCTAGTCATACTGCTTTTTAAAATACAGTACTATTAACTAGAGGAAGATGATGTTTCATGGTATCTAAAGCAGAACAACTAGATACTATAATAGCTTTATATCACATAGTATCAATATGCTATCATAGTATCTTAGTATCAATATGTTATAACTCTCAAGACTCTTTTTTCCACTATGTATTCAAAATGAACTGTCATTTAAGCCCGTCACACTGCACCAACGGATGGAAACAGAAAAAAACACTTGCCATCTGTTGGTTAACGCAATGCATCCGTTCTGTACTCACTGCCTCCGTTTTGCTTCCTCTCTATCCGTCCAGCATCCGTCTATTGACATTTCATCCGCTCAAAAGGTTTTGAGCTGCTCAAAACTTTTGAGCGGAAAATGTATCCAATGCGTCCGTTCTGCATCCGCTAGGCATACGGGGAACATCCATTCTGCATCCGTTACGCATCCGCTATATCTACTAGGCATCCGCTGCGCATCCGCGCAACTCAAATCCATTCCAGCGGTAAACGGACGCAGGGAGGAAGCGGAACAGATGCGCAGCATTAGTAGCACGGACGGAGAAAGGATGAAAGTGGATGCAGCTCCGCATCCGCGTCATCCGCTCCGCATCCGCATCATCCGCTCCGCATCCGCTCTGCATCTGCTAGGCTTCCGCTGTGCATCCACTGTGCATCCGCTACGCATCCACTCTGCATCCGCTTCCATCCGCTAGGCTTCCGTTGAGCATCCGCTTTCCATCCACCCTGCGTCCTCCCCCCGTCCGTTCCTTTCCGTGTTATCCGCTCTGGTTATGCAAATTTTTGCCCCTTTTGAGAGCGGATAACAACGGATGGAACATTTTTCTCGTCCGCTGTATCCTTTTTACAAACGTTTTGCATCCGTCGGCCAGTGTGACAGGGCCTTGTGTGTGTGTGTGTGTGTGTGTGTGTGTGTGTATACAACGCATTCAGAAAGTATTCAGAGCCCCTTCACTTTTGTCATACTGAAGCCTGATTCTACAGTTGTTGAAATCCATTTTTTTCTCATTAATCTACATTCAGTACCCTATGATGACAACATGAAAATTGAATTTTAGAAATGTCTGTAAATTTATTTTAAAAAACCCTGAAATATCACATTGGAATAAGTATTCAGATCCTTTGCAACAACACTTGAAATTTAGCTCAGGTCTTCTCATTTCTCTTGATGGTTGCAACATGTTCCTAACCCTTGATTAGAGTTCATCTATGGTAAATGCAATTAATTTGATATGATTTGGAAGGGACACACCTCTCAATAAAAGACCTCACAGCTTATAGTGTACACTGAAGCTGAGCAAAAGCCATGAGGTCAAAGGAACTGCCTGCAGAGCTCAGAGACAGGATTATTGCAAGGCATAGATGGGGAGAAAGCTACAATAAAATTACTGCTGCACTGAATTTTTTTTAGGGGCCTACATAATTCTCAAATGGAAGAAGTTTAGCATACTCAGGGGTAAGAAGTACACCCAAACTTTATCAACTTGTGGGAAATTATTACATATAAAGATATACTAAATGAAAAGGAGGAACTAAAATCCAGACAAGAACTAAAAGAAGGGGTACAATTGGAATGGGGGGTATACTTACAAATCCAATCACTCTATAAGAAAGACAAAAATGAATGGGGCATACAGAAAGGACTGACGACATTAGATAAAATATTACTAGGAACAGATGAAAAAGCAATTAAAATAACCTACAAATAGCTATTGGAATATAAAATGGAAGAGGAACAAATAAAAGAGGTAATAGTAGTATGGGCCAAAAATTTCGGTTATAACATTAAATTGGATAAATGGCAAAAGTTATGGGAAAGAAAGAGAAAGCTAACTTTGGCCACCTCATACAAAGAGAACCTATATAAAATGTTCCATAGGTGGCACTTCTTCCAACAAGATTGGCAAAAATTTACAAAAATATATGAATGTAGCACAGTGTTGGGGACATATTATCACATGTGGTGATCATGTACAAAAGCAAAAGAGTATTGGTGGCAGACAAAAGTATGGCTGGAAGAGATGCTTGGCCAAAGTATAAGAGTTCAGATCAGAAATATTGTCATTGGGAATTATAGAAGAAAAATTCAGTAAAGGAATGATATATTTAATGTTGCATGTTATAAACTGCTGCAAGATTGGTTTATGCCCAAAACTGGAAGAAGGTAGATATCTCCACTGAAAGAAAACACTGGTCTGTGCAGAGATGGATAGACTAACATGAGAAATTAAAAATAGGAGTGAGACAAAATATTATGAAGTATTATGGAATAAAATGTACAAATGGTTGGATTTGAGAAAAAGAAGTCAGAACAAAAAAAAAATGATACTATATAGGACTGAAGGTCCTATAAAGATAACGAAATATGGTGGACAGATTGATCATATAAAAGAATGTAAAATATGCTTTAAATATGAATATAAAGGGAAATGAATATGTTAATAACACCAACTTAGTAATGTAAGATAACTAGGGATCAATACATGATTTTATGTTGTATATATGGCAAAAACAAATACCAGGAAAGTCGCATTGTGTTCAACTTTTTTGAATGTTTATTCAATAAAATTTTATAAATTAAAAAAAATCAAAAAATCAAAAAAAAATCAACACACACACACGTAATCCCAAATTAAGTATTAGCCATAAGGAAAAGCCTTAGAAAAGCCAAAAGACCAAGATGCTAATAAAAAACTGCCTGAAACCCATTCCAAATTCTAGCCAGACACCTAAAGAAAATATTGTATCCTATGTGGTAGACTTGTGCAAAAGCAAAAAAAATTGGGCAAAGATACATAGGTGGCTAGAAAAGATAATAAACATGTGCATGTTAAACCTGAATTGTTTTTGTTAGGTATAATATCAGAAAAAATTGATAAGAAAAGTATGTACTTCATATTACATGTCTTCAGAGCAGTGAGGATTATATTCACACAATACTTAAGAAAAATTAAGATATACCACAAGATGAAGAGATAGTCAGGAAGATACTAGATTGTGCAGAAATTGATAGATTGACATTGAAAATTAATCAGAAAGATGATATAGAATATTATTAAATATGGAATCTATTTTACCAATAGTTGGAAAAAAGGGTGAAGATTAAGAATATAAATTTGTTTTATATTCTTAAGCATATAAGTATTGTATGCATATAATGTATACATATAAGTATTGTTAAGCATATTAAATACCTAGACAACACAATGTTTATTAAGCACCACAAAATGTTTTTAATAGAAAATCAATTATTAAAAAAAGAAAAAATTGTAACAAGAAACAAAAAGCAACTATCTAGATGGCCATTCATAAACAAAGCAAATACCGCCAGCAGTTTATTCAAGACAAGATATTTTGAAACCCCTTACGGCAATTTTGACAGCGAACAGAACCAGACTGATATAATTATTAGCCCCACTCAAAAACATAACGCAAGACATAGCCATCAGCCACAATAACCCAACACCCTTTCAGAACACAAAGCCCATATTGCACAAATCCCAACCTTCAAAGTTAATGAACCACATAAGAACCCTTCCATTTACCCAGTTGGTTGGTCAGCTGCTCCAGAACCATAACCTCTGGTGGTTCTGTTCATCAATAAATGGACCTTATTTCCAATCAGTCTCCATTTTATTTCCAGATCTTTCTCCCGGGTTGGAACTGAACAAGATGGATTTTCCTTCCAACACAGGACTCTTCCAAGAGCTGGTCACCCCGTCAAACTGAGCAAACTTAGTAAGAGAGGTGACCAAGAACCCAACAGTCACTCTGACTGAGTTCCAGAGATACTGTGTTGAGATTGGACAGAGTTCCAGAAGGACAACCATCCAGAAGCCCTCCACCAATCTGAACTGTATGGCAGAGTTGCTAGGCAGAAGCCTCTTCTGAGTGCAAAACACCTGAAAGCTTGCTTGGAGTTTGCAAAAAAGGACTCTCAGACTGTGAGAAACAAGATTCTCTGGTCTGATGAAACCAAGATTGAACCATTTGGCCTCAATTCTAAACATTATGCCTGGACGAAACCAGGCACCGCTTACCACCTGCCTAATACCATCCCAATAGTGAAGCATGGTGGTGGCAGCATCATGCTATGAGGATGTTTTTCAGCAGCAGGGACTGGGAGGACTGGTCAGGATTGAGAGAAAGCTGAATGGAGCAAAGTACATGGATATCCTCTATGAATTGATATTTCTTCTCTCATCTACTTCACTAGATAAGATCATCCATCCATCCTATCTCTTTGTAGGAATCCCAGGAAACTACAGATGTTCTACAATTGATTTTAATTGTGCCCAGGTTTCATCTGTAATCATGTGCTTATCTGAGCACAAAAGCTTTTACCCACCCTCATCAAACCTATTGCAAACTGGACATTCACTTCAAAAGTTGGTACAAAATGTTAAGCTAAATTACTACATTAAGCTAAATTATTAAATCATGAGGATTGTGTCATAAACATTGAAGTGGTTGCAACATTGGATTAATTTTTCTTATGAATAGCTCAAAGTGGTGAACATACCTAATACTCCACCCGTGAGTTTTCCTGCACATTTTGAAATTTTGGCATTTCTGATTACCTTCAAGCCTTGGGCTGTTTAAAGATATTTTCAGAGTTATAAACCAGACAAACAGTAAGAAAATTTACTGGAGATGCTTCAATTTTCAGGGGCCCATTTACTAGCTATGGAAGAAAACCATTTCCTAAATCATTCCCAAACAAAGAAATGTAATCCTTTTGTGTTTTGCAGTTCTTCACTTACAAAAGACCCTGTCTTCAGCCAGGCAATTAATTATTATCTTAATAGTTTTATTTTTTAAAGTAGCCCCCTTTATACTGTATATATTTACATATGATTTAGGTTTTCCTGGTTTTCATTATTTTTAAAGTTTTGTGTAAATTTGTAATTTTCAGTTATTAGTGAACTGCAACACTTTCTGAATGAACATAGATAATAAATTGTTAACAAAAAAAATCCAACTTTGTAACAAACTTATATATTATATTACCAACAAAAGGAATTGTATAAAATTTTATACTTTTTGGCAGTGGTTTGCTCTCCAAGCTTATTTCAATTTAGTTTCTGAATGTTTTGTTACCAGACTAGGTAACATCATCAGGATTTTCTTGTCCTATTATCCTTAGTTCATAAATGTCTTGTGTACCACTTTGGTCATGTGATTGGTTGTTCATTTGGAGCTATATTTAAATTCTGAGCAGCTGATTGGTTCTCTTGTTGGTTGTGTGAATGGTCTGGTTTCTTATGCATTCATATACTGGATCTAGATCAATATGCTTATTAAATTGCTCCTTTGGTAGAATACCAGGGTTCAATAAATTCATGTATGGTGTGTGCTAGCATAACCAATGATTTGTGTTCCTTCCCAATCGAACTGGTGTTGTTTATAATCAAGGTATTTGAGATCAGGGATTTTTGGTTGTGCCATTTAACTGCTGGTTGATATTTATGAACCCTTGTTTTGAATTGCCTTCCTGTTTATATAAATTATATACTTTATATTTTAATATTAAAGAAAATATATACGTTTAAACATATTATTTTTATTAATAGAACTCTAGAACAAAAGGCATATTATTTCCAAACTGGGTCATCATCAGTTTTGTCCTCGGTAAGGGTAAACCTACCACTGATATTTCTTTATACAGCAGTTCTATCTCAAGTTTCTGAGAAATCTGGAAAGAAAATAATAGGAGACTTGATTTAGCTGCCTATAGTAAAGTTTTATTTCTCCTTAAGGCAGTGATGGCTTAGGTAAATAAGTATAATTTTGACTACACATTTAATAACAGTATCACAAAAGAATGTCATATATTCCTCAATACATTAGAACATGAACAAGTTGTAACAGCAATACATTCTTTTTCTTTAGACAAAGTCAGTTTTAAGAATAAGTGAAGACAACTGCAACTTAAAACTGAAAATATTGCTATTTTCTAAAAAAAAAAAAAACACTTAGTGAAATGTCACATACTGAATCTCTTTTTTTTTGCCCACCAAAAAAATCCTCTCCAGAATGCCTACATGCAATTCTTCAGAAAAGGGAATATGTTATTGGTTTCATGATCAAAATAGACTTCATGTGAAGTCTCTTAAAGTAATAAATAGGTATTATATATCTTTAGATTGATCATCATCCTCAAGCTTCCTTATTTCATTTTTCAGACAGTTGATAGTTTCACGACTTGCTTTTAATCTTTCTTTAAGTTCTGCAATCTCAAAGCTGGTTTTCTTCTTAGCAGCTTCCAACTTCTCTCGAGTTTTTACTTCTACACTGGCAACTGGAAGAAAAATATATGTGGTATATTGCTTATTTCAATGTTTTCTTCAATGTTTAGAAAGGCAATCTTTGTTATTTTGAATCAGAAAGATTAAAATATTCTGGACCGAGCACCATGTGCTTCTGTTTGCTAGTACAACACAAACTGTATTTTTAACATACAGTGCCTTTAAAACATAGCTGCAATAAAAGTATCATTTTAGGAATTCAAAACAACTGGATCAACTTATCTTAAATACAAAAGATAATCTACATAAATCAAAAGTTCTCCAACAATAGATTGGAAGCCCTGACAGAGTTGCATTGGGCTGGACACATATGGCTTTCACCAAGCTGCTGGCACAAGGCCATTATGGATTCCAGATCTTTGATATGTTGTGTTCATAACACCTCATACAATAGCCCATATGTGCCATCCAAGGTGACCTAGCCAGGATCAAAGTTGTCTCCCCCTCCTCTCTTTCAAGGACAGTACTTTCTAGATTTCTGAAGGAAAAGGATTCAGTACTTCTTGCAGCTTTTGTGGGAAAGATTGTGATCCTTGTCTCAGCATAATTACAGTGCAAAATAAATTACTCAGCTTATTGATGCTACATGCAACAGTTACTATTATTACTGCACTAGTAGTTAATTATGAACCTCTAAAATAAGCTGTTTAATAGCCTGAAACCCTCTCTCTATACAACAGCTGGAGAATGACAAATAAAAAGGTGTCTCATTCTCTAAAGAAATACTATACTAATTGAGACTTGATTTCTCCTCTGTTTGAGTGAGCCATTTTTTTCTAAATGCTTCTTTAGCAGGAAGAAAAAACACAAGGGCAGGCAGAAATAAAGGCTATTTTGCCATCCGCTTCAGAATGGCCAAGATGGGAAGTCAATTCGAATGTTCATCAAGAATTAAATTGCTGGGGAAGGACCTGATACTAAGAGGTATTTAAAGTCCCAAGTTGGTGGGCACTGTGGTTGGCTATCCTCATATTAATGTCATCAATAGATTTCCCACAATTAGCTGAATAATGTAGGCACCCTCATTTTTAGAGAAGGGAACAAAACAAATCCAGACAACTATTGCCTCAGCCTAATGCTATAGACAAGAGACTTGTCTGTTTGATCTGCAAGTTATATGAAGAAACCACCATGAAAGTTTAAATAGAGCAGGCAGTGATATTAAAGAAAAAAATCTGGGCAAGAGTTGTGGGGTATGCATTTTGGCCCTTCTTGGTTAATTCTGTATAGCAATATACTTTGAAGAAGTAGAATAGAAAAAATTATTGATACTTTTGAACTTTGATGTTGGAGAGGACTTCACAGAACACTACAGATACCCCCCAACCCCAAAAATCTATAATCAAACCAACCCAAAGTTCTCATTAAACCACAAATAACCAGATTCAAATTATTACACTTTGGACTTTGTGAATAAGACCTTCTCTGGAGAAGTTTATAACGCTGATACAAGTAGAAAGCGAAGACAATGACTGGTAGCAAGATAGACTTAATTACAGAAGTGATGGTGTATCATTAGAAGACCTAAAGGACCAGGATGTGGACAAACCTTACTGGTAAAAATGTAACCATGTAGTTGCTAAGAACCGACACCAACTTGATGGTACATACTTAACCATTTATCAACAATATTACCACATAACTTGAATCCCCATGGCTCCTGATAGAAACTCTCTGTACTTTCATAAGCAAGGTAACATGAATGGTAATTGTAAAATAGTGTGCTCACAGTTAATTATTCTATAGGGTCATAACCCCACAAAGTGTGAGGAGCATGACTTAAATAGTGAAGACCATATAGGACTAAAATATGATGATTATGCAGAACTGATCTTTCCACACCTTTTCATAATTTCTTTTCTCTATCTGGACTAAAATATTATAAGCTGAAAGGGTAAAATATAATTTTCATGAAAGCCAAAGCTCAATTGCAGATCTTGTTTAAGTAATACAGTAATGATAGGAAAGAGGGTCTTTAAAATCAAGTTTTAATTTATCTAAAAGCAACACATACTACTGAAACCTTGGCGTTCAGCACTTACATTCTGTTTCATGCTTATAAGCACCAAGTGTTAACTGACGAGATGTAGTTAGCAGTTGCTGCATCATAGCAGTGGGATCCTGAAAAATCTATTAGAGAAAAGCAATACATTTCTATTATTTGCTAGACTATGTAATGTTTCACAGTAAAATGGACAATATATATAATTATGCAATTTGGTTACTAAAATATTCCAGTCTAATGGATCTTTCCTCCTGTATATCCAAACATGCACCAAAAAAATTGGGGAACCATCCTCTAGTGCAGATTCAGACTATCAGAGCCTGAAAAGGAAAGGGAAAGAAGGGGAGACTTTCATCCCAAAGTTAATGTAATTTTTTGTTATCTTACCATCTCATCATAAAATTCAGAAACAACCGTTTTCTTTCCCAAAATGGCATTTGTATCAGACTGAAACAGTTTCAGCAAATGATACAAAGTCACCTGTGCAATAGAGAAATCTGGTTACTACCCAAATATACAAATCAAACAGTAGAACAGAAATCAAATATTTTACATTTCAGCTTGCCATGATAACTGAAACTGAAAATTTACTTATATAGACAAGAATTAATAAACTTAAATGAATCAGTAATTACAAGTCACTTGCGATGGAACTGCACTATTTGCTGACTTTTTTTTTTTTCAGAAGGCAAACCTTCATTACTGACATTTATTTTCTGTAGAGACACAGGGAATCATTTTAAGATTATGCTGCAAAATAAAAAAAAAGTTTCCTCATAATTTGGCACATGGAATTGTTGTATCATTTCCAGAGACAAAGCAAAGAATGCCCAAAGTAATATATTTAAGTGATTCATCCTCTAAATATAAGTAAAAATTCTCAATATTTCTCCAACTGGTATTTTAAACAAGATGCACTCTTCCAGGTTCTCAAAATTCCAGGTAAACTCCAGCTAAACTGACCCACACGCCAATCACAAATAATTTATTTTTGGTTATACCATGAGCAGAATAATAGTCATTGAATTGGTGACAGATGTAATCCAATTTAAAAGAGTGTTTAAAAAGTCATGATCTATACCCAGTTAAGCTCTCTCTCATGCTAGTGCTTTTTTTCTAAACATGGTTTAAAACAATTCAGCTGGCTTTTTTTTAACCTTAGCACAAAATTCACAACTTTTACTGTTAAAATTCCTTTCCAACAAATACCAGCAATGTATACAAGACCCACATTTTAGGTTTTCTGAAGTAGAATGTGATTTCTTCAAGGTAATCAGATGTATAAAACTGAGTATTGCCATTTGCATTGAGAAAATTACGTACCGGCCTTTCATTAGGATCAATAAAAAATATCTTAATGATGATTTCAAATTCACCCCAACCTGTTTCAGTGATCTCATATGGTGGTTTAGTTACCACTAAAAAAGAAAGAAAACACTAAATATTAGATAATCCAACTTTGAAAAATAATGAAACCATTCTACTTTCATCAAAGACTTGTTTACATCATACCTCTCAGTGGATTACCATAGCTTTCATGTAACTTGAACTGGATTTTCTTTACATAAGCGGACATATCCTAAAATTAGAAAGAGTCAGTAAGAATTTACATATGTAGTTATGCTTTATAATGTTTCAATGTTCATTCTAGTCTTTTTCTTACACAGTATTCCATTGATTAATTCCAGTACTTTTTACAGATTTTGTTATTTTCCTCATGCAATATTTGTGTGTCCTCCAAACTACAATAGATGATAAGACATTCTGAACAAATCACCAAATACTAGGTTCATTTATCAAGATGTAACCTATATTCCATATAAAATAACTTTAGATTGTGGCAAAAAAGATTTCTAGTTAGCCAATTTCTGTAGATCATAATTTTCACAGGGCATTCTCTATATTTTGTCTGACTGTACAGAAGAGCAATGTCCGAATTAAACATTTTGAATACCCAAAATATTCAAAATTGAAAACATTGCAAAATATTATTCAAAATATTTTTGCTTACCTCATTTCTATAAGGCTTAACATAAACTGTCCACTGATGTGTATGCCCATCTTCTTCTCGTTTCTTGCCAAAATAGCGGGCAACATTACCATAAACAATGGGTTTTACAATAGTCACACCCTTGAAGGAAAAAAGTAAAATCATTTTGCATTCTTACTTTGAAGCTTTAACACAGAAAGTTAAAGATTATTTCTTAGATCAATTTTTTCTTTCAGAACTCAGTAAAGGGAGCCAGTTTGGTCTAGTCATTAAGGCATGAGACTACAAAGCAGACACTGAGTTCTTGTCCTGCTTCAGTCATGAAAGCCATCAGGGTGACTTTGGGCCAGTCACTCTCAGCATTCACTTCACAGGATTGCTGTTGTGGGGAAAATAAGGGAGGAAGAGATGTTGGACATGTTTGCCACTTTGATTTTTTTTGTAAAAATAATAAAGATGAGTTACAACTAAAAAGTAAAAACAGAGGATTAAAAAAAAGAGGACTCTGGAGGAAGTGGATTATCTAGACCCCTTTATCCTATTTAAAAAGTTGAGAAATTAGCAGATCTTTGCACAAATCCATTTTTGCATGCCAACCACACACACTTCTGGACTGACAGGCCATACAGTCACCCATTCACCTTTCATCCAAATCACTACAATGTGCGCTAGTAGTCCTTGAAGACTACTCAGAAACTACAGTTAATCTGGAATGGTGCCATGAGGAATTAAAGGACCACTCCTCATGCGACATGGCTGTTTTTCTAGCTGATTACTAGTAAGTTTATGTTTTTGACCTACTAAGACTTTCATGTCAAAGTGCATGGACATTTTGAAATTGCCTGGCTCTAATTAATACTGTCCAATTGATAGGATCTGAAAGGGTAAACACAGCTTTAGGTTTGTCACTGGTTGTGTCACTTGGTAAATAATATACATAATCTGTTGCTATGCCTGACCTTTGGAACCAAATTCTCCCAGAAAACTGGATAGCCCCAATTCTGCCTGCCTTGTAAGGCTTTAAAAACTCGGTTCTTTCCCCAGACATTGGGCAAACAAGATTTGTGCCAATTTTGACTCATTTTTGTTTTGGAATGACTGAAGTTGCCTCCAACACAATATGTTTAGTATACTTAATTTTAAGTTTAACACTTTAATATGGTGATTGAGAGGCTGCATAAATTGATTTGATGAATAAAATTTAAGAAATTCAGTATTGTTTATGTAAATGCTGGATCTAACCTCAAGTCATACTTAGATCCACTAAAATAAATGAAATCAGAATGGTTATGAGATATCAGCCCCACTAATTTCAATGGAACTATACTAAGCAATATTATATTTGCTATGAGCATTTAATTCACTTTTAATATTCAGCTTTATACAGCTTCCAGTGTTTATCAACATTGCAAAACAGTATCAGTTTTATGATTCATTGTGTCTCTTTAGTAATGCCTGATTGGGAAATGATAGATATCCTATGTGGAAATCTGCAGGTAGTCCTCGACTTAGTACAGTTCATTTAGTGACCATTCAATGGCACTGAAAAAAGTGACTTATGACCATATTTCACTGTTACAACATTTGCAGCAACCCCATGATCATGTGATCAAAATTCAGATGCTTGGCAACCGGTTCATATTTATGACAGTTGCAGTGTCCCAAGGTCCCGTGATCACCTTTTGTGATCTAACAAAGTCAATAAGGAAACCAGATTCACTTAACTGGGTTATTAACTGATCAACTGCAGTGATTCACTTAACAACTGTGGCAAGAAAAGTTGTAAAACACAGCAAAGCTTATTTAATAAATGCCTCACTTAACAAAAGTAATTTTGGGCTCAATTGTGGTTGTACTTTGAGGACCACCTGTACTGAGTTTCCTGAAGACAGAAAGTTAGAAGGTGAATATAAAAGTTGAGTTGAAAAATTTAGTATTATAAAATAATAAGCAATCAATGAAACATATAGTCAAATCAATAGTTCCAATGGGTAAGAAACTTGAACTCTTGGTTGTGTAATCCAACTGAAATAGTTATAGTTATATAAGGTTACAAATGTACTTGATACAAGCCTTCAAAATTACAAAAATTTAGAGACCAACTATTTTAAAAATTTATGCACGTTATCCTCAAGATACAACAGTTAATTTAGTGGCCATTTGAAGTTACAACAGCACTGAAAAAGTGACTTGTGACTATTTTTTACACTTATGATCACTGCAGCATCCCTATGGTCACCTGAACTAAATACAGATGCTTGGCAACTGACTCATATTTATGACAACTGCATTGTCCTGGGGACATGATCCCACTTTTGTGACCGTCTGACAAGCAAAGTCAATGGGGAAGCCAGATTCACTTCACAACCATGTCACTAACTTAACAACTGCAATTATTAACTTAACAACTGTGGCAAGAAAGGTCATAAAATGGGGCAAAATTCACGTAACAATTGTCTCACCTAGCAAGAAAAGTGTTGTGTTCAATTTGTGGTCGAAAGTTGAAGTCTATCTGTACATAAATCCAGAGACCAGCATCATTTTGAAGAATACCTTACAAATGTCATTTTGTAAGTCAATTTGAATGTCATTTGTTTGTATTACAGCAAACTACACCTTCATCATACAAAACCAGGTAATATTTAATAGAGAATTCATTTTAACTACAAGTAGGTACTGTATATGGGTTTTTAAATGTTAGCAATGACTTAAAAATTTGCAAAAGCTTTAGCATCCTCTTTCTTACACCTATTAACTCTAGGAAGTCATAATGTAATGAAGGATATACATAAAATCTGAAGTAATATAAGCGCTTAGTTAATTCAGCAACAACGTTAGAGAGCAACAAAGAGATTAAATTTTAGGGAGAGTTAAATTTATACTTAAAACTAGGAAAGGTAAGTGAAGCACAAACAGCTTTCCAAGGAAAGAATCACAGTGGTTCCCAATCTTCGAAAACTCGTATGAACATAAATTCGCGAAGTCTCTAAGCTACAGAAGATTCTTCGGTGTTAGTGGCAGCACAAGCACGACGGTTCCCTCCTTCGAAACCATTTGCTCCGCAAGCCTCTGAAACCTATCGGTAGACTCGAACCTGTGCGACGAACCGCCCCAGGGGACCAAATGTGTGTCAAACCCTGCGGATCGCCTTGGGATCTAACATTGCCCTCAGGAGGAAGAGAAGCCGTTTGCAAATGGACCAAAAGCTCCCTCCAAGGGGTCTTCGCACCTTCACTCTCCCACCAGAGTCAGGCCCGAACTCAGCCATTCTTTTGAACATATTGCACCGGAAGGGAAGGCTCCTCGCGCCGCTCTAGCGCAGCCAGGTCAAGGCAGGCCTCATCCGCCCGCCCACTTTCTCTCCGCAATCCGGCGTCCACGATCCGGGCGAAGCGCGCGACCCTCACGCAACAGCTTCCGGGTGAGATCAACGTAACGCGCATGACAGGCGCCCATCCCAATTTGCCGCAGAGAAACAGCGGGTCGGCCGTGTCACGTGACCTCCCGCCGCTTCCCGTTTGGCGAACTGGAGATGAAAGTGAAAGCTGGGAAGAGAAAGCAAAAGTCGGGTCGGTGGGTTGCGATCGTGCTGGTTGCAAAGCGCTACATTTTGGGACGCAAATGTCAAGACGATACATTCGAGTCTTGAGTTACTGGCAGCTGTCGGAATGCTCCTCGGAAGTTTCCATCATCCACGCTCCGCATACTATGAATTCCGTGTTTCAGAATTCATACGTGCGTGTGCATGTACCAAAGCTCCTTTCCCCCCAAAATACGATCTACGCTTAACACGAGAGCGATATTGTTCTTACCTGAACGCCATTTCTCCTTGTAGGCGAGACAAGGTCAGGAGTGGGTGACTCCTGACCTGTCGCAGCCTTACGAGGGAGAACCATCAGTTTAATAAGATCGTGGGATAACAGCTGGACGGGACCTTAGAGGTCATTTAGTCTTCACTGCCTGCTCGAACAGGAGCGTCTATGGTCGAAACAAACTTCCTAAACCAATATATTAACGGTAAACATTTCAATTTATAATGTAAGACTGGACTGCGGATTATTCCTTCAGCGTTTTCTTTCTTCTAGAATATCGTTAAGAGGACTGAATTAAGCATAAAGTGTAAAAAGTTACGTTTTTAGTCTTTGGGGTGCTTTTGTCACTTCTGCAATATATTTCCACTTTCTCAATTAGAAACGGAAGTATTTTGAGGTTCTATTGTTAAATGTTCTGTTAGTGCGCTCTTGTAAATGCATTTAATGTGTTTTATTCCCTATGCTTTTTATAAAGCTAGAATTGAAAGGGGACATCCAAGAACTAACATGGTCCAGCTGTGGTTAAGGAAGGCATCAATCTCGAAACTGAGAAATGAGTTCTAGCTCTGCCTTAGGCACAAATCCAAGCTGGGTTATCCTGGGCTAGTCATTCTCTCAGCCATAGGAAGGAGGCAATGGCAATCCACTTCTGAAATCTTGCCAATAAAACCGCAGAACGTGTCCAGGCTGTTCTCAGGAACTGAGTTCATACACTGTATACTTATTACTATTGCTGGAGCTGACTTCACAAATCAACTTGTCTCCAAGAATGTTGCACTAATGGTCTTATAGCACTATGTTAGTTTCAAATGAAAGATTGATATCCAACAAATAGAAAACATAAATTTTAAGATTATATGGAATTCTTAATAATAGTGATATCTTAATAATGGTAAAAGCTATTGAGCCCCACCTTCCAAAATACCCATTTTTAAAAAATACAAGTTGAATTTGACATCTAATCTGTGTATATATGTGAGCTTCAGCTTGTCTTGTTAACTGTTACCTTTAAACTTCACAAAGTACAGGGACAAGCTTAAAGTCCTCATGAAACATGTTCATGGTTCTGCATTTAGTAATATTTGAATCTTTTGAATCTGTCATTTAATTTAAATTTCATAAGGATTCATCTGGAATGTAGCTCATTTTCTTTCTTCAGGAGAAAACAGGATAGTAGCTGGAAATTAAGAACTAGCAGACTGAAAAATTTTAAGGGCATTGATAAAACCTCCTGTGGGAAAAAGAAATGGATCAAAACAGCTTTAAGAGAAATTTTATACTGAGAAGGAAGTTAAAATAATCAAGTATGAAGACAACAAAATGGATTCCCCAAGGATATTTGATTAACTTCAGAACTGGAAACACTGTAAATTGATTATTTCATTATATAAATGTACATTGTAGACAAGGATAAAAGGAGATATATTAAAGATTAGTGACATCAAAGCAGTCACTTTGTTTATATGAATATGTGTACAGAGAATAGTAATAATTCATTGTGCGTTTACATAGCAACAACTGACAAAGTGATAGAAACATAATCTTTTCTATTTTGTTTATCACAAGGTATTTTGTTCAGCTTATTTTTCCTTTTTTCAGTAAGAGCAGTTTACATTTAACTTAAAAAAAACCCCATAGTTCCATGAAAAAAGACAAAATAGACTTAAGCTTTCATTAAAATGTGCTTTATTTTTCTCCATAAAAGGAAACTTCTTTTGCAGTTAAAAAAAACCCCCAACAAATACCAAATTCTTAACAGTCGTCTAAAGACTAAAAATAAAGGTAATTAAAATCACCAAATGATGAAACAGAAGTGAAATGAAATTTTAAAAGCCATTTCTACAGGCAGAGATTTGGTTTATAAAATTTCATATGGTTTGACACTATTCCCTCTTACCTTGTGAAGCCATTTAAGTTCCAAAAATTCAACCCATTCAAGATGTTCTTGAGCTGTCAGGTATTAGAAAGTCAAAAGAACCTGGGTTGGTTACATATACCAAACAATTTAAAATCTTGGTGTATATGGTGCTTTTTACTTTCATGTAAACATTTGTGCATAATATTTATTATGACATAATAAATTCCAACCCCAGCCATGTAAAACTATCTAAAATAGTAGTTAGCTCCACAGGCACGAAAGAAATATAAAATGAAAGTTAAATTTCCCCGTTTCTAAGGCAAGTATTTACAAGTAAATTCATAGAATATCTGATTCACAAAAAAATAAGCTGTTGTCTAAATCATGCCAAATCCATTAATAAGGAATGCAAGATCATAGTTGCTTGGCATTTAATTTCACTTTCAAGAAAAGCAATTATAAATTATTCTAGGAATCCAATTGAAAATCATTCCTTTCTCTGCTTCAAGTGTGCATCTGATGTGTATGTGAAAATAGATAGCATAAAGTTGTTCAAAAAGATACTTGGCTATTTTGGCTTTTTCCACCATCAGCAGTCACTTCCCAATAACCTGCCAATAAGGCCATTAGCTTTTGTCTCCCCACCCCTTTAGATAGAACATCCTACTCCAAATGCTGATTAATTCAACATTTTGTGGAAGGTTCTAAAATTTTTGCCTAACAAGATTCTCAATGATAAATTCTCAACTAAGTATAAGGAAAAATTGTCAGAGAGTTGCAAGAAAATTGTAAAATTGTCTAATCCCCAAAGTTTAATACAATATAAAAAAGATGTCATTCTCCATGGAGAAAGCAGGGCTCTGCAGCACTTCAAATTGAAAAGTATACCGGTATAAGGAAAACTTATCACCTTGTATCGCTTCAAAATAGTTACGCTCCATTCTCAACATCATGCTGCAGGTGTGCGAGTTCAGAAAAATACTTATTTAAGGTGTTGCAGATAGGCATTACATTTGTCTCTCTGCATGATCTGAAGCACTATTTTGCTTCAAAATCCAAAGTGTAGCAGAGTTCCATGTTTTTATTGCATTTTTGGATCTCAGCAGAGTTGGACTAGAAAATGTATGAAAACAGAAATGTTACTGCTGATATCATGCGGTCTTACAACATTCTTTCGTTTTGCCCTGCTGCAGTCCCATGTGCTATTCCAGAGAATGTGTTCTCAAAAGTAGCTTTTTATTTGAAAGACTGTACCCCAAAAACTTGAAATAATCTACATTACATTTGTAATACGGATACTGTGACATTATTTTTATTTAAACTAACAATTTACAACTGCAAAGAGAGAAAGCAACATTTGATGGAAATGAAAATGTATTAATAGTTTGCATACGCATGTGTATGTTTTGCTGATAGCATAGTATGTACACATAAAGAAGGAGTATCAAAGTTTTATATAAAATATTTCTAATGTGCTTTTTAAAATACCTTGTTCTCAGATTAACTGTCTGGTTGTTAAATAAATCCCTACTATTTTTTCTTGCTCAGATTAAAATGTTATTTTCATGAACACAATTTTACCTAGTTCTCAGATTTTTAAAGATTGACAAACAGTTGAAGTATGCACATTTTACAGAGTATGTTTAATGCTTTTACATTAAAAGCTGTATTTTAAGGCTGTGAAATCTTACATCAAACAAGTAAACAATGTGAATAAGACCCTACATATAAAAATTAGTAGTAAGCTGAAGTTGGAGTGAGAATCTAACTGCTATCCAATATTGTATTTACAAAAGAGTTCTTAAAACTAAAGTCATAAAATACATTTAAAACCTGCAGTTCATATTTGATAAAACTTGAACAACCAAATAATCTAGGAATAATAAAAAGCAGTCAAGCATATACAATCTCAAAACTAACCAGGATTTTCATTCTAAAATTCATTAGTAACATGCATTGCATTCCCACTGCAATATTTGCAAACAGGCTGTTTGGACATGATAGCTAATGGGCAAGATTTTAAATAGGACAACAACAACAATAATTAGTATTAGATAGTAATAATACTATCTGCTTAATATGCAATTTGAAAACTTATTCTAAAAACATATCCAGCTATATGTATTGTTAGCTGAATATATTGAGAGAAAAGCTATCCAATTAATAAATTAGCTGTTCTGGCTTCAGTTTGAATTAGTTCAGAGTACCACCTGCTGCAACCATGCACATTAAGAAATGTGACAGTGACATTACAAGCAGATGCTGACATACCTAAGGACATTAATCAATTAATTTAGTTATGTGTTTTCATTTTTATCAATAAAAACATAAAATACCTATTTTTAATCTATGAATATCTAGATACAGAACATCAAGTACCTTCTTGGACATTTTCCTGTCAGAAACAGAATAAATGCAGAAATCCAAACTTCAGTAGAAGCCTAGAAAATATCCAGAATTTTTGTTACTGTCTGGTGAGTATGCACAATAATATATCCTGAGTTTGCTCACAGACATATCACAACTGGAATGCCTTCATTTGTCTTAGTATCTTTGGAATTCTTTAAATGTTAATTGAAATTAATAATTCAGATTGGACAATTTTTACCCACAATTTACTACCACGCATCAGAAACTTTCACACTACATATATAAAAAGTTATCAAAAAACCCATTCATACTTTGATTTTTGGCAAATCCACTGCCAGCAATGGAAATCTTGAGAAGAAAACATAAAATAATCTATATCAAGCAATAACACTACTTTTCAACTGTAAAAAGTTACACTAAAGTAAGTTATGATTTTAAATTATTTTCATTTTGGTTCTTGATACTTGAAGTTGTCCAAATAAAATTTATCCATGATGCATATCTAACTTACCTGGCTGTTTCTTCAGCTTTTGGTTTTTCCAGTTTTTAGTCCAGATTCTTTGTGCACATTTTAGCTAATTAAAAATGCATTACTGCACTGGAATTCTTAGGGCTATAACAACCCTACATAAACAAGCCATTCCAAGCATATGAGCAACTTCCCATTTTCTGATGTTATACCTATTCAACACTGCACAAAGGAAACAACTCAAAACCTTAAGTATAACTTTTAAATAAGAGTATACAGACCCAAACATCTTAATATTTTACTTCAATTAATTTTTACTTCTCAACTACCTATTTATTTATACGTATATACACACACTCACACACGCACACACACAATGAAATTGGAGGCTAAATCAAAAGTAATATTAACATTTCCACATATTAATTAGGTAAATTGATCATAATATGCTTAACAGAAGCCAATGTCACATAAAAATGTGTTAGATCAAGAAAACAAACCAAGTATGAATCATAAGAATGTTCAATGTACAAAAACAATAAAGGCAGCCATTATAAAAATCTTTTCAGTGAACATTAACATATCCATACAACTCCAGTTATTAACAACTAAAAAATTAAATTGAAATAGACAAGTCTATACAGTAGGTTAAGTTGCACTGACTGAACTAAGCACATGATAAACTGACTTTTACAACAATGTAAATTAGTCATATTGGATAACCTTCTACTCTGAGCAGAATTATGTATAGAACCAGTATAGAAAGTTGAGTGCTTTCATGTGCAGCTAATAACGGTGGATACATATAGTATGCATATTTACTTAAATGCAATTCCACTTTCAAAGGGATTTACTCCCAGGTAAACTGAAACAAAGATCCAGATAATACCTTATTATGAATATAACTGAAACATACATATATTTTAATATGTATGCTTCATTTATCTTAAAAACTGTAGATGTGTCAAGGATGCTATTTAAAATTATTACTATACAATTATATTCATTAAAAACCCAAGACTGATCATGGCTTTTATCAAGTTATAATTGCAGAATATATATGATGTATTTAATTTCATATCTCAGCAAATTTATAATCCAATTTATTATGATACTGATTAAATATTTAAAAAATGATTTTCATTAATTCACAAACCAATTACAGTAAATTTGGGGAAAAGTAAACATTTAAAATGTTGACAGCTTTGAAAGGAGAAATTAGGTGCAAGTAAGAATCTCAGAAGTCTGTTTTTATCAACAAACAACATATTGCTGAGCACGATTATAAATCCTCTGTTGATTCTGGAGTACATCAGATTTACATTTGCTTATTGGGACAAACTATGTTTTACTGTTTATAAAGAAACTGCTGGAATTTTTATTTTTCATGTTGGTTTTTTAGGGAATCCTTTTGTACCTATTTTTAATTGACACAGTGGGTCTATGTATACACTATCAGAGTATTTGGAAATAGGACATAACAAAAAAGTAAAGAATGATCATCATCTGAAGATGCCCAATCTTTTTAAAAAAATTTGTAAATAAATATGGGGTATTTAGTTCTGTATATTGCAACAGAAGTCTTTAATTCAACTTAAGCCTAAATCTTCTCCAATGGAATTTCAATCTACAAGGATCAGAAACACTAATATTTTGGTACACCTTTAAGCATGTTCAAAAACCATCTATGTAAAACTGGCTATAAACTAATAATGTGATTTCTATTCTAGTTTCATCATAAAGTTCATCAAATACAATAAATTGATGCATTTGTAAAAAATATGCATTTTGTTAGACATTTAACACCATTAAATATTGCTGAACACAAGACGCTCCCTGAGGTGTAAACATCAAATAACTCGAACAGATTTACACATCAGCCCCATCAAACAGTTTATTACAACACTACATCTATTATAATCAAATTGTTGCGCTTTACAGACATTATCTTGAACATTTAAACAAGAACCAACTACTATAAAAACAAGCATTTACTTGACTTCTTTCCAATTGCCTGCACATTTTAATTGTCAAATATATATATAACCAGTAATAGTTGCAAAAAGCTATATGTTTTAAATCACACAGGTTCCTTCAAATAAAAACAGCTAAGCAACATAAAAAGTAAGAGAGCTACTGGTTACCATATATGCAGATTTGCTTTATTCAGATCTATTCCTGTTCAATTTATCCATGAATCCTTTACAGCTCTGTTCGATCACAAGAAGCAAACTGCCGGACAAGCCTCTTTCCACGAAGTTACATTTCTTTTCTGGCGAGGTGCTCCTCTTCCTTCAGCTGTAATGTGTTAAAATTTGTGATGTAGATTTTGCTAGATCCCACAGCAAGCAAAAATGGTGGTTTAACTATACATACACAATTTACAAACATCAAATCTATTTCAGCATAAAAATAAAAAATGGAAATAACAAGAATTTGTTTGAAAACCTTCCAAATTGCAGGTTGATCATGTTAGAATCATATTACAGGAATATATAGATACCTAATTTTATAAAAAGTAAACATAAATAGGAATGTTTCTTCAGATCAACATTCAAAAAAGTGCACAGAGGATTATGTATCAGCCAACCCATTTTGTTACATTGTTTAACCATTTTAATTTCAAAAATGAGATTATGTGAACAGCTAAATAATACAACTGTTAAAAACAAATTAATCTGACAAATAAATTATAAACAATTCCTTTCATCTATGTAGTAATTCATGCTTAAAAGTCACATAAACAGACAACTAGATAATATGTATATAAACTAAAGAGAAATGTGGAAAAATGAGAGGAGCTTGGTTCACTTCTAAAAACAGGTAGCACTCAAGTAGTATGATTGACTCTCAGGTACAGTAATGTATATTGCTAAGCAGCAATCACATAAGTTTTTGGTACTTTGAAAATATCAAAGTCAACTCAATTGCAAAATTACTAAAGACTTTACCACAGTTACATAACTCTGCTATGATTACATGCTATGATTATATTTTTGCTTTGGATACCAGGAGTAATTCTTAAAATTTGTACTAAAACCAATAGCTGTGACACAAATAAGCCCCTCCCTTGAAAGACAATTAAAGGCTAACATGTTCTTGCTTTTCTTTAGGCAGTATCAGAAACTACTTTTAAAAGTTTACTTGGTTTAACAAAAAAAAAATGTGTCCTAACACCTGAATTCCAGAAACAAAACACTCAAAATTTATACTTCATATCTTTATATTCTAGCTAATTAACTTTTTAAAAGTTCCACACCTTTTAATAACAATGTTATTGTAGAATATTCCACATAAAATCTACATGTAAATACACAAACACTGCTTGGTAACTATTATAATTGATATTAAAAATGATAAAAATACATTAATAAATACGTTTGTTCATTCCTATCTCAAATGCTGGCAGGAAGCAAGCTCCTAAATGTTTCCAGTCTTAAAACAGAAATTTTAAATCTTACTGTAAAGTAAGTCACGCTGAATCCAGTGGAACATGGTTCCAAAAAAGACTGTTGGATATAGCATAAAACATCAAAGCAATAATTTCAAAAAAATCAGACAATTTAAATGATTTGCAAAAGTACATATTGATATATTTTGTACGCAGATATCTAGATAAATAATTTCAGAACACAAAGCAATATGCAAGTGCCATAAGGTCACTCTTACTACTGATACAGTTCAAATTAGAAAAATTAATTCAATAAAAAATTCAGATGCTCTTTTATCACACAGTGGGTTTTAAGCAAGTGAGAATTTAATTACTTTTTACTTTGAGTGTTAAATGTTTGGATTTTTTCTCTTTGTTGCACATTAAAACCCTTTTAAAATTGGTTTTATTAACAAGATGAATCAAAATGTGCAAATTGTATTAAGTTATAATGTACAGCTGGAATCTCAGTTTCAGAGGAACAAAATGACAACTGCAAGACTATTATAATTTATCATTCTGAATACAGTGTCCATTAAGTACCTAAAGAAATAATATGCATGAAAAAACATAGCAATAACTATAATAAACTATTTCTAAAACACTATCTTCTTGGTAAACATATTTTTAGATTATCTATAATAAATTTAAGTACAGACTCCAAGCTTCTGAGGTATTGTCAGATTCTATTCTAAAATTTTTCAATATAAATAAATTAATGAATTTATATTAACATTATTTCCATTGGTAGGTAGTATTTTTAAAAAAGTTATACAAGCATGTTGTGGATTGGGAATACTGTAACACAAAATCAGACTAAAAGTCTGTTTCATATACTTGGAAATATTCAGTGATTAATTTTTTTTTATAGGATCATTGCTATTTAGAGACTCAATATTTATATTAAAATTATTATTATGGTGGTATAGTTTTGTTATTACCAATTTTCTTTCATAAAAAGAAATTATCTCTTCCTTATACTAAATACATTGGACAATTTTTTGGACAATTATTTCAGTAGAGGATAATTGGACAATTATTTCAGTAGAGATGGCTGCTGCAATATCTAAATACAAGTCAAAAACCCAATAGTTTTCACAATTCAAAGGTTTTTCACTGTAGCTTCAGTAAATAGCAATTCAGTCCTTTTGAATAGTTCCTAAATAAAAATGTAAAGATAAGGCAGGCTTGGGAACTATGAAAGCAATTAGGCAACTTGTCATCCTCTCAATTATTCCCTTCTTTCACTCTTTAGAGCAATTTATTTCCCAGTCTAATAATCTCTTGTGATACCAAACCCAGGTAAATTACTTTTTCTTTATTTTAAAAGAGCAGGCAGAATTTATGGACATTATGGAGGACAGATGCAGCGTCACAGAACACAAAGCCCCCAAAACCTGACCTTATTTTTACAACTGCAAGCCTATGACTCTTTAGTTTATTGTAATTCCTTATATTCAGAGCCTGACCGTTCCATCTCAAAATTCTCAATGAGATTAACACCCATATTGTAACAAACACTTATTTTTCAAGCATACATGATACAACCATAGTTGCAAATCAATCTTCTATGAACTCTTTGGCTTGTTGTATTTTAATGGATTAAGTATGTTAAAAAGTTTCCTTGCTAATTAAATAATTTGGCTTTTCGGTTCCCAAGAGACTCTTAACATTAGCATTTCAGCTATTGGGAAGGAAAATGTATTCCAACGAAAGTCCAATTATGTATATCTGCTTTTTCTGTTCTTTTACTTTTACATACTATTAAGTATTATATAGTTGTATATTCAAAATGAAACTAGGGAGGAGGTATGTCTTACTTTGCTTTTACTTGAGTTAGAAAAAATATTTACTAGTTTTGTCCAGTATTTGTCTGTTTATACAGCTACATTACAAGAACTCAAGTTGAGTGACTCAATTCTGGCTAACTTAAATTATCTGCATCATCCTTCGGTTTGGCCATTTCTCCCTTCATGCAAGAGATAAAGAAGCCAGGAAGCCACAATCTTTTTATCTTTAATCCAAGCTAATTTCCATATCTTGTTGGCACTAAGTTTTTATAAAACAGTTTCCAGTTTGCATTTGTGGAAAGCAGCTTCCTACTCATTTATGTGGCAGAACACAAAAGCAAAAGAGATACCATATTGATACATCGTTGTGTGTGGCTAGGATCTGATAACTGGTAATGCAATCAGTCACAATTTCTCATAATTTCAAACTGTAATCATGATAAATTCCGCTTAGTTCCCAAAAATAATCTTAAATTTTCACATATTTCTATATATTTTCACATTAAGATGTATGAGAAACTAGTAAAGCTAAAACTGCAGCAAATAAAATAGAACAATACTGTTGAATTCCTTTAAAAGTTCTCAAACCACAGTAAGCAAGAAATGCACTCCAATATATTTATTGAAAAATGAATTTCAATGCCATGATCTTTGTCACTTCCAAAATCAAATTACTTCATATAAGGAAAGCAGTTCAAACCAAATTTTGTTATGAATCTATTAGAAAAGAATGATTGTATTCACAATCATAATTATGAGAAAATGAAAGAACTGGACTAGCATAAAAACCATAGCACAAATATAACAGCAAAATTACTAACATGCACAAAATTGCTATTTATTTTGCCAATATAGGTGCTCACAAAATAATTCTTAATAAAACAGGTAGATGATTAATTATATTTAAAATCACATTTTTTTCAACCACCAGCACTAAAGAGTACCAGTAAAGTAAACATAAGAAAAAAAAGACATAAAATATACAATTACTTGGAATAAGAATTTCAGATACAAATGTCAAGTCTTTTAGATTTAAAATAAATGCTTTCCGGCAAAGATTTTAAACAAAAATTTGGATTATAAAAGGGAGAAACATAGTTGTTGCCAACTATCTACTCTCTCTATACATTTCACTGATTTTAGAATAAATTAGCAGTGCCTCTTAAAACAGGAGTAACAGTATTGATTAATCTAGCATGTATATAGGTATTTAATACACCTGCCTAATCCATTTAATGTTACACTTTACAGGGTCATGAACAGGATGTGACCGACTTAAGTTCTAAATATAGTCTCAGTCATCTGATATGCATTTGATACATAATTATTATGATCTTGTATCTTTATTTATATAAAGTTTATGCAAAATAGACAGGAGATGAAGTATACAATCATTATGCTTGGACACAAGCGTTAATTCTATTCTGTTAGGTTCTATTTTATTATGTGCAATGCCTGTACATAAAATGCTGAGCAGATGGGAGGAATGTTTCCACTTTTCATTAGGTACTGTAGCCTACCCCATCTGGTGCAGTGTGCATATGCTAGATTATAATTTCCATCATCTTCAGACAGTATAATCATTTCCTGTACCAACTGGAAAATGCAAACAGTAATCCAACATATCTGGAAGTCATTAGATGGTGAAAATTACACTGAATGTGCAAATACAAATATTCCTCCCAAGAATGAAACATTAGACTTTTTCTTCACAAAAAAAAAGACAGGACAATTTTAAGAACATGCTTTGTAAAAAAACAAAGAAAGAAGCCACACTTTAAATTTTACACAAATCTGACCAAGAATTATGTGCATTCAAACTATGGTACTTTTAAATTACAATGAGGTTTGCTTATAGTGGTTTGAGAACAAATGAAGCTCAAATATATCAATGCTAGGCTGATTCATTCTCTTTTTAATCAAGAACAAATCACCGTAAGCAAGTAAGTAAAAACACCAAATTGAAAACTTTCAAAATATGTTCGTTAAAAATCTTGTTTGTAATGTATATAACATGTACCAGACTTAAGAACATTTTTAATTTCCTGCATTTTTAAATGCTTATTCATGACAAAGCGTAAAATTATTAAGCTTATCACATGAGATCATCTACAATTTTCCTGCCTGAAGCAATTTTAGATGTTGTGATTATTATTTCTACACAATCATGTGGCTTTCAGTTTTTAAATATGGATATCATCCAACACAAATATGATGATCTGTTGGTTGTTTGCACATGAATTTCTGCGTTTTGTAGTAAGTGCAAGAAAATAAGATACACATCTGAAATACTTACAATTTTCTTGTACTTTTATAATGACAATTTACAAAAGACATAACAAAAATACAGAAATTTATGAAAATGTCCAAAATAATCCAGCAGCCAGAAGAACGTTGTCAAGGCACATTTAAAAAAATGTAATTAAACACGTTTGTACCAGGTAAAAATCCATTTTGGGATCATTCAATCATTAACCCCCAAACAAGATTGGAAAGTTACATCTGATTTCAGAGGAACTACATAAATACAAGTAATTCCTAGGGCTGTAGGAAATGTGGGTGATTATCATCTTAAGATTCAGTTATAGGAAGAAAGAGAAAACAAATTTTGGTACTTTCAGAAACTCTTGTTCAATCTTACTCATAAAAACTGAGTAGGAAATATCTGTATAAACTTCAGAAGACCACATAGTAGTGAAGTTTTGTGAAGTCATTAAAGAAGAGCTTGTGCAAACCTGATATCCTCAGGGTCTGAGGATGATATCTTGCACAGTGTTTTTCCACCTAAGTCAGAAATATTTTTTTCTCTTATGGGATGAAAAAGCTTTTGACACCAACCCAATATGACTAATTAACCTATTTATATTTGGAAAACATTATACATGTGTGTGCGTTCAATATCCTTCATGTTTTAGGTTTGTACTAAAAATTCATTAAACTGACAGAAAATCATGTCACTATGTTACAGATACATCTAGTTATATTACAAATTACCAGATGACACATCCAGAATGTAAGATTATGTATTGCTGATACATGTAGCATCTGGTTTAATTAAAAACAAAGATGTAAGAGAAAATTGGGATTTAAAATTGTATCATTTATCCTTCAATATACTCTTTGGATAATCTATATTTTTAGGTGGACCACATGTCAATGTAGATGGAAAGTATTATCAGTTAACACAAATACTGTGAAATTTAAAGTGTGAGACGAAAGTTTGGCTGGTTGTTCTATAATCAACACAGAAAATAACTTTGTTACCTCAACCATCTTCCTTTATATATAAAAAAATCTGGTACCCTCAAACAACATACATGGTATAATTACAATTCAGAACTTATAATGCATCTTTAAAAAAAAAGGGTTTTGTTTCAGAAAAACCAAATATAACTTTCAGAACTTTGAGTTTTATGATTAATACACAGAACTCTGTATCTCTCCTTGAGGCAGACGTCTCATTCTATCTCACAATGGCAAATGCTACTTATTTTCATATAACAAAATGTAGTTATTTTCATGTAAGTTTCCCAGTATCTTTCAAAAACTCAAATTCAAATCTTCATTCAAATTCCTCCTAAGAACTATAATGTGAAAACTTAAAACATTGTATTTTATGGTTAGATTGCAAATTACATGGTAATATATTTCATATTTTAGGAATTTATTTTAGATATACATAGTATTATTTCAAATTAAAAAATTTAGAAGATTATTCCAAGCATTAGGGCAAGTCATATTGTTTTATATTATTTGATTAATACTTACATTCATAGAATTTGAACGTATTGTATTGAAATTAGGTAACTGAAAGATTATGTAAATTGGAACACATGTACACAATGAAATTTGAAGGACGTAAAAGCAAATGATAATTTCAGGCAAAATTCCTCTAGTTTGAATTACATGTGCAAGGATCACTCTATAGTCTATTCAAAATGTTTAATAAACTAACAACAAAGGCCAAATTATTATATTTACATGTAAAATCCCTTTATTTTCCTGTTATTTCACATTGGCCAGAAGCCAGTGGGAGTTTTACTTCATTCCACTTATTACCAATAAGTGTTTTGAATGGGATGGCGATAGCTGAGCAAGAAAAAGAAGTTCAAAACCACGTTGGGCAAATGTAAAAGAACAGACAGAACTTTCTAGGCTTTTAACATCAAGTTTTCATACAAAACAACTAGTGTATATTTAATGTTCTTTAACTGATATATCAACATAATTATATTTTTAAAAAACATATATCTCATTTTTAATTAAAGGATATTACTCTTTCAGATACTGTTTAAATTATCAGGATATTCACATGGGCAGATTAGCAGGATATAAGCTAGCTATTAACTGTGACTGCTAATTGTATTACTAAGTTCCTAAAAGGTTCTTTCTCAAAAATTTATTTACATTTATTAAGAGGCCCTTTTACACTTTGACCCAAACAGAAATCATGTGGCCTTCCAGATACTGACAGAATACAACTTCCACAATAATATATCATTCCCTCTGGAATTTGGGGATAAGTTTCTCTAAGATGAGAATTTTCTTTTCTTCCCATCACTGATAGATTACACATTTTAACAGTTAAACATGCATAAAGGGAACAGCTTTTATATTTATAAATTGAATAGCAAAACTATAATAATTCTGTACGAAAAACTCAACTTATATTTGTATAATTACTGGAAGTAGACATTGCAGTAAGATAATAAAATACCTAACTAATGGCCCTGAAATCTTCCCTCAGGATATATAAAATACCCACCCCCATACTGGCCCGTGCATCATTTAGTAAAATTCTAAGCACTGATAAATAAAGCTGTACTGTACTGCTGTACAGTAAATTCCAAGAACTTTTAGACTTGCAAGAAGTACTACAAATGTAAGTATTTTGGATTGAAAGTCTACCTTGTGCACAAATGTTTCCATAACATTTTCTGAATGAAATAAAAAATATGTAGGGTTAACAAGTGAGGAAAAAGGCTAAATGAGTGTCAGGTGTAAGGGAACCTGGACTGCTTTAAAAATACTGTAAACGTAATTCTTACTTGCAAATAACAAACATTTGTAAACATCTTACAAAAGAAACAGATCCTGCAAATAAAATTAAGTAAGAAGAGCATGCAGGTAGGTCAATAATAAATATTAAGTACCATCTGCTCAGAAAAGATTAAGATGATTGATAGTAAGAAAATCTAATACATTCTCACTTTGTATTGAGTGTGCTAATTATTCTTGAAAAAAATCATGAATTCCATGTGACAAATGCAAAAAAGTTTGAAACTCAAAATGATACCCATTATATAACGTGAAACACACATGTTCATTATTATCTACTTATGAAACAGATACCAAATAGCTATTCCTATAGTAAGTAGTAAACTGTCTTTATTAGATAACTGAAAAAATCTTGGAACCAAGAATGTCAATTGCTATAAAATAAAAAAGGAATATAATGATTATCTAATGAGAAACTTCAAATAATTTTTGACCATTATTAGCATGTTCAAATAAATGTTCACATTTTTTTCAAAAAAGGCAATAAACTGATGCAACTAAAATTTTAAAGGAATGATAATGACTTTTAAATAAATGACCAGAGTCCTGGTGATGCGGTGGATGCAATGCAGTATTGCAGGCAAACTCTGCCCACAGCCTGGAGTTCGATCCTGATGGGGGTCAAGATCAGCCATCCATCCTTCCAATGACCCAGATTGTTGGGAGCAATATGCTGATATTGTAAACTGCTCAGAGAGTGCTGTAAAAGCACTATGGAACAGTATATAAATTTAACTGCTGTCGCTATTAAAAGAAAGTGATACCCAAAAAAGTAGCTCACTATCATCTAATTTACTGGAACTAAAACATAAGACAGCATCAACCTTTGGAAATCAAATATTAAGCTACTTTAAATGTCACATTGCTGACTATATCCTATGCTATTTTTAAAAAAACCAAAACTATGAATAATATTAAAGACAACTATGTATTTTCTTGCTGTGGAAAAAAAACATGCAAGGTTTATCAAGAGTGGGGGAAAAACCAAAAAACAAGTTGTCAAAAAAAAGAAAGAAAGAAAAAGGAACCCTTATAATTACATACATGAAACTGTATTAATACATTCAGCTAGAATATTATTACTCTACAGGCTATAAAGAGGTCTATTAAAAATAAGAAAGTTATGTTGACTACATCTCTTACTGAATAGAAGAATCAGGAATTCTATTCAAAATTCTATGAATAAACAATATTACAAATATATAACTGCTTTTCAGAATTTCTAATGTGTAGAAAATACTGCATTAATCAATATTTATTTTTAGTTTAATCCACATTTAAACAGGGTAGTCAAACAGAACTTGAAAGAAACAGAAATATAAGTTCTAAAAATTTTCAACTTCTACAACTTTACTTCTACTAATTATGATTTTTTTTAAATAGTAAAGGTCTAATGCTCAAATCTATGAATGAACCCAGTGATTTCAAAAAGTTCAAGTGCAAACCAATGTGTTCAAACTGTAAAGTGCTAGGTCAGTCTTCAAGCATAGCAGCCATTGACTCTAATAGCTGTTGCTTCTTGAATCTTAGTTTCAACTCTGGCTTCCGAAACAAAAACTTTATAAAAACAATTTTACAAATCTGTGGTTAAGAAGTAAGACTATTTTAATACTGGCTTCTAAAATCCTAAAGAAAAACCCATGTTGCTCTCCTTTTCTGCAAATATGCATAGACAGGGCAGATAATAATAGGACCAACTGGATGCTACAGATCTGAATTAGCTATTGGCAATTAACTGATAAGACAACAAAAACCACATATCACACTCAAAAAGAAATGCATGCAATTAGCAAAAGAGGGAAAGGGAAGGAATAGTTGGAGATACCACTCTCATACTTACCTGACCATATCTTCCAATTAACAATGGGTTCAGTACAGCATACTGCTACACAATTCAAGAATATATATTTATTACATTATTTCAAGATTAATAAATTCATAATCCAGGAACAAATCTGCCCACCTCTTAACGATGACGATATTCTCGTTCTCTATCACGCTCTCTATCACGGTCTCTATCACGGTCACGATGCCTCTCACGTTCACGGCTTCTTTCCCGGTAATAATCATCATGGCGATCTCTGCTACGAGATTTATGGCGTCGGCTTTTCTCCCTTGATCTACTATGGTCTCTCTCCCTTGACCGTTCACGTCTTCTAAAAAAAATTACTTCCTTAATTCTCTAAAATCAATTTACATATTTTGTAATAATCTAAAATTTCTTAGTCTTGAATAAGAAGAAACTAGTCTAAGTACAACAACTTATGATGAATGTGTTTTGGTAGTCCCATTTTACTAAGTAATAGAAGGAATTATTCTGTTACTAAGGTGATGAAAAGGCAAAATAGATTTTTGTAGTACTAATTACAAATATGCAAAATGTTCTAGGCACAAAAGCTTGATGCATTAAAGAGCTAGTTTTGGACTAACCATGCCTGAACCAAAACATGCTTCTTTGAATGTTTTGCTCCATCCACAAATGAAGCAGGGTTATTTTGCTCCATGCATAGGAATGAAACAGGATTTTTGCAGGCCAGTGGATCATTGGCAACAGCTGAAAGACAGGAGGATAGGGGAAATGATAGGATGACAGGAGATGGGCCAGTGGTACATGAAGTGTCGGATGCTGAGAAACGAGAGGAGGGCAGTGTACACTGGCCTTGTCTTATTTGCTCAACCATATTTTATCTCACCCCAAAATCTGCAAAGTATTACATATTTTTTTAATTCCATGGCTGAAATAAAACAGTTTAGTAGACTTCAAGAACACACTGTTTGGTCCAAATTTGGAAACAGTATTTTTCCTATCTCATGTACTCTTGGCATTGATGTTGAAAATACAGTGTATTTCTTTTTAATGTATACATTTCAGAGCTAGCTACCATTTCAAAAATGTTTTCCTGCTTCCAAGTCTAAAATCTCATCATTTTAGTTCCATTTGTTTGTAGAATAATTTTATGTATGTTTGTAGAATAACACGTGTGTAAAAAGTGGTTTAAATAGGATTGCTATACCACTGAATAGAAATTTGAAAATTTGAATAGAAAATGAAATTTCAAATTTTATATGTATTTTCCTAACCAAAAAATTGAATGTGTAAAGATAAAAAGGGACCCAAGAATCATACATTTATTACATAACTCTTCTTGTTCTATTAAATTTCAGTCAAGATTTTTAAACAGAAGGTTTACCTTGATCCAGAACCATAAGACTTTGATTCAATCCCATGAAGACAATCTTGCAGAGAGCTAATAAGTACTTTGCAGCGATCATCTGCAGATACTTTGGACTGTTTAATTAATGAAATTGCAGTCACCAAGGTTTCTATAGCACTTCCATATTCCGCTGGAAAATAAGAATTTGGTGAATAGATATGTTTGCTTATTGTAAAAATCTCTATAGTTCAAATATTTTCTATTCCTCCTCAAAAATGTACTAAAACTAAAATCATACAAATATACGGTAAGCTTAAAAACCTATTCTTGGCTTATGCCACTTTATATTATATACTAGAACTTAAAATGAATGAGTAGGACTGAATCATAAGATTTAAGACCACCATTTTAAAAAATATAATTAAATACTAGAGGAAAAGATTCCACTCTAGCATTCCTACCAAAACAAATAATCTCTGTATAAAACCATTTTTAGAAAAGCATGCTATCATAGTTGCTCTATGAATCCACTCCTCCTTCCACTTTCAGAATGGAACAACTCACCTTGGCCAACTTCCCGCAGCCAATTCTCTGCAGGACAAGTCACCAGGGCTAACTCGCCATGGGCCAATTCAACAATTCAATTTAATTTAAAAAATATTTTAAATTTTGTCATTCACATTCATTTTGTCCCTCCTTTTGAATCCTTTCTTTAATGATTCTATTCCATCATTTTTTCCATAGTAATGTAACTCTTGTCCCACTGAAAGCTGTCCTGCAGCTAGTTGGCTATGGTAAGTTGGCCATGTGATTTGGCCCAGCAACTTGTCCTATATCCCCCTACTATCTGATATACAATACACAGATTTATTTATTCATCTTTTGTACAAACAATAATTTAATAATGTTGTAAGCAACACTATTAGACATCTCTACCATAGTACTGTTCCAAATAATTCAGTAGATTGGGGAGCTGATAATACCTGCAATTTTTGAATTATAGTTTGGTTTACAGATATAAACTATACATGAACAATAAAACTACAGTATACCTATCCTTTCTTGAAACCTGTGTAAAATTTTTCCACATATATATTGATAGAAGTATACAATTTTGTTGCTGTTTTATTTTTTTCTTTTAATTATTGATTTCTTTTATTCTGTTTTATTAAATAAAAAAGCAAAATGTTTAAAAATCCAAAACGTATTTTATATTTAAAAGTTAAAAGAATTTATGATGCCAAGGACTAATAAAGCTTTAAAATCAGGCAAAAATAATGAATAAAAATACTGTATGCAAAATGCTTTCTGAAAGGATAGCATTAGGCAGAGCTGAAACACTAATAGAGGGGGCAAAAGGTCAAGTGTATAGTATAGACCAGGGGCCTGCAACCTTAAACACTCAGAGCCATTTGGTCGTTTCCCACTGAAAACACTGGGAGCCACAAAACCTGGGTGGGTGTGGCTAACTCAATGTCACTCACTCCCAGTCTCATGCCGCCCCCCAGCCACACCTACCCAGGTTTTGTGGCTCCCAGTATTTTCTTTTCTCTGGGAAACAGGTCTCTCTAGATAGATAGATAGACAGACAGACAGATAGATATAGATATATCTATATGCCTCACTCTTTCTCTCATCTCTTTCTCACCTTTCTTTCTCTTTCTCATCTTTTTCTCATCTCTCTCCCTTTCATCTTTCTCATCTCCCTCTCATCTCTCCTTCTCTGTTTCTAATCTCTCCCTCATCTGTTTTTCTCTCATTTCTTTCTCTCTCTCATCTCCTTCTCTCTCATATCATCTTTCTCTCTCTCTCGTTTGTGCGTGTATATGTGTGTTCCCTCTTTGACCATTTCCGAAAACAGGTGAAGGTTTTTTGTTTTTGCTGATCTTGTTCTTTCTTCTTCTTTGGGTGCTTTTTACCATATGATTTAAATCAGGAGTCATTTCAGGTTTCCAGATAAATAAAGCTCTTTTATCCCCCTGCTGTGGCTTCCTGTAGGCTGAACCTACCAATGGCTGGCCCCATCCCTCCCCTCCCCTGAAAAAGGGTAATGGTGGTGGATGGAGACTCGCTCCATATTCTAGTGTAGGAGTGAAGCCTCTTCTTCTAGCCCTTGTTGATGCTGCAGACACTGGCCTGGCCTGGCCCAGCTGTAGCCGATGCTCTGTGTCTTAATGGGCTCCAGGAGGAGGGGACACTGTTTCCCCCATTGTGAAGTGCGCTAAATTTAAGTGTGCTGTGCAAGTCGCTGCAAGAGCAGTGAGCAGGCCATGGAGGTGGTAAGAGCAGTGGCATCAACCGCAGTTGGACCTAACCTGTGTATTGGGGTGGAAAGAAAGTCATATGTCTCCCCAGGTGGCCGAGGTGCATCCACTACCAACAACAGCCCGAAGAGGCAAGTAGAGGGGCACTTCAATCCCACTCTGGAATATGGAACGAGTCTCCATCCGCTGCCGCCCTTGCCTTCTCAGGGCAGGTGAGGAGTGATTGGGAGGGGAGGGCAAGGAGCAGGGCCAGCCAGTGATGGGACAGGGAGCCGCAGTAGAGGGCCTAAAGAGCCACATGCAGCTCTGGAGCCATGGGTTGCCGACATCCGGTGTAGACGTACACTTTTTTGTGCTTCAGAAAAAAAAGCCCCACTTCCTTGCCCTTGGAAGTTATGTATAAGAAAATAAAGCCACAAAAATTACCTCTCCAGAATAAATGTCCCAATTCACATAGGAGGAACTAGTCCTTTAGATAAGCATAGCAGCAAGCAATAAATATCCTTATAATACATAGATCAGAAAGCCTTACTTCCTATATTATTTCCAGTTCATCTCTTGCTTACATGTAAATACAAATTATAGAAAAGTCATAAATTAAATATACTGACCAGCACTAGCATCTGATACAGCTCTTGAAATGGCACTGCTAGAGATAGCCCTATTTCTATTCATAATTTCTTCAAATTCTGCTTCACTTAATGGTGTCCTTGCAGCATCTATTTCTCTGCAAACAGACACAATTTTGTTTTTATTTACTTCCAGCAGCACAATTATTACAGTAATTTTACTATGGAATTATAAGCAAAACACATAAAGGAAAGCTTTTTCTTTGCAATACAAAACCTGCAAGCTAGAGAGAAAAAAGTATACTATCATAAAAGCAACAAATCTGATATATTTATGCAGTGTTTTCCATCTTCAGAAAACTTCAGATGCTTACAAAACTTCTTTCAATCAATGTATAATTCAGGTACAAAACCAAAGTTTCCCCAATCAACAAGTATGGCCTCAATACATATGCTTATTTTTTATAAGAAACAATGAGTAAATTGTGCCAAGAATTAAAAATATTCTATGTTCTGTAATGATTTTGTACACATAAAGGTAATGTGGTGGCTATACACTTGGCTAATTACTTAATTACCTAAAATTGGAGATAGAAAATGTTAACTTATTCTGCTAGTGCCCTTTTGAACTTTGTGACATCTGTCAATCTCTGTCTTAAACAAGATCTGAAGACTGACAATATGAACAGAGTGCCCTTTTTTCCTTCTAGAGACACTCTGCTTTGCCTAAGATGTAATTAATTAACCTGTTTTCTCCTCCACTCAGCTTGTAACAAATACAAATCAAAATCACGTAATTTCACTGAAACACTTAGAAAGGAGATCATGCCTTGTGTGATGTTAGACTATATGTTCTTCATATTCCTTCCAAGCATTGTAAATTATATGGCTTAAATTGCTTTTGAGAAATGTTTCTTGCAAATGTTAGTTCTTCTGGTAGAAAGAAAATGCAGAATAAGCAATTCTATCCTCTTAAGAGCAAGAAGTGGATCAAGATCCTACAGCTGATTTAGCATAAGAGGAAATGTCTAAAAATTCATACCTCCCTGCGTTTTGAGTATTATTTTTCGTTTGTCTCCAATACAATGGCATATGTAATTGTTCTCTTATGGACATGTTATTTCCAGTGAAACGCCTATGATATATAATTGACAATTTAAATATAGTTATGGATTGTAGTTGAGATCATCATGAAAATATTGGTCATTATGTGCAGAGGTTCTACTTCTCCTTTCACCACCCTCAGCCCTCCTTTGCTTATTAAATTATTCTTTATATAAAAATATAAATTTATTGAGTTCTTTGCATGTTCTTTCAAGCAATTATGCATTTATTATGCTTTAACTTTAAGTTATGCTTTAACTTTATAAAAATAAGCTTTCTTACATTTTATATTTTAAATTTTTAGATGTTAATTCCACAAATAAATTAATACTACTGGACTCAATGTTTCAGAAAAAAACTTTGATACTTATTTAACAAATCTTCACGCCCACAAAGCCTCACAACATGCAAAAAAATTTATGTATCACAATCTACAAAATTTTGAGAGGTGCTAAAACATTAACATAATATCAATACCATCAAAAAATAAATATAAAGAAACACCATAAGCCTACAGCATGTTTTAAAATTAAGCTTGAAAATAAATAAGTGGATATTAAAAACTGAAATATGGAGTGATGAAGCAGTCATGTGAAGTCACTATAGACATTCATAAGCTGAATATTGAAAAGGTATTGCTCAAATACACTGCAATATGCCTGTTGTCATCCTTTATTTTGTAATTGGTGTTTCCTCATATATTCTGCCATCTGAAAAGATTCTCAGACTCTATCACAATGCCTGGTTGTTCTAGACAATAGATATTGCAAATGAAGATTTCTATATACAGGTAAAGCAGACTGAAAAGAAAAACATGCCAAAATAAGACAATCCACAAAGGTTTTATTAGAGGACTCTCTCAAATTCTGACGACTTAGTAGAGCTTTGTTGTATTTTGAATCTGAAAGGAAAAAGTGCTTTTGTATACCTCAGTGTACTCTTATAGTATTTGCAATAACTCCATCAACACAGATACTTTTTTTCCCCTCAGGACTGCATGTTTGCCCTCTGCAACTGCAGAGCTATCTGTATCCACACAGGATCCAAAACAACTTTATTCCTTCAAACCAGCCAGACTCTATCGCTTAAACCTTAAGACAGTAGATACTTGAACTTATTATAGGTTATCATGACACTGAGAGAACTCTGTCAGAATATGAATTTTAACATTCCAGAGCAGATGGGTATCCATGTATAAGAGGCAAAAGAAAGCAAAAGCCATGTCTATTATCCAAGTAGAAGCATCTCCTTGCATAAGGGTTAGCTATTTTTGTGAGTAAAGGACTCATTAAAGGAAGGATAAAGTTAAAAGCAAATCTAGAGAAGGAAAGAGATGTAGTATGATATCTCATTAAAATAATATTCATAATAATTCTTTAAAAGGCTTACATATAATATGCGTAAAGGACAAAAACAAATAAATATGTAAATGAATGGAAGATAAAAAATCTAAGTAGCATTTTTAATCAACTGTTTCGTACACTACTTTGGTAGGTAGGTATCACAACACTTCTGGGAAGCAAATAGTAACAAAGAGGAACAGTGACTATTCAGCTAAAATATGGGTAAACTCTATATACACTTTTTTGCAATTATGAGCCTCAAATTTCTTTTAGCAGGTTCTCCCTGGTGAAATGTATTTTCTTTTTGTATCACTTTCTCATGCAAA
Source organism: Laticauda colubrina (assembly GCA_015471245.1). Taxonomy (NCBI): domain Eukaryota; kingdom Metazoa; phylum Chordata; class Lepidosauria; order Squamata; family Elapidae; genus Laticauda; species Laticauda colubrina. The sequence continues at coordinate 24,748,052 of BLBF01000022.1, read as the reverse complement.
ATGACAGATATTCCCCACTGCAGAGAATTCTAGAACTTTTTTCAGCAGAACATTAGAATCCCAAAGTCATAAAATACTCAGGGGGAGGTTAAAATTAAGAAAATACTGTTTTAATGACATCAGAAATTGAATATCCCTTGTCCCAAATGAGAGAATACTATCCAAATGGGCTCTTGAATTCCCTTGTCAATAAATGTTACAAATGCAAAAGGCATACTCACCTGCCTGGTGGCCCATAATCACCTCTGTCATATGGTGGAGGTCGGCCATATGGGTCTGAAGGGGGTGGACCACGACTGTCTGATGTAGGTATGCCACTGTTGGCTGGTGGGGGGAAGAAAGCTGGATTCACGTGTGGGGCAGGAGGGGGAGCACCTGGTGGTGGCCCAGGTAAGTGAGGAGGAGGAGCCAGTGTAAGGGGTGGTCCTAAAGGACCAGGTGGACGAGGAGGGAAAGGACCTGGAGGTGGAGGAGGACCTTGCTGTGGGGGTGGAGGACCTGGTGGAGGACCATAGCCTGGAACTGGGGGTGGAGGACCAGGCGGAAGTGGACCCAATGGAGGTTGGCCAAACGGTTGTCCTGGAAACAGAACTGGAGGAGGGGGACGGTCACCACGATTAGGAGGACCAGTTAGTGGAGGAGGCAGAACCTGGCCAGGTGGAGGAGGACCTGGTGGGCCTGGTGGACCCGGAGGACCTAAAGGTGGACGTGGAGGAGTCTGTCCAGCTAAAGAGGGAGGGAAAAATGTCTATTATTAATATTCTACTGCCCATGTTTTCTCCAAACACATAAAAAAATTGCAATAAAATCCAAATAGATGTCAGATTCTAATTCTCCCCATTCTAGGCAAAGGAAGGATAAAGACTGAAATAAAAATAACAGTAACCATATTAGGTAATGGTTCCCCTCGCACATATGTGCTAGTCATTTCCAGCTCTAGGGGGTGGTACTCATCTCCGTTACAAAGCTGAAGAGCCAGCGCTGTCTGAAAACGTCTCTGTGGTCATGTAGCTGGCATGACTAAATGCCGAAGACACACGGAATGCTGTTACCTTCCCACTGAGGTGGTCCCTATTTTTCTACTTGCATTTTTACATGCTTTCAAACTGCTAGGTTGGCAGAAGCTGGGACAAGTAATCGGAGCTCACTGTTATGTGGTGCTAGGGATTCAAACTGCCGAACGGATGACCTTTCTGATCGACAAGCTCATTAATGTCTTTTATTTGCTATTTGTTTCCTACAAAAGAATTATTCAAAGCAGTTTTCTTCCTCTATCTCTTTTATTTAAAAAGCTCTCAGTTTTGAGTATAGACTCAGAAGGGAAGTATTAACAGTAGAACACAGAAAAAGCATACCATCAAAGTAAATAAAAATGAAAATGACCAAATATGGAAGAAACCTTATAAATAAAGCTACCATACCATACCACTGAGTCTTGCTGGGAATTAGGTGAAATATACATTTTATAAATTATACTGTTATTCATTTTATTTTACACAATTTAGGAAAGCTTTTAACAACTTAGCCAACTTTAAAAAGAGTTTCATTCTATTCTAAACTGACTACTATTTCAAAGGAAAAAAGCAGAATGCCTGTATTTTAATAGAAGAGAAACAATTAGTTTACAGTACAGCAACAAAAATTAAAATATTTTACATTTTTGTTCCTATTTATACTTGTCTTAGTTCAATATATACTTCAGTATTTGATTCTGTACTATTCCTAAATTTTAGTAACAAAATAAAAAGCCCCAAGGCAAAATAGCAAGAAATACTTTACCTGGAAAAGGTGGAGGGGGCCCTCCGGGTCCAGCTGGTCCCGGAAATCTGTCCCCTCCAGGAAGGGCACCTGGAAAACGGCCCCGCCCTCTGTTACTTGGAGGAAAAGTTGCTCGTGAACTGCCTCCTGGTGGACCAGCTTTTCCTTCACCAGACATCTGGCCAGATTGTGTAGCTGCAGTTAATGAAATAAACTCTCTGAAGTGTACTATAGAATTAATAAGACTTTTAAACTGGTTTATTCTATGTCAATTAGTTTTCTTTGATAATTCTGTTTTACAGGCAATATGTTCTTAGAGTTTTGTTCTGTATGTTTTTCTTGAAGAAAATTGCACAAAGAAATTTTTACTAAGAAAAAAAGAATTTGCCATTCTCTAGGTTTTTTTTTTCTATTTACTAAAGTTTAAGATCTTAAAATACCTTTAAGGCTAGAATTCAAGTTAAAGGTAGTCTTCGACTTATAACCACTATTGAGCTTAACATATCTGTTGCTAAGCAAAACATTTGTTAAGTGAATTTTGCCCCATTTTATGACCTTTTCTTGCCACAGTTGTTAAGTGAATCCACTGCAGTTCAGTTAATAACATGGTTGTTAAGTGAACCTGGCTTTCCCATTTGCTTGTCAGAAGGTTGCAAAAGGTGTTCATATGACCCCAGTCATAAATACGAGTCAACTACCAGGCATCTGAAGTTTGATCATGTGACCATGGGGATGCTGCAATGGTCATAAAGTGTGAAAAATGGTCTTAAGACACTTTCAGTGCTGTTGTAACTTCGAACAGTCACTAAACGAACTGTTGTAAGTCAAGGATTACCTGCATTATACATATCCTTAGACTTAAGTGTGCCCAATGAGATTTCAGGATTTTTTTCCCCAAAATGACCCATGAGATAATCTATAGTGCTTCCGTGAGTGTTGAAAAAGCATTTCCAAAATCCCTGAACAAATTATTAATTTGCTTAATTTAATTTGCTTAATTTTGATATGGTCTTTATTGTTTCTTTGGTAACATCTAAAAGGATTTTTGAAATAAAGATCACAAACCACATCTGATGGAAATCTGATTCACCCTCTTTGCCTGTGATACTTATATTGCTCACAACTGTGATTAAACAGCAGAATATCCAAATTGCTTAATAAACTTCAGGTGCCTGAAATAGTCCCCATACCAATAGGCACACTAGAAACTTAAATTCTTCAAAAGAAAACAATTTTTGGTTTATTTCTGTGGAAATGTAGCTTTGTTCTACAAGACAGGCAGTAAAGCGTACCTTCAGGGAACAAAATAACTTATCCATACAAGTAAACCATTATTTAATTTAAGGAATTACATGGTAAACATTCTTGAGACTTTCTATTATAATATAAAAGTAAATTAGTAACACAGAAAACAGTTCAAATTCAGTTGTAAAACTCATGAATACATGAACCACCACCTTATTAATGGGACTTGCACAGGCATTCAAGTTAACTGTTACCATTTTCTTATATAGAAGACATGAAATAGTAAAACTCTGCACATTTTATAAAATGGTTCAGAATAAATGTTTTGGACCTTACACAGACGCAGCACTCTTTGCTCTTCATTAAAGCAGTGTCTGTTTTTCAGACTTCCGCCTAAGTCTGAAAAAAGATGTCCTGCTTTAAGTGTCATATTAAAAACATAGTGCTTTAATTAATTCATTAAAACAGTAAAAATCAGGAAATATGTAGCCCTTAAAAAATAAAACATGCTGTGCTTGTATTTTATTCAAAATTTTTTATAAAAATAATTTTGAGCCATATAGTTAAAATCCCTACGAATAGTTTGTTACTAAAACCAAGAAAACATGTTTTTCTTTTACTTCCAAAACATACTATTTCCAGCAGTCTTCAACAATAGTTTGAACAAGACAGACTTTCAATAAATGAGACTGAAAAATAGCAGATTATATAAAAAGTATTAATCATTCAAATATGTAATATAGTAATTGGTAATTTCTATCCCACCTCCGCCCAAAATGTTTTTCTAGTTCATAGGAAGTAGTAGAGAACAATTCTTACTTTTTCTCGATTGCAGTTCAAATTGACTCAGAAATTGCTTATTGCAAGGAGTTACAACAGGATTTTGACCATGTAACTCTCTTTTGGGCAACAGATCCATCAGCTTTTTGGAAGATGCCTCAGATCCCACACCCACAAGAGCAAATCTGGAGGACAGACAATATAATCTTATGATGAGGATTCTTAACATATCCCTAAAGATTAATAACATGATAAACCAAGCCACATTATGGTTTAGCATAATAGCAATAGGACCTAGACTTATATGCCGCTTTATAGCGTTTCACAGCCCTCTCTAAGCAGTTTGCAGAGTCAGCATATTGCCCCCAACAATCTGGGTCCACATTTTACCCACTTCAGAGCCTGGTGAGATTCGATCTGCCAAATTGCAGGCAGCTGTGGCTGCAGCAGAAATAGCTTGCAGTACTGTACTCTAACCACTGCGTCACCGAGGCTCAGTGTGCAATCATAGGCATATTATATTCAAACACTGTAACTCTCAATAATTATAATCATGACTTATTTTTCTATGTGTAACTATTTTTTAACTCCATAAAATATCCACCAAGTTTTCCAGAAATATTTTTTTCTAAATTGTCAGCTATTATGCAATCCGATTCTGTTAAAATTATTACAATTTTCTCATTCTGATTTCTGGTGGTCTTCCCACCTATTCCCCCCCTCCCCAATCATTCATCAGCATGGTCTTTCAAGATTAAAATATACTGTACACATCTTTAGATATAGCATCCGTGTTGAATTTAAATACATTCTTACCCTTTAGACTGGCCATTAGCACGGTTTTCAAAAAATTTTATCTCCAAAATATCATTTACACCAAGTGAATGAACTGCTTCAGTTAAATCTTCATCTGTGGTCCACTGCAAAACAATTGTAAATACATTTTCTAACAGCAAAAGAACGCAATATTTTTCTCAATACACCACTCACAACAATAATATTCAACATAATGCATAAATTTATGCCCCAACATATTCCCTATTTTAAAAATAAGTAAGCTGCAGGTTCGTTTCACCATCTATTATTGATTACAAACCCTAAGAAGTATATTACAATCACAGTTATAGTTCAGCAAATAGTTCATATTCCACATGGGGAAAAAATTTTCATGTTTGCACTTCAAACAAGATTTTAGAAAAACTGTTTAGCAACAAATGTTATAGAATGACTACTAAACTTAAATAATTCTGAATTAAATTGGTTAAAGACAAAATTACTTATACAGCTGTAACTAACCCAGTACTTACCCAAGTAAGATTCCCAATATATAATGCAATTCTCTTTCCTGTATATGTATAGACTACATTTGGTGCTGATCCTTTGCCCACATCATCTCCAACAGATGGTGGAAGAGAGTCCATATAATCACGATCCTCTGGTGCATCGCCGTTATTGGCAGATGGAGAGATGACGTCGTCATACAGATCTATCTGATCATGCCCACCATATTCAGCCTCCTAAAAGACAATGTATAAATATTAATGATCAGTTCTTATTTTGCTTCAGACAAGTCTATATCTAAATTCCTTTAAAAAGAGTTACAGTTGCACATGCTCTTTCTTTACACCAATTATACTAGGATGTTTTTATATTGCAAAAATAAATTATACACTAAAATTAAGATCAATAACATATTTAAAATATTCTAAAGCAGGACAAAACACATTTCTACTGTTTAAAATATTACCTTAAAAAGTATTAAAAATGTGTAAACCACATGTAACTAATTGATTTATCTTATCCATTACAAATGAGGTCCCCAAATTTGCATTACTTTATCCTGGGTTCAGCAGTAAATCACACCCAATATTTCATGGCTGAACTTCTCAGAAGACTTATAGACATGATTCAATGAGATTAGAAAGGAAGCCATTATGCAGTAAATTGATTGCCTACAGTCATCAGTACAAAATTGCAAATCACCTTTAAATTTCATGGGTTAAATTTGAGGTTTCCCCTCACCCTTCTAAATTAACAGACCTCTAGCATAAGACCTAATAGTTATGAACCTAAGCAGCTGTCCTATATTTTAGATAAAGGCCATCTCATGGCCAGGTAACTACTACTTCCTGCATCTGTTCCTTAATACTTCCATAATTAGTCTCCAAGATAACCAAGTATTTAATTTTAATAGACAATACAAGAAAGCCAATGTGGATAGTAGTTAAGATGCTCAAGAAGAAAAGCCAGGTTCTAGTCCTTTCCTCCAGAAATGGAAGTCAAAATTGGGTAATTTGGGGGCATTTCATGTTCTCTCAGCCCATACTGGGGAGTCAAAAAGCTACCAGCTCACATTGGGTCAGCATGGAAGATTATGTCCATGACCTTCAGTGAAGAAGCTTTTATCATGCAGTGAAGTGATCTGGACTGGTAACACTAAAGGCATCGTGGTTATCTACTTAAAAAGAACAAGAACTGATTTCACAAAACTAATTTATTCATCCCACTTCAATCTGTTTAAAATCTAGCATATATGTCAATATAGTTATGAGCAATTTCCTCATAACATTCAGCAAATTGTCACAGCAAACTTCTCAGAGAAGGGGAAATCAATCTTCAAAATCAAAAATATTCAGATTAGATGGCAACTTGCAAAAGCAGCAAATAAACTTTCTTGATCGGCTTATATGATTATATAACTTGATGTTCTATTTTTAACATAGTAATTTTTGCAGCAATTTTTCATTTACATTTTCTGTCACTGATTTTAAATGTACCAGTTGGCAAATTTACTAAATACATAAAAGCAAAGCAGGACAGAAACGTGTTAATATTTCAATGAAAAGCCACTAAAAAAATTCTAGACTAGACTACAAAGTTGAGAAAACTTTCTGGAAGAAGTCAAGAGAAAGCTATTTCTATATTGCTGCCAAGAAAACTATACTGAATCACTGGACATTGTGTTTAACTTAAGAAAGGATTTAAATTTTAATTGTATTAATTTAATTCAAGGCTAGTTTTTGTCAAAGTTTTATCCCTTCTGGAGCAGAGTTCCAAGCCTGCTATTATAGGGCAGTCCTCAGTTTGGAAAAATTGCCCTATCCTTGCTTTAGCGTAATATGTGAAGTTAGACATCCCTTCCAATTACATTTGGCAAAAACAACCATTCCTTGCAAAAAAAAAAAATACAGTACTTAACTTCAAAAAAAGAATGTATTCAAAAGTTATCTATCCTTTAAACATGTATTAATGTTTAATGAATTTATAGCATTCCCAATAACTCTATTGTCATTATAGATGTAAACTACCAGGAGACAGAAGGATTTTATAAATTGCAGAGGGTTAACTTATGATCTATAGCTTAGCAACATACAATGGACCCCCCACCCAAAAAAAAGTACTTACTACCTGGTTCTGACGTTTTAACTGCTGCCCTCCAGGGTCATGTAACCACATTTTGGGACAACTGGTCCTCACAGCCACTTGCGGAGTCTTGCAGTTACATGACTGTGATTTATTTTTGCCCAAAACTGGGCAAATTTCCAATTTTCAGCAAAAATGCTCCAGAGAATATTATGGGTTCACTTAATGACCATAGATTTGCTTAATGACCACCACAAAAAATAGTTGTAACATGTGGGTGACTTTCACATCTTTATTAATGTAATGGTCAGACTCTATTTCAGTCATAAGTTGAGGACTAACTGTATGAGAAATGTCCAAGAAAGAAAAAGACTTTAAAACACATTCTCAAAAGTAACTTTACAAATGAAAATGCAAAATCACATACAAAAAATATTTTTGTATTACTCTCTTGGATTTTAGTCAGCACTATGAAACATGAAGGATAGTTGCAAGAAATGTGCCTATTGTGGTCAAACTTCAACACCACCACCCTGAACTAGAGGCATAGATAATTTTTCTCAAAAATCCATTTATTGTAGCAAGAATAAAAACATTAGAAGAGGAAAAAGTAGCCCAATGAAAGGATGCCTGAACTTTTTCATATCACCTCACAGGTAGGCAAAAGAAAGTGATATTTAATCCTTTTTTATTTAATACAAAGCAAGCTATAAGGACATCGAATCTTTACAGAATATAAAATGCATCCACAATCAAATCCCAGAATGGGTTTGAAGAGTTGTATAGAGATGTGACACATTTGGAATATCTTTAATTTTGTTCTTTGATTTATATGAAGCGATCAAGCAGTGCTCGTAAATCATCAAAAACTTCAGTTAAATATTGCTTCTACAGGGAAATCTAAAGATGGAAATTTTTTAGTGGTAATAATAAAAAAACAATGGAAACTCATAATTTTTAAGAGTCATCCCACAAGCAGCAATACTGATTCCTATGGCATGGTTCCTATTAAAAAATCCAGAGAATGAATGAGTTAATTGCTTGTTTTCTGCAGGATCACTGTAAAATTGGTCCAGCAAATCAAGGTTTATCTCAATCTTATCATTCCAGGGTACGTGGCAGAAAACCTTGCCAGATACTCCAAGCTTTTTACTGTATCTGTCAGCTTCACTGCACTTTCATCTCCCAATTAGTCAATAATCACTATCTACTACGTGAAGATGCACTTGTAGAGCTACTTCTTCTAACTGGAGTTGAGAAGCAAAGAGTAGCTATAGATGCTGATCTTTATTAAAAGTAATATTACACAGGTAATTTTTTCTATGTTGATATGTCACTTATTATATATAACTCCAGCTACAGTGCTAAAACTCCAGTACTACTATCAAATCTCTTTGAGGACCATCGTTTTACACTGATCTCCAATTGCAATGATGACTATATAAACATACCAATTCTTGATACAGCACATTTGGAAATCCCTGGTACAAAGGCCCAAGGTACAGAGATGTCCAGCAGAGAGGAACTAATCATGCATCCAATATATCTGAAACTCCCGACTAGCATGTTAATCAGCCCATTCAATAAGTAATGTTTCAGGAAGTCTAAGAAAAACAACTCAGGAATTTAATCCCAATATCCTCAAGAAGTTGAAGACAAGGAAAGGGTTTAACTTGAAGACGTCATTATACAGCCTGAGTTGATTATGCACCCAGCAACACCAAGCTTGCTATTTTCTGATGATCTCCCATCCAAATCCTAATCAGGTCTATGAGTGCTTAGCTTCTACAAATTCCTATTTATTGTCTCAGCCTTGCCCATTTGGGTTTCAGGCAACTATATATTCACATATACCTAATATGTATACATACATGTGCCATATATTTATGAATACATTGAGGTCTCTGGGATTAGTTTCAATTAAAGCTGGCACCCTAAAGCAGGGGTCGTCAACCTTTTGGACCTCAGACACTGCCAAACTCATAATTTTAAATCAGGGTGTATGTGTGTGTGTGTGTGTGTGTGTGTGTGTGAAGAGGGAGGGAGGGAGGAGGGAAGGGGAGAGAGAGGGAGAAATCTAATCTCTGTCTCTCCCTCCCTCTCTCTCTCTCACACACAACACAGAGAGGTAGGGGTGGAATTCAAATTTCTTAACAACCGGTTCTTGGGCATGGCCTAATTTGTGGGTGTGACTTGGTGATCATGTGACTGGCTGGGCATGGCTTGTATGTAAATATTATAAATATTTATATAAATATTGAATTTCTTATAAAAAAGAGCAACTTTTACCAAAATCAGGCAAAACAGGAAAGCGGATTGAGCTGCTCACAGAATCACAGATTCACTTAGAGAGATCCGTGCTTCTGCCATCGGCAATCTGAGTCTGCAACTGAATAATAGAACCTTCAGTCCTAAGGGAGGTTTGGCTCTGCTTAAAAGCAGAGCCGAAGATCTAAAGATTAGCTAGAAAGCAAGAAACCCAACGGTTTCTCCCGGCACAGCAGAACAGCTGATGGTCAGAAAAAGGAAAAATAGCAATTTAGCAGGCAAGTTTGCCAGGTAAGGAGTAAATGGGTGGGGAGGGTTCCCACAGGCCTTACCACCAGTGGGCCACAGCCTACTGGTTAGCGACTGCTGACCTAAACTGGTAAGATTGGGGAGAAAGGCACTGCACAACTGTATCACGTTATCTAACTATGTTTACCTTCTGTTTAGATAAACAGGGTAAAACTAGTGCCATCAATAAAGGAGAAGTCTATTTTTGAACATTCAATAATGTATCTGCCATACACTTCTGTATCTTTTAAAACTATCCTGTTCTGCTATCTCGTGTCCAAATGTCTGGAAATGGTATCATCTTTTGAAACATCTTTGCAATATTATCTGTTTGAACTATACAGAAGTTGCTAAGTGTAAATACTTCCTGATATTAAAATATTCAAATTACATTTAAATATGAGAAATCAAATACTAAAAATTTAAAGAGTCACACTACGAGTATAGATTTAGAATTCATAGCAAATGTGCTGTTTGCCCTTGATGACAATAGAATAAAATATAAAGCAATGGACTATGACTTATGACCAAGCCAATTATGCAAAAACACAGAACAAACCCACTACAGACTACTTTTCCTTGGATTCTTTTGCCAAGTTCTACACTTAAGTACAGATAGTCCTCGACTTACAACAGTTCGTTTAGTGACTGTTCAAAATTAATACAGCACTGAAAAAGTGACTTACAGCCAACCATTTTTCACATTTATGACTATTGCAGCATCCTCTTGGTCACGTGTTCAAAATTCAGGTACTTGGTAACTGACTCATATTTAGTATGGTTGCAGTGTCCTGGAGACATGTGATCACCTTTTGTGACCCAAGCAAAATCAATGGCGAAGCCAGATTCACTTAACAACCGTGATACTAATTTAACAATGCAATTGTTTGTTGCATTGTTAAATACTAATTACTAAGTATTAGTAATGAATTAATTGCATTGTTAAATACTAATTACTAAGTCTTGTTAATTTAATTTAACAAATGTGACAAGAAAGGTTGTAAAATGGGGCAAAGCCCACTTACCAAATATCTCGCTTAGCAAAAGAAATTTTTGGCTCAATTGTGCTCATAAACTGAGGACTATCTGACCAGTTGGAATTTTCAGAGAATATTTTTTTCAGGAATGTAAGTATAGGAAGTCCTTTACCTACAACCATTATTTTAGATTGTTCAAAGTTACAACAGAATGTAAAAAAGTGACTTTTGACCATTGCAGTATCTCTGTGATCACTTGATCAACATTCACTCTTGGCAATTGGCATTTATTTATGATACTTGCAGTGTCCCAGGTTTATGATGATACTCCCAGTGTCCCAACAGCTACTAGCTGTTGCAACTTCTGACAAGCAAAGTCAATGGGGAAGCCAGATTTGACTTCCTAACAACTGTTGCAATAAAGGTTGTAAAATGGAAGAAAACTCACTTAACAACTGTCTTGCTTAGCAATAGAAATTTTGGAGTCAATTGTGATGGTAAGTTGAGGACTACCCATACTCTAATTGTTACTCTGCATTTCATTAACCAATGGAAAAAAATCTTGGATGTACAGCTTTGAATGCTTGCTTGATATAGAGAAGAGCTATAAAACTGTAATCCAGAGTATGATAAAGGGAAGATTGTTATTCAAGTACTGTAGTTCAAGTACTGACAGTTTGTTGTAGCCAAGTCAAGTTGGGATGAACATATAAATTATTTCCTCCCATGGTTTTTTAAATTATGTTGCATTGATTTTAATGAGTAAATGAGATATGCTAGCCTAACTTTGATGTCAAAAATGGAAAAAACAAGAGTACTTTGAACCTTATAAATAAGCAGAACACATATGCACTAATATGGGCTGTTGGACTAGACATAAACCTGTAAGCTTTTTATAAATATGTCAGAAGCTCAGACCTAATTTCTCTAGCATCTATTTTGACAATTTCTCCTTTCTTAATGAAAAATAATTTTAAAATATGGAAGAATGCAAAGAAAGCAGACAGTTAACATATCAAACAGAATATATATATTTCGCGGGTACTTACATGTGTGCTGTTCAGCTTCCTTCGGGTATTATCCCACGTCACTGTAGTGCTTTTAAAGTTGTAGCAACGTTTCAGCAGAATCTCATCTGCCATCATCAGGCTTCTGTATTGAGTTTGTATACATAATATACAAACTATATAATAGTATACAAATATACAATAATATATATAATATACAAAATATATACATACAAACTCAATACAGAAGCCTGATGATGGCAGATGAGATTCTGCTGAAACGTTGCTACAACTTTAAAAGCACTACAATGACGTGGGATAATACCCGAAGGAAGCTGAACAGCATATATATGTATGTATATGTTATGTGTGTATATACACACATTGGGGGGATTATTAGAAATACACTGCTTTAAAATAAATATCCCATGATAACATAGGAGAGAAAAAAATAGATGACTGAGTATGCCAAGGTAGAACAGAGCCAAACAGAGCCTTACATCATATGGTAGGTAGTATGCTATTTAATGCTATCGTTAACTGGGACCATAGTTATGCAATCGAACCGTTTGACAATTCTGTCCAATTCTACTGATTTCAAAAGTAAAAATTCCCCAAACATGTGAAATACGCCCATTTAATCCTTATGAATTAATCTGCGGAAGCCGATGCTTCTTAAAAAGTAACGGAAATGTCAATTCTGGCATAATCGAGTTTATTATTATGAAAACCTGCACATCGAACGTTGCCATCATTACACCGAATCATTTTGTGAAAAAATAAAGAGGGCACCAAGGGAACCGCAAACTCTTTTTTGGGGTGGGTGGGGTGTGTGTGAAGGGATTATTTTTTATCTCCTACAGGTTAAAAGCGATCACCCGGATGGATCCGCGACAGATAGGGAGGCCGTGGAAGCCCTATTTTCCCCACAGTGATTTTAGACCTTAACAGGCCGCCGTGTTTTTGTGCCGTGCCGTTGCAGCTTCTCTTTCCTCAAGGGAGAGAGCCGGAGGAATGGGGGAATAAACAATACGGGAGAGTCTTCGTGGAGAGAAGACTCCTCCTTCGGCTCATTGTCTCCCAACGCCTGGGAGCCTCGTCAGGAAGAGCGAAGCGGGAGGGAAAGAAGGAAGGAAGGAAGGAGGGGGGGGGGGGGAAAGAGAGAGAAAAGGCGCATTCTCGGTACGATGCCGCGCCCCTGTCGTGAGATCTTCCGGGCGCTAAGCACAGCCGGTGTGCAGCCATGCCAAACGCCAGGCGGGAAAGTCACGCGGGGTCGCTGGTGAGCGCCACAGTCAACAATGGCGCCGGCTTTCTTTCCCCCCCCCCCCCCCCCCGCGTTGAGAGGCCCGCACCAGCCAGCCACGTTCTGCCCCTCGAAACTGCAGGCCTCTCTCCTCCCCCCCCCTTGCCATTTTCTGGCTCGGAACGTCCCCGTGGAAAGCCGGCCGCGCACAATTTTCTACCTGGTTAAATTCCTCTCCCACATCGGCATAAATGTCTATGTGATCCACGCCGTCCGCCATATTCCACGGCCGCTGCTTCGCCTCCGCCAGCCCCTCCTGGCTCTCTACAGCTGCCGCAGCCAGCCACCGCCGAGGAGGAGGAGGAGGAGGGGGCGAGTTAGCGCTGGGCGACGTCACTTCCGGGAACGAACAAGGGAACATCCGGCGGGTAAAAGTGCGGGCGCTCTGAAGGGCCGCACGTGTGGCCACGCCCACGGAGCGACTCACCTTGTCCGAACGCCGACCAAGGTTCTCTATCGTTCAGGTTCTCTTGGTTGTCCACGAGGGGCTTTTCCAAAAGACAAGGCAGTTCTTCAGAACGGGAGAAGCGTCTTGGGATGAGAAGCGAAACGTGCCCAAGGGAAAAAAAAAGAAGAAGAAAGTCCAGCTGCCTTTTGGAAAAGCACCTTTGGGAGACTTTTCTTGTCCGTTTTTCTGGACAGTTCCACGCGGAACGAGCTGGTCGCAAAGCGAACGTGATATTTTTGCCGTGGGAGATCAGACCGTTGCCATGACGGTGAAAGCCCCGCTGCCTTCGGCGATCCTGAAGTCGCGCTGCAAAATCAAAAGATCACCGACCAACAGCAGAGGTTTGGAAGTTGCCTGCTTGTGCTCCGGATCTACGGATGAGAAGAGGACGAGTCCAGGTTCTCAAAACCGGCAACTTTAAGATGTGTGGACTTCCACCCCAGAATTCCCCAACTACCCATCTTGCTGGTTGGGGAATGGCAGCTGAAGATCAAGCACCATAAAGTTGCCGAGGTTAAGCAGCCCATTTAACTGGCAGCCGCTTTCCGAGTGGGAAGGCCTTCTAAAATCCTTGCTAGTACCTGCAATTTCCTGAGGCTACAGTGTATTTTCAGGTGACTCACCTCTTGCTTTCAAGATTGCGTGGAGTGTTCCTAAATCTCAGAGCAAAGCATAAGCAGTGTTGGAACAGTGCACAGCACCCCGATGATGCGTTAGCTCCTCGATCCAGGCATCGTCTCTCTCGCGGCTTTTCTTTATCTGATGCCCTCCAGAGGTTCTTTTAATTCCCAGTTGGCAAAGGGAGAACCTGAATGGTCATCAGGGAAACTCAGACTTGCAATTGGAGACAGCAATAAGGATTTGAGATTAGATTCTTGGAATGAATCCCTTTGGAAATGAACTCTTGTCCGTTCTTTAAATGTTTTTGCTTTTGCTGGTATTGTTAGTGGATAAGTAGAAAGAACCAAAGGGGTGGGTGGGGGGGGATAGTAATAATAACCAACATTGAAAGAAATATAGCGTGGTCTTTCTTTGAGGTAGGGTATATTGTATTTCACATCAAGTTTTAGCCCCATAATAACATTAAATATACATGCTACTTCACTCCCAGTGATTCCGGGCAGTTTACAATTGGTGAAGCATTTCTCTGTTCTTGTTCCACTGATCCACAAATACAGATACCCAAACATATACAAACGTTTGGGGGAGGGGTCTTAGGACTGCCAAAAAGCCAGTTAGGCCAGGTGATTCAGATGTTCACCTAGGAACCAGGAGACTGTGAGTTCTAGGTTTCCGCTAGGTATAAAAGCCAGTTGGGTGATTTAAGGCCAGTCACACATTCTCATCCCAACCCACCTCACAGGATTATGTGGGAAGGAAATAGGAGACATGAGAAATTATGTGAATTGTCTTGAGCTGACCAAAGATTTTTTTTTTTTAAAGTTGGGATTAAAAACATAATAGTGTCTGCCGCAAAAAGCTGGATGCATTGGAAGTTTCTACTTACCTGCTGCCATCTAATGGTTGTTTAAAATGCAGCTCAGTTAGCTCTAAGCTAGTAAAATTGCATCTCGTATAGTACAAGACTTCAGACACAGGTGACTGTCACTGCCTTCAACTTTAGGCATTGGCAGTTAAGCTGGACTCCTGCAGTCAAGCAGGAAGATAGTTTGCTTCCTTCCTCTCTGTTCCTTGGTGATAACTGCTTTTTTTCAGTCCCTGCAGCAACCAGCAATGCCATCTTCACTTGCATCCGTGCCCTGTTGGTCCTCCATTGCTTGGCCTTGTATACTCAGTGAAGGAGGCAGATGCAGATACTAGATACACTATAATATACACTATAACTTGGATAATTTCAATGCTTTCTTGGTTTGTGCTTCTTGCTTTTCATACTGCAATTCACTTTTCTTCTCTTTCACTATCAGTGACCAGATTTCCTTGCAAAATTGGTCTGGTAACATCATCATATGAAAATCTACTTGTGATGTTCTACAATCTGGTTTTGTAATTTGTCTTACCTGATCAGCTCCTTGTGATCTGATTTGGGAATTCCTTCTTTTAATGGTTTGTATATTATTTTTAATTTCCACATTGTTAGACTTTGCATTCAAGAGTGATTTTGGCAGCAAGGTTATTCGGGTTCTACCACCATATAAAGATAATAATCCCCAGAAAAAAGACTAATTTAGAGAGATTTTAAAAAAAATTAAATTCCACTTATGAAATAGGTGTATTCAGAATTATGAATTATCTGTCAGATTGTAAAGAGTACAGAAATGTGAAGAAATTAATTTTATAATACCAAATTGTCATACAATTGTCATACATAACAGATGTCATTGTGGCTACAGCATAAAAAGCATGCACAGATGTATCCTGCATCTTCCCCAGATGAAATCAAAGATAGGAAGTTTTCATAAATTTTGTATAGAAACTATTTTTGCTCAGAACAGTATTTGTAGCTCTTTTACCAAATAATCAGGCAATACTTTAGTGATAAATCAAGCATTCAGATTGTCAGCTTGAATTTATTTCCATTGAAAAACTGTGACAAGACACAAAATTTCTTAGTAACTCAAATGGGACATCAGTTCCTTTTGAAAGAAGGTTAATAACTGGAGGAGGGGAAAATAAGAAAACACAATACAAGGCATGATTCACAGAGGACCACATCTAAAAGATATAAATATCCAGTATTACCTATGCTAGGTCATCCTCTTAATGAACAGTATTCTGCTGATGATGATCCTCATAAACAGGGAAGAGCAGAGATCTGGAGATGTCATATAAACAAAAAAACTAATTATACGAAACTAATTAAAAAGGAGAATGTAGGCAGTTGTAAAAAACAAGATAATTAGAAGGATGATTGTGTTTGCAGATACTTTATTTACAAGTTTATCTACAGGTTTTGTTTTACTGATGCTTGAAAGCCATTTTAATAGAAGCAATTATTTCTAACCATGTATATCACATGATGTAATTTTACTAAAGAAATCTGCTTTTTTGGAACTTATGGATCATTTCCTTAAATTCTTTTTAAATTAAACTATTTCTTTGAGACATTTTTATATTTCTCATCTAAAATTTGTTTCTGTTCATAAGTTTAGTCTTAATTTGTTCAATGTAATTAAACATTAGTCATGTACAGAATATGTCTGCTGTTTTAGAAAGATAGGCACTACCTTCCCAATTACACAAAATGATGTGTAGAATTACCATAAAAGAGAAAAAACAATGCTTAAAAGACATACAATTATTTAAAGAATTGTTGGTATAAATGGGTTATCTGTTAAAAGGTGAGAGGACAGAGAATAAAACTTTTATTCTTAATGTTCACAAAAAGAAATCATGAATGAGGAGATGAGTCTTTTTTCAGCAGTTGCTAAAAATACATTTTGGTAGGACCATTATTGGTACGTGAATGCTGGGAGCAAAAGCCTAGAAGAACCACAAGGTGGCAGTTTGCAAGTTCAGGCACAAATAACAGGATCAACTCTGATTATCTTTGTAATTATCTAAGTCAACTGGTAATATCAGCATATTTTTAAGCTGTGCACAATCAGGTTAATTTGACAGCATTCAGCATTAATTGAAAAGCTATTAGTAAATGTATATTATGGTAGATTTACATCAGTGTCATAGTGAGATACTATGCTTGAGATTCAGCATGTATTGTTGCAGTGCCATAAATTAGCCTTTTGGATTGGATCTCAATTATTGTTTATATAGATGTTAATAGTTAAATTTATTTACTCTTTCTGTATCAACTCTTCTTTTCCCCCCGCCCCCTATTTTTTCTTGATTGCATTTACAAGATTAAGGAAAAATTCTGCATTGAAGAACCTTAGATCCATTTATTAAACTTGATCTTAAAAATTCATTGCCTATTTTTTTCATTTGGGTTCAGTTATTATTTAGCTTTAAATATGCCAATAAAAATCAGACATCTCCAAAGATTTAGAGTTTTCTGCATCTCTTTGCTGCTGTCTAATAATTTTCAGATTTTTACAGACCAGATACAGTATGGTGGCCCTAAGATGGTAGGAAAAAATACTTAAATTACAGTATAAAAATAATATAAGAGCTCCTTAAGGCAATGCAGTGCTATTAAGAAAACCATTGCAATGCAGTGTAATGAGCTAAAAATATAGTTAAATGTCCTTCCTGATGGATATACGAACTCTTATAGTAATGAAAAGGTTTAAAAAAGGCTTAGGTGAGACTATGTATTAGACCTATCATAAAAAATTATTTAGGCATTATCCAACATTAGCAAGGTTCAAAATTACAATACATGTTATTGTTGTAACAACTTTATGCCTTTTGGTATCCTTGTCTTCTATCTTACCATGGTTAGATACTGTTTTTCTTCCTCAGAGTCAGACAAAAAGCACTTTCTGTCTCATTTTCCCCCAAATTAATTAGAGAAATGTTTATTTTACTAACCCTACCAGTCATAGAAGGGAAAATAATATTGCCTCCCCAATTCTTAGCTTCTGTTTCTAGCCCAGCTGGAAAGGCAAGTGTTCGTCATCAGTTGTTAGATTTTCAAATAATACTTTTACATTATCAAATTTCAGGTGATTGGGAGAGTATTTCATGAGAGAGAAATCAAGGTAATTATACTATTAATCTGTAGTCTTTGGGAATTTGAATATAAAGAAAAAAATTGAGTTGAAAATTGCATATTTTCAAGCAAAATGTTATTTGCAGGTATTTCTAATCCTTTCCCGTCAGGGCTGCTTTGGGCTGAATCAACATCCTAACTGCATTTCTTCTGCATTTTCTATCAGTATTTTCCTGAAGTTAGCAAGTGAAGTTGCTGTCAGTATAGTTACATCCTTATCTCATAAATGTAGGCTCCTATTTCATTGAAGAACTTGCTGTTTTCCTATGCCAAAGAAGAAAAGAACAATCTATCAGTTGTTTGTGAACAGCAGATGTTCCCAGAACACCCCCTCCCCTTGACTCTTTAAAAATGAACAAAAGCCTAGAAACAGGAACCATCTTGTCCCAAATAGACAGAAGATTACTGAGCAGGTTTAGTTCCACAGAATTCTGAGTGACTGGCTGAATGGAACGGTCAATGACCTAATTCAGACATAACTAACACATTGTTTAATTATGATTTGTTAAAGTGAAAGTCTCTAATTTCACACAATACATGCTAAATTTTGACCAAACATGCTCAGGACAACAGAGGAATCCAGTCAACGTGAGTGTAGGATATGATTTCGAGTAAAATTCTGCTTCTACATGTCCCCCTATTCTTTTAACAGTAGTGTCTCTATGTACAATGACCTCAAGCTGCCTATTCTATTTTTATGTATTTCACATTGCAAATTTTCAGTTGTTTCGGATGACTCATATGTCTAAAGATTTCTTTCATCTATTCATATTACATTTTGTTCTTTGTTACAACTCAAGAATATTTTAGTAGACAGCAATAAAAATATCTCTTTAAATGAAAGACCATGTTTCAAAGTCAATTCTAAAAACTCCCAGCCTGCAGGCCAGATGCGTCATGCGCTGGCCATGTCCGGTTTAATGAAGGGAAAATGTCCGATATGTCACGTGACGCTGCTGTGATGGGTAAATTTGGCAACCCTGTCTTAGAGCATGTGTGGATACAAATATATCATTAAATTGCAACTCTTTAAAGCAGTGTGCTTCCCCCCCACCCACCCCTGGACATAGGCAGCTGCACGATTCCTGGAAAAGATGCACCTGCCTTAAAGAGTTGCAAAGAGATTGCATGTATACTTTTCCCTCCCAGGAATCTGCAAAATCAAAATTATTGCCTAGCTTCAGATGAAAAATAAAACAAGATTAAAGTCCCATCAAAGAGTCATGAGAAATGAAAGCAGCAGCAAATTTTTCAATTTTAATTTTTAATATTGGAATTGTCAATAAATATATCTCAAGTGCTTTGGAGTTACCCGTAAGTCCTGAGAGAAAAATATTTAAGAAACACTGTTCTATACATTGTTTTTGGTGACATAAAACGAAAGAGAACAGGTTGAACTGGGAAGCATAGACCTCCAATAACTGCCAGTTCCTCTCTCAGTTCTGGCACAGTTCATCTCTCCACACATCACCTAAAGCCCCTGTCACACTGCACCAATGGATGGAAAGAGGATGTGAAACGGAGAAAAACACTTGCCATCCGTTGGTTAACGCGATGCTTCCGTTCTGTACTCACTGCCTCCGTTTTTCATCCTCTCTATCCGTCCAGCATCCGTCTATTGACGTTTCATCCACTCAGAGGGTTTTGAGCTGCTCAAAACTTTTGAGCGGAAAATGTATCCAACGTGTCTGTTCTGCATCCGCTAGGTATACGGGGGACATCCGTTCTGCATCCGTTACGCATCCGCTACATCCGCTATGCATCCGCGCAACTCGATCCGCTCCAGTGGTAAATGGACGCAGGGAGGAAGCGGAACGGACACGGAACAGATGCAGAACGGATGCAGAACGGATGGAGAAAGGATGAAAGGGGATGCAGCTCGCAAACAAAGCATTTAAAATGGAAAAAACGTTCGCAGAGGGGACCTATCTTGGATATTAAGGATGTCTAGAGGATGCAAAGGGACACATAGTGGAAAACCTATACTGCCTATAAAAAGGGGGAGCAACTCATCTGGATCTCACTTTCAGACCAGCAGCCCAACTGTGCAGACCTCTGCAGCCTTCATCTGACTCTTCCTCTTCCACAGCATCCAGTCATGTCCACCATGGACCGTAACAAAGTCCTTTTGGCAGCCACCATCCTTCTGCAACAGTGCGAAGCCATCTACAGGCTCTGTGAACTCTACTACGGGAAGAAAAGGAGGCAGCCAAGAAGCGTCTGGGTCTGAAGATGGATCGGGAGAAGAGCAGAGTACGGACTGTACAACAAGCTGATGGTGGAGCTGAGGAACAAAGACCCTCGTGCATTCCAGAACTTCATGAGAATGCCTCCAGTCATGTTTGATAAAGTTGTGCAGCGGCTGACACCCAGGTTGACCAAGGCAAACACCAACTTCCAGCCCAGCCTGGAACCTGGGCTCAAGGTGGCACTCACTCTGCGCCACCTGGCCTCAGGGACCACCTACAGGAGCATGCAGTACAGCTGGAGGGTGCCACACAACACCATCAGCATTGTGGTCAGAGAAGTGGTGCAGGCCATCATCGAAGAATACCTGGAGGAGCTCCTCCAGTGCCCCTCCACTGAAGAAGGATGGAAGAAAGTTGCAGAGCAGTGGTATCAGAGGTGGAACTTCCCCCACAACGTTGGAGCCATAGATGGCAAGCACTTGGCCTGCAAAGCTCCAGCCAAGTCGGGGTCCACTTATTTCAACTACAAGGGCTTCTTCAGCATCATCCTCTTCACCATGGTCGATGCTGACTACAAGTTCATGTACATCGATACTTCAGGCTACGGGTCAGCTTCAGATGCGCAGGTATACAACTCCAGTCACCTCAAGGAGGGGCTGGAACGCAACCTCATCGTGGGCTTCCCAGATCCAGACCCCCTGCCCAACGACAAGCAAGATGTGCCCTACTTCATCGTGGGGGATGACGCCTTCTCCCTCAGAACCTACCTCATGAAGCCCTACACTTCCAGACTCCTCACCCGTGAAGAGAGGATCTTCAACTACAGGCTGTCCAGGGCAAGGCGGGTGGTGGAGAACACCTTTGGCATCCTGGCCAACAGGTTCCAGGTACTTCTCACCACCATGCAGCATCGCCCAGAGACCATGAGGAGGATCATGGAAGCTTGCTGCATCCTGCACAATCTCATGCGCACCCGCTACCCAGTCTTGCAGAACAGACTCATGGACCTCCAACAAGGCAATGGGGACATGGTGCCTGGGGAATGGAGGCAAGGGCAAAACCTGATAGACACTCAGGATGTGCAAGGCCCCAACAGAGCCTCACGTGAAGGGAAGAAGCAGCGCAACCTCCTGAAACACTGGTGCAACTCCCCCGCTGGAGCGGTGGAGTGGCAAGACAGGATGACAGATGCTTAATGGATGCTTCCTTCAGCCTGTCTCATCACACTGATGAGATTGGGCCATGTATGTTGGGTGGGCCTACAATGAACAGGCATTTAATAAAGAGTTGTGTTTATGTTGACATGTGTGGATGATTATGACATTATTATTGATAATAAAGGGCCATAGGTGTGGCACCTGGGAGGGTGGACCATACAGTCCCACTATGCTTGCACTGGAGGTTTATCTATCCCACAGCTATTACCCATCCCAAAGGTATCCCTGCTCATTCCACAGGTATCCCTGCCCATCCCACTGCTATCTTAACCCATCCCACAGATATCCTAACCCATCCCAGAGGTATCCCTGCCCATCCCACAGCTATTACCCATCCCAAAGATATCCCTGGCCACCCCACTGCTATCTTAACCCATCCCACAAGCATGTAAAGAAACCATTTAGAAACCATTTCTAAAAGTTTCCACCAAGACTTTATTAAAAAAAAGAAATGAAGCAAATGTGTGAATCAAAGATAGACTTTATTAACAACAAGCTTTAAAAAAAAAAATGACCCAAGTCAAGTGTCCAAATAAAGACCACAGGTAGCCAGCCAGCCAGTCTCTGGCAGTCTTCATGGTCACTCGGAGGTGTGCCCAGTCTCAGGGGTGAAGGGTCCAGGTGCTGTGGAGGTGGCTGGTGCTGGAGTGCTTGTCTGAAGCGCCATTGGGATGCCTGGCCCCGAGAGGACAACAGGTGACGGTGTGTTGAGAAAGCTCTCAGACAGCTGGCTCAGACCCGTGATGTTGAGAGCTCCTTCCTCCATGCCATGAGGTGTCAGCCCCAGTACTGAGGACAGATGTACTGAGGCCGGGCTTGGCTGTGGGGTGGAGGAAGGAGCAGTGTAGTGGGGCTGTCTGGTCTGCAGCTGGGTGAGGACTGGCGTGGGTGGCATCAGTGGCATGGGTGGCATCAGTGGCGTCGGTGGCATCAGTGGCGTGGGTGGCATCGGTGGCATCGGTGGCATCAGTGGAACCGGTGGCAACGGTGTCGTCCAATCACTCTGTGCCTGGACTGGGAAGGGCTGCTGTCTGTGCTGCTGGACCTCCTGGTAGCCGTAACCCTGGTCGGTGAGGGACTGTGGAAAGCCTTGGAATGGGAGGGACATCACCTGGGGTGGAGGAGCAGACCTGGACTGGGTGGGAGCAGGTTCAGCTGGGCCTGGAGGGTTGTGAAGCAGCTCGGTGATCCGGTCCTTCACCACCTGGTACTGGGGTTCCGCCATGTCCATGAGGGTCTGGTTCACATAGGTGAGGAAGGGCTTGCGGTTGGAGGATGAGGAGTCAGTGTGGACCGGCTGAGAGAGGAGATCTATGTTGCTCCGGATGGTGTCCCTGATCTCCAGCAGGACAGTGTGGCTCTGCCCCTTGGTCTGCCTCTGTGCCTTTCTGTGAAGGTGGAGCTGGGGGTGGATGCGGGTAGGGCTGTGGTGGACGTGCCATCTCCTTTCTCCCACCGCACCAGGGAGTCCTCCATGCGCTCCACCACAGTTAGTACAGCTGTCGGGGGGTTCTCCGCCGTGGCACGCTCCACAGAAACCTGCCTGGAGACAGGAGCTTACTCTCACCCGGAAGAGGACTGGCTCTCAGCAGGCTGCCAGAGAGAGAGGGTCGTGAGAGGGGCTGCTGGTGCTCCTCGGTGGCGGACCTCACCCTCCAGGAAGCTGCACCTGGCCATGATGTAGGTCTCTCTGTCCGTCAGCTTAACCGTGGCCTGGCCAGATTTCTTCAGGTGCAGCTTCCCGTACCAGGTGTGCATGTGCTTCCACCAGCCGAGGAGCACCTCCGAAGTGTAGCCCAGACTCTCCGCCTTCTCTCTCCAAGCAGCATGCTTCCGCTTGGTGTCCCTGGAGAGACGGTGTCCCTTCCACCACAGATAGTCATTCTTTCTCAGCCACTCCAGCACCTCATCCTCGTGCGCCTCCTCAATGGAGTATTGCCTCCTCTCCCGTCCCCGCATATGCCTCTTCCTCCCTTTGGCAGGATCAGAATGGCCCTCATCAGAGGGGCTCCCAGGTAGTAGGGGCTGCTCCTCCACACCACCAGCAGCACCAGCACCAGCAGGATCATCATCATCATCATTATCATCATCATCAGCAGCAGGATCATCATCATCAGCAGCAGCAGCAGCAGGATCATCATCATCAGATTCATCAGCAGCAGCAGCAGCAGCAGGACCAGCAGGACCAGGATCAGCAGCAGCAGAGTAAGCACCAGCAGCGCCAGCAAGACCAGGAGCATGAGCAGGACCAGGAGTACGAGCAGGACGAGCAAGACCAGGAGCACGAGCAGGAGGAGCAAGTCCAGGAGCACCAGCAGGACCAGCAGGACCAGCAGGACGAGGAGCAGCTTCAGCAGGGTACGCACCAGCAGAAGCACCACCGCTAGGAGCAGCTTCAGCAGAGTAAGCACCAGCAGAAGCACCACCGCCAGAAGCAGCAGCATCAACTCCTCCAGAAGCAGAAGCAGCAGAAGCCCCAGCAGAAGCAGAGTCAGGGACAGGGGGAGGGAGGGTGGCCCTGTCCCTCTTGCCAGGGATGGTGGCAGGTTGCTGAGGCTTTCTCTTCTTCCCCATGGTTGTGGGGTTGCTGGCTGGCAGGGAGGCTGGCAGGGAGGCTGGCAGGCACCAAGGCTGGCAGGAAGGCTGGCACCAAGGCTGGCAGGAAGGCTGGCAGGCAGGCAGGCACCAAGGCTGGCAAGCAGGCAGGCACCAAGGCTTGTAGGCAGACTGGCTGGCCAGGAGGCTGGGAGGCAGGCTGGCAGCAAGGCTGGCAGCAAGGCTTGCAGCAAGGCATGCAGGCAGGGCAGGCAAGGCAGTCAATGTGTCTGGCAGCAGGTCTTTCCTCCAAATGGTGACCTGCTTGGGAGCTGCTTCCCTTTATATCCGTGGGGCTTATGCAATGCATCCCCCCCGCATGCGCAATTAACGCTAGGCATCCGTTAGGCTTCTGCTGTGCATCCGCTAGGCTTCCTCTCTGCATCCGCTTCATCTGCTGTGCATCCACTCTGCATCTGCTTCATCCGTTCCGCGTCCGCTTTGCTGAGGTCCCCCAGAAGCCTTGCGGATGTGCCATCCGCTCCCATCTGCTTCCATCCGCTGGGCTTCCGTTCTGCATCCGCTTTCCATCCACTCTGCGTCCTCCCCGCGTCCGTTCCTTTCCGTGTTATCTACTCTGGTTATGCAAATTTCTGCCCCTTTTGAGAGCGGATAACAACGGATGGAACATTTTTCTCGTCCGCTGTGTCCTTTTTACAAACATTTTGCATCTGTTGGGCAGTGTGACAGGGCCTTAACTGATTCATTTTTCGTATTTGTGGTGATGCATTCCTGCTGATAAAGAGGTTGATGCAGATTATATCAAATTTTAATTTTTCTAATTTGTGAAATACTTTCCTTCTTTTAGTAGCCAAATTAAGTCCATTTATGTTAATTGTAATCAGTTTTCTTTCATCCATGTTAAGCTTTATAAGAGGGTTTTATTGCTCAAGTAGATCTCAACTCTCGTTCTCTGAGTTCACCACCGACTGCACCTTCTTTTTCTTTTTCAATTACTGCTATATACTCCTCTTGGAATTCAATTAGTGATTCTTTCTTTGTTTCTTCTTCCTCCTTTCCTCTAAAGTATTCTAAGTAGAATAGCTCAGCCTTTTCAGCTGTATCAATTCTGTGTCTTTGTTCCTGCCAAGTGAACAAGAGGCCTTCTAGCATCAACCATCTGTAGTTTACTCCACTTTTAAGTAACTCTTTAGTCAAGAATAAATATTCTCTTCTCATCTCTCTTAATTTTCTTGGTATCTGTTTCAGCACCACAATTTCTTTGTCTTTATATTTTAGTGTTTTCTCTCTTGCCACCTGGAGTATCTGTGTCTTAATCTTCTTGGTAAATCTAATGTGAACTTCTCTTGGTAGTCTATTTCTCACTGCATATCTTGTGTAGACACGAAACACTTCATCCATCCCATCCATCATCTTTTCTTTGGTTATTTCCAGTGCTTCTGCCAATATTTCTGCCATTATTTCAGCAAGGTTTTCACCTTTTCCTTCTTCTATATTTTGAAATCTTAGATAAAATTCTGATTCATCTATTTCCCATCCTAATGGTTCACATCTGCCCTTCTCGACATCGTTCAATTGAATATCAATGTCTCCAATTTTCTTATCTCTTTATATATATTCTTCAATTTTTAAAAATATGTCTTCATATTTCATCATCTGTTGAATATTTTCCATATTCAGTATTTTCTCATCTGTCTTTTCAATTTTTTGCTCAATCTTCTGAATTCCGTGCATAATCATCTGTAATGTCACTTTCTTCTCTTTCTCTTTTTCCTGCTGTAATATTGTCTATACAGATCGTTGTTCTCCAGATGGTGAGGGAGTTGGTATTGAAGAAGATAGAGCTGTTGTCTTTCTACTCATCTTGTAATGCTTATCTATAAAGAGAGAGAAAAAAAAGAGGAAAAAAGAAAAAAAACAAAGGCAAAGGCAAGCAAAGGAAAAAAGGAAAAAGAAAGTCTTCGGGCACTTGTATACCTTAATCCAATTAGTTGCAATGGTAAATAAAAAAGGAAAAAAATCAAAGATAAAAAAGGGGAAAAAGAGAAATATTCTAGATGTTCCTCTTAATAAAGAAGAAGAAGAAAAAAAAAAAGATTTTCATTCTGGTTCCTGGTTTAAAAAGTCAAAATCAAATTAAAGAGAAAAAAAAGCCCAACTAGGGGGGGGGGAAGGGAGGCAAAAGGTAAAAAGCAATTCTAATTTAAAACAAGCCTCTGCCACCAAATATCCAAGGCTCTTTGATAAATCAGCTCAGAGTTTTTCAAAGTCACTTCAATCTTTCTTTCAACTTCAACTCCAGACTCCAGCTATCTGTTCACAAATGAGCACCTGAATAAACAAACTGCCATGCTCATCTCTGTTTTCCAATACAAAGCTCAGAATCCTTGATTGTAACACAAACTAGTGAAAAAAAAAAATAAGAAACAATGTGTCCATGCCTCTGGGTAGCAGTGCTATTTATTTTCCTTCACTTTCAATCTACAGCAGGAACTAAAATAAATAAAATCTTTTCCTTTTTTTTTTAAAAAAAGGAGAAAAATAAATCTTAAATCAAGCAGAAGAGTCTTAATCAAAAAAGAATTTTCAAAAGGATTGTTAAAAAAGGATAAAGAAATAGAAACAGAAATAAAAAGATTAAAAAGTATCAATCCAGCTTAAAGTTAAACAGCTTTGCCAAGTTCAGAATTCCAATAAAAAGGGGAAAAAAGAAAAAAAACCTTTCACTTTGACAATTTGAAATCATGCTGCTTAAACTCTTTTCTCTTCACTTTTAGTCCACTTTAATTTTTTCAGGGTGTTCTTTCCAAGAAATAATAAGTAAAATCCATCTCACCAAACTGACACACTTTCTTTCCAATCTCTCCCATTCCGGAGCTGTCCCAGCTTCAGC
This sequence comes from Laticauda colubrina, assembly GCA_015471245.1. NCBI lineage: Eukaryota > Metazoa > Chordata > Lepidosauria > Squamata > Elapidae > Laticauda > Laticauda colubrina. The sequence continues at coordinate 24,721,127 of BLBF01000022.1, read as the reverse complement.
AGCTTGGAAGGCTGCCTCTCTGCTGCTGGAAAAAAGGGCTTTTCCTGGATCAACCAGGTACTTTGCAGTGTCCCTGGGATCAACAGGATGTGCCCTTGTCAATCACCATCTCTACGGGACGGTTTAGGTCTGTGGGGACCGACCAGCAGCTGAGATATTGATGGTGATCTTGGAGGATCAAGCTCACCCATCGTACCACCGCAACGCCAGCTCCGCCCTCCAAGAATCAACATAAATTTGTATGATTTGGTGGGCAAGGAATTTTGGATATAATGCTTGAACATGAATGTGATGCTTGAACAATTGGATAATATGTAAATGAAGGGTTTTAAATTTACATTAAATTATAATCTGAAAGAAACATTTAATAAGATGATGTATTGCTGGTATTTAACACTAGAAAAGTGTGTAAAGATGTATCTAAGATGTAGAAAAATGTATAAAGATGTATCTAAGATGTATAAAGGTATGTCAAATAAATGTTGGAAGTGTTTAAAGTAAAGAAGGAACTTTATCATCTATGGTGATCATGTGATAAAGCAAAAAAAAAAAAGGAATATGATGCATATTTTAATACAGAAAATTTTGAAAATGAACATAAAGATTAAACCAGAAATTTTCCTTTTGGGCCTAATGGAAAAAGACTTGGAGAAAAAAGTTGGATTCCTATTATGGACGAATGGTTGCAGAAGCTGATGGAGTTGGCTGAAATGGCAAAAATTGACAATTTTGATTAAAAAAAGGAATATACCGTAAGTACTTTTGCTTCCTCATGGAGACTGCTTCTGAACTTTGTGCTGGAAGTGGAAAAGAATGAAACTTTGATTTTGGGTTTTACCGATTAGACTGACAGATCCTTATAAAAATGGCTAATTTATATTATGAAAAAACCAAAGTTGTAATTTGATGTTAATGCCTTATTTTGCAACAAGTTGGAAGTCAATGCTTCTTTTTCTTTTTCCTAATCCTCCTTCAACTTTTCTTCCACCTTCCCCTCCACCAATGTTTTCCTATATACTTTTGTATTTTGTATCTTATTTTATCTTATAATTCAATAAAAAAGTTGAACTGAAAGAATCAACACAAATTTATCTGAAACATGAGACCAGACCTAGAAATACTTCTTTAAAGTTGATCATGGATAAGGATATGTTTGAAATAAGCTTAATAAATAATCTGCCAATAAAATAGCTTTCTGGAAATGCCAATAGATGATGGGTGTTAATAACATCATATTACATGAATAAATAGTTGTCTAGATTAATCTAAACAATTTTGGAATCAGGATAAAGAGAGAGAAAAATAGTAATTATTTCTTTTTTAAAAAGGGAATGTATAGCCAGATTTTTGCTTTTCAGTAAATTATTGGGAGGTATGAGTATATGAAAAAAAGATTGCATATTTGATTACTTTCATTACCCTTATGAAAACAGTCTTGAATTTTGGAATTTGAATGTTTGAATGTTGGTCTCTGAATGCAATGCATCCACTGTACAATGGAAGTAAAGCAGTTATTAGAATAAATAGAATCCTTATTAAATTATTTTTAATAATTTATGAACAAATTAATAATATTTTGGTGGTGAAAGGAAAGTCCAATGCTGTAAGGATCTATTCTCCATAAGAACCTGGAATGTGAGATGCATGAATCAAGACAAGCTGGACGTGGTCAAACAAGAGATGACGACTGAACATCAATATCTTGGCGATCAGCGAACTAAAATGGACAGAAATGGGTGAATTTATTTCAGATGACCATCAGGTATACTACTGCGGACAAGAATCCCTCAGAAAAAATGGAGTAGCCTTCATAGTCAAGAAAAGAGTAGGAAAAGCAATACTGGGATACAATCCCCAAAATGACAGAACGATCTCAGTTTGAATCCAAGGCAAACCATTCAATATCACAGTAGTCCAAGACTATGCCCCAACCACTGGTGCTGAGGAGGATGAAATTAACTGGTTCTATGAAGCCTATAGCACTTTCTAGAAATAACACCAAAAAATGATGTCCTTATCATCATGGGATATTGGAATGCTAAAGTTGGAAGCCAAAAGATAATTGGAATAACAGGCAAATTTGGCCTTGGAGTACAAAATGAAGCAGGGCACAGGCAGATAGAATTTGGTCAAGAGAATGTGATGGTCATAGCAAACTTTTCCAACAACCCAAGAGACAGCTCTACACATGGACCTCACCAGACAGAAATCAGATTGACGATGTGTTCTGCGGTCAAAGATGGAGAAGCTCTATGAAGTCAGTAAAAAACAAGACCAGGAACTGACTGGCCACAGGATTGGAAAAAGTCAGTTTACATTCCAATTGCAAAGAAAGGCTCAAATTGCAAAGAATGTTCAAACTGTAGTACCATTACATTCATTTCAAATGCTAGTAAAGTTATGCTTAAAATACTACAAGCTAGGCTCCAAACATATGTGGATCGAGAACAAAATCTGCTTCATTGACTAATATGCTAAAGCCTTGATAGGTAGTGACAGTTTTTATTTTCCTGGGCTCCAAGATCACCACAGATGGGGACTGCAGCGAAGAAATGAATAGACGCTTACATATGCTCCTGGAGAGGAAAGCTATGGCAAATTTAAACAGCATACTAAAAAGCAGAGACATCACTCTGCCAACAAAAGTGCGTATAGTCAAGGCTATGGTTTTCCCAGTTGCAATGTATGGCTGTGAAAGTTGGACCATAAGAAAAATTGAGGCCTTTGAACTCTGGTGCTGGAGAAGACTCCCTTGGACTGCAAGGCGATCCAACCGGTCAGTCCTAGAGGAGCTCAGCCCTGACTGCTCCTTGGAAGGCCAGATCCTGAAGATGAAACTCAAAATACTTTGGCCACCTAATGAGAAGGAAGGACTCACTGGAGAAGAGCCTAATGCTTGGAAAAACTGAGGGCAAAAGAAGAAGGGGAATGAGAATGAGGTGGCTGGATGGAAGCAGTTGGCATGAGCTGAAGCAGTAGGCATGAGCTTAAATGGACTCCAAAAGATGGTAGAAGACAGGAAGACTGTAGGATGGTTGTCCATGGGGTTGTGATGGGTCGGACACGACTAATAACAACAATCAGTAGATTACCTGCATTGCTTTATCATCAAATAGATGATCTTTCACCCGACCCTGATCCTAAAATTAGTCAGCCAGCTTCTTTATCACAGGAATAAAACACTGGAACTCTTTAAGCTAATAGTCTCTATTTCACGACAGGAGCAGATCTTAATTTCAAGTTGGTTGCCTTAATCCATCACTGTATGGTACAACAATAGTGCATTGTTAATTAAAAAAAAAAAAAAATAGGAACAGGTATTTTCAAGGGCAAGGCAATTCCTCTCCCCATCCATGTCATGGCAAGAATTTACATAATATAGAAGTTAATTATTACTGCAGGATTACCATCCAACTTTCCTTATAGAGTTTTTAGTACCTTCTGTTCAGTATCGGTGTCGCAACATATTTTAGTGCACTTGTTTGCTCTTCCTTGTCTTTTTGCTAATCTCTGTGTCTTTCTCTTATCTATGTACCACAATAGAATTTATGGAGGTTTCACTTCACTTCCAGTTTATGAGGAATGACTGTAAAACAGAGAGACTTTTTCCAAAGAATGCTGAGAGGCTTTGTTGAGGTAATAAATGAAAACATGAGTATACATGTTCAGTTTTACATTGGTCTCAGTAAAGCAGAATTGGGTACCAGAATTGATGCAGACCATGCATTCTGCCAGCCTAATAAACTCCAAAATATTTTTCGTGCGATTTGAAGCATAAAGCTTTAATATATACTTATTATCTTAACAGCTCCTTAGGAAAGGATTCAGAACTCATTTCACATTGCTAGCTTTTCTCCCCAGGAGCAAGCGTCTTTTAATTTCTTGGCTGTAGCCCCCATCTGAAATGATCTTGGAGCCCAGGAATATAAGATCTGTCACTACCTCTATTTCTTCCCCATCTATTTGCCAGGAATTGAGAGGGCTGGATGCCATGATCTTCGTTTTCTTGATGATGAGTTTCAAGCCAACTTTTGCACTCTCTTTCTTCACCTGCATCAAGAGGCTCTTTAGTTCCTCTTCACTTTTTGCCATTAGAGTGATGTCATCTGCATATCTGAGGATGTTGATATTTCTCCCAGCAATCTTAATTCCAACTTGTGATTCATCTAGCCCTACCTTTCTCGTGATGTGCTCTGCATATAAGTTAAATAGGCAGGGCAACAAGATACAGCCTTGCCGAGTTCTTTTCTCAATTTTGAACCAATCGGGTTCAGTGACCAGTTCTCACTGTTGCTACTTTACCCACATATAGGTTTCTCGAGAAACAAATAAGAAGGTCTGGTACTCCCATCTTTTTAAGAACTTGCCACAATTTTTTTGTGATCCAACAAAGGCTTTAGCATAGTCAATGAAGCAGAAGTAGATGTTTTTCTGGAACTCCCTAGCTTTCTCCATGATCCAGTGAATGTTGGCAATTTGATCTCTAGTTCCTCTGCCTCTTCAAAATCCTACCTATACTTCTGGTAGTTCTCAGTTCACATACTGCTGGAACCTAGCTTGTGGAATTTTGAGCAAAACTTTGGTAGCATGTGAAATGAGAAAAATGGTATGGTAGTTTGAACATTCTTTGGAATTGGAATGTAAACTGACCTTTTCCAATCCTGTGGCCACTGCTGAGTTTTCCATATTTGCTGGCATATTGAGTGTAGCACTTTTACTGCATCATCTTTTTAAGATTTTGAATAGCTCAGCTTGAATACTGTCACCTCCACTAGCTTTTTTGTTGCTCAGACTTCACATTACAGGATGTCTGGCTTGAGGTCAGTGACCATCCCATCATGGTTATCAGGGACATTAAGCTCGTTCTTGTATAGTTCTGTGTAATTTTGCCATCTCTTCTTAATCTCTTCTGCCTGTGTCAGGTCGCTGCCATTTTGGTCCTCTGTCATGCCCATCTTGCATGAAACGTTCCCGTCATATCTCCAATTTTCTTGAAGAGATCTCTGATCCTCCATATTCTATTGTTTTCTTCTACTTCTTTGCACTGTTCATTTAAGAAGGCGTTCTTATTTCTTCTAGCTGTTCTCTGGAATTCTGCATTCAATTGGGTATATCGTTCTGTTTCTCCCTTGCCTCTCACTTCCCTTCTTTCCTCAGCTTCCTCAGCCAGCCATTTTGTTTTCTTGCATTTCTTTTTCTTTGGGATGGTTTTGGTTGCTACCTCTTGTACAATGTTGCGAATTTCCTTCCGTAGTTCTTCAGCACTCTTTCTATCAGATCTAATTCCTTAAATCTATTTATCACCTCTATTGTATATTTATTAGGGATATGATATAGTTCATACCTGATTGGCCTAGTGTTTTTCCCTACTTTCTTCAATCTAAGCCTAAATTTTGCAATGAGAAACTCATAATCGGAGCCACAGTCAGCTCCTGGTCTTGTTTTTACTGACTATATAACAATGATAGCTAACCTTTTCGTTATTGTGTGCCGAAAGTATGTGTGCATGCACATGCATGCCTTCACCATAATGCAATGCATGCATGCGTGACTCCCCTGTGCTTGCCCATCCCCTACGCATGTGCACACAACCTCCCGTGTCCCCCCGTCCCCTTGTGCATGTGTGCACCCCCTTGCTCTCTCACACCCCTGCGCATGTGCACACAACCCCCTTATACTCCCCCTGCACCCTATGCATGCATGTGTGTCTCCCGCATGCATCCCACCCAGCGCATGCACAGCAGATACTCAACAATCAACTGGCTTGTGGGAGGCAGGTGCGCATGTGCAGTGAAACCACTGGGACAACGGCTTACATGCTGGCAGATGGCTCTGCATGCCACTTCCGGCACACATGCCATAGGTTCACCATCACAGGTATAGAGCTCCTCCATTTTGGCTGCAGAGCACATAGTTAATCTGATTCCTGTGTTGACCATCTGGTGATGTCCAGGTGTAGAGATGTCTCTTGGGTTGTTGGAAAAGAGTGTTTGCTATGACCATCATATTCTCTTACCCAAATTCTACTAGCCAGGGGCCTTCTTCTCTTTGTTCTCCAAGGCCAAACCTGCCTGTTATTCCAATTATCTTTTGGCTTCCTACTTTAGCATTCCAATACCTCATGATGATAAGGACATCATTTTGAACGTGTTGTAGGGCTTCATACAACCAGTCATCTTCATCCTCTTCAGCACCAGTGATTGGGGCATAGACTTGGATTACTGTAATGTGAGGTTTGCCTTGGATTCAAACTGAGATCATTTTGTCATTTTGGGGATTGTATCCCAGTACTGTTTTTCCTATTTTTTTATTGACTATGAAGGCTACTCCATTTCTTCTGAGAGATTCTTGCCCACAGTAGTATATCTGATGGTCATCTGAATTCAGTTCACCCATTTCTGTCCATTTTAGTTCGCTGATTGCCAAGATGTCAATGTTCAGTCTTGTCATCTCTTGTTTGACCATGTCCAGCTTGCCTCGATTCATGGATCTTATATTCCAGATTCCTATGGACTACAGATCTTTACAGCATTGGACTTTCCTTTCACTACCAGATGCATCTACAGCTGAACGTCCTTTCGGCTTTGACCCAGTCTCTTCACTCTTTCTGACGCTACTAGTATTAGCCCTCTGCTCTTCTCCAGTAGCATATTGGACACCTTCCGACCTGGGGGGGCTCATCTTCTAGCGTCATATCTTTTTGCCTTTTAGTACTGTCCATAGGGTTTTCATGGAAAAGATACTGGAGTGGGTTGCCATTTCCTTCTCCAGGACCAGATTGAGTTCTAGTCCTGCCTTAGATATGAAAGCAGGCTGAGTGACTTGTACCTCAGCCTCACAGGGTTGTTGTTATTGTGTGGAAAATGGGAGAAAGAAGAAGTGTTAGTTACATTCACTACCTTGAATTAGTTATAAAAACAATAAAGGTGAGAAATAAATAAAATGATGAGTTTTTTTTCCATACCTTTCTATCTTTGATGACTTTATAGACAACATTGTAATCCTGCTTCTTGTCTCTTCCTACCATTCTTTGCTGTTAACTTCCTTTTCTGGATCTTTCTCCCTTTTGGCTTTGGTATCTCATATAGCTTGACTTCAAAAGCTGTAGGAGCTTCATCACTGGAAGCTTTCAGGAAGAGATTGAATTGCCATTTGTCAGAAATGGGGTAGGGTCCCCTGCTTGGGTGGAGGGTTGGACTAGATGGCCTACAAGGTCCCTTCCAACTCTGTTAATCTAATCTAATATTGGCAAATTCCATTATGTTCTGACATCCAATTTGCTTTCTTCTGTTTCTTGTTCTCTGGTATTCTCTTTTCATATTCATTTTTAACAACTCTTTTGATCTCATTCTACAGTTCCTCTTTTCCTCCTCCTATCAGTGAGATCCAGGAATTCAAAGTGATTACTCAGGATTCCCCTTGAAAATGATGGATGTACATTGTGGATGTACATTCCACATTGTGGAAACTGGTTGGCTTTATTCTGCTTTAACTTGACTTGAAACTTACACATGAGAATTTGTGATATTTATCTGTACTGATCTCCTGGTCATGCTTTCCTATTGTAACTGAATTCTTCTATCTCCCTTACCAGTAATAAGGAGGATAGGGAGATATCTTTTTATACAGGGGTGGGATTCTACTGGTTTGGCCCAGTTTGGGTGAACCGGTAGCTCCGAGGTAGCTCAGCTGTTAGTGAACTGGTTCGCTCTGGTGATCAGCTGTTGGGCCCACCCGCCTGCTCTGGCTCTAGTCTTTGCTTTATATCCTGGTTTTCAAGCTCAGCTGATTTGCGCAGCACAGCGGAGTGCCAAGCATCAGCTGTTTAGAGATTGCTGGAGAAGTTCAGTAGCAAACACTCTGCACATGCACTCACCAAACTGTTTGTTACACTGGTTGAATCGCACCCCTGCTTTATATAAATGTTGTTTTGGTTGTTTGAAGATAGTGTTAGCAATGAGTTATTCTGCCTCGTTTCTGTTTCCTAGACTGTACAATCCAATTACATTTTACTATTTCCAACTTTTGCATTCTAATTTACAAGCCACATCTTGCTTGTGCTTTCTGTCAATTTTAGATTGAAGTTGATCATAAAACTTGTCAAACTTCTCTATTTCTGCATTGGTGGTTGAAACATAATTTTGAATAATTGTAATATCAATTGGGTGTTCATGAAGTTTAATTGATATTAATTGATCACTGGTGGCATTATGTCCAATACAATTTTTTTATATCTTTTCTTCATTTTTGCTGTGTGTGTATGTGTCCAGTTTTAGTCCATTTCATTTACTAAGATATCAGCATGGAATCAATTTGTTTTATCTTTCACTGTGTCAAGTGTTCCTATGTACATGTTTCCAGCATTCATAGAAGTGTGATGGGTAGTTAGAAATTTGATTGATAGTTAAATAAAATTCTGTGTTCCCATTGTAATTGTTTTTGAAGCTTGGGATTTCCTTTTCCCAATGGCATCTTCAGCAAATAGATGTCTGAAGGGCTTTATTCTACTTGTGTCACAAATACCATTAGCACTCAAAGATTCTAAGCAGTTCCTCAATAACACCTTGAGCACTACTACCTTTTTTTGGTATTAATTATTTTTTTTATTGTGCAATTTCTATTATTATATATAAAATTCCCATATCCACAATGGCAGTGTACTATATGGATACAATTTCTTTTAAATACAAATAACAAGTGTTATATACACATTAATTATAATTATAACCATTATTCACTCAATCTATTCACCATACTCTTCACTTGTCCTTATTAAACAGTTTTCATTACTTACTTTAACACTCTGTTAAGTTTTATCATATAATTAATTAATATCAGACCTTATGAATATCACATTTATCACCATTATCCTCTGAATCTAATTTAGTTATACATTTACTTCATTTTTATTTACATATCCTCCTTAATTTTAGTTTTCTAACTTCTGCTTCTATTTTCTAACCATTAATAAAATAGTTCCCAAGTTAAAAATGCTCCCAACTTGAGGAACCAAACATCCAACACAATATTGTAAATCACTTTATTTTGTCTATCCATGTGATTTTCTGGGCAAAATACAATAATTTGCCACAGCCTTCTTTCATGCAACAAAAATAATGTCTTTGTTTGGGATTCAAAAATCCCAGCAACTGGTTCACTGCCTGGTGGACGTGGCCATGGTGGGCGTGGCCATGGTGGGCGTGGCCTACTAGAGCTTCCAGTTTCTGGCTTCCAATGGGCTCCAGAGCCCGAGAGAGGCCTTTTTTGCCCTCCCAAGGGCCCGGAGGCTTTGGGAGGGCGAAAACAGCTTCCCCCAGGCTCTGGAGGCCCACCGGAAGCCAGAAACAGGCCCATTTCCAGACGGCCCATTTTCCTCCCTCCTGGAGCCTCCTTGTGGATCCTGCACTTACCTCCATCAAAAATGGGCCATGTCAAGATTCCTGGGAGGGGAGGAGCAGGGTGGGCAGGGCAAGCCAGTTGGTTGAAATACCGGTATGGAGAACCAGATGTAACTTGTCTGAACCAGAAGAATCCCTGATTTTGTCACTAAAGCAACAGCAATAGCAATCGACAGACTTATATATTGCTTCACATTGCTTTTCAGCGCCCTCTAAGAGGTTTGCAGTCAGCATATTGCCCCCAACAATCTGGATCCTCATTTTGCTGAACTTGAAAGGATGGAAGGATGAGTCAATCATCTGTCTCCAGAGCTTCCCATATCACAGATCCCAATATAGATAGCTTTTTGCTTTAGTAGGCAGCTGAAGTGACCTTTGTGCCTTTATGATTCTGCTAAGAGAATATTGGCATAAATATCCAACGTTCTTTGTTCATCACTCCCAGGACACATACACAAACACAAACTTTCACAGAGGGAGTATAATGGCACTTGAAAGATAACCATGGCAAACATTTGCTGTTCCTGTTCCCCATTCCTATCTTGCAGCCTCTGATTTGCTGTCAAATCATGATGTGATTTCTTCATATGTCCAGAATATATTACGGTAGGTCATTCATTAAACCCTAGGTTGATGCCATTCCTTATAATAAGCCTCACCAAGTGCTGTGATTAGCAAATGGTTTTGGTAAATAACTAGACTTTTGGATTTAACTTCATCATTTATTCATGTTTCATCATCAAGAGACTGAAAGAGCCCTAAACTAGCAAGTGAATCTACTGTCAAAATCTGCTGCTTCCCCAATCACTGGATAATTGATCCACAAGTTGAGATGTTTGCAGGTACATACATATTTTCCTGTTGTACCCACCATGTCCTCAAGCTGTTGGACAACTGCAACGACTTTAGGCTGGCTTGTTATATAAGATATAAGTGAGATGAAGGCAGTGCCTTAAGGATATGGCCAAAAAAAAAAAAAAAAAAAAGTTGTCAAGAGTGTCCTGTGTTTTATGCACTAGAAACAGACCTATAATCCTTTTCACTTGTTGAAGCAAATGTGGCACATCACTGTTGTTTCAGAATGCATCTGAATGACCAGCGTCCAATACACAATACTAGGGTAGTTTCTTCCTCTCCCTCTGAATTTCGCTGCTGCTGTCGCAAAAGAGAGGAAGAGAACGAATGGGGGGGTAAACTGGATTTGACAGCAGCAGGATTTGAAGAGCCCTCGTCGGAATACGGAGCAACATTCAGAAACGCTTCGCGAGCGCGTGCCTCAGTCCCGGAAAGCGGCCTGCTCCGCAATCATCTTTGGCACCAGGCCAAAAGAATTCGCGCGCTTTTTGGCTGCTGTCGTGGGGAGGCCGTGGTGGAGAAGAGGGGAGGGCTGGCCGAGCAAGTCAGTCTCTTCTCACTGGACTGGGCACCAAATAAGGTCCCGCCTCTCCCCTCCTGGCTCTTCGCCTTGCGGTTCGGCTCAGGCAGCCTGTGTCTGGCGTAGCAGCGGGTTTGGCGGCTACCTCGGAGAGGGTGGTTGGCTGCCGTCACTTCGTTAGGAATAAAGGCAGCGCCTGGCAAAACTTGCCCCACATACCCCTTCTGCCAATCGGCTTGCTGCTCCTGAGGCCGCTGTCGCCGCATGCTGGGCGCTTTATTCGCTCGACTTAAATACTTTAAGGTGGATCTCGTTGGTGCTCTCCTCCCCTCGCGCTTATTTCCTTGTTTTGCTTCTTTCTTTCGAGTAGGAGATGGGCATCCTCTCCCTGCTTCTTCTGCTGCCTTTGGTATCCAGCTTGGATTTCCGCTACCATCACACCAAGGAGTTGGAAGCTTTTCTGAAGGAAGTGCAGAAGAATTACCCTGCCATCACTCACTTGTACAGTATTGGCAAGTCAGTACAAGGTAAGGCTGGGGGGGGGGGGGGGGGGGAGGAGGATCTTATGCCTTTCCAGCCGGTTTGTCCAGAGCAGAATTTAGCATTTGCAAAAGAAAGAAAAAAAGACGATATCACCCAGACGTCTGGCCTAAGTACCATTGCTTGGAATACAAGTGCTACTGAGACCATTGGGCAGCCACTCCAGACAAGTTGGACAACACTTCCTACCCGCTCTAGTTTCTCCTGAAGACCTAAGAGCTCTGTGGGAGGCTGTCCTCATCTAGTTTGAGGGTGTGTGAGTTTGAAAAGGGCTATCTCCACTTCACGGAAAGAAGACTGCTATTACTTTTTAAACATTTTATAAGGGCCATCACATCACCCTGTCATAAGTAATCCAAGTCTTCCCAGCTTTTTTTCTTCATCTCCCTCTCCCGTTAAAAAGGAAATAAATGCATATAAATTTTGGTTAGTTAATTTAACCATTGAGCTCTGTCTTACATATTGGCAAAT
>BLBF01000022.1:24681305-24709243 GCA_015471245.1 Laticauda colubrina | reverse complement strand
ATATATATATACATACATACATACATACATACATACATACATACATATATATATGTTTTCTTAGGCTTTCGCGGGTACTTACATGTGTGCTGTTTAGCTTCCTTCGGGTATTATCCCACGTCATTGTAGTTCTGTTAAAGTTGTAGCAACGTTTCAGCAGAATCTCATCTGCCATCATCAGGCTTCTGTATGGATATGGGTCTTACAGCTCCTGGTTTTAAATTTGAGGCTGGTCCATTCTGATTGGTTGGGGGCTTGGACCTGTGTTCATTGGACTTGGAGTTTGATTGATTGGTGTTTCTGGTTTCTTCTGTCTGTTTTGTGGCTTTGATTGGCTGGCAACACTCTGTTCTTGTGTTGGAGGCTTTTAGTGCAGCTTGGCTCCGTGTGAAGGGACGGCTGCTCTTCATTAACAAGCTGCTATTCATTAGCAAGCTGGGTTTCACCTGGGTGCCTGGCGGGGGGGTTAGGTTGGAGCTATCAGAGGGAGTCTGTTTTTGCCCAGGTGTTTGCCTGGCTTGTGGCGTGGGGATCTTTCTATTTGAGAGTGCAGGCTTCCAAATGATTGACAGTCTGGTGGAATCATCTCTTCTATTCATGCTGTCAGGTCTTTTTTCAATCTCTATGGCTTCTCTGATGATTCTGTGGCTGGGGTTTTCTATAGTGGCTAGGGTTTTAGTGCCATTGAAGTTGATGTTGTGACCTGTGGTTTTCATGTGTTGGACTAGTGAGGAGGTGTGTTCCAGCTTTTTTACTGCATTTTTGTGTTCATCTAGGCGGGTACTTATTCTTCTATTGGTCTGTCCAATGTATGTGGCCGGGCATGATGTACAGGGAATTTCGCATATGCCTTGGTTTTCCAGGTCAATTTTGTCTTTGGGGTTCCTCAGGATGGCTGCTATTTTTTTGTCTGTTTTGAAGGCAGTCTTGATGTGATGCCTGTGTAGTATCTTACTTACAGAAACACCAATCAATCAAACTCCAAGTCCAATGAACACAGGTCCAGGCTCCCAACCAATCAGAATGGACCAGCCTCAAATTTAAAACCAGGAGCTGTAAGACCCATATCCATACAGAAGCCTGATGATGGCAGATGAGATTCTGCTGAAATGTTGCTACAACTTTAACAGAACTACAATGACGTGGGATAATACCCGAAGGAAGCTAAACAGCGCGCACACACACACACACACACACACACACACACATATATATATATATATATGTGTGTGTGTGTGTGTGTGCTGTTTAGCTTCCTTAGAAAGTCAGAAAGTGATACTGTTTTCTGAGCTCCCTTACTCTTCTAGAGATTTGTTTCAGAACCCCCAGCTGTTTCCCTTTATATTCTAGTGGTTCTTCTCTTGCCTTATTAAAGATCTCATCTTGTATTTATTTTTTTTACAAATCTAACATGAACTTCTCTAGGAAGGTTATATCTTCTCGTGTAGTTTGTGTAGATCAGTATGTTTCATCCACTTCAATGTCCATCTCCTGTTTATCTGTACCTCGCGCTTTTGCCAAGTGTTCTTTCATTAACTCTGGTAGATCTCCCTTCTTCTCTTCTATATTTTGAAACCTTAGGTAGTGGTCTGCTTTCTCTGTCTCTAACATTATCATGGTATTCTGTAGCTCTTTGTTTGTTTGTATCAGCTTGTGATTTATATTATCATCTGCCTGTTCTGTTTTTTGTTCCATTTTCTGGATTCTTCGCTCATTGTTAATTATTGTTTGTTGCAGGTTCTTGAGTTTTTCATCCATCTTTTGGATTTTTTCCTTCATATCTTTTCTCACTTCCCTATATCTTTTCTTATTTCTGTGTACCTTTTAGTCATAGATTCCTGTAATGCCTGTAACAGTGTTAATACCTCCTTTTGGGATGAGTTAGTTTTCTCCAGCTGTAAAACACTCTCAATCGATCTTTGGTTCGAAGGGCTTGAGGACATTGAAGATGGATTGGAGGATGTCTTCTTTCCTATTTTTGCTATATTTAAGGTTTACATTTTAGCAAATAGTGTTTATAGCAGATGGATATTCCCACCAAGCCTACTGTCCACTAAAAATGTAGGCCAGCCCAGAGTTAATCACCTAATGTATACCAATACAATTATTATTTCCCACTTTCAATACACAATAGTACCAATACCAAATAGTCCCCGTATCAAAGAACCAACCAAAATAGAAGAGTAGTATAGCAGCTTCCACTCCTCTTCAAGCCAGCTTCAATCTGTTTTTCGTTTTCAGAGTCTTAATAGTTCAGAAGTTCAAAGTCAAATCTGAATCAGTTGGTTTTTGTAGTCAAGAAGAAAAAAGAAAAAGAAAAGAAAAAAGGTCCACAATAGCTCCAATATAATATTTTCCTCATGCCAGGAAGGTATCTTCTTTTTATGATTTAATATTTTCTTCATTTATATTTATAATCCAAAGCGCCCTCTATTTCCCAAATGTCAGTAAGATAAGAATCTACTTTATTTTTATTATAATTTTTTTTAAATATTAATATCAATCTAGGTTATCTATAGTCCATCAGAATTCAACAGTATTTGTATCTGTAGCACTTCCAATCTTGTTTACCTCCCACCAATTTCCAAAACAGGACACTGTCCTTAGTTGAGTCTCAGACACCAGATGTTATAATTCCAGCAATCCCTTTCTTCTGTCTGCACAGCTGAAAATATTCTTTCTGGTATATTCCAACTTTGACGAGTAGATGCAACCTTGCTTCTTTTTCCTTTCCACTCTATGGTAGAAGCCTGGAAATAGAATAGCCCACAGGGAAAGAAAAGGGAAAAAAGAAAGCCATAGTCTGAGAAAGTTTAAACAATCAAAGATACTTCTCTGAGGTAGAGTATCATATCCCTCCCATCAAAGCAAAAAGTAATACTGAATCAAATCTAGTCCAGTCTTTCTCTCAATTTAGAAGTAGTTATCTCTCATTTCTCTTATCGCTTCAACAGATGTGTATTCCGCTCCGATCTTTCATTCGTTGTTTCTGGAGGGAGACAAGGTAATAATACCCTCCTCCTTTTTCCTGGAATATCCCTTCTACAAGCAAGTATTTTAATGGTGTTGGTCTCATTCAGGGTAGAAATTGTACATTCCTTACCCCATCCAATGCGCTGTGAATTTTCCGCTTGTTTTCCATGCTTGCTTATTCTGGCTGTCAGATCTTTGGTTGGATCCTAAATGGCCATCTTCTCCGTCTGTCGAAAAGATTTACCTGGATCAGACTTGGTGGACTGCCATCCACCTGCAAACTGGAAGGAGCCCTTCCAGTTTGGCCACCCCTTTGAGATGGCACTTGGCTCCAAGGAGCTTTCAGGCTGGCAGAAAACAGCTGATTTTCATGGAGCCCATAACTTTCATCTGTCACGCTCCCACCACCAGAACCGGAACCTATCAATCTGGGTCCTCATTTTACCAACATTGGTAAAGGATAGAAGGCTGAGTAAACCTTGAGCCTGGTGAAATTTAAACTGCCAAACTGCTGGCAGCCAGTGATCAGAAGTAGCCTCTAGTACTGCATTCTGAGTCAAAGCCTCAAAGGAGTTATTACTCTGTCTTGTTTTGCAATGCATAATTCTTACCATGTTTTATAAAATAGATTTTCAGTGAAAAAATTTTACTGCGTAAAATATAACAACTCATTTTAGGGCATTTTGCTTGGAAACTTTTGTGTTCTGGTCTGAAGTCTTTGGTATTCTCTCCTCCAATTTAGACACGTTTTCTCTAACAGTGTCAAACTCTTTGGGAAGATGGGAATTTTAATTCAACATACAGGAGGGGGGGAAACAACCACTTGGAAAGATGATAGCATGAGAATGAGCAGCTTCTTAAGGCATACTGCTCATTGTCCACTGATTACTTAAATGTTTATATTTTTTTCTATTTTTCTATATTTTTTAACAAATTTTATTACCTGTCTAGGGCTGCTCTGAAATGGAAACATTTGTATTTCATTTCTTGGTGCTGACTGTCATTTCTCCTTGATTTTATTTCTTTTTCTTCCTGAGCTACCTGACGACTTCTACCTGTTTTGCCTGAGGTTTCTCAACCCTGTTAAATGAGAAGGGAAAAAAGAAGTCAGACATAAAATTAAGAATGGAATGAAAGTTAAGCTGTGAAATTGTGGTTAACTATGATTTATTTAACCTTGTTTATATAGCATTCTAAATTAATCACACTGGGTACATTGATATACATGCCTGACTATAATATAGAGTTGCCCAGTGTCTAGTTCAATCTGTTATAAGAACATACTTGGGAACTTATACATTATTAAAAAGGACATTATTTTTTTCAAAGACATCAACAGCAAAAGTTGGAGTGATAACTTTGACTTAGATTACATTACATAGAGAAAATAAGCTTAATTCTTCCTTCTCAGTTTAAAATCCATCAAAATAGGCGTCCTCCTTCCGTCTGCCTCTTTTAAACTTAGGAAAATAGTTTCCTTTGCAGTTAATTGATCTGGGCTCATAGCTATCTGAGTATAAATGAGTGATTTTGCTTGGTTTATAAAGAGGACAGGAAGGTTAAACTTTAGCTCCCTGAATACTGCAGGCATTCAATTCTTCCAAATGATGTTTTTATTTCCCCCCAAAACAGTTTAGAGAATTATTTTGCACATTATCCTTTCAGCAAATGACAAGCACTGCTGTCAAGAATGATTATTCATCAGGATCCTTTCAAATAATATTTTGAATTTTAAGTAAAATGAATAGTGGATATAAAAAATAAAGTACCGGTAAGCCTATCTTGTGACACACTTCATACTCTGCCTAAGAGTTTCCAAAAGATATCAAGTTGGTTAACTTTCTCTGTAAATACTGTTAAAAACTCCAATTCATATTAATAGGGGTTGAATGAAATGATCTCCCAATAATATAGGTCCCATTTAAACTAAACTCTCAAGTGCTACTTCATTTTTTTTATCTCAGACTTGGTCCAGTGCAGATCAAGTAAAACAATAAAAATGTTTTAAAAGGGACTTGTCTTCCCAAGTTAAATAATTGTTTCGGCTACACAGGGAAAAATGGTTCTTCTAAGTGCTTCCAAGTATTCAAACAAAATTATTCTGTTTTAATTTAGACGTATATTATAATATAGATGTATGTTATATAACCTTTGCAATTCTCTGTTGTCTCTCACTAAGCCTTGTTGATCTGACTCCTTGTTTATATCTCCTTTTTGCAGATTTCTTCTTCATATATTTTTAAACTTAGCTCACTTCAGTAAAATTATTTAGATATTATTAATGGATCGTTTTAGGAATGAATAAAATTTTTACATTTATTTAATTTAAAATGTTTTTGTTTTAATAAAAGAAAAAGAAAACATTAGACTTTAATTCATCTGAATATCTGCCTACATTTAAAACTCATTTATTCAATGCCATGACAAATAAATTAAAGATAAGACAGTTTATCTTAGCTCTTCATTGTTTATGTGTTATTATTTTACAACTATGTGCATACATTCTGTATCTATGTGTGTATAAAATTCTTTTCCACTTAAAGGTAGAGACCTCTGGGTTCTTGCTCTGGGAAGGTCTCCAACCCAGCATAAGATTGGCATACCAGAGTTCAAGTATGTTGGTAATATGCATGGAAATGAGGTACGTCTATAACTTCAGCTATTGTGGTTTCCTTATTGCACTGTTTATAGGAAGCACCCCAATTTATATACATGTGGGAAAAGTTAAATATTTTATCTAAGCAGCCAAAAAAAACCTCTGAGTTATATTTTGCTATTAATGAGCATGATCTAGTAAGGTACATTTAAATAAAATGGTTTTCAGTGAAAAGGACATGCCATAAATAGATTACCGTTCTAGTAGTGCTTATAATTAGGAGTAGAATTACAATGTCCTTTGGATAATCTTATGAGCATTATCCTTTACCATTTCCAAGAACACTTTCCCACTCAATTTCATAAAGCTACCATTCAAATAAAAGTTCATTTTTTTTGCATTTGCATTTTTGTATTAATGCTGAATGGGAATACCATATTTTTCAGAGTATAAGATGCTCCAAAGTATAAGATGCACCTAGTTTTTGGGGAGGAAACAAGAAAAAAGGGATTGCCATCGCCTATTGCCGTCTCTGCGCGTCCTATTTTTGGCCTCTGTGTCCCATTTTCAGCCTCCTCACGCCCCGTTTTTGGCCTCCACATGCCACATTTTCCGTCTGTTTCAGGCAGTGGGGATCGGAATGGGTGGAAAATGGGACACATGGAGGCCAAAAATGGGCCCCTGAAATGGCAATCCCTGCTGCTTGAAACAGCTGATCGTCAGGAGGCCAATTGAACAATCAGCTGCTTGTGCTAATCAGGCTGTACTCAAGGTGAAACTGAAACAGGCTGTTTTCTGTTTGCTGCAAGGAGGCAACTTGCTGGGAGGCAGAGGCCAAAGGGTGGGAGCCAGCAGGTGGGTGGAGCTTTGGCAACATTCACTGTATACGATGCGCAGACATTTCCACTCACTTTTGGGTGTGGAAAAAATATGTCTTACACAGTAAATACAGTATATGATCCTGACAGCAGGGGTGGGATTCAATTTTTTTTAACAACCGGCTATGTGACCATGGCTTAGGTGGTGGGCATGGCTTGTGATGTGACTGGTTGGGTGTGGCCAACTCAACATCACTCATTTCAAGGCATTCATCTCCTCGCCTGGCCTCTCATGACTGTGGGGATGCTGCAATAGTCATAAGTGTGAAAAATAAGTCACTTTTTTCAATGCCAATGTAAGTTTTAATGGTCACTCCACACAAGCAAAGTACCAGCAAAGGAGAGGAAAAAAACTCCAGAGAAGTTCCTGACACAGGAAGTCTAGTCCTGCCAAGAATGTAATAAGGGTTAACGGAGAGACAGTTTCTGTAAGCAACACCAGAATGTTTCCTTCCTGCCTTCCTTTCAGGATAAGGCCAGTAATTTCTTCTAACAACCGGTTCTCCGAACTGCTTGGAATGATAACAACCGGTTCTAGCGAATAGGTGCGAACCTGTAGAATCCCAGCCCTGCCTGGCAGCCTATCTATAAAGATTAATGGGGGAGGGGGAAACATGACAATTCCAAAGAAAATTGAAGAATCAAAATATTTCTGATTTTTTTTAATCCTTGTGGCCATTATTATTAAAAAATATTTAAATTATTTTAGAAACCAGCCATATGCTTTCAGTAACGTTTATCAATAAGGAGACCACATAAATGGTCCTGTGGCCGCTGGCAGTCCACATCAAATTTTGGATCTCTGCTGTTCCTTTATGCCTTGCCTTACAACAACCAAATAGTTTTTCCATTCCCCCTCTAAAGGTGAAAGTAAAAAACTGTCTCAGCTCCAAAGGTTTGTGTTGATCTGCTTCCCCAAAGAGAAGCAGCAAAGTGGGAACAATTGGATCAGACATATGTATTAATTGAATAAACTAAAGCAATGCCATGCCTTCTTTATCTTAGTGTAGCATTACTCCTTTATTGTGAGTACAGAACATCAACTCAGAAGAATTAAATTAACTGATCAGAATGAACATCCACAGTCGGTCATTTAAGTCCAAAACATAAGAATATATTAAGAATATATTAATCACAGAATACAAGGCAAAAAAGAAGTATTCACTTATTTATTTGTACAGTATGTTTCTATTTTGATGCCACCCAACTCTAAATTGATAAAGGAAATAATAAAGTGGAATTAACAGAAAGGCTATCCAGACAACTTGCATCAAACATATGCATACCTCTGAGAGAGTCATATCCAAAGAATGAAATCCTATCAATCCACTAGATGTCATAGGCGGACTATTCAAATGTTCCCAATGCCATGATGTCTAGTTTATTGAAGTACTGCGCTAATTATGGTAAAGGGTACATGTAATTTCTTCCATTCTCAGATCATGTCTCATCTGCTCTGAAACAAAGACTGAGTCAAGTGTGCACCTGCCTGCATGTTTTGGGACGATAGTTGACATGACAGAACATGGAGGTTCAAGTCAGCTAAGAAAATGATAACATGACATTCAGGAT
Source organism: Laticauda colubrina (assembly GCA_015471245.1). NCBI lineage: Eukaryota > Metazoa > Chordata > Lepidosauria > Squamata > Elapidae > Laticauda > Laticauda colubrina. The sequence continues at coordinate 24,701,224 of BLBF01000022.1, read as the reverse complement.
TTGCAGAGATATGCTGGTAGTTCATACATCAGCAGCAACCAAAGATCCTTCTTGTGGCACAATTCCATTCAAAGGAACTAACTACCTCTGGAACAGTGCTTGATCATTGTGCGCCCCTTTATGATGTCACAGCTGATGAGGGCCCTGAAACTCAGGTAGCCAGCTTTGTTTTGGATTTTATCTTCATCATGCCTGATTCAATAAACCATAACAAGGCTGTATATTCATTCACATATCATAGATGGATATGACCATGTTATGCATAGACTTGGCATTAACCAAAACCACTAGGGGATCAAAATGCCCAACAGTTAGACCACTTGGACTGGGGGAAATGGCTTAAGCCCATGTCACACTGAACCAACGGATGCAAAGAGGATGTAAAACGGACAAAAACCCTTGCCATCCGTTTAAAAACGTGATGTACTCACTGCCTCCATTTGGCTTCCTCTCTATCCGTCCAGCATCCATTTATTGACGTTTTATCCGCTCCAAAAGTTTTGGGCTGCCCAAAACTTTTGCGCGGAAAATGTATCCAGTTCGTCCGTTCTGCATCCTCTACGTATCCGTTACGCATCCGCTATATCCGCCAGGCATCCGCTCCGCATCCGCGCAACTCGCATCCGCTCGGATGCAGGGAGGAAGTGGAACGGACGCAGAACAGATGCAGAACGGATGCCAAGCGGAAACAAAGCGTTTAAAACGGAAAAAATGTTCGCAGAGGGGACCTATCTCGGATCTTAAGGATGTCTGCAGGATGCCTAGAGTATGCCTAGAGGATGCAAAGGGACACCTACACTGCCTATAAAAAGGGGGAGCAACTCGCCTGCATCTCACTTTCAGAACAGCAGCCAAGCTGTGCAGACCTCTGCAGCCTTCATCTGACTCTTCCTCTTCCACAGCATCCAATCATGTCCACCGTGGATTGTGACAAAGTCCTTTCGGCAGCCACCATCCTTCTGCAACAGTGCGAAACCATCTACAGGCACTGTGAACTCTACTACGGGAAGAAAAGGAGGTACTCAAAAAAAGTCTGGGTCCAAAGATGGTTCGCCAGAAGAGCAGAGTACGGACTGTACAACAAGTTGATGGTGGAGCTCAGGAGCGAAGACACTCGGGTGTTCCAGAATTTCATGAGGATGCCTCCAGCCACGTTTGACGAAGTGCAGCGCCTGACACCCAGGTTGAGCAAGACAAACACCAGCTTCCGGCCCAGCCTGGACCCTGGGCTCAAGGTGGCACTCACTCTGCGCCACCTGGCCTCAGGGACCACCTACAGGAGCATGCAGTACGGCTGGAGGGTGCCACCCAGCACCATCAGCTTTGTTGTCAGAGAAGTGGTGCAGGCCATCTTCGAAGAATACAAGGAGGAGCTCCTCCAGTGCCCCTCCACTGAAGATGGATGGAAGAAAGTTGCAGAGCAGTGGTATCAGAAGTGGAACTTCCCCCACACCGTTGGAGCCATAGATGGCAAGCACGTGGCCTGCAAAGCGCCAGCCAAGTCGGGGTCCACTTATCACAACTACAAGGGCTTCTTCAGCATCATCCTCTTCGCCATGGTCGATGCTGACTACAAGTTCATGTACATCGATGCTTCAGGCAATGGCTCATCTTCAGATGCACAGGTATACAACGCCAGTCACCTCAAGGAGGGGCTGGAAAGCAATCTCATGGTGGGCTTCCCAGATCCAGACCCGCTGCCCAACGACAAGCAAGATGTGCCCTACTTCATCGTGGGGGATGACGCCTTCTCCCTCACAACCTACCTCATGAAGCCCTACAGAAGAGAGGATCTTCAACTACAGGCTGTTCAGGGCAAGGCGGGTGGTGGAGAACGTCTTTGGCATCCTGGCCAACAGGTTCCAGGTACTTCTCACCACCATGCAGCATAGCCCAGAGACCATGAGGAGGATCGTGGAAGCTTGCTGCATCCTGCACCTGCTACCCAGTCTTGCAGAACAGGCTTGTGGACCGTGAACAAGGCAATGGGGACATGGATCCTGGGGAATGGAGGCAAGGGCAAAACCTGATCGACACTGAGGATGTGCAAGGCCCCAACAGAGCCTCACGTGAGGCGAAGAAGCAGCGCAACCTCCTGAAACACTGGTGCAACTCCCCAGCTGGAGCAGTGGAGTGGCAAGACAGGATGGTAAATGCTTAATGGATGCTTCCTTCAGCCTGTCTCATCACACTGATGAGATAGTGCCATGTATGTTGAGTGGCCCTACAATGAACAAGGCATTTAATAAAGAGTTGTGTTTATGTTGACATGTGTGGATGATTGATTATATTGTTATTGATAATAAAGGGCCATAGGTGTGGCACCTGGGAGGATGGACCATACAGTCCCACTATGCTTGCACTGGAGGTTTATCTATCCCACTGCTATCCTAACCCATCCCACAGCTCTTACTCATCCCAAAGGTATCCTAACCCATTCCAAAGCTATCCTTACCCATCCCACAAGCAAGCAAAGGCTTAAACCATTTCTAAAAGTTTCCAGCAAGACTTTATTAAAAAAAAGAAATGAAGCAAGTGTGTGAATCAAAAATAGACTTTATTAACTACAAGCTATAAGACAAAAATGAGTCTCTGGCACTCCTCTTGGTCGCTCAGTCTCAGGGGTGAAGGGTCCAGGTGCTGTGGAGGTGGCTGGTGCTGGAGTGCTTGTCATCAGCTCCTCCAGAAGCAGAAGCAGCAGAAGCCCCAGCCCCAGAAGAGCGAGCCCGTGCTGCAGAAGCCCCAGCAGAACCAGAGTGAGGGCCAGGGGGCGGGATGGTAGCCCTGTCCCTCTTGCAAGGGCTGGCAGCAGATGGCTGAAGCTTGCTGTGCTTCCGCATGGTTGTGGGGTTGCTGGCTGGCAGGGAGGCTGGCAGGAACCAAGGCTGGCAGGGAGGCTGGCACCAAGGCTGGCAGGGAGGCTGGCACCAAGGCTGGCAGGAAGGCTTGCAGGCAGACATGCAGGCAGGGCAGGCAAGGCAGCCAAGGCAGCCAATCCTTCCGGCAGCAGGTCTTTTCTCTGAATAGCGACCTGCTTCCGAGCTGCTTCCGTTATATCCGTGGGGCTGACGCAATGCATCCTCCCCGCATGCGCAATTAACGCCAGGCATCCGCTAGGCTTCTGCTGTGCATCCGCTTCATCCGCTGTGCATCCGTTCTGCATCCGCTTCATCCGTTCCGCGTCCGCTTTGCTGAGGCCCCCCGGAAGCCCTGCGGATGTGACATCCGCTTCCATCCGCTGGGCTTCCGTTCCGCATCCGCTTTGCATCCTCCCTGTGTCCTCCATACGTCCGTGTTATCCGCTCCGGTAATGCAAATTTTTGCCCCTTTTGAGAGCGGATAACAACGGATGGAACATTTTGCTCTTCCGCTGTGTCCTTTTTGCATCCGTTGGACAGTGTGACATGGGCTTTAGAATAAGGCTATATTGCTGAACTCCACTATTAGATTCAATTTATAATAATTATAATGCAGTAACGTTAATTAGCTCTGTATTGCAACATGTATTGGTCCTACTGGCAAAATATATGGAGTTCAAGCATTTAGGGATGTGAGAATATGCCATTCAGTGGTGTAATAGTTAAGATGCTAGACCAGAAACAAGGGGAACATTAGTTCTGCTTCTCTCTTAGGAGTGGAAGTGACTGAGATAGTCAATTATTCCTTAGTCCAATCTACCTTGGAAGGGTTTTCTTGGGAAAGTAGGAGGAAGGAGCATTATATACACTGCCTTGAGTTAGACAAAATAAATGTAATAAATAATCCAGTTGATTAATATGTTTTTATATTGAAGCATATTTATTCATAAAGGAGTGCTTGTGTACGAAATCCCCATTTTTAATACAATGAATAATGTAGTATCATGGTACCAAGTCAGTTGGTTGTCTGAGAATAAATTAAAAAATTGATATATTTTTTTCCTTACTAATTCTAAAAAATACCAGATAAGCAACTATTCAGATCCCCATTGCACTTTGACTTGTAGCAATATGTGTGACAATGGAGTGAAGGATAACTATTAAAATTCATAAATAAATAAAAACAATAACAGTTAAATGTTTTAACTATACCATAGGTTGTCCCAGTGATACAGGAGTCCTGGGAATTTTCAACACAGGAAGTATCTCTCTACCTAGTCCCTTCAGGTATGCTGGACTTAAATTGCCATTATAACCATCCAGTGTATCAAATATGAAAAATGTCACCCAACAATATTGATTTAAAGCAGGGAGGGTATTTTGGCTGGCTAGTTTAGGAAAAGGGATTAAGTGAGAAAAAGTGGCAGAGTGATTAAACAACTATTTAACAAAGTACTATTGTTTGATACTTCATTGAACCCTGAGGAAAAAAACAAACATTGTATAAATTGTAATTGTTATGTTCTTTTGTAGCCCACATTCTTTCTCTGTGCCCAAAATGGGCTCAAAAATTGCTGGAGAAATACAGTTACAATGCTGTAGACTGCTAAGGGGTTAGACAACTACAAGCGTATCTGGCTTTCAGACTAGACAAAGCAATCTGAGCTTTCTTGGTCTCTGTATCCATACAGTACAAATAAATTTAAATTTTTAACCCTAAATTGCTTCATCTAGAAACTTATCCTTTTGTATTTGTTCAGGCATTATGGTATTATTTTAAGTGGTTACCTTCTGGTAAGATGGGCAGCCAATAAATTTTACAAATAAATATATATTATGCATTCTGGCCTGATTTAATTATTGACTTCTTTTGTTTTTGTTTTAATTGAATTTGTGTTTGGTATTAAGTGCATAGCAATTTGCCTTTAATAATACTGTAATATATTTACTTGTCCTATTAGGCTATATATTTTTTCTTATGTTCTCTTATTATTTTTTCTTCCTAGTAATTTAAATGATTATCAGAAGTACTTGGTCAAAATCACACATGTTTACAAGATTTTTCTAATAAAAACAACATTCTGAGATACAATGAATGTGGCAGTTTTGGTTTGCCCAGTATGATCCTGAAGAAACAATATTGGATTTTCTTTAATTTTTTTAGTCTCTTGTGGGGTAGTCAGTGATTCTGAGGCCTACAGGCAAGGACTTGAATATTTTATTCACATAAAGAAATCTAAAATACATTCAGAAATGGAAAATGGACAATAATTTCTTAACCTTTAGCTTGATTTCATTACTGTTGCAAGTTGAGGGTTGATATTACAGAACAACTAAGTTTAAAGTTAGCAATTATTACTAGGAAGAAAAATAAAAATATCCTTACTTCTTTTAATGACTACTGGTAGTTAAATGTCAATAATAGTATATTTATTTTTACCAAAAATGTAACGTAAGATATGCATATACCGGTAGTTGTGTTCTCAAGCATGAAATCCCATTAACAGCTGATGCTATGGAAAACAGGCTGACTTCTGTTATGAAATCTGTTTCTCTCAGTAACTGAAATCATCCATGTTGCTGAACCATTGCATGGTTTGTTTTTGATTTGGCAAGCTGTATGACTCCAGCTATTGTGGTTTGCAATCCATAATCACAAGTAGTTCTTAACTTAGAAAAGTTCTTTACTGACTGTTCAAAGTTATAATGGCACTGGAAAAAGTTACGACTGATTTTCACAGTTCCAATCATTGCAGCATCCCCATGGTCACATGAACAAAATTCAGATGCTTGGGAATTGGTTCATATTTATGATGGTTGCAGTGCCCAAGGTCATGTGATCCCTTTTTGCAGCCTTTTAACAAGCAAAGTCAGTGGGGAAGCCACATTCAATTAATAACCATATTACTAATAATTACAGTGATTCACTTAACAACTGTGTCAAAAAAGGTTATAAAATGAGGCAAAATTCACTTAATGAGTGTCTCGCTTAGCAACAGAAATTTTGGGCTCAATTGTGGTCATAAGTCAAGGACTACCTATATAATTTAGTATATGATAACTCAGTTGAATTTGGCTGATCATGGTTAAACGAAACTTTATCACATTACATGAATCCACTGAATCTAAGATGTATTTGTATGATTATATGAAGAATACCCTTTAATTAATTAGTCTGGTCATAAATTGTTTTTTTTATAAATTCTGTTTTTGTACATATGCATGCTGTGTCCATACATATATATCCATAAACTAAGTACATGCATTATGGCATTTCTCTGTATGTGGTAATAGGGACTGTTTCATGTAAATAAGATAGCCCATGTTTTTTTTCTGACTCTTCCGTTTTCAGGGAGATTATTGTAAATTGAAAATATTAGCTATCACATTATTTGCTTGTTTTGTCTTATTTCTGTATCATGTGATTTTTGTCCAACTAATATTGATTTGGTGCCTCTTATTGTCAATTTAATTCAAGTACTTATTCCTCTGCTTCCCTACACAGGCTATTGGGCGGGAACTGCTCCTCCATTTGATTAAATATTTGGTGGAAAGTGATCAACACGATCCAGTCATTACAAAACTCATTAATCACACTCGGATACACATCATGCCTTCAATGAACCCTGATGGTTTTGAAGCATCAGTTATGCTTCAATGTGCATCCACAATTGGCAGGTAAGAAAAAAGCAACCTAGGATATAATGAGGATTGTCTTGGATATGTTTTCAACATGTTACTTAACCCATAATACATTTAGCTTAAGAACAATTTTGTAGGTTCAGTTTTCAGCTATCATATCGTTAAATCAAGTTATAGTTTTTTGAACAGGAGTAGGAAATTTTATCTAGCCCAGTCTTTCCCACTTATCTTTATATGTAACAAGGAAGATTTTGTTAATTTAAAAGCAGGCTGGGGGCAAGGGAATGGTAGTTTATGAGTTTTTGCAAAGAAGTTTTAGGATTTCATGTAATCCTGTCCTCAGCCCACAAGAATGAATATTTATCATTCCTCTTCTAATGCATGGGTCACCTTTAGTTACTTCTTCAAAACTTATGTGCCTCTCTGAATTAACTAGTCTCATATCATCCTTTATCAATATCTCTCATAACCATGTCCATCTTTCATTCCAGGTTAGCATAAACTTCTCTGCTGGTCTTAACTTTCCTTTGATTAAAAAAATCCCTCTTCTCTGGTTCCTCTGAGATGATGGTTTCTATTAGTTTTCCTACAGGCTTATGCCTTGTTTACTCTCCCTACAGGTCATCTCTTTGCTCCTTAGATTTACTTATTTTATTGTCTACTCATCTTTGCTCTGTTTCCTTGGAATTATTATTTCCTTATCTACCTGTTAACAGACCATCCTGATTAATCATGAAGATACTTTTAGACACCTTTCCTGATAAAGCCAGTGCAGGTACTGTTACTTGTTACTATTTCCTACAATTCTGTTAGCATTAGCCTAGCCTCTGTGATTCAATTTTTATGGCTGAGCTCATATGCTCAAAAAGTATGTTAAAAATTATATAATAACAATGTTATCTCTTCAAGGTACAATGCTAATAGAAAAGATCTGAACAGGAATTTTCCTGATCATTTTTCCACCAATAATCAAATTATCCAGCCAGAGACTAAAGCAGTTATGAACTGGATAAATACTGGAATGTTTGTTCTTTCTGCTAATCTGCATGGTGGAGCACTGGTTGCAAGTTACCCCTTTGATAATGGCAATCGCGGTAAGCTAATACTAGGATGACCATAAGGATATACATTAAACAGTTCTCAATTCTTAATTAAAGTTACATAATCCTCATCTCAAAATAAATTAATGAACGCATTAACAGCAAGTATTATACTAAATCAAAATAAGTTAGCTTTGGATTATACACGCACACACATACACACATATACAGTACTTTAATTTATCTATTAACTCACCAGCACATTTATTTGTTAACTTATGCATGTTTTTTATAGATCATCCACTACCAGAGACTCAAGGTGGTAGGCAAAAGGTTGGGGCAGTTTTTGACATAAAAAACAGCCTGAAACAGCCTGGAAAATGACCTGAAATGGTCTGGGAAACAGCCTGCTTTTTGGCTATTTCAGGCCGTTTTCAGGCTGGTTTTGGGTCATTTACAGCCTGAAAATGACTTGAAAAGGCCCAAATAATGGCCTGTTTTTTGGCCATTTTTCAGGCCTTTTTCTGGCACTCTGGTGCCAACAAAGATCAGCTGGCTGGCACACCTGTGTGTGCCAGAAACCAGAAGAGCAACTGGTGATAGTGCATGTACCCACTGAGAGAGCTTTGTTTACCACCTCTGGCATGCATGCCATAGGTTCTCCATCACAGCTATATAAGTAATAAACCAAGATAAATTTCCAGTAAAACAGGAGTTTTTTCTTCATTCTGAACTGACAAAGGGAAAATTTACTGCAGCAGCCAGATCATAAAAGTAAATTGTACAAGAAGTGACTATAAGAAGAATGCTGGTAGAAAAAGAAGAGTGAGGATTTGCTATGATATCCTCCTTGTGGAAAACTCTTCCCACCATTACCAGTAAGGCAAAAGAGCAGCAGCACTGGAAATCTAATTTCCTGCACAATACAGTTCTCCAAATTAAAATTTCCCTAACAAATTGTTGTTAGCTGCCATCTGAACATGCACGATGAAAAACAGCTCACTATTTCTCTCAGTAATCATTTTCCCAATTGAACTACTCTTACCCTGAGTAAGTTTTTCTGAAGGAAACTTAGGAAAACATTCAGCTGGAATTTTCTTTCTTGTGGCTTATGAATGTTAACTCATGGCTTGCACTGTGGAACTAGAAAAATATATTTTGACATTCTCTGCACCACTTAATTATTTTCCTTTTTTCACAATCAGATATATCCAGTCCCCTCAATCTCTCCACATAAGACTTTGTTTCCAATTCCTGGAGCATTCCTGTTGTGTTGTTGTTTTTGGGAAAAAAATCTGTTTCAATTTCTCCGATTTCTTTGTTTTAATGTGGTGCCCAGAATTAGAAACAATATTTAATGTAAGGTCTGACTGATGAAAAAGACAGAGTTGTTAAATTTCTCATAACTGTAAAGCTGTCCTGTTGATGCAGATTAAATTGTATCAATCTGTTTTATGAAAAAAGTAAGTAACCTTGAACTGCATGATTAAGCTGGATGCACAGGAATATGCACTTTAGTCAAATAATGGAGGTTTCCTATATCATGGCCCTGAAAGGCAACGAGAAGTTTTAACTAGTAAAACTCCTAAATATCCAGTCAGTGGAGAAATCGATGGAAAAAAGTATGGTAAATCAGAAAAGGTCCTAGGATAATTGATTGTATTGTTCTAAAATCTAGAATCATATAAAGAATGGAGAACAAAGCATGCCAGTTGTTGAAATGAGACACTACCAAGGCATGAACTGTATGGCCTTTTCAACAGTAAGAAATGGATAAATTATTTGGACATTCAGGAAATAAACATTGCAGGTTCTTGTGGCTTTATCAATCAAAGGTTTTAGGTAAAATTTCTCCTTCATAAGAACACCCAAATCTTGTACCAGTGGTAACACTACAGCTGACAGTCCTGAAAAGTAAAAGAAATGGGAGAAGGGTGATCACAATAAGAGACAAACTTAATCGTCTTCATATTTAGTTTAAGCTGGTGAGCAATAGACTCAACTGCAAATTCAACTGGGAAAGCAACAGAAAAGGGAGGATCATGCCATATCATAATCAGAATAGAGAACAACATCTGGATAACTACTATGATAGTTTAAAAGAAGAAATGAGAGCACTCAAAGACAAAATGTAAATGGTGAATAGATTATTGAAAATCAATGGTTGACACAAAATATTTGTGGTTCTATTCTTGGGGTATAAAATGGCATGGACTTTGAGATCCAAGGATCCATCTCATATTTCATACCTCCAAATATTTTTATTTACCTCTAGTAAATATTTTTATTTACCTCTGGTATAAAAATTCAAATTTGAAGAGGCATCAGCTGTTTCAAGACACTAAGTACAATCATCTTTTTGTCCTTGTAGGAGAAAACTGAAAATTCTATGGTCTGTGGAAGACCTGGGAAAGGAGTTCTAACTATTACCTGTATTTGTATATTTATTCATTAAATTGACTAAACATTAATATGAATTTCATTGCAACCACTTTCTTTCTACAGTTACAATTGATGCAAATGGTGTTAGCAAAACAGTGGACAATGATGTTTTTGCTCATCTTGCAAGCACATATGCTAGCAACCATCGCACAATGCATAAAGAGATTGTATGTGATGATATGAATTACTTTAAAGATGGTATCACGAATGGATATCACTGGTACATAGTGAAAGGTACAATTTTCCTTTCTTTCCTTGTGCTTCTTCTGTTTCTTTGATAGTATAATGCTTATAGATTTTAAGATATTTGTCATTCATAAAGAGTTTGAAGAACTCACAGTGGTGAATGTTGAAATTAATATGGAATCCAATATGGATTAATTTTATGCTAAAAACATAAAGGCCAAAGATGGGGCCAAAGATGGAAATAAGGAAGAATGGGGAACTGTTTAAATGCTTCATGCATCTTAAATTGTTTGGATTTGTTTCAATATACATTTGGTTGCATAAATACACCGGCTAAAACATCTCAGACTAACATCTAAATTGCATTCAATATTATTTGTATTCTTTTAGCATTATATTTAGCAGTGATGTCATTTTGTATGCCTGATCTTACGTGATATGTTACACCAACAAAAAGAGGTATGAATAGGCTAAAGCAGTAATGCACTGTTCTCATTGTCTATCACCCTATGATACCACAGCTATCACTATTACTAAGAGTGTAGCCTTTTGTAATTTGCTAGCATGCTTGAAACCTTGAGCCAGACATGTCTTAATAGCAAGTCCATCCTCATGTGGGACATATTGTTTCTTTGTAGTCTTTGAAGTTCTTCTGTCTGAAGTTGTTCTTTTCTCCTGACTACCACAATTCTTTAAATTTCCACATTCCTCAATTTAACTTTAGATTTGCTTTATAAAAAAGGCATTTTAATTCTTACCTTTGTTTGAATAGAACTGTGGATGTCAAGTCTTATTTAAGAATGTAGACATTTTTGAAACATATATATTGTGATTATCTGCATCAACTTTAGTTGTCTCCACATGCAAATGTGGATACATTTGTAGATATCTATTGGGTGCAATCAGAATAATTATAGTGTTATGGTTGATTGCTGTCAACTAGAAAAAAAATGCTGTTCACGCCTAATTACACAAGTTGTTTAAGGTTTAGAAAATGGATGAAATCAAGTGTAATGGGGAGGAGACACAAATTATAGTTTTCCCCACCTGACAGTAGCAGTTCACAGCATTTATTTGTGAATCCTTAAAGTAGAAGTAGTCACTAGACAATAGCAGCAATAAAATTAATAATTAGCATTATTATAATTATTTGGAGTTGCAAAAAACTGATGGTGACATCTGCAGAGAAATTCAGTGTTGGTGTTGTCCAGCCTCATTCATGATGCAGAAGATCAAGAGCACATTTTGATGGATGAGAAGCAATATGGAAGTGATCAGGAGAATAATATGCTTGTTTATTTTTGGACTGATCTTTCAGTGATGTAAATGAACATTTTACTTTAGGTAGCATGCAGGATTATAATTATGTTTGGGGACAATGCTTTGACATTACTTTGGAGTTATCATGTTGTCACTATCCCTCAGAAGATAAGATTCAAGATTTCTGGGATGACAATAAAATTGCTCTGATTGAATACATTAAACAAATTCATCTAGGTAAGTCAGTTCTACTGTTTTTAACTTATTGGAGTCTGATACTGTAAATCTTGTGGAATAAATTACTGATATTGTCCAGATAAGGACAATTTACATTTGTTGGGTCATTTCTACAAGAATTGTCACTGATAATAATATTGTTAATCAAATCTACCATCCCCAATTAACACTGCTTGTGAGAAACAGGCTAGGAAGGTTGCAACTAGTTGTAAAATGGGAGCCAGTTGCCAAACTCCCGAATTGTGATCATGTAACCACTGGGGCTGTGAGAGCATCATAATTTTGAGGACAGGTGAAAATCACTTTTTCTGAAGCTGTCATACCTTGGAACCGTTATTAAGTGTAAGTTATAACTTGTAACTTGATGACCACCAGTACTGACAAACTATCCTGGCAAAATAATGTCCATCTAATCACATAGAATCAGAAGAGGCTGAATGATTGAATAATAAATATACATTTACAATTACAAATTATAATTCATGTGAATATGCAGTATGTTTTTTCCAAAAAGTACATTGATATTGTCTTCTTGCTGTTATTCATTCTACATGTTCAATTCATTTTAATGTGTATATGCTAAATATTATCATTAACGTTGTTTGTTAAATTTATCCGCTGCCTGACTTGCTGTGGGGCTTGCAATAATAAAAAGGGATAAATGAAGAGGGTAAACAGAGCAACAAGCTAATAGAGCAATAAACTAAAGAATGAAAAAGAACACAATGAGAATGAATACACCATCTTATAATGTACTCAGCAGCAGACCGGTTCCAGTGGAAGCTCCCAAATGAAGTAGCCCCATGGAGAATGCATTGCACTAGTCCAGATAAGCACAGGGAGTCATAATCTAGGAAAGGCTGCAGCTGGTGCACAAACCGGAACTATGCAAAAGCTCTCCTAGTCATGCTCACCACCATCTCTTTGAGCAAAAGGCATGAATCATGGAGAATTCCTGGATTGCAAACTGGATCTGAACAGGGATGTACAACCACATCCAGAACTAAGATTGACAAACACCGAAGTCTTGAGGCTTGATGCACCCAAAGCCATTTGATCTCCTCAAGTTTAACTCAAAATCTGTTGTCCTCCATCCAAATCTAGTCAGCCTTGAGGCAACATGAGAGGGCATAGATAGCATCACTCGAGTCACCTGGTGCAGTGCTTCCCAGGGAAAGATGATTCATTCATGATTTTTCCAGAGACTCTTAGTGGGTTACAATCATCATCATGAAAAAATGTATAGTACAATTTCAAACTACCTAACAATAAAACATGTAGTTCCCTAAACTAAAATCATGTATTAAATCATAAAATGATTTACAGTAGAGTAATAAATATAAATGGCAATATCTCATGTATTAATCAAAGGCCCTCTGAACAATCCTTTTTGTAATACTTTTCCTAAAGCCAACAAGGAGCTGATCAGATTTCAGGGGCTGGGAGTTTATTAACAGTAACACCACCACAGAGAAATATTATTATCTGCATTAACTCTGTCTGAGATACTTTGGAATATGTATTTGTGTATGTATTGATGATTTAGGCTTGTTCTATTGTGCAGCCACAGCCAAGAATTTGCCCTTCAGTCACAGTTGTTCCTGCAAAGTCATTACCTAATTACAATGTTCATTTGTAGCAAAGAAAATTCTCAATCACAGCCTGAAAAAAAAATAAAGAAAAACACCCTTTCGTTTTCTCCTTATAGGTGTAAAAGGCCGTGTTCTAAATCAAAAGAACAAACCAATTGCAAATGTGATAGTGGAAGTTCAAGGAAGGACACATATATGTCCTTATGTAACCAATAAAAATGGTGAATATTACCTTCTCCTCCTGCCTGGAATCTACATTCTCAATGTAGGTACTATAATTCTTATCCAGCATACTTTTGTATTTTGTATACTCTGTCCCAGGCCCTTAAAATGTATTAATCTGAGGGATTTGAAGTAACCTTTATTTCAGACTTTAGGATATGAAATGAGCATTCTGCACATGGAGCAAAGATATACTTTTGTTAGGGATAACATTGTTCACCCTAACTGTTTTAGGTGAAATACTAACTATGAATCATAGTTAGTGTATGCAGCTTTAACTGTAAAATAGCAACTGTGGGTGTGGTTATGAAAACCATATAAAAGTAGCAAGGCTACAGCTTGCTCGATCTCTCTCTCTGGCTTTGATGATCCCTGATTACTGCTTGGAAGCAAGACTGCATTGCTCGAAAAGACAACAACGGAATGATTTATGTGAACTGACAATAGGATATTCTACATGGACTTTGCTAACTGAATATCCCTGAATGGACTGACTACATGGTAAATGAATATTGGACTGTTTTTGACTATGCTATAAACTTATACTGGAATAAAATATATTCTTGATAGCACAAGCGTATCTGTTATTTTTACTGTATGTTAATAAACATACAAGCTTAGCTCACTCATTTATCTGTGTGCCTATCTGACTAACGCTGCACATTCTGTTTAGCTTGTTTACCTAACCCTGGTTGGGGAACCCAGGCTTAACAACTTTGATAATGGAACTTCAAGTTGTTCTCAAGAATAGTAAACATACTGACAGATTAAATTTGTTTTTCAGGCAACCATCCCTGGATTTATGTCATTACAACAGAAAGTGGTTTTACCAAATGGTGCAGAAAAACTCAGTGCCTATGAATATGATTTTATTTTCTCCATGGGATCTACCTCAAAAAAGCCTGTTCCATGCCCATTGAAACCACTTTATTCAAACAGTGTTAGTACATTTAATGTTACAGTGTTTTATTTTCCAATTTTTGTATATATATATAGGCATGTAAAATTTTGTGTTAAGTTTGCTTTTTAACAGTACTTGACTATAGATTTTAAATTGTATTGAGATATTCTGAATAAAGCCTTTGAATTAACTGCATTCTGTTTCAACCTTTGAGAATAGGAAAATGTGCACAGGTCACAGTGGTACAATTATTTATTAACTTAATGAAACATCCCCTTTGCCCTTCACTTAAAATAGAATTACTATACTAATACAACTGGATCTTAGGGCTAAAAATGACAAGTCAGAAGAGACCAATGCATATTTTGCCTGGTCAGTCTTTTCTCTTTAATGAAGACAAATGAATGCAAACATTTGCTTGAAAAAAATGTTTTTTTCCACTGTTTAGGGCATCTGTACACACATGGAACCTACTCTGAGCAACCTGAGCCAATAAGATTATTTTATTAGTATTTATTAAGCATCTATAACAAATGCTCTTGGATATGGTACTATATAAAAAAAGATGATCTGTTGCTTTTACCTTTCCTCGCCTCACCTTGGAATCACATTTTAGAATTCTGAAGTCAAGAGAACTCTAAATTAGGGAAAATATTTCAATGACAAAACTATTTTTACATTCCAGGTAGAAAAAAATACAGTACTGATGCAGAATTTTGCCCCAAAATTAATACAAATGGGGAAATACTATTTTATGTATGTATACAAACACACACACACAAAAATAGCCCAAGAAATACACCACGTGGAGGCTCTTCTTTGTCAGATCTCATTTTAAAAAATATGACTTCAAGGAAATTAATCACCATTACAATCTTTAGATTGTAGGTATGGAGAAAAAGAATCACACATTGCTGCCATTCCCCACTACCAAAAAGACTGGAAACAGATAACTTATTACTGATGTGAACTGAATTACTATATAAGAATAAAATACGGAGGATAGACAAATGCAAAGGTTGTTTATTTGTAAATTATAGATTGCAACTCACACTTCATTGTATACTATTTGCTTGCTGTGAATGTTACAATGGGTAAGTACTTGGGATGCTACATCTTATTTCAGTGACTTTTAGAATTAGTTTTCAAAACCTTTTAAACAGACTTCTTGCCATAATACTTGATTACAGCACAAATGTTAGTCATCCTTTATAATTTCACCAAAGAAATACACGTATGGTAGCCTAAAGAACGTAACTCTACCAAAACTTTGGATTCATTGAGGCAAAGGTAGAGCTTTTACATGGGGAACAGATTGTAAAACTTGTTCTGGAAACAACTGCTTCCTTCTTGTTTTAATCTGCATTAAGGGATCTATGAGAACTAATTTTTTTTTTCATGTCAGCTTTAAGCTCTTTTTGATATAATCTTAGCTTGCTAGCCAATAACTATTTCGATACAATAAAAATATTGGACGAGGAAACCTGAAAAACGAGGATTGTTTAAATCATTAAGCACTTTCCATTGTATCAGCTGTGTTTGGCCTACAGTATTTGGACCAGCTTAGGTAAGTGAATCAGTTTCAGATTTAGACCATAATACATATTTTATTTCTGAGGTCTCTACAAGAGCATTAAGATTTCTTTATATTAAATATAAAGAATAAACTCTGAATTATCAGTCTTCATTATATGCTTATTGTTTTGGCAGATTTCTAACTAAACTGGAGAATGTTATGATCACATTGTTGATGGTGCAATGTTTAAAAAATTCTGTCTTTTGGAAAATATATTCCTGTAAACATTCAAAATTGCATTGTGTTATTCTACATGTAGGAACGGTCGTTTGTACTGCAGCTAGCAAAAATAAGTTAGTATTATCATCTCAATAGGCTGCCTGCAGACTGGACAAGGTTTGTTCCTTTTCTTCAGCTTTTTTGCACATACAAAACATGACATTAAATGTCCTGTCCTTCCATGTACTATGCAACCATTTTTAGGTCTTGTTTGACATATGACACAAGGCTCTACACTGGAGACAGGCTGCCCCAGTTCCAGTCTTTCTTCTTTGTCTTCAATGTTTTCTTTCTCAGATTCTTTATAGTCTTCTTGGCTACTACAAAGCATACTGCTAGATGTAGATGGCTGTGAATATGCTTCACTTTCCTGAGATTCAGGGCTTTGTTCTGCAGTTTCTTCTTCCTTATCCTCATTAATTTTCCCTTTCTTACAGTCAGGAACATCAAATCCCTCCTCAGGATATAATGATGAGGGATTTAGAAATGTGCTCTTCTTGGCTGTCTCGGTCTTTTTATCAGGAAGCCAATCCTTCCGAAGAGTCCAGCATCTTGGGCAATGGGATGGAAGAGGTGGGTTCATTTCATTGCATTTTGAGCATTTCCAATAATCCTTTGGTGAATTAGATAGAAATAATTTGTGTTAATTGAAATGCTTTATCAAAATAAAAGAAACTATAAAGTTCTTTCTACACATGATGGGCTATAAGAAGATCTTAGAAGGGGCCATATTTGCATCCAAAACTTATAAACTACTCTCTCTCATTATTGCAATCCTTATTTGTACAAAATAGACATGTACGGTCAAAGCAAGGGCACTGTGCCATAGATGCATGGTTATCGAGAAAAGATGTTGAAGGGCTAATAATGTTGAATGCTTTCACATATATAAATACAGTATATAAAACCTGATACTCTGGCCTCTGGTAAGATACGAAGTGAATACCAGTATATTCTGAAAAGCAAAATGTCCATGACTGGAACAAAATTACATTTTAACTGGCCAGGGTCTGGACTACTTAATATACTTTAGGGTACACCTGTTCACAGCACTTGGGCTTTAGTCGCAGAATAGTTATGCTTAAGGAAAAGTGATTTAAAATTGATACGTTTTTACCAAGATTATTTCAGGAGAGAATCCTGACAGGATTTCAGACTTGGTGCCATATTTATTGTAATGCACTCTGCTGTCTGAGACGCTTGATTTCCTGCAGATTGATTTGGTGATGTACTCAATTTTGTTACATCAATGTAATCACATTGATCCTATTATTAGGAAAATGATTATCATTCCAATGGTTGGGGTAAAGGATCAATTCTCTCAAAAAGTATACTTGTATTACTCTCTATATAACAAAATAATTTTAAAAATTTAAAAAGATTTATGAAATACATTTTTCTAATTGGATTGTTATATTAGTATTTATTAGAGAAAAATATACAACTATAATTGGCACCTGAAAATAGATTGTAACTCTCCAATTCATTGAAATAACACTCTGAATTAAAGCTGAAATCAATCTGCATTTTAACCTCTTGAAGTACGGATGTATGTATGTATGTATGTACTGGCATGCATGCACTACCTGTGTTTCTCCGAAAATAAGACCCAGTCTTGAAAATAAGCATTTGGGCTTGAAAATAAGCACTCGGGCTTATTTTCAGGGAGGTCTTATTTTTTTAAGTGCAGGAGGTGGTGAGTGCCTGAGCCGATGGGAAAGGGAGCATAGCTACTGCTGCCCTCCACCCCCTGGTCCCACTGTCTGCTTGCCCACAACTGCAACAGGCCAAGCTCTTGACATGCATCAGCCTCCTTGACACATCACAAATACTGTTTTGCTGTGAGAAATGGGTCCAAATGGCTCTTTGAGTGTTTTAAGGTTGCAGACCCCTGGTCCAGAGGAGACAAAGCTTTCTTTGCTTGCAAAGGGGACGCTTTGAAAGGGAACCTAATCACTTCGTTTCAAACCATCCCTTTTGCAAGCACACAAAGCTTTGAGTCTCTTATCTTTTCTCCGTCCTGGCAAAATGTGTTTGGTCGCTTACCGAACGCTTGGGAACAGAGCAAATCGCTCTGAAAAACATCAAGTGAAGGAAATGGAAGTAATCTGGGGAACTGAAAAGTGCAATTTGTCTCAAATCAAGATTTTACTTACTGCTAGTGAAATTTCAGGGTCTTCATCAAATGAATCTACATCACTGTCTTCAGTCTGATATATAGTTACTTGATATACCTGATGAAAAATTAATTTAATTAAAATTCACACAAAATATATTTTATAATTCTAGATTAAAGTCAATTTGTGAAGCTTTAATTCTCTTTCATCAATGAAAATAAATTTTAACATTTTACTAAGAAAATATAGTAATTTCACCATCCCAAGTCAAATGACTCAATATTGAATTTTAGAATCAATAAAATTTTTGACATTGCTCTGCATTACATCCTACACCACCTTGAATTTCCAAATACCTATGCAAAGGTTCTCTTTGTAGACTTCAGTTCAGCATTCAACACCATCATTCCAAACACTCTTCTAAGTAAATTAAACCAAACTTAACGGTACCTGAACACACTTGTAAGTGGATCATAAGCTTCCTAACAGACAGGAAGCAGCAGGTAAAGCTAGGCAGAATCACGTCTGATACCTGTACAATCAGCACAGGGGGCCCCCAAGGCTGTGTGCTTTCCCCACTTCTCCCTATATACCAATACTGCATCTCAAATGATCCATTCGTTAAAATACTGAAGTTTGCTGATGACACAAGTGATTGGTCTCATTTGAGACAACGATGAATCTGCATACAGACAGGAGGTTATACAACTTGCCTCATGGTGTAACCGGAACAATCTGGAACTGAACACATTCAAAGCCGTAGAAATGGTGGTAGACATTAGAAGAAACCCTCCCATATTACCACCTCTTACAATACTGGACAACACAGTGTCAACAGTAGAGACCTTCAAATTTCTAGGTTCTACTATATCACATGACCTAAAATGGACACCTAACATCAAAAACATCATCAAAAAAGCAGAACAAAGAATGTTCTTTCTGCACCAACTCAGCTCAAACTGCCCAAGGAGCTGCTGATCCAGTTCTACAGAGCAATTATTGAGTCTGTCATCTGCACTTCTATAACTGTTTGGTTTTGTTCTGCAACCCAACAGGACAGACACAGACTTCACAGGATAATTAGGACTGCGCAAAAAATAATTACTATCCACCTGCCTTCAATTGAGGACCTGTATACTGCACGAGTCAAAAAGAGGGCTGTGAAAATATTTACAGATCCCTCACATCCCGGACATAAACTGTTTCAACGCCTTCCCTCAAAAAGATGCTATAGAGCATTGCACACCAGAAAAACCAGACACAAGAACAGTTTTTTTCCTGAAAGCCATCACTCTGCTCAACAAATAATTCTCAACACTGTTCAACTATTTACAAAGTGTGCACTACTATTACTGTTAATCTTACCATTCCTTATCATTCATCCCCTCCCACTTGTGATTGTAGGACTGTAACTTTGTTGCTTGTATCCTTACGATTTATATTGACTGTTTCCTAGTATGATTTGATTGTTGATTGTACCCTATGACTATCATTAAGTGTTGTACGTTATGATTCTTGATTCTTAACAAAAGTACCTTTTCTTTCTGTATACTGAGAGTATTTACCGTATATACTCGCATATAAGCCGATCTCACATATAAGCCGACCCTTTAAAAACTGCCCCAAA
>BLBF01000022.1:24655327-24681205 GCA_015471245.1 Laticauda colubrina | reverse complement strand
ATAAATCTGGCTGCCCGACTTCGCGTGATGAGAGCCAAGACTCTCATCGCCTTCGCGGGCAGCGGCTTCGCACAATGAGATCCAAGACTCTCATCGCGCGAAGCCGCTGCCTGCGAAGGCAATGAGAGTCTTGGCTCTCATTGCGCGAAGCCGCTGCCCGCCAAGGCGATGAGAGTCTTGGCTCTCATCGCGCGAAGTCGGGCAGCCAGATTTATTCGCGAATAAGCCGACCCCCAAATTTGGGGGGAAAAAAAGCGTTCTAAAGTCGGCTTATATGCGAGTATATACGGTACACCAAGACAAATTCCTTGTGTGTCCAATCACACTTGTCCAATAAAGTATTCTACTAATCTTTAAAATCAATAAAATCTTATTAGGAATTATCCTGAAGAACAAGATTGAGATTAAAAGGGAAAGTTGCTAGCTTCCTCTTTCAGAATACTTCCAAAATCAGCTATCAATTGTTCTTAACAATTACTTCTTTTAAAAAGCTAGAGATCCAGTTCAGAAAATTAAAACCTTAATTAGGCTATTCAGCACAATATCTGGTTTCATACAATGTGCAAAACCATATTAAATAAACCCAGCCTTTGTCTAAAGCTTTGGGAATGGAAGTAAACATGGATGTAAGAGAGAAAGCTTTGTAGGCATTGCACAGCCTTCAGTACATTGTTTTTGAGATTAGACTTTTTAGATTTCCAAATTTCTTTTACTCATGTTCAAAGTATTGAGAACTTGTCAATACACAGTTTAACCAGACACATTCAAAGAGACTAATGATGTAGAATTTTGCACTGAAAAGCCCTAGGTTTAAAACTTGGTTTCTATTTTCAAAATGAGGGGTCCTTAGTACTCTCTGAGTTTATTTTTTTTGCAGATGTTTCATCCAAACTAGGTAACATCAGTGCTCAGAGCTTTACCACTAGCTTGGGTAATAAATCGTCTGCAAAAAACAAGCAAGCTAAGACAGCATCAAGGACTCCTAATTTAACTCCGAGCTACAAATATTCTCCTTTATCGATTTTCAAAATAGAGTGATACACTATGCCATTCATGGAGGAAGCATTTTCTCACTACTGTTCATTTTTAAGTGTCCGATATGAAGTTACATTTCTCAAACAACATTCCATCTAATTTTGGTTCAAATATACATACTTCATCATCCTCATCTGTTAGTTCAAACCCTTCTTCATTAGGACTGTAGTCTTCCGAGTAGATAGATTCAACTTCAAACTCTACACTGAATTGATCTGAAATTGAATCCTCGTCTAACCAGTCTGAATTTTCACTTAAACTGGCATGATCCTAGAGAGAAAGAATGCTTCTGATTAGAATAGTGGTGAAATTGATGAGATGTCCCTAAAATTATAATGCATATATGGAATGAAAAAGAGCACCTGCAATAATGGAAACAAAACTGTGCTAATAGGATACAAACTTCTAGTAAAATGCTAAGTAAGCAGTTAATTATATTTATTTTTTTATCAAAGTACAGGAACTCTTTGATTTACAACCATTTATTTAAAAATCTTTTGAAGTTGAGACAACACTGAAAAAAGTGACATATGACTAGTCCCTCCACTTACGAATGCTGTAGTATCCCCAAGGTCAATGATCAAAAGCCAGATGCTTGACAACCAGCATGTATTTACAATGGTTCCAGTGTCTTTGGGTTACATGATCACCATTTGCAATCTTCCCAGGAGCTTTTCAACAAACAAAGTCAATGGGGAGACCAGATTCACTTAACAGCCATGTGATTTGCTCAATAATCATGGCAAAAAAGGTTGTACAATTGAGCATGACTCACTTAATGACATCAGTTTAACAATCCCAATTGCTTGAGATTCCAATTATGATCCTAAATTGAAGATTACCTGTAGCTCCTACAACAAAGAATGCGTATTCCCTGAACTAGAAGAGTATTGCCAGAGGAAATAAATATTTTCTTTCTTTAAAAACAAGGCAACTTCCATGATTAAAAAGTAAACATTCATCTTTTTAAAGAAAGAACATTCTTGAAATGGCATGGGTATGAACTGAACAGAGGAGACAAACTATGTTTAAGCAGCAATGATCATAAGGCATCAGTTGTCACACAATTTTAGGAATTGCCCACCATGGTTTTGTGTGGAATATTTAGCATTTTAAGCAGGTGTTATGCTGCACAAATCTAAAAAAATTGTCAAGCCAGCATTCTATTTTACTGTGCTAGTTTCCAGCTTGCAGAGGCAAGTAATGATAGCACTGAATATTCTTGATTCACTTTTTGCATTATGATTTGTCAAATCAAATGTTGCAGAAAATGTCAGTTAATCCTGAAATTCTATTACCCACCCTGCAAATTCCAAATATTTTAATAGAAGCTTCCTCTGCTTTACAATATCTAATTTAACAAACCACTGCTTATTTAAGCACAATAAACTGCTCTTATTGTGAAAATTTTGTACTGTGATTGCATTTACAGAAAGGCTCTAGATCAGGACTGTCAAAACACCTGGCCCATGGGCTAGATGTGTCACGCACTGGCCACACCCATGCCTGGTTTAGCAAAGGGAGAAAAAGTCCTGATAAGTCACATGATGCCGCCATGACGATGTGAATTTGACACCCCTGCTCTAGATATAATATACTAGCTAAGAATACATTGCAGTTAAAATTGCTGAAGCCCCTAAGAAACAGCACAGATAAAGACAGAAAGGACAAGAATATTTAGGTTTGAAAACATATAGTGGATGGGGGTGGACAAAATACAGCATCTTGAAATATGCAACTCAGACTACTAACAAATTTCAGAGTGGTAATTCTATCCTAAAATTATGTAAATTTATGAACAAAAAAAAGGAACTCAAACTATGAAAGCTAACAGTCGTAGTACATATACATCAAAATGACTATCTCAATAATAGTAACTGTTAGAAGGATCTTGGAGTCCTTGTGGACAATCACTTAAATATAAGCCCGCAGTGCGCTGCAGCTGCCAAGAAAGCCAACACAGTGCTAGGCTGCATGAACAGAGGGATGAAGCATTACTAACACTTTATAATGCTTTGGTCAGACCACACTTGGAATATTTCATCCCGTTTTGGTTGCCACGATGTAAAAGTGATGTTGAGACTCTAGAAAGAGTGCAGAGAAGAGCAACACAGATGATTAGGGGATTAGAGGCTAAAACATATGAACGATTTTAGGAATTTAGGGTATGTCTTGTTTAATGAAAAGAAGGGCTGGGGTGACATGATATCAATATTTAAGGAGCTGTCAGAAAGAAGAGGGGGTTAACCTATTCTCCAAACCACCTGAAGGCAGAGGAAGCAATGGATGGAAACTAAATCAAGGAGAGAACCAGCCTAGAACTAAGGAGAGGTTTCCTGACAGTTGTATCAATGGAACAATCGCATCCAGAAATCATGGGTACTCTAACACTGGAGGTTTTTAAGAA
This sequence comes from Laticauda colubrina, assembly GCA_015471245.1. Classification (NCBI taxonomy): domain Eukaryota; kingdom Metazoa; phylum Chordata; class Lepidosauria; order Squamata; family Elapidae; genus Laticauda; species Laticauda colubrina. The sequence continues at coordinate 24,677,763 of BLBF01000022.1, read as the reverse complement.
AAGTTTGTACAAGTATTTGTCTGAAATGGCATAGGATTTTCTGGAGTCGAGGGTTAGACTACAAGACCTCCAAGTTCCTTCCAGTTCTGTTATCTTTTTGGTGGATAAATTCCAATGCAACAGAATTGGGGTAAAACATAATAAATATCAAAGGATAAATTTTTTCCTCTTGCATACAGTGCTATACATGAGAGCTAGTTGTTACTAGTACTTCCTAAGAGGCCTTTCAGCCTCTCACTTCATGAACAATTTTATCAGCCATTTACTCTCTTAGAATACGGACATGAATTTAATACTCTCCTATGTCTGATGGAGACACTCTACAGATAACAAATTAGCATGCTTACTGCAAAGCTTTGACTGCAAAGCCTTCTTTTTTGACAAGTCAGGTTAAAATACATATCGTTTTCTCATGTTATTATCATTTCCTTCCAGTGGTACAGATTTAAAGGCCCAGTCCCACTGGCCAACGGACGCAAAACGTATGCATAAAGGACACAGCAGACGAGCAAAATTTCGGGGGTGGCTCCATCCGTTGTCATCCGCTCCAAAAAGTGGCAAAAATTTGCATAAACAGAACGGAAAAGAACAGACGTGGGTAGTATGTAGTGGGGATGTTAAACGGATGTTCATAGGAAGCCTAGCGGATGAAAGCGGACGACACTTCCGAAGGGGTTCCGGGGGAGAATTTCGAAGAGGACGCATAGCGGAAGGGGGGGATGCATAGCGGATGCATATAGGAAACGGGATGCTGCGCGGATGTATATCGGATGCAAAGCGTTCACTGCACATGCGGGGAGTATGAATTGCGTCAGCTCCGTGGATATAAAAGGATGCAGCACACACGCAGTCAGCATACAGGGGAAAGACGTGCTGCCACATACATCTTGCAGGAACACCATGGTTCGTCAGTCAGGCAAGAAGAGGAAGTCCGTGCCTACTCGTTCAAGCCCTGGCAAGGTGAAGAAGGCCAGAACCAGCATCCCACCCCCTGGCACTGACTCTGAAGCTACTGCTGCTGTGGTGGACCAGCCCCAAGGCACTCAAAGCCCTGCTGCTGAAGGCCCTGCTGCTGAAGCCCCTGAAGCTCAAGCCCCTGCCAGAGGGAGGAAGAGGCAAGGGAAGGAGAAGGGAGAGAGGAAACAGTGCACCGTTTCCGAGGACCATGAGGAGGAGGTGCTGGAATGGTTAAGGGAGAACGAGTACCTCTGGAGAAAGGGCCACAGACTGTATCGAACACCAAGAAGCAGGCAGCTTGGAGAGACGTGGCAGAGCGCCTGGGGTACACTGCAGAAGTACTCCTTGGATGATGGAAGCACATGCACACCTGGTATGGCAAGCTACACTTCATGAAATCTGGGCAGGCCGCTGTCAAGCTCACTGACTAGGAGATGTACGTCATGGCCAAGTGCAGTTTCCTGGAGGGTGAGATCCGCCACCGAGGAGCAGTCCCTCTGAGACCCTTCTCCCTCTGTCAGCCCACAGACAGCCAGTCCTCTTCCAGCCAGGAGCCAGATACCCTGTCCAGGCAGGTGTCTTCAGAGGGCCCCACAGCAGAGACACCTCCCCCCGACAGCTGCACTCCCCATGCCGGCAGACTGGGAGGATCCCGTGGAGGATGACGCCATGCTGTCACAAATGGAGGAAGAAGCAGCAGCCACCAGAGGCCAACCCACCCCCAACCCTAGCTCCAGAGGACGCAGGCAGAGAGGCAGAGTGGAAGGCCAGGACCACAGTGTGCTGTTGGAGATCAGGGACACAATGAAGACCTGAACAGAACTTCTCTCTCAGCTGGTCCACTGCAACATACCATCCTTGGACCAGAAGCCCTTCATCACCTACGTGAGCCAGACCCTGAGGGACCTGCCCAAGGCCCAGTACCAGGTGATGAAGCAGAAGATCACAGCACTTCTGCACAACCCTCAAGGCCCAGCTGAAGCTACTCCTACCCAGTCCAGGTCTGCTCCTCCACCCCAGGTGATGTCACAGCCCTTCCACGGATTTCAACAGCCCCTCACCTACCAAGGCTACGACTACCAGGACTTCCCACAGCAGAACTTCCCAGTCTAGGCCCAGGTTCATCGGACGCCACAGACACCAGTCCTCATCCAGCTGCAGACCAGACAGCCCCACTACACTCCTCCCAACCCTTCCTCCACCCCACAGCCAAGACATCAATGGACAATCTGTCATCAGTATTGGGCCTTGACATCTCAAGTCCTTGATGAGGGGCCTCTCATCCTCACGGGACTGAGTCAGCTCTCGGATTCCTGAACACACCACCACCTGTTGTACCCTCGGGGCCAAGCACTCCAATGGTGCCTCAGACCAGCACTCAAGCTACAGCCACCTCCACAGTCCCTGCCCGCTTAACAGCTGAGACCATGGACATGACTCAGAGTGACTGAGAATAGTGTCAGAGACTGAGTTGTTTACTTGTTAAGTTTATCTTTGCTTAAGACACTTTACTTGGTTCATGTTGCTTATTTAATACAGTCATAAAGTATACCTAAGAAAGTTTATCTTTGCTTAAGACACTTAATACAGTTTACTTGGTTCATTTTGCTTATTTAATAAAGTCATAAAGTTTACCTAACAAAGTTAATAAAGGTTATCTTTGCTTAAGACACTTAGTTTACTTGGTTCACTTTGTTTACTTAATAAAGTGTTGGTGAAAACTTTGAAAAAATGGTTACACCTTTGCATGCTTGTGGGATAGATAAGGATAGTTGTGGGATAGATAAACCTCCAGTGCAACCATAGTAGGACTGTATGGTCCACCATCCCAGCGATCCAGATGATTTTCTCCCCCTTTTTATAGAAAATATCGGTTGTCCGCTAGGTGTCCTTCTACATACTCTAGACATACTGCAAACACCTTAAATATATGAGATACATCCCAGATACAAACATTTTGTCCGTTTTTAATACTTTATATACGAGATGCATACGCTTACATCCTTTCTATTTCCGTGCTACTAACGCTGTGTAGACGTTCCATGTACCTTTTGTTTCCTCCCTCTTTCCGTTTTCAGCTGGAGCAGATGTGAGTTGAGGGGATGGCCAGAGGATGCAGAGAGGATACAGCGGACGTTTAACGGATAACAGACATAGAACGTTTGTTGCCCGTATGTCGCAGATGTACATCATACACGGCGAAAAGTTGATCCGTTCACAAAGTTTTGTGCAGCTCAAAACTTCTTGTGCAGATGAAATCGCAGTGGGCGGATGCTCGACGGATAGAGCGTATGAAACACGTATGCAGTGAGTACACAACGGATGCATAGTGTCTTCCAACGGATGGCAAGCTTTTTTTTATGTTTTACATCCTCTTTGCATCCGTAAGTGCAGTGGGACCGGGCCTTAACATGGTTACATTTCTTGTTCAAAAATTAAAACTAGTATATACTTACTGGACTTGTTGAGGAATTGATTGAGCTGCTGCTGTTGCTTCGCTCACAATCTACTACACACCATTTAAGACTTTCATCAAATGTAAGAGAAATACTGTCGGATTTCTGCCTTTTTCTTTGTCTTTCATAATTTATATCTTCTGAAGCACTTTCTTCTGTTGGAAAAAAAAACTCTACTTAAGCAAATTACTAAATCTTTGATTTTGTGTTAGAAAATAATTCAGTGAAGAAAATCTATTATGCAGCTCCTAAACTTTAGATAGGTGATTGCTGTCTTATTCCTATCTTTCTGAGGATTGAATCTTCTTTCCATATTCTGAAAGAAAATCACCAGTACTACCTAAAATGCTTGCATAAAATACTAACAGCTCACTAAGATATCTATTGACATCCCTCCAAAAAGTTACATATTTTCAATATTCTCAAATTATGAGAAATCGTTCATTGGATTGCTATCTTTTTAACTTCTATTTTTAAAAGCAGACATTATTTTATAAAGATTAAAAAAAGCTTCTACTTAACAGTAGTAATGGTAACTAGATTTAAAATGTTTCTAGTCCAATTTCTTTTCACGAAACCAGCTGGAACAGTGTGAAGTAAATGATCTATAGCAGGGTTGTCAAACTCAAGGGCCAAATGCCGGATCCAGCCCATGAGGTGTTTAGATCTGACCTGCAGGGCCGCCCTGGAAACAGTGAAGGACCGGCTCAGGATGCCTTTGCAAGTGAAAGTGGAGCTCAAGAGGGCAGGCCTCCCGAGCTCAGTTTTCGCTGGCAGGGTAACTCAGGCCACTACAGGCGCCCCCTGACACAAGTGATATTGAGCTGGCCACACCTACCCCAGCCTCTCAAGATCGAATACAACCCTGATGCAACCCTCAATGAAATTGTGTTCGACCTTGATCTATAGAATAAATAATATTTGGGATATAATAAACAAAAGCTGCTATATCTCACTTACATATATCTCCATAACGCACTGTATTAAACAGACAAGTTAAATTCCAGTGTTAAATTTGAGGCCAGCAGCCAATGTATTAAAAGATTATGAGAAGACAGATCTCAATCAGAGGCCAGCCAACCAATAAACAACTCTACTTCCACTCAATGTATACAATCACTTTACTACTCAATGATTACTTTTGAATATTCAAATGACTCTAAGGACTGAAACATAACACAATAGATTATATACCTGTTTCTCTGGATCTTATTCTTCGGGAAGTAGTTGCTTCAGTGGCTTCTTGTATTGTTTCCTGTTTAATAATATATTGAGTAACTATTTCAGATTTACATGTGAAAGAATAAAGAGGCATATACCATATGCATTCCTGAGGAATTATCTCAACCCAATGGGACATGCCTGCCCCATCTGCACCGCCAGAAGAGGTATGCTGTAGATCCGGCTACTTAAGGAATGTTGGCTGGTGAGGTCCAGAAGAGCTTTCTCTCCTGTGGCTCCTGCTCTTTGAAACATCATACCCCCTGGGGTGAGACCAGCTTCCACTCTCCTGACCTTCCTTTTTTTTCTTTTTACATCCCTTTAATTCCTTTAAAGGGAGTTGGGGCAACTAAATGGAGCTGAGTGTTTACTGGCCAGATGCCCTTCCTGACAGCTACATGGAGTTACCAGCACACATTTTCTCTTTGATACACCTCTGCTGCTACCTAGGATTGAACTTTCAACTTTCTGAGTGGGAGGCAAGTGCGTTCTCACCTCTAGACCACCATGCCGCTCCCTCCTGACCTTCCATAAGGACCTGAAAACATGGTTCTGCCAGTTGTCTTGGGGTCCCAATGGGGGAATGCTACACTGGGGATGCTTGGTAGATTAATAGCTGATCCCACCTCACCACCCTACAACTTGTAACCTCCTCTCCATATTTTTATCATAATTTACAATGTTATTGCTATATTTGTATAGTTTTGTTGGTTTTCACTTTGTAAGCTGCCCAGAGTTGCCTTGTGATGAGATGGGTCGCAAATAAATTTAATGAACAAATGAATTAATGAATAAATGTAATATAAAACAGTGATCACCTTCAGAATGTTTCCATTTTCTAGTTGGCATCTGGACTGATTCACAGCTATGTTATTAGAGTCTTCAAAAAAAAAAAGAAAAAAAAGGAAGTCACAAAAGGAAAAAGCTGGCAATTCAGATACACATTTTAAAATAATCTAGTTATTATTTTATAACTGTACAAATTTGAATTCCTTAAAATTCAGGAATAAAAGTTGGCCAATAGAGTTAGAAAGGATTAAATAGATATTTATATAATTGCATTTCAGGACCTTTTTTACTTGTTTCAAAATTTTAATCATGCAAAAATTCAGTAGGTTTCTTATTTGCACCTAGCTCTCTGTACAACAGTTATAAGTGCAATCAAACTTTTAACTTACCTTGCTGGGTGGCTGTTACCAGGTTTTTGGAAATCATCAAATATAACTGCCTTTTTAAAAGATAAAATAAGATTTCAGCTTTAGATATAAAGAAGAGTGAACAAAACAATGATGAAGAAAGCTTGTATGTATTCAGAAGCTTCGGGGGGGAAACAGCAAACTGAAAATGGCTGCTAAAAGCAGAGTGAAAGAGGGCTGTAAGCCATTCAGCAAACAGTTCATATCTTTCAATATAGGTATCATATGATTCTCCTCCTCTTCCCAGCCTCTTTTTTATTTGAGTTCTGATAACTGCCTGGACAAATCCTTAGAGTTTTCTTGGCAACATTTTTGGAAGTGGTTTGCCCTTGCCCTGTTGCTAGGCTGAAAGTGGTTAGTCCAACCTTGTACAACTTTGTGCCTAAAATATGACTACAATTAGGAAGGATTGCAATTAAATCTGTATTTACTTTGATACCATTTACTTATACCAAGTAAGAGCCTAGCTGATACTAACCATCTGTCCACTTCTGAAGCAAGAATGTTGGTTGAAATAGTATAATATTTTACCTTTTTTTCAAATTCTAAATGGACATGTTAAGGCTACATTCAGATCTACCCATATGATATACTGTTAAGCTGCTGGGTTAGCACTTAGGATCCAGATTCCAGCCTACCTTCAGTCTTGACCCAAAGTCATCCAAGTTTTCCAAGGCTAAAAGATGACTAGAAGCTGTATCCTCAGTTCCAGCCCAGCACCTTAAGCACTGTATCACATTGGCTATAGTACTTTTTAAAAAATCTAGAAAAAAACTCTTATCCACCCCCCCCACCCCCAATAATCTATTGTGAGTTCTTACAGAAGTATACAAATGCAATAAATAATTTGGATGATTTTCTTGTAGACAATTTTCCAGCTACTAAGTAAATACAATACAGAACTATAAAAGGTTACATTAGATTTTTACATTAAAAATCAATTCACTACAAGCATACAGATAATCTGAATTGATATATTTGTAGCACATAATGTCATGCCAACAAAACTATAGCACAGCATTTAAGACTAAGCTACAAGTTTGTTTGTTTTTTACCTGTGTTCTTTTATAGAAAAACTCTGTACTCCAAACAGATGCCCCAGAAGGTCATTTGCACAGTGGACAATATGCTGTTGCTTTTCATCGTATAGACGTTTAGACATAATATATTGGCCAATATAGAACAAAATCTACAATAACAAACATTAAACAGCAAGAAAGGTCACAAAATGGGGCAAAATTCACTTAGCAACAGAAACTTTGGGCTCAATTGTGGTCATAAGTCAAGGGCTACCTGTATCTGCCTACTACTTTCGCTGTGAAATGATAGCAATCAAAGACAGAATGGAGGCTTTTCAGAACAAATGTTAGAATACAAAAGATGATAATGAAGATAAAGCAACCCCTTTAACTTTATTACAATCAATGTTTGATGAATTCAGGACTAAAATTGGCTCAGCTGCTTGAAGCCAAGTTTATGAACCTTGAAGAAAAGACAGATGAAAAATGGAATAAGATGGATATTTAAAAGGTATAGTAATATATAAGTAGTCCTTGACTTATGACTAGTCACTTAATGACTGCTCAAAGTTATGACAGACCCTCCCAAAGAGCTACTTACAACTAGGATTAAAAGTCCAATGTTTCCTTCCTCTCATGCTGCAGACATTGGTCATTCATGACTGTTTGCAGTGTTCAATAATCACCTGACTGCAATTAATGTTTTTTACAGTTTCACCAGATGGAGATGATGGAGATAGTGAGATTAACCACTTTGATCAGAGAAAATGCATTAATTTTAATGCTGATTTGAAGCCCCTTTTGGACTTTTTGCATGAACCAGAAAAAATATTAAGAAAAATATTAAATAGATTAAGAAAAAATTAAGAAATAAAAGGAGATAAAAGAAAAATGGAAGTTAATATTGTAAACTTAGTCTTTAATGTAAATCAATATGAATACTTGTTGTAAAAGAAAGGTGGAGATAATTTATTTGTATTTATAAAGAATAATGAAAAAGGAAAATAGAAAGTGTAGAAATAAAAAGGAACTAAAAATAAATAACAAATGTAGAAATCTTATTTCTACATCTTTGATATTGCTTTCCTTTTCATCCTTTTCTCCCCTCTTTTTCATATTTGAGTTCAACTATTTTTGTTAAGTTTCCATTTATCTTAAAATCTAATAAGTTTATTTTTTAAATTATAAATTAATGAATTATTTCTAATGAAATTAGAAATATTCACATTGTAGAAAAAAATTCTTTGAAAATGGGCAACTTTGGAAAACAGAATATGGGTCTTGCCTTTGCTCTCATACATAAAGTCACAACCCACCATCTCAGCTGTGTAGTATTCTTCACTCTTCAGCCACATTACTGTTAAATCAGCATGCTGTTCAGCGTATGAGAAATAAACCCCTAAATCATTTTCACTTCCTATATTGACTGCAATGAATCTATTTACCTCTTTCATGGTAAAAGTATCCTTTTCTGCACCAGCAAACTGTAGAAGTTTCATAAGCAGTGGTTTGGGTTTAATCTGAAAATATAAAGAAAGATGCAGTTTGTTTAGTTATGTCTTTTTCAAAATATGGGAAATGTTTCAAAAACCAACCTAGCTCTGAAGTTTTTAATATGCTCAACAATAGCAAACCTTTCTGAAATCAACCTCAAAAAGGCTTGTATTTAAAAGCAGAAGGGAAAAAAGCACAATTTCCTAAAACTTGTTTCTATCATTCCCCAAGATTATGTCCTAATAACAGAGAATGCTATTTTATTTAAAATCTTATATTCTGCTTACTTATTATAAAATGGGCTGAAACTGGCTCTTTACGTATTTATACATTCACATAAAATGTAATAACATAACCAAAACTAAATAACAGAACAGCTTTAAACTACAAAATGAAAAACATTCGCACATGGGGTCTTGATAACCACCTGAATCTTATTCTGATGCCCAAAGGAATGTTGGGGCTTCTCGGATACTTTGCTGCCACTATTTGAAAATGCTTTGAATGCAGCTGATCAATGAAAATACAATATTTTCATATGTACATATTCCACTTTTTTAAAGAATAGAATCCTTTATTGGCCAAGTGTGATTGGACACACAAGGAATTTGTCTTGATGCAAATACTCTCAGTTTACATAAAAGAAAAGATACTTTAATGACAAAGGTGACCTAAATTTTAGTTTTCCTTTAAAAATGGAAACTGCCTGCGTGACTTTTAGCCAGTCAGTCTTCACCCCTGAACTGGGAAGTTGAAAGCATCCCTCTACCAAGCCACAGGTAGATAGGTGAGGTTTGCATAATATTCTTATATCCAGGCTAAATTACAGTTCACCACAAAGTGAGCAACCCATTCATAGCATCTTCAGCCTGTCTCCAAATGAGGATAAAATTTTAAGTGATCTTCACTTTGCCTCAAAAATGCCTTACCATCTCAAAGAGCATTACTTAATTCCTGCAATTCCACTTAGCAATCTTTTATATCTTTCCAAGTGACAGATTCTACCTTGCACCAGATAAATTTATGCCCAGAAATCTCATTAGCCAGAACTTCCCAGCACATTTTATAGCCTTTTCACTGGTTTCATGTGAACAATAATCTCAGGCATAACTACAGAAAAACATGTTCTTTACGTGCAATGGATTTTTCCCCAAGCAAATTAACATTAGCTTTTTTTCTGAATTTCTAAACTAAGACACCGCAAAGGATTTTGAACAATTTACTGCGTTAGAGTTCTCCAATTTATAAAAAACGTATTAGCAGCATTTCCACATTGGCTAAACCAACCTGTCATTTGCTGATCTCAGATTGCTGAGGGAATCCCTCATTGCAATCCTAAACCATGGTTTAAAAATTAAAACGTGTGACCCTCCTAGTTCAACCATCTTCTTTCCCCTCCGCCAGGGTTTAAAGAACCCTCGTCCAAGTTTGGGGTGCGTACACACAAAATAGCTAGTAACACAAACAATCCGTCCTCTCCTTCCTATTGTCCTGTCGGCAGGACGTTCAACAGGGGCCCTCTGGAAAATGCAACCGCCTCGGAAGGGCCTCAGCGTCGCTTCACACGCTTACCAGGTTTTCTTGATCCGAACGGCCAACGGCAGCTGAGCCAGCCGCAGTTTGGTTGGTCGCAGAAGCCATTTTAGTATTGCACATTTGCCTGCTAGGGAGGAAAGAAAAATAAAACAAAATAAAATAAAACTAAATAAGAAGAGGCGGTGCATTAGGCGACAGGGCAGCAAAACCCAAAGAAGCACCTCAATGACCTTACCGTACAGCGACTCAAGTCTCAACTGCCTGGCAAGGGCCGAGCATAAATAGCGGCCCCGCGACCTCGTTTACGGGCATGTCCGGACTTCGCTCCTCCAAACAGAACTGCCAGGCATGTCCGAGCATGACTGTTGAAGAGGCGCTGAGTTAAGAAGGTGGGAGGGGCAGGAACGGAGCGAATCTGCCACCTCCACCCCGTCCCCTCCGCTCTTTCCCAACGGGCCCTCCGAGATGAAGGCGCCTCCCGCAGAATCGAGGCAAGAAAACATCCCTCTTCCCGCCAACTCCCAAGCCGGCTCCGTGATTCCTTCCCTTGCGCTCGACCCCCCTCCCCTCCCCTCCCGTTTCCGTACGCGCCTCTTTGAGTTATCCAAAGCAAACCGCTTCCTCCTGAAAGCGGAGGCCAAATCTCGTGCCGCGCGTCGCCATTTCGAACCAAGGCGCTCGAAGCTGCTTTCTTTTTTTAATGGGGCGGCAGGAGCCGCTGCGGTTGCGCGGGAGGCCTACGTGGCGTCCCCAGCTGGGCCTGCTGACGCTCGCGCTGTCTTCCCGCAGCCAGGCCGAACAAGCGGCTTTCTACGGAAGGACCCCCCCCCCCCCCTTGGTTCCCTCACAGTACCTGCCCCGCGCTATCCTTCATGTTTCAAACCGGGGAGGAAGGATCATCTGCTACTGCAGACTTCCTGCATTGCACTGCATTGCATTCCGCGGGTTTAATTTAAAAAAAAAAAAACTGCCCAAGCAGCCACCCTATCAGCGGGTATATCTAGGTTTGACATTTATTATTTTTTGGTCCATACATAAAACACCGATGCACGTTTACTCCGTCTTTTTCCATTGTAGGAAATTAGCACTCAGTCCTTTCCTAGAACATTGAAATATCCTAGGGAACATTAAAAAGGCAGAATATTTCCCCTAAAAATAGTAGAAACTCAAGAGTAGAAACACCTCAGAAGCAGAAGCTCACCCCCACCTTTATTAATGGATGGGCTATTAATGCCTGGGCCAGAATACTTTACATAACAAAGATCTCCAACCAAGCCTGGAACTCAGGACAGCCTATAAGTTGTCCCTGCGTGGCCCCATGGGAGTCTGACAACCAATCAGAATACAAGCTTCAATTCAAATCTCAACAAAGGTTGTAAAACCCAGGCACTCTCAGCATATTTATTTTTATTTTATTTTGTTTTGTTTGTCAACTGCTTACAAGATAATAGGTACCATGTTTCTCCAACAATACGACCTCCCCCAATAGGAAGTCCCAGCATGTTTTATAGGCATAAAATCAAATTAAGCCCCTCCCCCCAAATTAAGGCCTATATTAAGCATGCAAAATGGGGGGGGAATGGCAGGGGTGGCTTGCCGTTAAGAAATACTTTTGTTACATACCTGACATGGTCCTGCCTGCGTTGACTTTGGCATTGGTGGGGCACTTTGTATCAGGAGACCTTCCACCACCGTTGCTTTCGCTTCTCCACATGCTGCCGTGGCGTTTAGGACAATGCCGCGGTGTTTGGCGCAGCCAGCCAGGGATCCTCCCTGCAACCAGAGCCCGGCGGAGACACTCGGCTTCAGGCGCTCCTGTCTCCGCCTTCCCTTCGCATTCGAAGGCAAAGCCAGTTCTTTTAAAATCGACGCCCTACTACCGGTATGACAAAGCCTCCCCTGCCCAAGAGGGAAGCCCAACCCCACGTGGGGGGGAAAATCTCCCGGGGCCGCAGCACAGGATTGGCCCACCCCGGGAGAAGCGCCCAGCCACAATCCCTGCCTGGCGCCAGGCAGAGCGTGAAATGCTTCGCCTGGGACGCCCAGCGCAGCTGACAGGTGGGCCCTCCTGCCCGGCGGCAGAGCCCTCACCAAGGCAGCGAGCGCCTCCCCACCGGGCCCTCTGCTCATCCCACTAGGGCTGCACCAGAGCCGTGCAGGCCGGGCGGACCCAGGAAAGCGAGCTGCGGGTGCACGCCCGCCTGCCAAGTGAAAGAGCCAGGATGACCCGAGCTTGGCTTCCTTGCCAAGTCCCTCCAGCCCGAATCCGAAGGGGCCCCCGGCAGAGGCTGCCCGAGGCAGTGATAGCGCCCACCCATCCGTGGACAGAGAAGCAAGGCATCAGCCTGCGCTGCGTCCTCCGAGCTGAGCCCCACCGAGTCAGCGCCTCTGCCCGATGCCCATGCTGCTGCAGCGTTTCGAGCTGCCGGCGCATTTGGAGATGCGTGGGGACGGGGACGGGCTGGGCGAGGGGTGGAAAGGACGGGCAGCTTCGGGCTTGCTCCACCAGACTCGCCGGCCAGGGAAGCAGCACTGCCATCGCCTCGCCTCCCTGTCCATGGATGGGTGATTCTTTAATGACTCTTTTGACTTCAAGTAAAAATATGTTGTATTGGTCTTCAACAGTATTGCATTCGGGGAATAGAAATTGCCAATCAAGGGATAAGAGATCGTTGTCTATAAAATCATTGTTGCCTTTTTTGAAGTTATAATTGGGGATCACATCATTGTGTTGATTTTTGTGTCAACTTACGTTGAGACAAAAGTCAATCTTGTTGTGGTCACTGTTGGGAAAGGGTTCTTTAATTTGTATTCCGTAAATTGAATTCAAACTATTGCGGAAGATGACATTGAGGCAGTTGTTAAGTCTAGTATTGTTGGTTACTAGTTGTTCCTGTCCCAGGTTTGTTACAGCATTGTAGAAGGTTGCATGTATGGATTTAATTTTACATTCATTTAGAGTCCAGTTAATGTGAGGTAGATTGAAGTCACCAAGAAAGATAAAAGTGTGTGGGCAGGAGGTTGCCCATATTAGTAGTGAATTTAGCTTGTTTACATGTTCGATGTCATAATCGGGCTCTGTAACATAGTAAGAATCGAAATGTGATATTTAAGGACAGTTCACAGACGATGGTCTCAGGAAGAGCAAGCTCTTGGGTAACTTGGATGTTTTTTAGATGTAAGGACTTTTTATGGAAGATAGCAACACCACCTCCTCTATGGATTTCACGATCTGATCGGTAAACATGATAGTCTCTTGCTGTAGTAATGGAGTCAGGGAGAGATGCGTTCAGCCATGTTTCACAGACGAATATAATGTCAAATTTAGCTGTATTTAGTAAGAGGAGAAATCCAGGTGTTTTATTTACAAGGCTTCTTGCATTGAGTAGCTTGCATTTAAGGGCAGTTGTAGTGGAATTGAGGTAGGGTTTTTTTGGGGGTGGGTGGGTGTTTCTGGTTTTGAGTGATGGTGAGTTGGATGAGGTAGGGTTGGATGTGGAGTTGTGAGTTGTGAATTGTGTGACTTGCTTTTGATACAATCTGCGTGGTAGTCAATGTAGAGATTCTTCTCTCCATTCTCTAAATGTCTTTTGAGTTCCTTGCAGAGTTCACAGGAGTGGATTGTTTGCAATTTGGATAAGTCTGGTCTTGAGCAAAATTTTTTGTGGTTGGGATTGGTTTTTGCAATGGCGTTTATTGTATGAATGAAGATGTGTTTGCTGGACTCATTTTTACAAACAACTCTACAAAATTTTGGGGCCACAGAGCCGTCATTGCATTTGTACCTAGGGCCATCTCTGGTTATTTTAATGATATCTTCAGGAGAGATGTTTGTTGTATTAGAGTTGTTTTTGAGATCATGAACTTTAGAGATGTCATCTGATTCGTTGGTGTCTTCAAGACCAAATAAGATGGCATTTGGACGTTTCTGATCACATTCCATGGTGTCTCTGATGACTAAGGAGATATCATTTGTGGAATTATTTTATGGGATAGTAATTATTTATGGTTGTGGTTTGGTGGTTATTTTTGGTTGTAGTTGTGGTTGTAGTTGAGGTTGTAGTTGTGGTAGTGGTTGTTGGGTTGGGATTTGATTTTGAGCTGATAGGTAGTTGCTTATCAGTGCTGTATTTTTTTTTTTAAGATAAATTAGGCTTTCTTGTATAATTGTTTCAAAACGTGTTGCTAAGCATTTTTTCTATTGAGTGCATGAGTTGTTGAGTCTAGGCTATCAACTCTGTCAGGCAGGGTATTTGGTTTGTTTAGCTTAGGGAACATGATGGATAATAGACAAGGGAATGTATCTGATGCTTTTAGGAGATCAGCTACATCTCTGTTTAATTTTAAGCAGATAAGGTGAGCTTGATTGTAACATTTGGTGTTATTTTTGCTTTCATTGATGGTTTTTAAGACATCTGAAGCATGTACAGGAGTCTGGGAGGTCAATTTTTGTTGTTGTTTGGTAGTGGAGGATTTGGAGTTTCTGGAGTTTCTGGCTGGCATGGTCAATGACAATAGTACTCTAAACAATTACAATAGCTAATTAATGTGATAGGTAAACAGTTACTTAATGAATGTTGGTAATTAATAAATGTTAATTGATAAGTTAGAGAACAAATCAAAAGTTACTTATTACTAAAAATCAATCAATCAACTTTTTACTAAAAATCAATCAAATCAATCAATAACTAGATAATCAATGATATAGTATTAAATATCACTTCAATGAATCAGTAAATTAGTGGTCATTTAACAATTAATTATTATACTATTATATGATAAATCAATTATAGACAAAGCATTATCGATAAATATTTGGTCTTGAGGTACTGAAATAGTGTAGGTAGTACAGTATTGGAGGTTTGTTGTGTAAAGTTCCTTTGTTTTTCCTTAAAGCCACATGTTAGTTTTTGTTTTGCTTTTGTTTTAAAGAGGAAGCATGCTGTTTGATAGATTTGAATGGAGAAGATTTGAATGAGCTGACCAATCATCCACTTTGGGGTCTGGAAAGGATGAGATTTGGGTGGGGGTTTAATGGAGGTTATCCAATCAGCTGAGTGGGAATTTAAATTCAGGCTGACAAATCAGCTGGGTTGTTTAAAATGGAGTTGGGTGATTTATATGGAGACTATCAATTCTCCGTGAGTCTTCTTTGTTCTCCCCAGTTGGTGGCTATTTATAATTATTTTTGGTGATTTGATTTAAATAGAGACTATAGACATTATTCTAGTTCTTCCATCATTGGAATTCACAATCAATCTCAGTTTCAAAAGGCAGTTTTCCTGAATAAAAACCTTCTTCACACCTCTTTTTCTAGTCTAGTCCCCCTTTTTTCCCCTCCTTTAATCACACTTTTCTTAAGCTATCATTTAACTTCCAGAGTTAGAGGGTAAAAACATAAATTAAGCTGCTGCTGCTTAAAATCCACACTCTCCCCTTCTGCTCTGGAGTCTTTGCTTTTTAAGTTGTTTCTGACTCAGGTCCACAGTAAATCTTTGAGCCGTTTACCTGCTCCTTCTTCACACTGAAAAATGCACTGCTGATCTATAAGGAGGAGCCGGGGGAAACACCCGCAGGTAAGCTTGCAGTCCTTGCCGCCATTGCTGCAAACCCACAGCTCGTTCATTCCCCGCGTCAGCTTCCCTCTCCCGAGACCAGGCAGATTCTTTAGACCAGGTAGCTTCTTTTCACTAGGCAGCTTTTTCTTCTCCAGGCAGCTGAAAAATCGCTCAATCGCCTTACCCAACAAAGGGAAGCTGCTCAAGACAGGATTTCTGGACCCTGGTGCTCTGGATCCTTACGCTTTGATCCTTTGTCCAAATCCTTATACTGCTACTTTGTAGATCCCTAGGACCTAAGCTATGTATTTTTGTTACTTTTGTTACTTCTACTCCCGTCTCTGAATTTAGTTACTGGTACTTTCTTCTCCTTCGGGCTCCCAGCTGCGTGATTATGCATCTGCCTTGGTCGCCATCTTCGAGGGATATCAGTACTTCCTTCTCTTTTCCTTCACCTTGGACCATGTGATCATCCTTCTTTGGAGCTTCAAGCCATGTGGTCCTGCTGTCCACCATTAAACCATCTTTCCTAACAGTCTCCATGTTTCCAGTGTCTTTTTCCCCACTTGGAACTGAACCCAGAAGGATATTTCTTCCAACACCACAACCTGAAAGGCCTAGGTACGTTAATACCGTGGAGACCGTGAGTCCTAGTCCTGCTTTAGCCATGACAGCCAGCTGGGTGACTTTGGGGCAGTCACTCAGCCCAGCTCATCTCACATGTTGGTTTTTGGGAAAATAGGAAAGTGATATATAAATAAGTGTGGAAGGGCAAGGAGATGTAATAAAAATGGGACATATATGTCTATCTGTGTAATATATCACACACATACATACACATGTACCTAATAGGAGCTGAGCTTCATTAGAGAGCGGCTTTGCTGTATTTTCCATAGGCTGGAAGCATAATGTATCATAGTAAATTTATGTGTAAAATTCTATGTATGTGGAAGGGCAGCTTAAGAGACTTGCCCTGAAATGTACATTTATGCTTCTAACCTCTGTCAGCCTATGGAAAATATAGCTCAGCTGCTGTTGTGAAGGTCAGCTGTTGAGTAAGCAGACAAATCATAAATCTTTTTTAGCGACCATAAGGTAATGATTTGCCATTGCAATTTTCATAGTCTCCTTTACAGCTCTGAGGATTCCTGGTGGTCTCTCAACCAGGTTGAAGTCCACTTTCAGCCATAGCACTTCCTGGATGACTTAGGGCCTGTCATTCTCTCAATCCAACTTACTTCACTGAAATTTTGTGGGGGGGGGGGAAAAAGGAAGAAGTGCTGTATATGTTGCCTTGAGCTTCTGAATAAAAGGGAAATCTGCTTGGGGCAATGACCCTGCTGAACAAGGGGGTACTTTTTTTTGCTACTGCACCTTACATTGATCTTCTCAAATAGGTGGCAATGTTCACTTTTTCTCTGAGATCCTGAACCTCTCAATACAATAGGGAAATGCAATAATACAAAGGAGACATACAATTTTATCCTTGATATGTTGGAATTGTATTGTAGGTATACATCAGTGTTGCTTAAAATATGATTTGAAAACTCTTTGTGTCACTTGAGACCTCTTAGGGATTCATGAAATGGAAGACTATTTTCCAGATATTGAAGATATTTGCAAAAATTCAAAACAATATAACTTCTCATTTTTACTTCTTAAAAATATAAGATATGGAAAAAATAGATTAATATCCAGTTGGTTTAATATTTTATATGATTAAATAAAGTAACATGATTAATATTTCGGTTTTAATTTTTAATACACTAAATATTGATAAATATGATCCAGACATATACAAACTCTTTGGGGTTCACCATAATTTTTAAAAATGGGAAGGGAAATTGAGCAAAAAGTTTTCACACATGGCACTACATTCAAACAAAATAAGTTCTATAAAAAATGTATAAAATAACCAGAAAAACAATTTGGTGTAGTGGCTAAGAAAGTGGGAGACTGCTAGTTCTAGTTCCATCTTTTGCATGAAGTCAGCTGGTGAATCTTGGATCACAGACTCACCCTCTGTACTAGGAAACAGAAAGTAACAAACTACTTTTGAAATTTTGCCAAGAAAACTACAGGGACATGTCCAGGCAGTTGCCAGGAGTCAAGACTGACTTGAAAACAAAAATAAAATAAAATAATAAATTGTGTCATGAGTAGGGAGCATACACAACCTTTATCTTGATCAATTTCTGAAACCATGACAGCTTTAGATAGCTTTAAGCTTTAAGAAGGGACATGGTGTATTCCTAGATGATAAAGTTATTCATGCCTACTACTACAAAAGCAATATTCTACCTTCTGATAGAATAGTCCTGAAAAACAAAAGGTTTCCTCTGTGTAGGCTTCACAGGTATATCTTTGGTTTTTTGTAACCATGACCTTTGGTCTCAGCAGGGCTACTATGAGATTATCTTTGCCCAGACTTGTTCTGTTCCAAAGCATCAGCAAATACATATTACAGATTGTTGAGCACATAACTTAAATATCCAAAACCACATAAAAATAGTATTTTAAAAATTATTGGGCTTTTTTTTTCTCCAGAATTTCTCAAAATCTAAAATACTTGCACTTTTAAAACTGACCAGATCAAGACCTTCATTTTATTCTTTATTTGGCTACTAAAACATTCTTAGATAATTCCATGTTTAAAATGGAGCTGCTCCAGAAATGTGGGTAGATTTCAGTATTTGGAATAGTTTCCCTCTAGAACACAGGTGTCAAATTCGAGTTGTCACGTCATCACGTGATGTATTGTGACTTCCTCCCACCCTTGGTAAACTGGGGTGGGGGTGGGTGGGCATGGCCAGCATGTGATGTATCTGTCCTGTAGGCTGCGAGTTTGTACATAGACTGGCCATTTTGATGACATTTAAAAAATTATCAAAGATGTAACTTTGCCAACGGACCTAAGGGGTATGATTGCACACTTTATGTTTTATATACTTTTATATTAGAATTTCTATTTCTGTTTTAATTGTACATTTATATTGTGTGACTATGATTGAAAATATTCATTTTTCTACTGTGGATATTGTTGTGAGCTGCAATAAGTTTTGATTTTTAAATGGTATACAAGAGTAATAATAAACATTGCATCATGAGCTTTTATAAATAATCGTGCATAAAATACTGCTTTTTAGGAATTATTGAAAAGATCACTCATTAAATTGTCTTTGAATAGATTGATTGAGTACATTTAGACAATACATATTATCCACATAATGCATTTCAATATTATAATTCTATATATTGAAAGAATTAGATATTTTTCACCCTAAGAAATGCAAACTGCCAGTCATTGTTAAAAAGTAATCTTTAATACTTTCCCATTATAACATTTCAGAATCAAACCTAAAAATGACTCTTGCTAATTGAATAATTAATCTAGAAAATGTTGCATTTTTCCTTATTTGCTTTATTGTTAATTATGACTATGATTCTATTGCCACTTGTGAATTCTGCTGAATTCAGTGGAACTTTAGTAAAATAAAGGAAAAGTAGTATATGTATTTTGTACATTAATAAAGCAAATTAATAAAACTTGTATTTGTTTAGATTATTATTTATACCTTCATGACCAATTGCTATGAATTAGGGATGTTGACTTTCTATGTTTTTGTTTTCATTTTTTAAGTTACAGAATGCCCTACCTGTCAAAACTGTCATTAATTTGAGTATATTTTAAATAGCACAAACATATGGAACTTTGATGCCCTTGACATATGTTGTACCTAGAGTTCTCATTATTAATCAGTTCCAAAAGATTTAAGTTTAAAGTGGGTCTATTTAATATCTATAACTATAAATGCATATGTCATCCCACATTTGGCTTTGTTTTTACACTTTTAATTAAACATACAATATTTATTTCACTTTCCCCCGATACTTATTGTCTATCATATACTCCCTTAGAGGTTATTGAGATGTCAGGAATGCCATCTCCCATGTGGAAATGTTAATTTGGACCAGTATGATTAGTTAAAATTGATAGACTTAAAATTGAAGAATAGAGGAAGGCCTTGGCTAGCGAAGCACAAGCTCTTTAAGGAACTCACATACTTCTAGATGGTTTCAAAAGTTGATATCTCTTGACTATCCAGGAGGAAAACTCCAAATGTGGTGCTAATAAGGGAAGGGAAGTGGTCCATCACTGAAAGCTCCTATAAGGGAAGACACAACCACTCTTTTCACTTAAGATATTATTCTCAGCATCCTAATATTTGCTCGGTAAAATTACTTCTGGCATTTGGAACACCAACACAAAATATCAAGGCCAAATTGATTCAGATCAGCAAAATAGTAATAATTGATACAATTTTCATAAAATTCCTCTAAGTGTGGCAGAAATGCAACTCAAATATGGTAAATATGGATAAAAGATAATTTCAGTTATGCAGGGGACAACATTTCTGTTTCTTGATCTTGAATTCATTGTTCTCATTTTAATGTATTGTTTTCACAACTGTCCCTACTAAAGTTATGTTAGTTTATACTGAGATAAAGTCAAGAATTTTTGAAATTCTACAATTAACAGTTGTGGTGATAGCTCGTCAAGGCCTTATGACTTCTTTCACAAGCTATAACCTCTTGCCCTATATCCAAGAAAAAAGCAAGATAATTTAATGTTCTACCTTGAAATTCTCCCTGAACTAGTAAAACCTCTTTAAAAATCCCAAGCACTCTTTAAAATAACTTCATGAAATCAGTTCTCTGACAAAAATACGCAATATTTTTAAAATAAGGAGAGCTTTTTCATCCAGGGTCCACAATAATTTGGGACAGGATTTTTTAAAATTGATACGGTTGCAGCTATGTTAAATGTAGAGTGCCCTACTCAAATTGAAAAACTTAATCCAATTTCAAATTATTTTTATCCTAATACATTTTGATATTTGTCTGCATTTATGTCTGTGTATATATACTGGCATGCCTCCTAGTTAGTTTTGACTGCTAGCTACTGCCTGGGCAATTTAATGAAATCTTTTTTGGGCAATATTTTTCAGAAGTGGTTTCTGAATGTCTGCTCCAAAATCCTCTGGCTAGCTTCATAATCATATTTAACATAGGACTAAAACTCAGTTAATGGCTTAACTGAGTGCCTCAGCTATTAAACCACATTGGCTCTCTATATAGAGATGTCTCAGGATATATATAGGCTGTACTTCTATGGATAGTTGCCCTGGGATGACATCAGCACATTATATTCTGATATCCAAGCTTTGGTAATAGGATAGTTTACAAATTATAACAAGTAAAAGAAGTAGCGGCATACTATTTATTCATACAAATGAGTATACACAGTGAATATTTTGGTAACTAATGGTGTAGAAAAGAAAGAGGTGCTTGCAACAGAGTGTTTTTTAATTATTTCAGCAATCCTCTTTCCACAATACTCATTTTGTGAATCTGCCAAACATCCCTTCCCCACATTCAATATATGCCCAAAGGCCTGTCCCTATCCCAAATTAATTAAACATTGTAGGAGACAATCTGTATCCCTTCCAAGAATTTTTACTATATTGCCAATGAGCTCCAGATCAAAGATAAGATTGTGGAAATCAGAATCTCATCTGCCATCATCAGGCTTCTGTATGGATGTGGGTCTTACAGCTCCTGGTTTTTAAATTTGAGGCTGGTTCATTCTGATTGGCTGGGAGCCTGACCTATTTCATTGGACTTGGAGTTTGATTGATTGGTGTTCCTGGTTTCCTCTGTCTGTTTTGTGGCTTTGATTGGCTGGCAACAGTCTGTTCTTGTGTTGGAGGCTTTTAGTGCAGCTTGGCTCCGTGTGAAGGGACGGCTGCTCTTCATTAGCAAGCTGGGTTTCACCTGGGTGCCTGGTGGGGGGGTTAGGTTGGAGCTATCAGAGGGAGTCTGTTTTTGCCCAGGTGTTTGCCTGGCTTGTGGCATGGAGATCTTTCTATTTGAGAGTGCAGGCTTCCAAATGATTGACAGTCTGGTGGAATCATCTCTTCTATTCATGCTGTCAGGTCTTTTTTCAATCTCTATGGCTTCTCTGATGATTCTCTGGCTGGGGTTTTCTATAGTGGCCAGGGTTTTAGTGCCATTGAAGTTGATGTTGTGACCTGTGGTTTTCATGTGTTGGACTAGTGAGGAGGTGTGTTCCAGCTTTTTTACTGCATTTTTGTGTTCCTCTAGGCGGGTACTTATTCTTCTATTGGTCTGTCCAATGTATGTGGCCGGGCATGATGTACAGGGAATTTCGTATATGCCTTGGTTTTCCAGGTCAATTTTGTCTTTGGGGTTCCTCAGGATGGCTGCTATTTTTTTGTCTGTTTTGAAGGCAGTCTTGATGTGATGCCTGTGTAGTATCTTACTGATTTTATCTGTGGTACCTCTTATGTAAGGCAGGACAGCTGTTCCATGGATCTGTTGGTCTTCTAGGTCTCTGTTATGTCTTGGTGTGTTTTTGTGGATCAAGTTGGTGATTTTGTTTTTGTGGAAGCCATTGGCTGTCAATACTTCAGTCGGTGCATAGTTCAGTCTTTATATGTGTCTTGTCTGCCAGGCATTTGGTTCTGGTAATTAGTGTTTTCGCTACAGAATTTATCTGTGCTGGGTGGTGGTGGGATTGGGCGTTGAGGTAGCGGTTGGTGTGTGTTTTCTTTTGGTATATGGTGTGTCCCAGTGTGCCATCTGTTCTTTTGTAGATTAGTACATCTAGGAATGGTAGTTGTTTGTTTATTTCCGTTTCCATGGTGAACTTTATTTTGGGGTGTGTGTTGTTTAGGTGTGTTAGGAAATTGTTTAGGTTTTCTTTTCCATGGGGCCAAATCACAAATGTGTCATCGATGTATCTTAGCCATAGTTTGGGTTTGTGGGTGGCATTAGCCAGGGCTCTGGATTCGAATTCTTCCATGAACAGGTTTGCAATGACGGGTGACAGTGGTGATCCCATAGGGGCTCCTTCAATTTGCTTGTATCTTTGTCCTTTGTATATGAAATATGTGTTGGTTAGGCAGTGTTCTGTTA
>BLBF01000022.1:24628380-24655317 GCA_015471245.1 Laticauda colubrina | reverse complement strand
TAACAGAACACTGCCTAACCAACACATATTTCATATACAAAGGACAAAGATACAAGCAAATTGAAGGAGCCCCTATGGGATCACCACTGTCACCCGTCATTGCAAACCTGTTCATGGAAGAATTCGAATCCAGAGCCCTGGCTAATGCCACCCACAAACCCAAACTATGGCTAAGATACATCGATGACACATTTGTGATTTGGCCCCATGGAAAAGAAAACCTAAACAATTTCCTAACACACCTAAACAACACACACCCCAAAATCAAGTTCACCATGGAAACGGAAATAAACAAACAACTACCATTCCTAGATGTACTAATCTACAAAAGAACAGATGGCACACTGGGACACACCATATACCAAAAGAAAACACACACCAACCGCTACCTCAACGCCCAATCCCACCACCACCCAGCACAGATAAATTCTGTAGCGAAAACCCTAATTACCAGAACCAAATGCCTGGCAGACAAGACACATATAAAGACTGAACTATGCACCCTGACTGAAGTATTGACAGCCAATGGCTTCCACAAAAACAAAATCACCAACTTGATCCACAAAAACACACCAAGACATAACAGAGACCTAGAAGACCAACAGATCCATGGAACAGCTGTCCTGCCTTACATAAGAGGTACCACAGATAAAATCAGTAAGATACTACACAGGCATCACATCAAGACTGCCTTCAAAACAGACAAAAAAATAGCAGCCATCCTGAGGAACCCCAAAGACAAAATTGACCTGGAAAACCAAGGCATATACGAAATTCCCTGTACATCATGCCCGGCCACATACATTGGACAGACCAATAGAAGAATAAGTACCCGCCTAGAGGAACACAAAAATGCAGTAAAAAAGCTGGAACACACCTCCTCACTAGTCCAACACATGAAAACCACAGGTCACAACATCAACTTCAATGGCACTAAAACCCTGGCCACTATAGAAAACCCCAGCCACAGAATCATCAGAGAAGCCATAGAGATTGAAAAAAGACCTGACAGCATGAATAGAAGAGATGATTCCACCAGACTGTCAATCATTTGGAAGCCTGCACTCTCAAATAGGAAGATCTCCATGCCACAAGCCAGGCAAACACCTGGGCAAAAACAGACTCCCTCTGATAGCTCCAACCTAACCCCCCCACCAGGCACCCAGGTGAAACCCAGCTTGCTAATGAAGAGCAGCCGTCCCTTCACACGGAGCCAAGCTGCACTAAAAGCCTCCAACACAAGAACAGACTGTTGCCAGCCAATCAAAGCCACAAAACAGACAGAAGAAACCAGGAACACCAATCAATCAAACTCCAAGTCCAATGAACACAGGTCCAGGCTCCCAACCAATCAGAATGGACCAGCCTCAAATTTAAAACCAGGAGCTGTAAGACCCATATCCATACAGAAGCCTGAAGATGGCAGATGAGATTCTGCTGAAACGTTGCTACAACTTTAACAGAACTACAATGACGTGGGATAATACCCGAAGGAAGCTAAACAGCACACATCTAAGTTCCCGCGAAAGCTTAAAAAAAACAAATATATATATATATATAACATAATAAGCCATTGTAGACCATAAGTATAAAAGAATGACTAATAGACACATACATTCTGTTTATATGTTTTTTCTCCAATAGAATGAGAATTTAGTTCACTTTACATTTTTGGGAAGGCTCTTCAATCAGCAAAGTAATCTTATGGTCAGCTACAGCTTTGGATCTTAGGGAAAACCACTGACTTAAACAGTAATATTAAATATATAGTTATCTATGTAAAGTGGAGAATTGCAGGAATATTTGTATCAACACAATCATGTTTTTCTTAAATCTCACCTTTTTTTTCAGTGTAACAGAATTCAAGTATTTTGAAAAATAAAGAATATTAAAAATATGTATCACTTAATCTGCCGCATATTAGGGAGAGAGATTCTAAACATTAAACAAGTGAAAATTTCGTTTTCTAAAAAAGTAAAGAGTTCAGAAGTAAGACTAATAATTATCTATTTTATTCATAAAAAACAAGTATCTTGCATCAAAAACATTGCATTCTGTTTTATACAAAGTCATATATTTTATGATGATATATTCTATTTTTGACAATAAAGACTTACACAGTGCAGACTGCCATCAACACCATTCTATTAATTTTTTGCATGTTTGTTGTGTGTTATATTAAGGGGATGAGAAATTATTAAATCTCTAGGTATTAGTGGATTATAGTTTCAGTTATTCTTAAAACCCTATGAGCCTGACCAGCAGTGGAATCCAGTAGCATCTAGAGACCTACAAATTCCCCACCTATGACTATTTTACAAATGCAATAAATGTTACAGCTGAATGAGATGTGGAGTTACAATTTTGTTCTCTAAAATACTTGAAGAAAGAATACATTGAGCTTGGATGGATAATGATACTTTAAATCAGAGGTCTCCAAACTTGGCAGCTTTAAGACTTGTGGACTTCAACACCCAAAATAGCTGGCTGGAGAATTCTGGGAGTTGAAGTCCACAAGTCTTAAAGTTGCCAAGTTTGGGGACCCCTGCTCTAAATTATTGTTACTCTTTTCAAGACATAGGATGCAAGGATTTGAAATTTTAAAATTAATGTTTGATGTGTTTACATTTCAGAAAATACTCTGCAGAGCACAAAATTGCTTTGTAATGCACAATGACACTACACTGGACATGCTGTTTTGAAGCAGGCTGTTTTGAATAACTGCCACTGTCAAATATTGCATTTAAAGCATTCTTCAGTCTGAATAATAGCTAAGATCCAACTAGTCATTATATGAAATAGCGGAGCTTTTATAATACCAACAGAAAGTACATGGGCGATTTACTGAATAAATTTGATTTTGAAGATATCAAATACTTTTAGAACAGCAAATGAAACTGAGGACATGTTCTGTGCTGTTACTTTTGTGCATCCAGACTAATGTTCCTCATTAAAAAATGATCCACTTAAGGCAGTTTATAAAATATACTGGCTAAATTTCTGAAAGTGGATTAAATTTATATTCTTCATGATATTTCAGGGACATTTCATTAGAGATAGATTCATTTTTTTTCTCATCACAGCTTCCTAAAGTGATATGGACAAAATAAAATTATGGATAATACATTAAATGTTCTGTTTTATAGCATATTTTATAAGAAAACAAAACAAAAAGCATTGTAATGTCTTTATTCTAATATAATAATCAAATGCATTTTTGAAATAAAAGTGAACTTCCTTCCAAAATGAATACTTTTGAAAGCATGCTGTAATATTCCAATTTTGAATTTCAGGTTCGTAGGAGCCAGTTTGATGTAGTGGTTAAGGCATCAGAAACCAGGGAACTGGGAGTGAAAAGCCAGGTGTCTTTAGGTTACTCCCTCAGCCCAACTTTCCTCATAGATTTGTTATGGGGAAAATAGAAAGAGGAAAGAGTATTAGTTATGTTTGTCACCTTCAGTTATTTATAGAAACAATAAAGGCGGGATTAAAAACAAACCTAAATCTTTTATGGGAGATGAGTATCTATTTGTAACAGGAGAGTAAAGACTCTGTTCCTCATCAGCTTTTGTAAAAATAGAAATAGCCAGGGGGTGAATGGATGGTGTGTACACAAGAATGTAGTACAGATAAACATACACAATAGAGTTAGTAAGACATTAAGGTGCTGGACTAGGACTGATCCAGCATGTCCTTCAATGGACAAAACTTCATTCCAAAGCAGATTGATTCAGACTGATTTTTATATACACTCACAAAAGTAACATAAGCCTATAAGGTTATTTTCTGACATAAATGCATACAATTAAGAAATGACATTTTCCTGTAATAAACAGTACAAATGAATCAAAAGTGCAAAATACAGACTGTGCTTGCATTTTCAGAAATTTAGAGGTCATTACATTACTGTATAGTATGGTTAGGTTTGGATTCAAAAAAAGTACATTAATCAGACAATACGTCTAACAAGTACATAACACCAGCTACAGATCTTGAATCATAGTGTAAATACAGTATATTGGTCCAGTTCATGGCAAATTCTGCATTCCCTTCTAGAATTTGGCCAAACAGTAAATTATTACAGTTGATCAATTCACCTCGTTTGTCCTGGGTAGTTTCAATTAGAACTACAGTTAATATTTGGAATATTTAGATAATAACTATTTTAAAATTAAAGATTCACTAGGAAAGTGACTTTTGTTCCTTTCCAAGAAAAGTCTTTTCCCCAATATATTTTTAAAGATTTATATAAACCCCCTCCCACACAAGCACATTCAAGGCAGCAAACATACCTAATTCTCCTGCCTCCATTTCCCTCACAACAACAGAATGATAGATCCAAAGTCACCCAGCTGACCTTCATGCCTAAGGCAAAACCAGGGATAATCTCTCTTGTGGTTTCTAGCTTTAACTGCAACATGTAGTCCTTGGCTTATGACCACAACTGAGCCCAAATTTTCCATTGCTAAAGTTAAGTGAGTTTTGCGGCTTTTTACGACTCTTTTTGCCACAGTTAAGTGAATCATTGTAGTTGTTAAAGTGAATCACATGGTTGTTAAGTGAACCCAGCTTCTCCCAATGATTTTGCTTGTCAGATGTCATCTGGGAAAATTACAAACAGTGATCCCAGGGCAATGCAACTGTCAAAGTCATTTTTTTCAGAGTTGTTTTAGCTTCAAACAGTCATTAAATGAATGGTTGTAACTCAGGGTCTACTTGTAGACCAGACTTGATCTCAAAAATAAAACAGAATATAACACTTTTCAATATATAAAGCAATAACAAGATTTGTCCCAGACTACACTTTTATTATAACATTCTTATCTTTTTGTTAAACTTTTGCTGTTCCTTTACAGTCTTTTGCCCTTAGGGCTGGCCGCAGGGACCCTGTAGTGTCCTCCTGCCTGTTTCCCACCCAATTCCCTTCCTCAGATTCCTGCAGGCTTTGGACCTGTTTCCCAACCTGCTGGGCCCTATATCTTCCTCCTCAAAGATCTCCAGAGCTCTGTTTAGGGAAGGACAGGCTGTGTTGTGGTTAGCCGGCAGCAGGTGCAGACAGCTGAGGAGAGCAAGGACTCAAATGAGGGGCCAGGACCATTAGGGAGTGGACTGCTGCCTTCAGAGATTGTGGGGGCTGGAAGCAGAGATGAGGAAATTCCTGAGGAGCCTGTGCCAAGTGCGCGGGTGTGTGCAGGGCTGCTCGTAGGAAAGAACAGCTGCAGCACACGTGACTCCGGAGTAAGGCTGCAAGGTAATGACTCCTCCTTCAAGAAGATAAAAGCCAGCTGTGGATCAGGCATTCTTTGTAGGGAGCAAACACATTTTGAAACTCCAGCCTCGTGGACATTGCAGCATCTTAAGTTGGTATTTGCAGACCCTTGTGAAATATTTCTTATCTGTGATGCTTGGCAGCCTCGCACAGTTTTGGCGAGGCTTGTGTTTATCAAAGTTCATTAGTTTGCAGCAGCCTTTTAACCGGGGTTCTGTAAGAATCATTAAAAGGCTTCTGTTCCTTTGGTTCGTGTTTATTTTATTGGAAGAGGGCTTGGGTCAGAACAGGCTGCTCTGTTCCTGGGCTAAGTGGTGTGACTCCAGAAACAGCTGCTTTTCCAAGTAGCCACATTGAATTGCAGTGACTTGGAAAATGATGGCCTCTTCCAGGACAGTGCCAGGAGGCCCAGCAATGCAGTGGTTTGCTTTGCTTCCCTAACATGAGTTCCACAGCATTCTGAAGCCCTGCAGAACATGGTGGGATACTACGGAACTTGTGTTAGGGAAGCAGAGCAAGCTGCTCTGTTGCTGGGTCATGCAGAGCCATCCTGGAAGCAGCCTGTCCTCTTTCCCTAACCTGAGATCAGAGATTTTGAAAAGTGTGAGATGGTGACATGAAGTGGGGAGGAGGGTGTGGCGCTTGGTGGAAAGGGAAGCAGACCCCAAGGCCTGCAGAGACTATGAATGGAGGAAAGCAGAGTTCAGGGTGTCTTGGGAGAGGGGGAGGCCTTCCAGAGGGAAATGATGATCTATTGAACAACCACATCTGGGAAAGCAGGGAAAGCAGGGATGAAGGAGTTATAAGAGAGTCACTTCCTTTAACTGCTGTTATGACTTCCAATCATAATAAGCAGTCTCTATTATGGTCAGGGGTACAGAATTATTCTATACAGAGCTCATAAACATAGAATCTGGAGCATGGTAACATGACAAATCTATAGCTAAACATAATCCAACTAAGTTGAATTAACCAATAATTTCAAGTAAATATTATAACTACAGTTTAAAACATAAGGATACATTTAGGTAGGGCTGGATAGTAGTTCCTCAGTGACTAATACCATCTGGTTTAACCATAGTTATCTTTATATCACCAAGTTAATTTTCAGTGAGAATTTATCCTTAACTAGCATTTGAAAGAATGGGGATCATGTTGATTTAAAAAATCCCATAATGCTTTGTAAGTTTTGTCTTAAATATGTTTAAAACGTAGCAGAAATATATACAAGTTGCAAGAAAGTTTACAAATCAAGTTGTGAATAACACTACATCTGCACTTGCAAAAATAATTAGAAAAGAAACTTCTTGTATAAATTACTGAATCTTGAACGAAGTAAAAAGAAAACACTTTCAAACTACAGGAGCCAGCCTGCATCCAGTTAGGTAAGACTTACAAACTTAGAAAACTTAACAACTTGTAAAATTCTCAGGTCTTAATAATTTTGGAGAACCGCCATTTTGTTCAACTGTGAATGTTAATTACAGTTAAATATACATTAAGTTTTAAAATATTCAGAACAAATATAACAATGGATGTATTAAAAACAAAGTCCCAGATGGAAATTAAAAATCCAGAGAAAAATAATTTGGTTTCTCAGTATTTACCAGAACAAGAAACTCCAATGTTCACTTGATCACAAAAAAGCAGTCTCTTTTAATACTGATAAGGACATGATTATTTTTCTAGCACAAAATATGGTGTCTGTCTGAATGAGTTCATTTGGTATAAATAGGACAGTTCACTTAGAGATTTCACTGTAATTACAAACAGCCCTTTAGGAGAAACAAATTGTGCATACATACATATGGAGAGGGAGGGAGGGGAAGAGAAAGAGAGAGAATATGAAGGAAAGAATGAATGAATAAATGAATGAATGAATCTGGATATGCCAATATGAGCAATCACTCTTCAACATCAGTCTTCTTTACTGTGCTTTTCTTTCTACTGAATCCTATGACCCCCTCAATTTAATACAATCCACACTCTAACTGGCCACAGTAGGAAGTGGCAGTACATGGGAGCTATAGGAGAGAGAATACCTGCTCTGCTGGGAGATGGATAATTTTAGATTCCTCCATAGACAGTGCATTGCTTTTGGAATCAGTGCATATTAAAGCAATTCTTTTGTTACCAACAAAAATACTTAATTTACGGACGTTGAACCAGCTTGCTTTTGTTCCCATCTTGCTCACTAAGTTTGAAGTGTGTGTAAGCTAGAATGCCAAACAATGTGCATGTAATTCCAAGGCCTTGATTAATTGATAAAGGATCCTTAAATAAGAGATATCCTCCCATGAGGGTGATACAGAATTTGAAGTGTCCAAACATGTTGTATCTATATAACCGTATTAAGGAACATCATAACAAATCAAAAATAATGAAATACTAAATCATGTGCCAGATTTGGCTTCTTAAGTCCTACTCTAGTATTTGTTAATTCATTTTTGGCTTTAAGTGAAAACTTCTGTCATTGTTAACTATATACAGAGTCTTCGACTTATGACCACAATTTTGAGTCCAAAAATTATGTTGCTATGTAAGACATTTATACAACCTTTCTTGCCATAGTTATTAAGTGAATCCATTGTAGCTGTTAAGTTAGTAACATGGTTATTAAGTGAATCTGGTTTCCCAACTGACTTTGCTTGTCAGAAGGTTACAAAAGGTGTTCATATCACCCCGGGACATTGCAACTATCATTAATATGAGTCAGTTGCCAAGCATCTGAATTTTGATCATGTGATTATGGAAAATGCTGTAATGGTCATAAGTGTGAAAAATTGTCATGTCACCTTTTCAGTGCTGTTGTAACTTTGAACAGTGACTAAACAAACTGTTGTAAATCGAGGACAACCTATAGAAAGTAAATCCAAGTATCGGAGATGAATTATTCTCTCATAAAACAATGCAAACAAACTTGTTGAAAGATCCTAAAACATAGTGCTTAAGTCCAATACAATATGATTCTACAGTTTCTGAAAGTTTTACTTAAAAGGATTTATTGGTGACTCACCTGATGTTTCTGATTTCTATAGTTTATTACCAATACAGTAATACAGTAAATAATTTTGCAAAACTGGAACAATTTTCCAAGTGAAAGGATACGTCACTGGTGAAGTATTCCCAATAATCCAGTAAATAGACAAGTTCACCATAAATGCTATTATTCCAGAGACCAGCACCATAGACTGTGGATTAGGGAAAAAAACCCACAAATCATTGCAAATGATTTTTAATAGACAATAAATGGCATAGATGGTTGCAAATGGTATCCTTTCCAATCATTTCACATTCACAGTAAGATTAAAGCCTGTGTTTGTAAACAATTGGATCTGATTTCTTATCCTTAGTTTTTTTCTACTTTGAATTATTATTTCATTTGATAAATGTTAAAAATCTGGAAGCATTTTTCTTTGAACATTTAATTGCAAGCTGAAATATGGAGTATAAAAACTATATAAAAAGGGTTCAACAGATTTACATTTCACAATACCTATTTCCAGCAATATTTTAAGTACCATCTCCTAAGCAGTTTTATTTATTATTGAAATGTGTTTGAATATTAGTAGCTTGGGTTGGTAGTTAGGTTGTTGGTTTGAACTCTGAGCTTGGCAATTTGGTTGCAAATGTTTCATCGCCATTTAAGGAGACATCGTCAGGACATTAGTATCATTTACTGAATTTATAAACTATGCCTTTTAATTACATCATGCAGGGGGGTGATATAAATAAAACACAGATTAGAAGTTAATTTTTATTTTGAAACAAAAATATGCCACCACAAAAAATGGAGTAAAAATAAACATTAAGCAGCAAGAATGCCATTATAATTGGAAAATGACCAATCATCAAAGTATTAAAACTTAATGTACTATAATGTTTATTCTCCTTCAAAAACAATATAATAAGGAGCCTTTTGATTATTCTTGGAAAACAGTGTGTGGCCCAATCCACTGTATATTTACTCATAAGTATTGTTTGCTGTCTGCTGTTTGTGTGGTTGCTGCTCCCAAAACTTTTACTATGAAGCTGGCAAAGAGTCAAAAATAAACAAAATTCACGGCAAGAGAATAACCAAGGAATACACCAAGCCAGCCCTCTAACCAAGACAACGTAAGTGAATCAATCAAGACCAGCTTGTTTGATTTCAGGAAGATTTACTTCATTGTGTGCCTTCTGACAAATGTTTGAAGAAATGAAAAGCAATATACTGTATGCAGTCATTATCAATTGGACTAATTTATGTTTATGTAGAAAGTAAAGAGTATTTTAAAAAATAATTCAGTAGTGGATGATCTTTTCATGCAGTCCTTCAGTTGTAATATCTCACATTTGAAAATTCAATGGCTAACAAATAATGGGAAACATTGATTCAGTAAAGAACTTCCAAATTTAGGATTACATTTTCCTATATTTGAACATGAATATTGTTTGTTAAATTTTAAGAGCATTTCGAACAAATAGAATGAAGAAGAGAAATGAACAATTTACCACAGCAGAGAGAGTCCAGGGGCCAAAAATTCCACCTTCTCCAAAGACTGGTTCAAAGAAGGGCACAACGCACAGCAACATGCCACATGACATTGGTGCTTGATAGTATAGTAGCTGCATAGAATTTACTTGTAGTTCATGTTGTTTTGCTCCGACCCACTGAAAGAAAGAAAAATATATCAATAGCCCACATGTCTAACCTCGACATAAATAAATTATAATATGCTTACTAAAATACTGCATTGGTGTGTACTTTAAGAAAAGCATGTAGAGCTCAACCCCATTTATTCCAATTGCACAAAGCATCTGAAGCATCTGAAAGAAAAGACAATCAGTTTCTTCTGTTTATCCTGATACAGTGGCATAAAAATTAGTGTCTAGACTACAGATTTTTTAAAATGCCAAAAAAATAAATAAATGAAACTGAATAAAATATTTCTAAATCAGAGAGGCATCTTAATATGCAAGTTTGCTAGCAATTAAATATTATAAACATGAGCTAAATCTTTTGAATTTGAAGTTGATGCAAGCTACAAACTGCACGGAGTGGGTGAATCGAGGAAACAAGAAAATATAATTCCAGCTATGACCTTCATGGATAGTTCTAGACTAGAGTAAATTTCCCCAATATGGGCATCTTCTATATATGAGGATATCAGCTGCCAATATGTTTAATAACAACCATGCTGGCTGAACAATTCTAGAAGTTTTCAACTTGGAAGGAAGCAGGGCAGTGATATAGGTGGAAGATTCCCAGGTTCCAGTGTCAATGTAAGCAGCATAGCTGAAGACCATGGAATGTGCAGCGAGAAAGGACCGTGAGGCACAGCATGTTTTGTTGCTGGATGACATAGGAGAGGTAGTGGTGGCTCCCTGGGTGAAGGTTGTAGCTGTGCAGGAGGCATTGTTGAGTGTGGTGCAAAATGGGAGGAGATGGAAGAATGAGAGTTTGCCAAAGGTACAGTGCATTCCCAGCAGTTTGTGTTAGACATGCTTCTGAAGCTCACATTGGAAGCTGTTGGCCTGTTACTGGGTGGAGAAAGAAGAGGCCTATCAGTACTATCTGTAATGACTACTGCACCAAAGTCAGTAGAAAGTCAACAATAAGACAAGTAAAGACTTCTAAAAACAATCGCTTAATATTTTGCTTAATTATCTTTCATGAAAATATTTTAAACTTTAAAATATCAGTTATTTTTATTTGCCATGAGGAAACTCAATTTAAAATGTATATTTAATGATAAAACCTCCACCTACTCCTTAGAAATCTTTTCAACTCCCTTCACATTCTAAAAAGACCAAATGTCATTTATCTCTCACAAAAATATTATTATGGGAAAAATAATGCATATAAACTTGGATGAGTGCCTGGTCACGGAGCCACCACAAGCTATGAAATGGAACTACCAACCATCAAGCAATAAATAACAGCCTAATCAAGGAATTACCAAGGAGAAAACACCACCACGATCAACACTGACAGGGCAAGCTACTATATTTTAAGCAGAGAGCAAACCACCAAACAACCAAACTCAGAGAGTACTAAGGACTCCATAGTTCATCTCTGAGTTACATATATTCTTTTCTATTGAAACTGGGGTGAACCACTATCAAAGACTGTTCAGAACTGTTCAAATGATTAATAGACTATTTACAGACAAAATATTTGATATAACAATGCAGTAGCTTCCTGAAAGCAACATTTTTCATCCTTATGCACACAATTTATTGTTGAGTACAAAACAGAAGAAACAACAATTTTCCATCCCCATCACCATACAATTAACTATTCAATTAACTGTTTAAAATATTAATAATATTACAAGTACTTTGGACTAAAACTCCTTATTAATGTAAGACAGTATCATCCATGGTCAAAAGCTATGGCCAAATACAACTTGGCACCAGGTTGGTATGAATTTAAGAGTGCTTATGCCAGCCTTCTACAAATACAATTTATATACTTGTGTATAGAGTTTTTTCAACAGAAAACAGCTTCTCCTACAGATAAATAAGACATATTTAAATAAAAAGAAACCTATGTACAACAAATATTTTCTACTCAGAAGACTGGAAATTAATAGAGAATAGATTACATAAAATATTATTATTTTATATATTATTTATTATTATTAATAATAAAATATTACCGTATTTAACTTACCACTTGATAAAGAGATGTGACGATAACACCAAGAGCAGCAAATATCATTCCAAGAAAACTAAATTTCACATCATAATAAGAATTTAAAAAAACACCTAAAGTGATTGGAATCTGTGAGAGAAAGAAACATTTGAAGTGTAAGTATTCCAGTGTTATTTCTTAGTACTGAAACAGCCTCGGTAAGACTTTTTGCTCTCCGAATGATTAGAATTTCTACAGCCTCTAACGTGTATAAATAAGACAGAAGGCTAGCAGGTGCTATATTTCTGGCTCTTCATGACATCTTGTCTGACAAATTTTTAAAAAGCGTATCTTTTCGGTTTTGTGATTGAACCTGATAAATATCTTGCAATTTTAAGATGAAAAGGGGGCATTTACATTTTATAGTTTTGAGTCAAAGCCTTTACACACTGGGCAGTTAGCCACAATCAAGGATGGACATTCATTATTTTACTTACACACACACACCCAACTATTTTACACAAAACATAACTATTTTACACAGTGGCTGTGACTCGGCCAGTACACCAGTTCTTAGAAATTGTACCCAGCCTAATTCATCAAATCTAGGAGCATCAGACCTGGGAAATAACTGCTTCGATCCATTACTTTGAACCAGCCTTCCTCATCCACCAGAAAGGCGACCCTGCCTCCACCGCGCCTGCTATTTTCTGGCAAAACTCCACTTCCAGCATTTCTCCTTGCTGGAAGATCGCGGCCTCTTCCTGGGGGAAGCCGCAAGCGAGGGCAGCCCCTCTTCCTTTGGTTTCTGCCCACCCCGCCACAGCCGGGCCCTGCTTCTCACCAAAGTGAGCTTGATGCGGGTGGCAAAGGCCTTGCCGTAGGCCACGCTCTGGATGAGCACGATGACCGGCGTGGTCATGGCCTTGGCCAGCTGGTAAGTGCCCACCGTGTTGTTCTGCAGGGAGAGGTTGGTGAAGACCACGAAGCCACAGAAGCTGAGCGCCAGGGAGAGGATCTGGCGCGGGCGCAGACTTTTGGGGGCGAAGACGCCCAGCGACTGGCACACATACAGCCCCAGCCAGGTGACGGCGAAGTGCACCAGCGTGAGGCTGAGGTTGGGGAAGCCCATGCGCACGTACAGCCACTTGTTCAGGAAGACGATGCAAATGGACGCCGCCAAGTTCACGAGCAGCCCCGCCGCCAACCGGCCGCGCTTTGAGAGCCACCCCTCCATGCTCGAGCTGCTCCCCAGTTCCACGTCCGCTTCTTGGGCAGCGGCAGCCACCGCTCCCGGGGAAGCAGCTGGCACGACGGCCGCCACGGCCTCGTCCTCCCTGCCCGCCCACGTGACTCGGGCGCAGGCACTTCCGCTGCCGCGGGAACCGGGGCCTACCTCGGCAGGAGCCCACCCGGGAAGGGTCTCCGGGCCTTTTCTGGGCTCAGGATGGGTGCCGCTTCGCCTGCTGTGGCAGTTGGCACCTTCGGCTTTTGCCGGCGTTTTGGGACTGGGGAGAAGTCCAGTCCAAGCCGGCGTCTCGCCTGTACGAGGTAGGGGAGAGGATGCGGGGTGGTGGTGGTGGTTTTTTTAGCTCTTCAGGGCAGCGGCGCAAGTCCCCACCCAAAAGACTGGAACCGGCCATCGAGGAACGCAGGTCTCCCTTCAGTTTATACAAGCCGCCATCGCCTTTCGATCTCCGTTGGGGCTGAATTGACACGCGTTTTGTGACCAGTGGTGCGAACACACCCAGAAATAATCATCCCCACGATTTTAGAGACATGGCACAAAGGCAAGATCGGTTCAGTTCCCGGTGACTTTATGAACACATGAAACTATCCCCATTGGGTGATCTTTGCAGAAATACAGTATTTCCTCACCTGGGGAGAAAGAACCAGGAATGTTGTTGGGCGAGAAGTTGCGTCCAACCCATCGCAACCCCATGGACAACATTCCTCCACGCCTTCGACCGTCCTCCTCCTCGAGTCCATTTAAGCTCACATCACCTGCTTCAGGGACTCCATCCCGCCACCTCATTCTCTGTCCTCCCCTTTTGCCCTCCATCTTTCCCATCATGAGGCTCTTCTCCAGTGAGTCCTTCCTTCTCCTGAGGTGGCCAAAGTATTTTGAGTTTCATCTTCAGGATCTGGCCTTCCAAGGAGCAGTCAGGGCTGAGCTCCTCTAGGACTGACCGGTTGGATCGCCTTGCAGTCCAAGGGACTCACAGGAGTCTTCTCCAGCACCAGAGTTCAAAGGCCTCAATTTTTCTTATGGTCCAACTTTCACAGCCATACATTGCAACTGGGAAAACCATAGCCTTGACTATACGCACTTTTGTTGGCAGGGTGATGTCTCTGCTTTTTAGTATGTTGCCTAGATTTGCGATAGCTTTCCTCCCCAGGAGCGAGCGTCTTTTAATTTCTTGGCTGCAGTCCCCATCTGTGGTGATACCATCTTTTGGTACTGTCCATGGGGAAAACCCCATGGTGAGTACCAAAAGGCAAAAAGAATGACTATGGGCAGGTAAAAAAGCAGTAGGAGCAAGAGTGATTTCTGACTTCCCTAATGAATTTCCTTTGGGAAGATGGTAGAGAATGAAATGAGTTTGTCAAATTTCAGTCCCAGGAGAGTAATGGATCTCAGCCACAACTTGGCTAAATTAATTTTCTGAGACATACAGTGCTGTCATGACTTCAGTAGAGCTCACAACTTCAGCTTTGCTTTTCCATTAATTTCTAGGAAGTTGCCAGGGAAAATTCTTTTTTTCTATACAACCTACAACTGCTCATGTGGTGACCTTTCAAATGACATTGCACTGAAAAGTTACTTAGGACCTTTTTTCACACTTGTGACTGTTGCAGCATTCCTGTGATCACATGATCAAAATTCAGATGCTTGGCAATTGATTCATACTTAAGAAAGATGCAGTGTCCCAGGGTCATATCATCACCTTTTGTGACCTTCTGACAAGCAGAACTCCACTGAAGTTTAGCAACTGAAAGGTTGGGCTCAATTGTGATTGTAACTTGAAGACTACCTGTATAATACAAGCTGGTTTCCCTCCCCTCATGACCCTCAGCAAAGTCCTCATGAAGCCTCCTCTGATGCATGGAACTGCCTGCCACTTGCTGGAGGGAGAGAGGGGGAACCAAGGGAACCTCAGACCAGGGAGGAAAGCGCATTAGTGCTCTACACTGCAGTCTATTCCCAAGGGCCACCTCCCTCCAAGGGAGGACGGAGGCTCACTCACTGTCAGCTGGTTCTCTTTGGGAAGCCCTCCATCTCCAGCAGGCATCTCAGTGGCTCCTCTGACCTTTGTTACTCAATCCTTTGTAAAAGGAGTTCAGATTTTGGCCTTGATTCCAAAGTAGTCAGTTGCCACTCACTCATCAGACCTTGTCACCAGCCAATTGGTTGTATCGGTCAAAGAGTGGCAAGAAAGAGATCAGGAATATCAGTTCTTATCCTATTCTTGGGAAGATGGAGAACAAATCTACACTCCTCCCCTGTGACAATAGTCAAAATATTGGAAGATGGCTATTGTATCTCACCTTGGTCTACTAGTTTTTAAGCTGCATATATTCAGATCTTTTAACTGTTCTCCATAGGATTAAGCCTTCAAGCCATCTCTGTTGATCTTGTCTGTACTCTTTCCAATTACTTAGCATTCTTTTTGTATTGTAGCAACCAAACATGGTTTGTTTTTTATTGCCAACCTGGTACTGTTAAGCAGTTTCCCAGGTCGTTAAGCAGACGGAATGAAAAAACTGCCTAATGAAGGATTCAGCTCCACTGCTGCAAGCCACTGAAGGGATTCCCCTTCCCTCCACACAGGGAGGGAAAATCCTTTAGGGGACTGCTGGAAATTTTCAAGATTCAACTCTTCCTGCAGCCAAAAGGGATATCTTTTGTGGGGCTGGAGGGGAAATCCTTTATGGGACTGTAGGCAATTGGTCATAAATGTTTGACAAGTGCCCCAAATGTGGTCATATGAATGATGTGATGTTTTACGAAGGCCAGACATGTTTTACAGGCTGTACAGCACTTTTCTGATGCTGTTGTTAACTTTGGTCATTAAACGACAAGCTCTAAGATGAGGACTACCTGTAACACTTCCTTGTTACGTCCATAGGCCACTTCACCTGGCAGGTTTACTGATGCAAACTACTTCCTACATTTAAGCAATATAAACCTTATTACAAATTAAATTATTGTTTACAATTTTATTGAGAAAAATACAAAGTATTATTCATGGAATTATTTTACATATAAAAAAATCCACATTGCTATGTGCCAATGCCATTAAAATATTTGAATATTTCCATATAAAACAATGAAGCTTGAATCAAAATATTCTCTATTTCATGAAGGCCAAAAATTTGGGATCCAAACCTTATATTCATTTGTATCACTAATTTTATTTATATTACCTACAACAATGCAATTAAGATTGTATTTCATATCCAAGAGGATCAAGACCTTGATCCAGAAGCACGACGGAAGATTCTCTCAACTTCTTTAAGAGCTTCTGGAGTTCCTCTTTGGAAAATATCTGTAGGATAGGAAATACAAATGAAAGCAAATCACAATCTGAAATAAAATATCCAATCTTCTTTACCTGGAAAGCTAGTGACCAAAGAGAAAACTATTTTAATGAAGTACTCATTGCTGCTGCTTAATTCTCTGGATTCTGTAACAACCAGCATGGTAATTCATTTTTGTAGTTAGTCTACAAATATCCTACTTATTCCAGTGCTTAATTATATTTCATATTTTATTAAAAATTGGAAAAGCTAGCTTATTCATCCTTTTTAATAGTTTGACTCTGATCGTTGGAATTTTCTATGCAATACCATGGACAGTAAAATTAAAGAAATGCAAACTACAGCACTTTAGAGACAAGCAGAGCATTAAAAAAACAATTCAGAGAGTATATTACCATATAGAGTTTATGCCTATCTGAAGCAATCAAGTCAGCAAGTCTTAAGTCTTCCTGATACTGTCCAGTGCTATACAGAACTGTATGAAGGAGGAAGCACAACACTGGCAAGCAGAGTTTTCGCAGCATGATCATTTGATGAGAACGCTCAGGATCATCTTCAGCATCCTTGATTAAAAAGTATAGACATGTATTAAGACAAAATCCTCTATACAATCTTAACTCTTTTTACTCCAACCTTTGAAAACTCACACACTGTCAAATAGAGAAAAAGTGGGAGTAAATGTTGTGCAATTCTTCCAATTCTAACCCACAAAAACTAATCTGGCTACAGGACTATTAAATTTGACCCTTCACTATAGTGTAAGATAGTAGTTTAATTTTAAACCAGAGCATATGTGATCTTGCCATGTCATTTCTGTTTAAGTGTAGGCACTATTTACATGGTTAGTTTGTGTAATAATGTAATTATGATTACTTATAATCCAAGAGTCAGTCCAGAAGTGAACTCTGAACATTACATAGTAGTGTTCTAGTGGGAAAAACGCAGCTATTCCATTATCTTTTATTCTATTATTATGTAGGACTGGCGTTAAATGTGCATTTTGACATCAACCAACCTCTCTGACATCAACCATCCATCCTCCATCAATGAACAATAAGACATTATACATTTTTTCTTTTACATCAGCTGTAAGAGCATCTAAAAGACCTTTCCAGATGCCATAATCTACCTGAAAAAAGATAAGAAAAAAAGATGTGAGACAATACAGCACACACAAAAAAGTTAAAATCCTAATATAAATTTCTGGCTATGGCTGCCCTGAAATATGATGGTAAGTTATTCCCACTTTATCCATATGGATAAGATATTTAGGAGTATGATTTATATTTCAATATATTATGAAGAAGTCATTTTTTTCATATATATTTACCTCATATTTCTTCTCTTTAAGTTCATGGGCAACTTTTTCTGTGAAACTTGCTTGTGAAAGCTGACCTGGCTTCTGTGGAACTGAATTCATGTGTTTAAACCACTCATTAAAAGCTTCATGGGCTTCCTAAATTTAGTTGGAAGTATATAGTTATTATCAAATACATAAAACTAGAAATATGTAGGTTATATGTTTATGAATTATCTGACATCTGTCCTTGAATATATTTAAACAAATATTTTGAACATTAGTTCAGAGATCCTTTATTCCCTCTTTCCCATTAGTTGATAAGAATAGAGAGCTAAGCCTATCTAACTCAGTTCAACTTATTTAAAAGAAAAAGAAAAAACTATCTCAATTTGGCTAAATCTGAAATAAGATTCAATCTCAGAATGCAATAATATTTTACTACTGTCTCTGACCTCTGGATTAGCTTGTTTATTAAAATAAACTATACATTTGAACAGTGTATATGTTTCACAGCTAACATTAGAGCACTGACATATTTTTGGAATTAGGAACAGGTTGTCCTCTTTGGAACTTAGTCCCATTCTTACCAGGTATGCTCTAATACATAAATGTTCTCTAATAGCATTGTCATCTTCAGCTGGAAGTGGACTCTCCATTCCTTGTTCTTCCCACTGATTGTATATTTCAGCTATAGAGTCTTGTGGAATCTTTATGAAGACTTCTGTAGCTGCTTCGTGCTTCTTAGATGCTATAAAATATTATTTAAAAACATAAGTTGCTTTCAGATTCAATATGCCTTTATCTATTTATTTATTTATTTCAAAATCATGGATAATACTGCAGTACCCAAGAATTTCCTCATTATAGCATTGCTTTGCTTAAGTGCTTCAGCTCTCTGAGCAGGATCAAATACTAGCCAGTCAATCACATCAATCTTCAAGCGATCATCCTGGGGGAAAAATTCCTGTGTTAATATTTAGGGTAATCAAATGTACCAAATTAGCTTTTAAGGCTAGAAAAGTGATTTGCTAAGACACTGGTTACAATCTAGAGATTTTAACTAGAGATTTTAATTATTGGAGATCACAAGTATCTGACATATTTAGGCTTAATTACAATTTATATTAAATGATATATTTGAGTTTTCAGCATTTCAAGAACAGCATATAACTGTAGAATCAGGATTGCTATTTTGAGCATTCAAAGTATTTAACAGAAGTACTTGCCAATGGATTGGAACACAGACATGCAAAGGACTCCAATTATAATGAATTATTATAGCAATTTGAACTTTTGCAATTATGTTTATTGACTAGAAGCTTTTGGAAGTAACATAAAACAAAGTGGCTATGCATACAAATTCATATAGGAACAACTTCTGCAGCTGATAAAAGTAGGCAGAATATGCTGGTTAGTATTAGAGACAGAGCATATGAAGTACCACCACTCACCTCTGTTGTGCCTGTCTCTACTGCAAGATCATGGTGGAAGAACTCACTAGTGTCTTTTTTGCAAATATTTTCAACCACTGTTTTTGTAATAGTAGCAATGTCCAAACCTATTTTGAAAAAAAAAAAGAACAAGGATAATATACCAAGAGAAGAAGGTATTTATAACATCTATATGGATAAGGAATGGCATTAAACAGAAACACTGAAACTGATTGAGTAGTTTTCTATGAGGTGAAACTAACTTTACATGGGAATATTGTCTTTACTTCATTTACACTGGTAATTTCTTGGAGGCAAAATTTCACTGCAGATCTTTTAACCAGGCACATTATTATTATTATTATTATTATTATTATTATTATTATTATTATTATTATTATTATTAGTACATTATTTATTATTTATTTATTATTTATATTTTTATTATTTATACATTATGGCACATTAAATAATTAATATAAAAATCTTATCCATTATTAATATTTCAAGCTATGACTAGTTGAATTGTGCATACTCTGTTTAGAAATAATATAATCGTACCCATTCACTTACAAATAGCTGCCAACCAGGGAAAGAGTTAAATGTTCCTTAAGAATATGTCCAATTGACCACAATTTTTTCTAACCTGCTTCCTTGGCAAGCTCCAGACAATGGTGCCTTTGTTCGGTGTCTATGACATCCTCCAAGAATGCAGCATACTGAGCAACAGCTACATCTTGAGGCAGGTGGCTGACGTAAAATGCTATGAGATCAGTGTGCTTCTCACACATTAACCACTGGAACAGAAAACAAATGGTATTTTGGGAGACAATATAAATATTACTATAATATCTAAACATAAAATATAATGGTATAACAACACAATACAGACACATGTGTATTTGCACTTTCTTGAAAGGGAGAGTGAACAGCAATGCATCAGTATACCTGTGCCTTTATAATCTAATAATGCCTTCTTTCAACTAATTTGATATCCTCTATATCAGTGGTTCTCAACTTGTGGGTCATGACCCTTTGGGGGGTCGAATGACCCTTTCACAGGGGTCGCCTAAGACCATCGCAAAACACATATTTTCAGTGGTCTTAGGAACCGAGCCATAATTTTATAGTTGGGGGTCACCACAGCATGAGGA
Organism: Laticauda colubrina; assembly: GCA_015471245.1. NCBI lineage: Eukaryota > Metazoa > Chordata > Lepidosauria > Squamata > Elapidae > Laticauda > Laticauda colubrina. The sequence goes on along the minus strand of BLBF01000022.1, from coordinate 24,635,003 downwards.
ACTGTATTAAAGGGTCATGGCATTAGAAAGGTTAAGAACCACTGCTCTATAAGTAAAAAGGGTCATAAATGTACAATTATGCAAACAGAGTAATAATATCTTTGCTCTTTATTGCTTCCATTTGTGCAAGTAATGAAATAATTTACCTGAATGTAGGCCTTTAACACATCAATTGATACTTCCTCCTATATGGGAAAACAAAAGTTTTAATAAAATTGCCTAATTATTTTAAGGTATAAGGTTAATATTCCTTAATATATTATAACAATATATTATAAACCTTAATATATTATAACAATATGTAATTAACACTAAAACTGTCATCTTGCTACCTTTTTAATGGATCTGAATGTACTTTTTGCAACCAGTTCTCATATTTTAAGATACATCACTGGGACAGGAATAGTAACTTTTCATGCTCACATTTAACACATAGAAAGTTTTGTTTGCTAGCTGTGATACTCTAGTTCTAATTATTTGCTAATTTATATACTTATTTAAGCTGAATAAATAAATGCATTTACTTTGGTTTGAAGCCCCAAAGTACGGAAAAATAGAATGAGATGAGTCATGAATCGAAGCAGATGCCCAGGGAGCATGTTTCTGCCTTTGGAAAGCCATTTGTAAAATTCATCCATAAGACCTGAAAAATAAAAGCAAGAAATATAAAATAATTACAACTGTCTATCACAAAACTAAAGAAGCTATGCTTCCCCCACTAGCTCCTCTATTCCTCTGGAATATATCCAACAGTATTCTCAGCCAAGTTTATATTTGAAGAACAGGAAAACTTTTTTTTTTTTTTTAAAGCAGCAGGATGAACCCCTCTGCGTTTTTATTTTCTCTGTGCTTTAATTAAGCAGTTAAATAAAGATGCTTGTGATTGGCACTTTAAAGTATGAAAACTAATTTTAATTTAAAAATAAACTTATGGGCACCCAGGATGTCTGGAAGCACCAAGTTACATATCTTTGCTGTAATGTTTCAAAAGGCAAGACAGTTACAAGTATCTTTTTTATGTAACAATTGCATCCCACCCACCCACCCATCTATAAACATTTTATAGACTTTTCTTTGTCACCCATTTTTTTTCTGAAGAGAATAAGTAACTAAATTCTTAAAGCCTTGTAAGTATGGCTACTCTATAACAGCATTACTAAAAACATAACAAACAGGAATGAAAAAGACCTAGTGTAAAACTTACCATCCACATCTCCTAGAATAACAAACTTTTGAATCATATGATAGTGCTCTTGATTCTCTTCCAAAACTCTCTGAAAAACAATTTATATATTTATTAAGTCATAACACATAATCATAGAGAATTATTTGTAATCAGGATATTTAGGCATCTTTGAAAAAGATTATTTTGCAGCATATTTATGCTGAAGGACAGTATTTCTCTGCAGTTATAAGGTACATTTACTGGCTGATTCATTTTCCATTATAAATTCATCAGGTGATTTACTTGTTCTGATTTAATGATGTGTAAAAATTCATCCGTATGATCAAATGTGATGTGCAAGCTTACTCAACACACAGTTTAAATATCCTGGTTTAAAAATATACATGAACACATCCATTGCATAAATGATACTGGATAAAGTTCTGGTCACTGCATCGGATTTTTTTAAAAATTAGTTTTATCTTTTTGACTAATGAAACTGTAATTTCAGATTAAGTCTAGGGCAATCCAATATGTTTATTCATAGTATGCCCAAAGTCTTTTTCCCAAGTAAATGAATACATCGTCACAACTTTTATCTGGAGATAAAAGTTGCCCCTGAGAACCCTATGGGACTTGGTTACGAGAAAATACGTATAAGAGTAGGCTATGACTTACTCCTTTAATTTTGAAAAAGCCTCAGATTTACCTTTTTGTCTGTTGCTTGAAGTTCTTCAAATACTTTTTCTAAAGTCCAGCTTCAAACAATGAAGAAAAATATAAGCAAGAAAAATGGCAGTTAGCATTGCCTTCAAAACTTCATTGCAGCTCTTAAACAAACAAAAAATAACTCACTTCGTTTCCAAATATTCTCTGGGGAGTTCTTCCTTCTCCTCTGTATTCATCACAGATGAACGAATTTCCTGTTCAACAAGTGTGTCTACCATGACCCTGAAGTATGCCCAAACAGCATCTTCCCAGGTATCGCAAACTGGAAGAAGCTTTCAAGTCACAAAACAAACAAAACCCCAACAAATTAAAATTTTGCAGAAAGTACTGTATATTAAAACAACCCTAGCTAGCCCTACTTAACTATGAATTACTGATAAACACAGTGATAATGAATTGCAGCAAATTTTGATTTTAATATTTCTTTCCCCAAAAGCATGACTAGAGGGAAGCACCTGGAAATTCTTGCCAACTACAGTTAATATTAGTTACAATTAATTTGAAAGAAATCAACTTGTTCTTAAAGATTCTTCTCAAAAGACAGTACATACACATACAAGTAGCCCTTGACTTACAACACGTTGCTTACTGCCCATCTGAAGTTATGACAGATTTCCTAAAAACTACTTGTGGCCTTATTTCAAAGTTATAATGGTTGAAATAACCCCAGTTATTCACTCTTATAACTGACTGCAAGGATGCTGCAGTACTCACCTACCCACCCATCCCATCCCTCTGGCTCTCTACAGCCACTCATCCACCCAGTAGAGATCAGATGGCCACAGTGAACACAAATCAGCTTCAACTTGCAAGCCACCAGCCTCTTTCCCATCCAGCAAGGCAGGGGAGATCAGGGCATTTGGAATTTGCAAGCATCCAGTGAACAAGGGGAGATCCCACCCAAGGACTTGCAGAATTCAAGTCTGTTCTAGGGCACCAGCAATATCCAACTTACCTTTCTGGTTTTTTAGCTTTTGATAGAGGTACCCTGGACTAGTTTCTCACAAAGAAAGCAAACTCCTATTTTGCAACAGGTTCTATTCTTGCAATACTATCAAATTATTTTTTTTTAAAGGAGGCTCCATTTTTCTGTACAGTTTATGGGGGTGTGAGTAGCCTTGGGAGGCCTAGAGCAGGCAATCCTGAGCCTGTGTAGGCTTCTCAGGCCTCCCCTATCCCCAAGGCACTCTCTGCTTTGTTAAATAACTCTCCTGTTCATTTAATATTTTCATCAGAGAGAGCAAGGACTGGGGTCATTAAGTGAGGAGGTTTTGTATGTCATGACATGCAACTGCAATGGTCAGGCTCATCTCAAGGACTGCATATATGGGCTTGCTTGTAAACTTCAGAAGCTACAACTATGCTACTTTTTATTTGCAAAATCTCTGGCTTGCAATTTACATTATATGCCTCAGAATGATAGCAAAGTGTTCAACATTTCCAACAGTTATTGAAAAAAACCCATGTCATACCTGCTTGAGATTCCCACTAAGTGCTGCATAGATTGCTCTCTCATACTTGTCAAATTGTTCCTAAAAATATTCAATTCAGAAATATTTTGTTTGATGCTATTATATTTAAGAAATGTAATATACATTATTACTAAAGCATGACATTTAGGCACATCTGAACCAATAAAAACAACAAAATAGCATAAGCCATTTCTGCAGATAAGACAGCGTAAGAGGATGCATTTGTCCTGCCTAAATATGAAACCCCTAAGATTGGGGCTTGCATGAAAAAAATGAAGCAAGACCAAGTAAAGACTGAAATTCAAGGCAATATGCCTAAGTTATATTCCATCCACTTGTCTTGTGAAAACGTACATGGTTAAACAATTATTCTGCCAATGCCAATAGAGTGAATTAACATTGTACTGATATTAGACAATGGAGCTGATGCTCAGGCTGATGCTAATTAGTTAAATATGATGAAATCCCAATGCATTAGGATTCATCTGGTCATCAGATTCCCCCAAAATGGAGAGAACTACCAATCTCTAAGAGAAGTTGCATATTCCTATGTACTCTGCCATCATCTGCTCCCCATCCTAGGAAATCAGCATAAATAATAAACCGTACAATTCCAACCTTATTAAGATTATATTTAATTTTACAATATTTTATTCAGAGTTACAGGAGCTGCATACAACTGGAAAAAAATGATTGGGGGAAGATGCTCTACAACAGGGGTGTCAAACTCATGGCATCATATTGTTGTCATATCACAACTTTTTTCCTTCGCTAAAACGGGTGGGGATGGCCAGTGCGTGAGACATCTGGTCCATGGGCCGTGAGTTTGACACCCCTACTCTACATGAGAGCATGTAATATTTAGTTAATAGAATGTCTGAATCCTGGGATGGGATGTTCCAAGTTTTGCAGAAGGCATGCTAAAAATACTCTTACATTTGCATGATTATAAAAGTCATACTGATAACATGCTTATACTGCTACTGGCAATATTAGAAGTGAATAGAAGATTTGTAAGTTTCTTACCTTTTCTGCAAGTCGCCAGCAACTGATTTTCCAAATGCATCTGTATGGGTTTCCTTCTACTGGCTCAAGCTCTTGCCCTATTTGTAAGACATAATTTTATGAAGTGGTCTAGCATGAAGCAGGCATAAGAAGGAGCACATTCTGAAAAATCAAGTTATCTCCACCATGGAAATTCATGTCATTTCATATAAGAAAGCTCTGTGACTATACAGCTTTAATAGTTGTCCAGTCAAATCATTTCAGTTTTTGCACTGAGATCTCTCTACTAGTAGAACATTTAATTTAACAGGTAAGCTTGTCGTATGATTAAATCATAATCTATGGTTACATCAAAATTCTTGGTTAAATGAGCCTTTTAAATCAAGGTAGAAGCCCACCTCTTAATTTTTTATTCTTTAAAATCACAGACTTTCATTTGGAATGCAGTAACAAACTAATGTTTCATCAAATTAGGAAAGTATTCTCTACATTAAATGTAAAAGGAAGGGAGGGAACTAGAAAGTATACAACTAATTATGGATCCTTCAAATTGTTACTGAGTTATTAAATCTGAAATAGGCAACGGGAAATTGTGATAAATCTTCAAGAAACATTGCAAATAAGAAATCTGGACCCTTTATCTCAAACTCAGAGATAAGGATAGATTGACTCTTATTTCTATTACAATGAAGGACTTAACTATATATTTAGTAACAATATTTTATGAATATGTAACTTTGAATGAACTGAAATAAATACTTTTTCTTTTCCAAGTAGACAGTTGTAGAAAACAGCTAAGGGAAAATACGTTAAAATAAAGAGTGTTTTTTTGTTCTATATGTGCTTATTATGTCACTTTTCATTTCAGTACCTCCATTCACGTTAGGATCATGATACAGTTTCCATCCTTCAAGTGTTGCAGCTCTCCACGCCTGGCCACACCTTTTGCAGAGTCTTTGGGCCTATAAAAGAATCCAGGAGAGAGAAAGATAATTTTTGCTACAAATCTAGTTAATCTGTACTAAAATAGAATAGTAGAAACTGTTAAAAACTTTTTTTTGAACATTTACTCTAAAATGATAACAGTGAACATGTACTCAATCAAAAATACAAGTCTTATTATTCAAAGTTCCACTCAATGCACCATGCAGAGATTCAAACCTGACAGTTTATTCCAAGTTTTTTGTGTAATTAATGATCAAAATATTATGTGATTTTTTCCTAGCTGCTTAAGGACCTGAATGTTGTTAATTTTTATATATTTATTTATTAAATTTCGATGCCATCCATTTCTCTTACATGATGACTCTGGGTGGCTTACAAATTAGTTAATATGGTTAAGCAACAAAATATTTTTATTACTACACGGATACTGTTTATGACATAAATGCACAATTCCATTGAATAATGCTAGTTCAGCAGGGTAACTATGATTCTATAGTTATTTGCATAACTTTGTATTTGAGCCAATTTTATATTTCTGTATGAGTTTTTAAAAATTTTATTCCACCTTTATTATTTTTATAAACAACTCAAAGTGGACATACTTAATATTCCTTCCTCCTCCCATTTTCCCCACAATAACATCCTATGACATGGGTTGGGCTGAGAGAATGATTGGAGCAAAGCTATCAGCAAAGCTATCATGCCTAAAGCAGGACTATAATTCACAGTCTCCTGGTTTCCAGCCTGGTCTTTAATCATTGCACCCAACTGGCTTCCACTGACTTACCTCATCTGTCATTCCTGCTCTAATGAGAGTAAAAAGGAACTTGAGCAATCGTGCATCATCTTCACGATCTAAATCGTCAAGTGGCATTTTCTGCCTTACTGGAGCATCTGGGTCCTAAATATAGAAATCAAACAGAGTCTTCTATATACAGATTTTAAGGTAAAGTAACAGTAATATTCTCTGGATTACCTTACAATTCTATTTTTTAAGAAATTAGACAAGATATTTAAAAACCTTTTCCTCAATTTACTTATCAATTACAATGCCTGCTTCTCACCATTCTCTAAAATTACCAGTACTCATGTATGAAAATTCAGTTGTATCACTACTTTCTTTTTAAGTCTTCTCTATCCTAAAATTGTTTTTCCTTTAGAGATAATGCTTAGCCTCTCTCTTTTAAACTTTTTAAAAGGTATTCAGGAAAAAGCTTGACATATTTCTAAGGATTCTCCTCAAATACAAATTGTGATTAACAACTTATAGGATCTCCCTAGGTCTACATTCTCATATGACATATAGA
>BLBF01000022.1:24617091-24628370 GCA_015471245.1 Laticauda colubrina | reverse complement strand
ACAAATTGTGATTAATTATTCAATTAATATTTAAATACTAGTTACTGCATTTGTTAATGGAGCATAATATTCACAAACATTTATTTAAAGGTAACTGATTTCTTTAATATATATTATTTATAACTAAGTTTTAGTTATAAAATCTTCAGATCCTATTGTTTCCTTATTATTATTAGTTGCTCCAATTAACTATTTTTTTTCTAACTCAACAATCTTATTCTTTTAAATTAACTTTCTGTTCACCTTCCATTCTAGCCTATGCTAATTTTCCTTTTATTCCCTTATTATATCTGAACACTACTAATACATTTAATTATTCCTCATAATGAGTAATTTGAATGTGTATTAAAGCTGAAAATAAAATATTGTCTACTGTAATGGCACTTTAACAAATTGATTTCTATGTAAGAATGTTTTGTCCATATTTAATTTAGATATATAAGGCCTGGAATTGATATGTTATACTTACTACTTCAGTCACTAATGGACGTAAACTCCCAGTGAACGTATTTAATTGCCATTGTTTCAAAATGTGTAATGTATTCTCCCTAAAAACAACAAAAAACATTTCATCAACAGCATTTACTGAATTAAATATTCTAATGTTGTAGTTATGCAGTGATATATTTCAATAGTTTATCCAAACATCCAAATGAATGTCAAAATGGCTTTATTACGTCTACTATTCTTAATCTTTATTAAGAGTACCTATTTTCCACAACCTACTTCTATAATTTATGCAATTGAAAATTTCCATGTATATATATTTTAAATAGCAATTGTGATAATGTCTTTCTTTATATACTGTTCCAACACAGAGATTTATATTGGAGATATACAATATAGCTCCATAAACAAAACAAGGAAACAAAAAGATCAAAACACCTTCTCACCAGCAATCAACATCCAGATGAACACAGATTTAACATCAGACCAATAATTAAGATGCAAACAATACCCCAGTCAAGGAACTGCCAGCAAGCTAACAGTAAACAGTCCAACCAAAGAACCACCTAGCCCACCCTCACCAATATCAACAGGGTAAGCCACTAGAATATAAACTCAGAGCAAACTCCACTCCCTACTAGCATTGATGATGTTTGGGTAATGAAATGTCTGTAAGAAAACAGCCAAGTTCAGAGAGCATCAAGGACACCTCATTTCAACCCTGAGCTACAAAAATTTTCTTCTATTCCTCAATCTCCTTTTGTTTAGAATGACAAAATCTTAATAAAGCAGACTAAGTTGCTCCAGAGACCCATTAGCTCTCTTCATATATCAGAACTCTAATTTCTCACTCAACCATGATTTATTACTATCCCCTACTTTCTTGCAGTAGCAAATATCTCATACTTTCCCTTATATTGGCAAATAAAATCAACTTATAGGATCTCCCTAGGTCTACATTCTCATATGACATATAGATAGATCCAGGGTCTGGACAGATGGAAGATTACTTGACTCCAATTATTTCTGCCTTTCCAGTATCTTCCAGCAGAGTGAATGCACTCCAGGTCCCCTTCATTAAATGTTGCAACTTATAACCTAGGAAACATTCCTTCTCTGTTGTAGCCCTCACTCTCTGAAATAGCACCCTCCCAAAGATCAAGAATGGGGTTCTTTCTGTTGGGTTGCAGAAGACTTTGGAAACTTGGCTTTGGTCCCAGACCAGGGGTTGATGCTTGTTATTTGTTGAATAGCCCATTTTCTTTTGTGGATTTACTTATATTTTATCCTAGCCTGCCTGCTAATTTAATATCTTTAGTTGCTTTTATGTTTTTTTTAGTTTTGTGCACTTCCCAGTCGCCACTGGAACTGGAGTAAATTCCAATAAATTTAAATAAATAACATTACAAGTATATTTATCTATTTAAATAGGAATACATTCAATGTCACTTCAAAACAACATTAATATAGTTATCATAAAACATAATTTATGCCAAAACAAAATTTCCAATATATTACTACAGTTGTGAACACTGTACATCTAGAGATATTGGTCTCTTTTAGAAATGGCAGAAGCTGTCTTACTTCTGCAATTCCAAGACAATAGATACCTGAAATAAAAGTAAAGTAAGCTTCCTGTAGCTGCTTTTTCTGTGGTAAAGTTAACCCAAAGAGAAGGGAATTGTGATGTATCTCAATAGTGTGAGATGTAATATATGGATTATAAATGCTCATGAATGCTTGATAGTAGGTCAATAACTTACCAGTATACAGACTTTGCATAAAATTCAATATTATCAGAGAAGTCTCCAATTTCATCTTTTGCAATGCTCTCTAACCAGTCTACCACCAACTGAAAATTTAAAAAGAATTACAAAAATCAGATGAGTAATATATCTTCCACCATACTCCCCTATAGGATAGTAAAAAAAAGCTTAAATCCACTTCTTATTCAAAGATAAATTTCATTAGGTTTTTTTCCTAAATATGAATTGAAAGAACAGCAACCTATTACAGATCATTTCCTCACACTCATCCATCCATTTCAATCCACATTTATGTTTACATTTGCCACCAAAATGCCTGTCTTTGTCAGTGTTTTTTTTCGAAGTCATGGAGTGATGGGAAATGCAATGCTGCTGTTTTTCATTAGCTGTTTTGATGACTGACTGTATAAAAACATGGTATTTTTCTGAATAAATGGTAAGTAGAATGGTACAGTCCACATAAATGATAAGGCAGAATAGTACAGTGATCTTGTTGTTATCTGCTAGTCCCAGGAAACAGCACTGAGAGAATTTCTGTTCAGTTCCATGTCACAAATCTTGTAAAGGCACTCAACATCTCAGCTATTAACCACTTTGTCTTATTTTGTCATACCTGGCTTTGTCGCACCAATGAGTCTCTCTGGAATAGATTGTTCACAACAGTCTTTTCACTGGCATTTATAATCTATGGAAAAATAAATACATTTTCAAATGACTGAAACATTATTCATATAAGATTTTAATATATTCCATGTTTATTCTGTAGAATCCATCTATCAGAACAATGGTCCTCTATAACAATCAAGGCTATTACTCTTATAGCACCTTCCAAATCTTCTTGTGGAGATGAAACTCTGATTAGGCAAGAGGGAAGTGAAAGTTCTGTTTCAGAAACAGGAGTATGGAAGAAACAGTACTGCTGGAAGCTACCATTTGTACTTTTGGGCTTTTTAAAGCAACACCTGAAAAAAATTATAGCTGTTTAAATTATTTACTTCTGTAGTTTTGCCTATGTTATAAGACATTTTGAAGAAAGCAATATTTGGCTAAACAATAATATACTTTAGACTTGTATGTTTTTTTGAAAAAGAAAATGACAAAACTTACTGCAAGATCAAACATAGTTTCATCTTCCATAGCAGACTGTATTCTGTCTCTAGATCCAAAAGACAAAGGAAATTATCACATATGATAAACATTAAAACTTATTTACTTAAATATATAGGGATTTTGGAGAAGATGGCAATAGAATGACAGCTCTTTCATGTGCTCTTGACTTTTTATTTATTTTTATCTAGTTTTATTCAAGTAGCCTTAGTCCTTTTTGGTTTCATTCAACACCCACAAACACATACTTCTTACTACAAATTAAACCATATAGGCTAACGTTCATATGAAATCTAGGCGCAGTTTTCATGAGAACTTTTCAATTCTATTTCTTATATACAGAGAGTGTTGCAGAACTTACATGTATCTTCCATTTTCCCACGTAGTCTTGCTTTTGATGCCTTACCAGTAGTTTGTGCTATGTGTTCCACGGTGGGCTTTAAAACAGTGTTGTTGAGACCTCCAAGAAGGTTATTTAATACTTTCTTTCATGTTTTTCAAATTATGTGACACAAAATCTTATTCCTCTGCTACATTCTGCATTGAATTATCTATCATGCAATCATCAAGATAAACAAGCACACTTTAGACTGAAAACATACTTCCTAAGTAATAGAGACAGGATTGAACTGCAAATTTATGAATAACATACATTTCCATAATAATATTCTTTCTGAGACCAAACAAAATGAGTTTTCTTAGTGTTTCTTATATATTGTTTGTTTACTTCATATAAGAAACATTTTTATTCAAATATGGACTGTAACACAAGAAGGTAATACATTGAGAAAAGAGTTAAGTGGCTTTTAGAGAATTACCTGTAAATTGATGACAAGAGTCTCCATGTTACCATTTCTTGCTTTAGAAGCCACAAAATACTAGCAGTTTTGGAAAATTTCTGTTGTCCAGGAGTTGCTCGACACACTATTTTTTGAAGAATGTTTAGCTGACATTTGAAAAACAATGAAGAGCTATTTTATGTTTTATTTTATTCATAATTTATTACAGTGTGTAGCATAAATAACAATTTATCATTTTCCTACATCTTGAGTATGTGATTATATTCCTAAATGGTGGATTGCAAAGAACAGTTTTCAGGCTTGCAGGATAGATTTCAGAGGAAAGTTCCTAGCTTGCACAGAATAGTTACAAACAAGTTCAGACTATAATTGGGCTTTGATTCTATAGGAGTATATTGGCCAAAGAGACTTACTGTGCTGTTCTTATCATTAGCACAGAATGCTATACGTGGTATGAACATTACTAAGACTTAATCTAGTCTATATCATCTCTATGTTATCAATTACTTTATCTTATTATTTTCACATAATTATGTAAAAGCATTGATTGATCAAACTTTAGATAATACAAACAAGTATCTATAGTCCCATCTAGTTATGATCATAATCTATGGAAAACTCTTGGATTGTAAAAAGTGTAATTGAAGGTCCCAAGAACTGGCTATTTCATTTCTGCTTTGCAACATAAAGCTTAAAGAAAAAAGAGCGAACATGCAAGCTTCCTTTCAAAACAAACTTACAATCAAAAATCTGATAGGAAAAGTACAGCCAAAGGGGAAGAATGTAGATAATGAATTTGAAATTATGGTGATGGTTATTTTTAAATTACAAGTAACCAGTTCTATGTTTACCCAATGACAACTGGCAAAGTGGTTCTTGTGATTACCTAGAAAGATTTCTTCTATTCCTACAACATTTGATGAAGGCCAACCTTATTATGCAAGCTTATTCTAAATAAAATATTTTTGGTTAAGCAAGAAATCACTGAATAACGTAATTCTATATACCTGGTTACTGCAAGTACCTTCATATTCATCTATAAGTTCAAAAATAGTATTTGAACTATGCTTCAACAAGGAATGAAGAAAGTCAGGATACATGCTTCGCGCAGCTAAAATCACAGAAAAAATGTGTTCATTGTCATGATTTGCTTTATGCAATCATTTCTTGCTATAGGTTTAAATTTAGACTTTTAGTTGTAATACAGATTGTCCTCAACTTATGACAATTGAGGCTGGAGTCTCATTTACTAAGTGAAGCAGTCATTAAAAAAGATGTTCATGTGACCGCTTTGCTCAATGACTACAATCCCAACTCTCCCAGTTTCAGTCATTAAATGCACAGGGGTACTTTGGGAGAGGTAAGGCCTTGAGGCCGAAGGCCCACTAGCATGTGGAAACATGTCATGAGCCAGGAGGCTGCAACTGGCTAGAGACCACTGGCATGCAGAAACTTGTCACAAGGGAGGGTAGGGCCCTTTCCCCACTTGGGTCTACTTACTTTACCTTTTTCTACAACTGCTGAAAGAGGCTTTCCAAACTTTAAAACAATCACCTTTGCAAGCTTTCCGGCCAGAAAAGAGCCTTTCTAGCCTTCAAAATGATCATCTTTGCTAGATTTCACCTTTGCTGGCCAGAAACACCCTCACTTTGCTAGCAAAGAGGCAATCATTTTGAAGGCTAGAAACTATTTTCTAGCCAGAAGGCTAGCAATGGTTTTCTTTCTTTTCCAAAAAATTGGTGCCCTATTATTATCTTCATCATCATCATTATTATCCAAGAGCATATATGAAGAAAAGCTTGTTCAGTTCCCTTCTGCTCACTGTACATTAAATAACTCACAAAATATGTATTTTATCTTTTGTCATAGGCTCATTAATCAATATTGTTAAAGTGTTATTCAAATAAAACATGAAGATATTCATCTTACCAGCTTCTCCCGGGTCATCCTCATTCAAGAAGACAGCACTCTTTGTGACATCTTCTGCTGCACTATAATCTAAGTTTGTGAACATGACTGACTGTGGAGGTGTAAGGGCAACTGTCCAGTCACTGTCATCTAACTAAGACACAAAGCATTTTATCAGTATCAAGGCAGATTTGTTTTCTAACTGCAGTCTATTTTAAGATACACTTAAAATACATGATAATAGTACACCATATTCCCAATTACAAGTTGGACAAATGTGAGGTAGCCATTAGCTTTCATAAAAATGATTTTAGCAGAGCATTAAAATATATTTTATTTACATTCAGAACAACCTAAATGGCCATTATGAGGTAAGAAGTACATCCCTCTTATCCATATGGTAAAATGTAATCTAAAAATTCATTTTATTCGCTGCAAAAACTTTATTCCAATCAATATAAATGTACCATTATTTCTAAAGGGGTTATATATCAAGACAAGGTTTGTGATAAAAATATAAGACAAATCAATCAATTAATAAAGCAAGGATAATACAGCTTCCAAAATAGTAAAGAGAGAAAACCAACTCTCTTCCCATCAAGCCAGACTGACATGATTTTGTAGCTTTCAAAATGACAGAAGGAAATAACTTCATTCATTCATTCATTCAATTTTTATGGCCTCCACTTCAAATAAGTGCTGTGGGTGGTGACCAATCAGAAAATCAATTAAAACAAATACAAATAGAATATAAAAATTATATAGCAACTGACAAAACCACAACCCTGTATGTTAATATAATCAGGAAACTGGGCATTTCACACACTTGAAATCCTATGCATGGACACATAACCAGTCTTCAAGGCCTTATGAAAAGCCAACAGAGTCAGGGCCACTGAAAAGACAGGAACTTGACATGTCTCCTGGTCCCACTAGGTGACATTCCTTGCCTGACAGGACCCTCAACATGCATATCCTGCCAGAGCAAACTAGATGGTTAGAAACAACTGGGAGAAGACAGTCTCTCAGGTAACCGAGTTCCAAACCACAAAGGCCTTTAAAGATGATATAACCAGCACCTTGAATTTCATCCAGGACCACACTGGCAACCAATGCATGAAACAGTGATCCTACATAAGATGTTGTATAACTGACATAATTAATTACCGTGCAGCTTCATTTTGGACCAGTTAAAGCTTCTGGATGCTTTTTAAGGGCAATCCCATATATAATGCATTGCAGGAATCCAGATGGGTGGTCACAAGGCATGAATGACTGTAAGCAGATACTTTCCTTTCATAGAAATATACTTACTACAGTAACTAGAGCCATCCTATCTGGGCTGAAGAAATTCAGACAACCAGGAGACAACAGCAAAGCGTACTGATGGCTTGGATTTTGTAGTCAATACAGAATAGTCAAGGGAATACACTATAGCAACCAATCATAGTTCTCTATGTCATAACCACCTAATGGGGAAGGGAGGGACTTTCTTGAATACTTTCAACCTCTTTAAATCCCAGACAAATACTACAGCACAATTCATAAAACCCATAATAACTACAGTGGTAACTGCTATTTCTTTACTTACTGACCAAATAACTCATTCATAAAAACTACAAAATATTCTTACGTCGCTATCTTATGTTGAGGAATAGTTAAGATCCAACAAGTTCTTACAAGGTTTTTCATATTAACTTACTGAAATTTAAAGACACATTTGAAAGGGGAAATCCTCCAATGTTGCCAGGGCTCAATATACACCTTAGCCAGAAAACATGGCATATTGCTTGGAGAAAAGAATGTAGTGAATGTCTTACTTGGATGAAACAAAAAACAGGTGTCACAAACAGATTGGTTTTGGAGGTAGGACACAGTATACAACTTATTGCAGGTCCCATTTGTGCTATTTTTTCTCTTAGAATTATATATACCAGCTATCTTTCCAAAACCACTTACAGGAAGAAAATTAAAAGAAAGACTCATACTCTGCTACCTTATCCATATCTCCATGAACATGTTAAGTGCAGCTGGATGAATTTCTGAGATTTTATGATAATAATGGATTATCACAAAGTAATAAGTAGGGGGTTTAACTGTCTTATGCACTACAGTCTGTTCATTTCTTTTTAGTATGTGCTTACCACAGACAAATTACCAAGGTGCCCAGGAATCTTCACAAAGTAAGGCGATTTTCTCTCTATGCCTAGGTTGGTAGATATATTTGACTGCTTTGGGGCACTTCGACTCTGTGGAGTAACTGGAAAAAAATGTTATTGATTTTTTACTCTGAAAAACAGATACTCTTGTATTTAAAACTTAACTTTATTTAGAAAAATGAATTTTGGATGACAAATAGAATACAGGAAATTTAAAGGACTCTTTTATTAAAGGACTTTTACTATATGCTAGCTGTAATTTTTAGTACATATAAGTAGACATTAAATAAAAAGAATCTTACCAGATTGAGAAAAAAGCCCTGGCATCCTAGGAACTGCTAATCCTCTTGTAGACATGTCACTTAAACCATCATCTAGGGCAGCCAAGACTAAAAAAGGAAGCTAAGCTAAGAAAATGCATATCAGATTTTGTCTCATCGTATAGAAAGTTCTTCTATCAAAATTTGGTAAGCTGGGCCCTCTTTCATCAGGTCCTGCAAATGCCATTTTTTCCTAGTTGATTAGCTACTGACAACCAAGCTATGATGCTATGCACAAAATTTATTTTTTAAATTAAAAACCTTGTCTTATTCCATTAACTGAGAATAGGGATAAACTAATCATTAATGGCAGAGAAAAATCAAATCCAAGTGTTCACATTTTATCTAATGCCACAATCAAGAAAGCCATATTATAATTAATGCAGTAAAACAATAGGCATTATATGATTTTTTTTCCATTATAAATTGTGCATGGTAGTTTGTGTATTAGATTAAATTAGTAAGAAATGTTTACCATCTAATTCATTTTAAAATGCAATCCAGACAAGGAGAAACATTGAAAAAAATTAAAGATTAAAACCACGTGGAACGTTGCATCTATTTTTATTACAAGTGAGTGTATTTTTTTCTTTTTTAAGAAAAAGACGCTATTTGTGCAGCACGCAAAAATAAGGGGCATCTCTCAAATTACATCATTTATGGGATACAGGTTATATGTTAACTACTACAATAAAGGATACTAGAAACTTTTTTTTGAGTATTTTGCTTTTGAACTGGCTGAATCATTTCTTGTGAAGACGTATTCTGAAAATCATTCCTGAAAAGATAAGAATGAAAATTATTTTGTCTTCACAGACATAGGATGGATAGCTTTGCCTCCTTTTGATTGAAAAAAAAAAATTGGGAAATTTAGACTTAAAATATATTCCTCAGCAAGTCTTTTCTTCTTCATGCACACAAGCAGTTTTTCATGATCACATGTCCATGTGAAGATTTATACAGACAATGAGGGTGAGTCATATTCTGTTAAATCCAGTTTCTGAGTTATGCATATGTATACATGTGCGCATGCACACACACCCCCCCCCCCCGCTCTCTTCAGGGCTATAGTTTTGAATTGGAAAAGAGTGGAAAAAAGCATAATCATCATCAATTTGATGAAATAATCCCTGAATAGGTTTTAATCACTTATCTTTTTTATTTGAAAACAGTAAAATATATATAAACACTATAGACTTACGTTTTTCTTAGGTTAAAAATATTAATTGTTCTTAGAAGTTTGGCAAAGTGCAAACACGATCTAGCAAATGTAAAATTCCACGGAAGGCACTTTAACCAGACAAAAGCCCCACTTCTGACCAATTATCAAAGAGCAAGACATCTAAAAAATAGCTTCAAGATGACAATTCTAGAGGAATTTTTATTTTTATTTTTCTTATATGTATCCATGTATTCATAACTATGTTTTTTACTTACACCTATTATCTTGTAAGCAACTGACAAACCAAATAAATAAATAAATAAATAAATAAATAAAAGAATGATGTGGGACGAGGTCCGGCATTTTTGGGGATTATGCCATATATATTTTGGGCTGAGGGGGAACACTTCAATTTCCCGTTTTTTATAAAACCTGGAGCTAGACATGCCACTCAGGCCACGAAAAATATGTCATTAATTGAGAATTAAAAAGTAATCCCTTTGAGTTTCATATAAAAAGGGAAAACCCTTTTTACAAGTGTTTGAAATCATAAAAACCCAATAATAACAATAACAAATCTGCCTACGGCCAAATAGCTCACCAGTCCATTTCGACATTTGAGGCCAGCGGGCCTTCAGTCTACCGCCAAGTCGACACTTGAGTGTTCCCGCTTCCGGAAGTTAGGTAACGAAGCACCCTTTGGAGGGAAGGGGTGGAGTTGGAGCCGCGAGAGGATGTCTTCGGTCCTGGGCTAACCGGCCGGTGAAAATTATTTATTTATTTTTTCTAACGTTAGCTGTTTTTCCCAGAATGCTAATGTGCTTCCGGTTTGCAGGATGGAAAAGAAATCTATCAATCCGTTATCTGCCTCCAGAAAGGCACGTTAATCGAGTTCTTGTCCTCAGAGCAGCAAGTTGGACGCCCTCTACCGCTTTGGAGGATTACATCCCCATCTCTGAACATCGAAGGGGTCGATCTGCCTTGTTTCCTGTTGCTGCAAAGGGCGATAATTTTGGCGCCAGCAAGATTTGAACTGTTTGAGGGAACAGCATTCGGAGGCCGAAACGATGGGTTATCTCCTGGGGGTGTGTGCAGATAGATTCTTTGTTATATTTGGAAAAGGTACTATGAGAGAGTGGGTTTTATCTGCAGTAGCCTGGATTAAATATTCTGCCGTTATTATTTCTATAAATAACTCAAGACTGCGAACATCTAGCTTATATTCTTCCTCCTCATTTCCCCAAAACCACAACCCTATGAGGTGGATTGGGATGAAAGAGAATGACTGGATCAAAGTCACCCAGCTGGCTTTCATAGACCTGGTATTTTAATCACTAAACCAATCTGGCTTTTTATTCAGAAAGCAATTTTTCTAGCAATCAGATTGGGCTGAAAATATCCAGCTGATAGGATAACATAAGTAATAAAGTTCGCTATGCTGCCTTGTAGTGAACAGATTTCTGCCATCTAGATTAGGCATTGAGAAACAAACCCAATGAACTAGACAGCATTTGGATACTCTTATGCGAACAGGTTGAATATATATGTGTGTGTGTGTGAGAGAGAGAGAGGTTTATACACACACACACACACACACACACACACACACA
>BLBF01000022.1:24454417-24611073 GCA_015471245.1 Laticauda colubrina | reverse complement strand
ACACACACACACACACACACACACATATATATATATATATATATATATATATATATATATATATACCTGAAAGCATGAATAGAAGAGATGATTCCACTAGACTGTCAATTATTTGGAAGCCTGCACTCAGAAACAAAAAAATATCCACACCACGAGCCAGGTAAACACCTGGGCACAAACAGATTCCCCCTAATACCTCCAGCTCAAACACACCCCAACCAGGCACCCAGATGAAACCTAGCTTCCTAATAAATGATAGCCGTCCATTTACTCAGAGCCAAGCTGCACTAAAAGCCTCCAATACAGGAACACAATGTTGCCAGCCAATCAAGACCCCCCCTCCAAAAAAAGCCACAAAACAGACAGAAGATAATAGAAACACCAATCAAGCAGAACACAGCAAATTCCAAGACCAATAAACACAATAAACTCCCAACCAATCAGGATGAAGAAAAAACCACGCTGGCACAGCAGTAGGCTAGCCCCAAATTTAAAACTGAAACGGCTGTGAAAGTCCGACTCGCAGACGAACACAATACTGAAGCCTGATGATGGCAGATGAGATTCTGCTGAAACACTGCTACAACTTTAAAAGCACAACTACAATGACGTGGGATAATACCCGAAGGAAGCTGAACAGCATACACACACACACACACACACACACACACCCCAACATTAAACATGGCTTTAAGGTTGTACATTTGCCACATTTGGGACAATCGACCCTATGTCACTGCTTTTAGCACCAGCATATATCCCCCTTAGGAGACAGGCTCTGCCTATAATAAAGACAGTGGGACATCTTTTACCACCCTGACCTAGAGGAGCACACTGCAGCTATTCTGTGCAATATCAGCACTGTATAGATACTATCACTGTAGATTATATTAGGATCTATCCCAACCAGAAGCCCTGGATGACCAAGGAAGTCCAGTGTCTCTTGTGTGATAGGACCAAGGCCTTTAGGTCCAGTGATGGGGCAAGATACAGTGTTGCCAGAGCTAGTCTGAAGAAAGGTATTTGGAAGGCCAAGGCTGATTATAAGAGGAAGAGTGAGGATAATTTTTATAGCAATAACATGAGGCAGGTGTGGCAAGGGATTCAACAAATTACCAAGCATCAACTGAGCAATGTCATCCCTGCGGAGGGGTGGTTGCTTCATTGGCAGAGGTACTGAATCATTTCTTTACTTGCTTTGAAGCGGAGACAGAGACAGCTAAAATACAGCAATCAGCCCATTGTACCCCCCATCTTATTGTGGAGGAACAGGAGGTGAGCGTTCTGAGAGCTATGGACCCTAGAAAGGCTGCCAGTCCTGCCGGTATCTCTGGCCAAGTGCTTAAATATGCTGATCAGTGGGCTCGAGTCTACCAGGATCTTCAATCGGTCTTTATCTCAGTCCACTATTCCATCTTGTTTGAAGGCTTCCACCATTGTTCCGCTGCCAAAGAAGTTCCCTATCAATAATCTCAATGATTACAGACCAGTGGCACTCACTCCTATCATCATGAAGTGCTTTGAGAAATTGGTCTGCCGGCATATCATTTCTGGTCTTCCACATGTTTGATAAACACCTGTTTGCATACAGAAGAAATAGATCTACAGAGGATGCTATAGCCATCACTCTTCACACTGCTCTGACTCATCTAGAAGAATGGGGGGGGGGGCGATGTGAGGATGCTTTTTGTAGATTTTAGTTCTGCATTTAACACAATTCTTCCACATAGACCTAGTGTCTAAACTTATGGATCTTGGACTTTCTTATTCAATCTGCCTTTGGATTATGGATTTGCCTGAAGTTGTGCTTTGTCTCTGCATGCTTCATCAGCTGTACAAAATCCTGTAATTCATTCCTCCAGCTGCTGGCATTTGAAAACCCCCAGTAAATTATAGATTTATGAACTATGTAAAATCTGCCTCTTGTGTGCACATTTCAGTTATTGCACATTACTTCCTGAAATGATCACAACTCAAGCTCGTATTTATACAATGATAGGAAAGTTAATGTCAACTTTCCCTCCCTCCTTGCAGCTAGATTAAAAGCAGTTACTCCAAAGAAACAAGTCTAAAAACTCTTGATTAATATTTATTAAAAGATTCCAGTGAGTATTCTACTTTTAAATGGCATGCAAGTGAGATTTATGGCAGCAGAAGAATACAATAGAATTCTTTATTGGCCAAGTGTGATTGGACACACAAGGGATTTGTCATGATGCAAATGCTCTCAGTGTACATAAAAGATATATTCGTCAAGAGTCGAGAATCATTAGGTACAACATTTAATAGTCATAGGGTACAATAAGCAATCAAATCATACTAAGAAACAATATAAATCGTAAGAATACAAGTGACAAAGTTACAGTCATACAATCACAAGTGGGAGGGGATGGATGATAAGGAGTGATGAGAAGATTAACAGTAATAGTAGTGCAGACTTTGTAATAGTTGAACAGGTTTGAGGGAATTATTTGTTTTGCAGAGTGATGGCTTTCGGGGAAAAACTCCTTGTGTCTAGTTGTTTTGGTGTGCAGTGCTCTATAGTGTCGTTTTGAGGGAAGGAGTTGAAACAGTTTGCGTCCAGGATGTGAGGGGTCTGTAAATATTTTCACAGCCCTCTTTTTGACTTGTGCAGTATATGGAAGGCAGGTGGGTAGTAATTATTTTTTGTGCAGTCCTACCTAATTACTCTGAGGTTTGTGTCTGTCTTGTTGGGTTGCAGAACCAAACCAGACAGTTATAGAGGTGCATATGACAGACTCAGTCATTACTGTAGAACTGGATCAGCTGCTCCTTGAGTAGTTTGAGCTTTCTGAGTTGGCGCAGAAAGAACATTCTTTGTTGTGCTTTTTTGATGACGTTTTTGATGCTAGGTGTCCATTTTAGGTCTTGTGATATAATAGAACCTAGAAATTTGAAGGTCTCTACTGCTGACACTGTGTTGTCTAGTGTTTAAAGAGGTGGTAGTATGGGAAGGTTTCTCCTGAAGTCTACCACCATTTCTATCATTTTGAATGTGTTCGGTTCCAGATTGTTCCGGTTACACCAAGAGGCAAGTTGCATAACCTCCTGTCTGTATGCAGATTCATCGTTGTCTCGAATGAGACCAAGCGCTGTTATGTCATCTGCAAACTTCAGTATTTTAAAAGATGGATCATTTAAGATGCAGTCATTGGTACATAGGAAGAAGAGAAGGGGAGAAAGCACACAGCTTTGGGGGTGCCCTGTGCAGATATCAGATGTGATTCTGCCTCGATTCACCTGCTGCTTCCTGTCTCTTAGGAAGAACAACTTTTGTGTTTTTTTTTCCATTTTTCCAATAGAGGGTGAAGGCTTGTCTCTTGTGAAAAGAGATGCTGTCTGAATGCTCTGGTCCTGCTCATCTTTTTATTATAAGAACCAATTACATTTCAGTCTTTTATTTTAAGATCTCTTTAAATTTATGATTGCAAAGATTGAAAAAGCTATTTTTTCAGTATAGAGGAAATTTCTCTAAATGATCTAGATTCTAGAACATAATTCAAGCTTTGGCATATTCCTCTACTTTCTTTGCCCTAAATATTGATACTCAGTCCTTTTCAATTTTTGATAGTCTACTATCAGAAGGCAATATGGGAAAAGAATAGCCAGATTATGTAAGATGCTTCCTATTTGTGTTGAAGAAGCACCCACATAATAATTTACCAATTACAGAAAAGTTGATTTTTATCTTATCTGTCCACCAGGCTTCTCATTCCTTCCAGTCCTTTTATGGCACAATTTCATCTAATATGACCATAAAAGAATCCCTAATCACAGTATGAAAAAAACAGAACAAAAATGACCAGTCCTTTCTAGAGGAGGCATATTCTTCAAACAGGAAACAGTAGTCACTGTATACCTATCTAGTGTTCCCTTCTCAGCTACATGTGAGGGAGACAACTACAGTACATATCCAAAAAGTGATGATGGATTAGAAACATGAGGAAATCAAACTGAAATTGAAATGCCTTTATTTTGGAGCCAGTGGAATTCAGTAAGGAACCACCTGCTTTAAACCTTTATTTGAAAGAAGCCACGTATTAATTTCACATTGCCTTCTAATTGTAGACACTGAGCCTCCTTCACATTTCTCAAAGGGAACAATGACCCATTCTAAAGGAGAATATTAACAATATTGAAGTACTGATATAGTGGATGCCATAGTGGTATACACTGCAATTCAAATTGGAATTTAGACTGGATCTTGTGAATTCAAATTCAAAATGATAGATTAGATCATGTGCTAATATTTCTGAAAACCATGGTCACCATGATAAGGAACTAGTTCTTCTTACTCTGCTTCCATCTTTGAAGATTGTTGAGAGGAAAGGAATTGGGAGAAAAACATAAAACCCTTCCCCCTTGGCCAAGAAATAATACAAAACATACAATCTCTCATCTTAGACTTAAAATTTTTTTTTTTTTGCTGTGGTTGTTTTGGATTTTGGAAATAGTGTGAAATTTCATTTTCTCAGGACTAGTAAGTGGTGACTCAAGAAACCAACCTTCACATTAGATTCCCTTCAAATGTATTAGTATTTTAAGGGATATATTTTGTCCTGGAAGAATGTTTTATTGTCCATTAATGATCATGTTCTGCTTTGATTTGCTTGATAGATGTGATGTTTCTGCTATCACATCCACTCTGAAGTTCCCAAGTGTATTATGTAAAGCCCCCAATATCAGGTGAAGTGATTCTCACAGTGAACACAGCATTATTATTATTCTCTGCAACTCTTGAAAGGGAATTCTTTCTCATCATAGTAACTTTTTGATTTGGAAGTAGTAATATTTTGAGTTGTCATCTATAAACATCAAAGAATCAATATACCAGGGAACTGATGAACCATGGTCTATACATTATGACATTTTTTCCTTCCATTCAATTGTATCAGATTCTTGGAGGTTGCCTGGACAAGTTCCTGCAGTTTTCTCATCAAGATTTTTCAGGTTTGCCACTGTCTTTTTCCTAGGGCTCAGAGAAAGTGACTAGTCCAATCGCCCAGTTGGCTTTGTACCTAAGGTAGGACTAGAACTCAAGAGTCTCTTTTCTCTAGCCCGATTGCTTAACCACTGCACTAACTCTTACCCTGGTCCTAAGCAAAAAATCACAAAGCATCTGCAATTTGTGCCAAAATTATGAAAGTTGTTCATTTATAGAGCTAGACTGAATCTTATCTCTACAGGTAAGCAATTTTCAAATTCTAAAGCTAAGTTTTTTTCCCAATTTTCTAGGTGTTTTTATATTGTATAGATTTCTAGCACTGCATCTAAATATATGCATGCATGAGTCAAAGAAAGGTAGTTTTTCTTCCAATTGTGTAGAAAACCATATATAGAAAGACAGAACAAGGAGTGTGATGTTTGCCATGGAAAAAAGTGGGTGGATAGAGAAGCAGATAATCAGAATTCTGATAAACATGAATGTCTTACAATCATAGATATGCTTACATTCTTAATCCATTCGTTTTAAAAAAGCCTGGGAGCTAAGGATAGTCCAAGAAACCAAAGCAGTCAGATAAGGCACAAAAGAAATCGTGAAGAAAATGTTATCTAGGATGAAAGAAGGGAAATTACTGGAAGGAATGAGAAGCCAGATAGTTATGCATTCTCTCTTTTTGGGGGCAAGAGAAAAAAAATCAACCCATTATGATGGAATTATTCACATTTCTCAGTGGATACAGATCAAAGCATGCAAAATTTCTATTAAAATGAATCAAAAGTACCTTTAATAGTATAAAGCCACGATTGTCTTAGCTATATAGACAATGGGAAATCCTTCAAATATTTACACTACTGTTCCCACAATGTTTTACTGGCTTGTGCTTACGGAGCTGAGTTGGAAGCTACTAATTGGGTCAATGGTAAAAGAGGATGGAGATGTGTGAATCAGACAGGGCTCTTTATAGAATAAATTCTGCTTTTTGGATGTTAACTTTTTGTTAATGAGATCAGTAAAACATTACACAAAATAATCTGTTACAGAACAGGTAGTTGTAATGCAAGCCCTTGCATGGCAATCCAAATTTATTGAACTACTGATGCTAAGTCATACAAAATTGCACCACTTTTAATTAAGGCTTTTAGTTTACATTTGGCCACCTCAAAGCAGTTGTAACATTAGGTTGTCAATTTAAATACTGTGGCTCCCTGTTGGATTTTACACGCAATCTTTACACCCGACCAATGCATACAAAGCAACAAGGCATTGTTAAATAAATCTGCAAAAAGATAATTACTGCAACTTAGGCCTTGGGACCAATTACACATGATTAAAATTACTTCCCACATTCACATCCACAGTACTCGTCCACCATTTAACATCTCAACCAAAACGTTACACATGTAAAACAATCACTAACAGGCAAAAATACTAAACCTGTATATTTGGTATTGCAAATACACTTATGCATGAGCAAGCAAGGGAATTCACAGTGAGAATCTACAGCTGCAGAAGCCCAAAAATGATTTACAAAAAATTGTTAAATCATTAAAAAATTGTTTTAAAATATACACTTCTTGTTGTAGACCCCCACTGTACACACAACTATAAACATTGTTCCCTATGTAAACAAGGAAAAGGAAACATACAATAAAAGGTTGAAAAATCTGGACATTTCCTTCCCAACAGATATTAAAGGCAATGTCTTTAGACAGACATTATACTGAAAGGACTTATTTTAAAGACACTAGTTCACTGTCTCCACAGGTTTTTTTTTTATCCTAAAATTAAAAAACTATATAGCTGTTGTGTTAATCAAAGCGCTTTTGTACAATACAATGATGATCCTGGTTTTTTTTTAAAAAAGTTACAATAAGCTACAAATACCAACGAAGCAAAGTTATCTGGAGTAGTCTATATAGGAGCTCTTTGGACTTTCTTTAATTATGCTAAAATAGTGGTGCTTTTACGATTTACATTATTGTACTCTCCAATAGGAAGTATGGGTTTGTTGCAGTATACAGTACAGGTTTCATACATGTACAACATTGGTAGATGAACAATGTCTCTCACTGGTAATACTGGATGTAGGCTCTGGTTTTACCAGTTGCATACACTTAGATTATGTATATGTAAAAATCTCTTGTGATGCTGGAAAGTGATTAGAATGTGCAAACTGATGTCGCTGTCATCCATTTTATAAGGGTACCACCACAGGAAAGTCCATTTAAGATGTTGGTAGTTTTAATAAAGTTGGAATGCTGGCACTATTGTAGTCGGCAACAGTTCTTCAGACCTGTGGCAAAGACAAACAGGGAATCAGCTGCTATTTTACCTCAATAGTTAAAGAGAACTCCTCTTAAATTTTCAAAAGCATTAGTTTTATTTGTGTAACTTGGATTACATACTACTTTCAATTAAACTTAATTCAATCACTCAAGCATGTGATCCACAATAAACATGAACTTGAAGGAGCTCCTTGCAGGCAACAGATTTTATGAAAAAGTGCACTTAAATTTATTTTTAATTTACATTATTCTTTTTATTTAAATTAAGCAGATGGATATTTTACCAGGTCAAAATTGAAGAACTACATCTAATATCACATTCAACCTTTATAGGATTTTCCTCAGTTCCTCCCCCCTTTTTTGGTAACCCCTAAATCTTCTAACATATATCTATATATTCAGGAAATGAGGATTCCATTCTTCCACTGGCTGGTGGACACCAACAGATAAAAGTTCAAACACCACATCAAGTCTACAAATACCAACCTAGGCAAATGAACAGAAACATAGTAATGAAGCTTATTTAACCAACAGAAAGAATAAACATGCATAGAACGTAAGCACTTCCAGGGTTAATAGACCTGGATAAAGAACTGATCATCAAATGAGAATATTGTTTGGGTTGTGCTGTAACTATAAGAGCAAACAACTACTGGTTCAAATAGAACATATTATTCAAGGTAACATAGCAACCATGGTACAATAATATTTATTCAATTGTGAAAACTTCAGGAGATAATTATAAAACCTAGGAATTGTGAGCTGCTTTGAAATATTTAACTGCTAGGTAAAATATGATTTAAAATAAAATGCTTCAATCAACAAAAATAATTTGCCAAATGAAGCAGGAGGGGGTATTCTCCACATTACATTAATATCTGTTCTAGAGTGTGGGGTTTTTTTTGGGGGGGGGGGCAGAAAGAAAGAGAGGAAAGTACAATACCTTTGTTCCAGTGAAATCCACTAATCTGATACTAGATATTACCCAGGTGAGTGTTTTAAATCTTTTACAGCTGTTAAATCTTCCAGTAACAAGAAACTAATCTCATTTTCTAAGCAGTAGTCTCTGCTCATCTTAGTGAAGCTGAATTTCAAAATGGGTATTACTCTCATACAAGCAGCCCTCACAAGTAAGCAAGTTATTTTAGTGAAAATGCTTATGCTTCATTGAGTATCAAATAGATGGCTTTTTTTTTTTTAAAGGATGAACTTAAAGAAACAGGCCTTGGACAAATTTCAGAATATTTAAATCCAAGTGGTTTTACCATTAGAGATGTGTATAAAATGCAAATAACATCAACATGAGATTCAGTTCAAATTACACTTTTTAGTACTGTATTTTCACTAAGCTTTAGTTTACTTCTAAAGATATTTTGAAGCATTCAAAACAGGTAGAACATTTTCAAAATTAAGTAATTATTGGGGTGCACATTATTCATTATGAGTAATAAAATGATCAATAAAAATGAATTGATTAGAAATGTAAACTAATCTAATTATGAAAAAAAAAATCAGCTTGATCCCAAACCTAGTAACCCACAGCTTGTAAGTGTTTCTTGATGTTTGGTATAACTTTGGTCAAGTGTTCCTTCATGGATTATCCCTGCACTAAGATGGGACATTCTGAATATTCTGAGTTAACAACAGGCCTATTTCTAGACCAGAGAGTTTCTAGAAGGTATTACTACTGGTTCGGTGTTATGTTTTGTGTAATCGTTTTGAGGTTGAAAAAGCAGGAAATAAAGGATAGGTAAGAGCCTAGGCGGGCGGGAGGGCCAAACAGCTGCAGACACAGAACCGGTTAGGTGTCTGCTGCTCTTCAGAGCTACCAGTTCTATAGGGCTGGGCAGAACCAGTAGCATCCCACCCCTGGAAGAGGGAAACCAATGATCTTCTGGGCAATGACGTTAACACTCCGGAGTGCTGTCCTATCTGCTACTGTGCAATTGGAAAACCATACAGAGGTACAGGGAGTTAAAATACTCTCTATGGATCCAACGATAGAAGGTCACTAGCAATTTTTCATTCAGTTGTTTTCTGAGAAGTCTCAGGTAATATAATCTCTGCTGGGTCATTTTAACCAGTGCTGCAATGTGTGTGCCCCAGGTCAAGCCCTCTTTTATGGTAACACCCAGAAACTTAAAACTGGCCACTTGCTCCACTTGGTCTCCATTGATAAGCAAGGGCTGGATGTCTGATCTATTCCTTCTATAATCCCCTATGAGCTCCTTGGTCTTATTGGTGTTGAGGACCAATTTATTGTCTCCACACCATGAAAGCAACCAGTCCACCTCATCTCGGTAGGCAGACTCATCCCTCTCAGAGATGAGTCCCACCACTGTTGTATCATCTGCAAATTTAGTAATAGTATTACTAGCGTGAATGGGAATGCAGTAATGCACATAAAGAGTATAGAGTAAGGGACACATGCAAACCTGTGGTGTACCACTGTTAAAAATAAGGGCTGAAAAGGTATGATTACCTAATCTGTGAGCAGCCAGATAGGAAATCCATAATCCAAAGGCAAATTGAATAAGAAGGTCCAAGGTCCAGAAGTTTAGACACTAGTCTTATGTGGAAGAATTGTGTTCAATGTAGAACTAAAATCTACAAAAAGCATCCTCACATACCCCCCCCCCCCGCTCTTCTAGATGAGTCAGAGCAGTGTGAAAAGTGATGGCTATAGCATCCTCTGTAGATCTATTTCTTCTGTATGCAAACTGGTGTTTATCAACGTATGTGGAAGACCAGAAATGATATGCCGGCAGACCAATTTCTCAAAGCACTTCATGATGATAGGAGTGAGTACCACTGGTCTGTAATCATTGAGGTTATTGATAGGGAACTTCTTTGGCAGCGGAACAATGGTGGAAGCCTTCAAAGAAGATGGAATAGTGAACTGGGATAAAAACCAATTGAAGATCCTGGTAAAGACTCTAGCTGACTGATCAGCGCAATCTTTAAGCACTTGGATATATGTTGGTGCTAAAAGCAGTGACCTATGGTCTGATTGCCCCAAATGTGGTAATTGTACAACCTTATAGCCATGTTTGATGTTGGTATATACTTTGTTCAATATATTTTCTCCTCTAGTAGCATACTTAACATGCTGACAGAATTTAGGGAGCACTTCTTTTAAATCAGCTTGATTAAATTCCCCCGCTATGATATGCAGGATAAGTATTCTGCTGAATACTAGCAATGTTATACAAGAATCCCAAAGCTATGATAGTATTGGCATCAGATGGGATATAGACTGCAGTAATCAAAGCCACGCTGAATTCCCATGGAAGATATACGGGTCAACTTTTAAGAGTCATATACGCCAGATCCATGGAGCAGTGGCTATCTAGTCTTTGTATTGATACACCAGCTTTTGTTCACATAAAGGCTTAAACCTTCCTCTTTGCTCTTGCCAGAATCTCTACTCCTGTCCTGCTGGTGAGCCATGTAGCCTTCCAGCTCAACTGGAATAAGTGAATGAAGCCAAGTTTCTGTGATTTGCAAAACACAGCAGTTCTTGATGAATTTAGTCTTTGCAATCTGTAGCCTTAATTCATCCACCTTGTTAGTCAGAGATCTTGCATTAGTAAGAAATATACTTGGAATTGAAGGCTTGTGTGGAAACTTACTCAGCCTAAAGAGAACCCCAGTACAGCATCCTCTCTTCCTCTTTCTCTGCCTCTTCCTCCTTCCTGCAGGAATAGTGATCCATGGCTCCCACAGGGTCCTAGCTGCTTCCTTTGGTATGTTATGATAATGTATAAAATCATACTTAATAGCCTTTTCACATTTCAGTCCAATTTGTAACAAGGTGTGCCAACTATAGATGCCCCTTGCCCCACAGGATTCAATCAAGGAAAGGATCCAAAACACACACAGAATCATACACACCATACACTGAAAGGAGCAGCCAGCCGCAGCATCCATGTGCACAGCCATCTTAAAATATTTTCATCTTGAATGAAAATAATCATTCAAACTTCATTTTTCTTCTTCTACAGTTTGATGGATTTGCAATATCCCTCTGCCCCCTATTTTTCTTGGCTGGTACAACCTGTCGATGTCACTTCGTGGATGTAAAGCATAGTACATATTCAAAGGTTTGCATGTTTTCTGGTCCAAGTTTTCCAGTTCAGCCAAAGTCCAGTTGATGATTCCAGCTGAGTAGCGTATCACTGGAACTGCCCATGTATTAATGGCTGTAAATATGTTTCCAGCATTCAGCTTTGATTTTAATATTTTGCAGAACCTCCTGATGTATTCCTTTTGCATTGACTCTTTGACTTTTCCATTCAAGATGTTATCTGCTTCCAATATGTCTAGGTATTTGTAACCATCATCCTTCGCTAATGCTTTCACTATGCTTCCATTTCCCAGTTCTATTTTTTGCATTTTTCCTTGCTGCATGGATAATATAGCACATATTTTCAAGTTCAAGTTCATTTTGATATCGCTGCTGAACAGTTGAACTGTTGTGAGTATTGATTTAAGTTCAGTGGGGCTTTTCGCATAGTTTTAAGTCAGCCATGTATAATAGATGGTTTCTCTTGCCATGTTGGCTTGATATTTAGTATTCTAATTTTGTGTTCGTAGGATTATTGTCAGTGGAATTAATGTGATATTGAACAGTAGTGGTGAAAGTGAGTCCCCCTGGAAGACTTCTTGTCTGATGTGGACTTCACCAACGTTCTCCCTATTTGCTGTTAGAACTGTTTTCCATTTTTGTATATTTGCTTTCAAAAATGTACAAGTTTTGCTGATTCCAAAGTTTTCCAGGCAGGTGTTAAGCCAGCTGTGGGGTAATGAGTCAAATGCCTTCTGGTAATCAATCTATTCCATATTTAAATTCATTTTCCTTCATTTTGCATTTTTAGTACCATTTTGTTCAATGAACTGATCTTTTAATCCTCTTGATTTTTTTATAATTTCCTTTTTGTTCTGCCAGATACAAACTGTTTTCCATCAGATGATTGAACACTGAATTTGCCAGTATTCTTGTAAAAAGTTTGAACGTTGTTGGCAGACAAGTAATTGGGCGATAGTTGCTTGGTTCTATGCCCTTTTCTGGATCTCTCCATGCAGTTCGCCCAGGCCAGGTGCACTCCAGTTCTTGACCTTCTTTGCTTGTTTTGCAACCATGTCAGTTGTTCTTACAGTATTTTCCATTTTGTTTTGTGATGTTTGTCGTTGAATATCTTTGATCCAGGAGGCAGTTTTGTTGTATGCCACTAGGTTTTCCCATTTTTTTTTCAAAAGTTTAAAGTTTTTTCTGTATATAGGTGTACATTAATTTGGACTCAATTTTCATTAAGGGACCGGTAGAAGAGGTGTTGGTTTCTTTTGAACTGGACATTTTAACGATATTATTTTATTCATCCCAATGGAACAGCATAGAACTCTACCAAGATTCTGCTGCATGAAGGACATACTAATTAGAGCTTTTCTTTTGTATTTGAATGGCAGGTCATTTGGATCCAATATATTCTACCAACAGTGTACAATTTCCATTATATGTAAGGGATTCATATTATTATTTAAATGATCACAAATACTTTAATATGGATTTAAAGACATTGATAGAATACTGTATAATTTACCACTAGGAGTAACTTTAATAGTAGGCTATGCTCCACTTGCAATCTTACCTGGCTCAGCGCTACAGTACATACATGTATTAAAGTAACTGACATGATGACTTTTTGCGTGCTTTTCCAGGCACAGGAGTTTTTCTGTTAATTTGTCGCACAAGGTCATAAAAGATCTGCAAAGAAAAAAATGTTTCATTTCATTTAATATAGAAGTTAAATCCTGATATACATATCCTGTAATGCAGGGGTCCCCAATCTGTGGGCTGCAGTCCCCTACCAGGCTGTGACCTACTCACAACCAGGCCACGTTAGTGGTAGGTCGATGTGTGCACACAGCCTGACTCATGAAAATAGTGGGCACCAGTCCTTGCAGTCCTACTTGTGCGAGCAGCAGGTGCTGGTGCTCACAGCCTCAGTCAACTGAGTGGTGTGTGGGCATAGTCGCGGCTCACAAATAAAGTTATGCCACATATGTGCATGCCTGCCTGCCTCTCACACAAAACCATCTCCTACCCCCCACCCCTCAAATGCCACGCCATTAACTATGAAAGGTTGTAATGCTGAATCCTGATTAGCCTTAGCAGCAGTTCCATTTCACTTATGTAATACTTTAAAATTTCTGTTATAGTGAAATAGGGACATACTGTCTTCCTCATTTATTCTCCTTATTTAGTATGAAAATATGCTGCGATGTACAACTTGCACAACTATAAAATCCCACATGCTGCGCAAAAAGGGAATAAACCTACTATAAAATTATATAGCATTGTATGATGATGATACTTCTTTGAGAAATGTATTTTCAAGATATTTAGTCATCAATTGTATGACTCTCCCTAACATGGTCTCTAGAGGAGTGTGTTTGCAGATTAACAAAACCTTTTCCAAGATACCGATCTTTTTAAAAGAACTCCAAGACCAAATATGAATATGCTCTCCAAGAAATATGATGGTAAAATAATACAAGTGATCATTTTTCTTAGAGAGTGTTTAAATTGAATCCCCAAACTGAAACAGCATTTGCCAAGTGTGTTTGTATGACTAACTAACTACTAAGGAAAAAAAATCAATAATAATAACAATAATAACAATTCAGAAGCATGGTCAGATATTAGATTGTGTGTCTCTTGACTGTTGTGGAAGATTACTGTTTTATTTATGAAATAAAACCATAACTTCACTAAAAATTATTATGCTATAATCCATCAAAGAAAAATACCATATATACTCGCATATAAACTGACCCTTAAAAAACTGCTCCAAAATGAGGAATTTTGCAAAAACTCGCATATAAGCCGACCCCCAAATACCATGGTGTGTTGTTTGGGCTAATAACAAAAGAGTATCAACATGCAATGCACTGATGAAGGTTCATTATCAAAGCATTTGTGTAGGAAACAATATTAAGTTAATTACCCGGTATGTAAAGACTCTGATGTTGTACGTGACGATCGCAAACACGAAAGCGGTCACGTGAATGACTAACCAATCACAACGTGTTATGATCCGGTGATAGAAAAAGCAAAATGGAGGTGCCCAGAGTAAAAAAAATGTGCTTAATTAGATGTAATTATGTTGCATTTTATTTGAGGTACAGTTAAAATTAATATTGAAATTGAGTTGTAGTTTGTCGGAATTAACTTTATTTAGTGCAGTCTCAATTTTTATGGCTGTATGTATGACTGAATGGTAATGTCGATATTGCGTGATCTGAGAAGTGGCGTCATGTCAGTTTGTTTGTGTAATTTATGCGTGCATAAGCCGACCCCCTAATTTGATTAAAAAAAAATTGAGTTTTAGAGTCGGCTTATATGCGAGTATATACGGTAGTAGCTATTTTAATATTAGCAGAGATATTTCTAGAGTGAGAGAAATCAAAAAGTGAATTTCACACAAGACTATCTCCTATGAAAACATGATATTGCTAGGCTTTCATAAATGCAATTTGCCTGAGAAAACCATCCCATTTTTTGTTGTACATTCTTGGACTAAAATTACAGAATACTCTGTAATTGCAGAAACTTATATAAATTGAATGATGACCTCTTCCTCAATTTCTGTTGGACTTTTGCTTCTGTGAAATCTAAGGCTAAAGTGCCTTTATTATTCCTCCCCGCTAAAACAGACGAGGCAAAAGTGGTTTTTCTCTCATTCATTCATTTATAAAAGCAGATTAATTCATAATCCAAAATCCTAAACTTCTAAAAAGGGCATGCACCAAAAGCATGGTATGAAATAATACATACTTCATGCTGTTTAACCAGAAATCCCAGTCTTTACTGAAGTATCAATACTACTAAAATTAATGATTACCATAGTTCACTGAATTAACCATCATTTTGAAACAAAAATGTCTTACATTTTAAATTAGAAAGAAATATACGGCCATTAAAATTCCAAATACTGTTAATGATGAAGAGGTGGGCCTTGGACAAATAAAAGTATTTACCTCATTAACATTTATCTTTGATTTTGCAGAAGATTCTAAAAATGCACAATTATTCCACTGTCTTGCTAAATTTTGTCCTTGTTCCTTTCCCACAACTCGTTCATCTTCCAAGTCACACTTATTGCCAACTAGAATCATTGGAACCTAAAATGGCAAAACATTGTATATGCATTAAAATAATATATGATTTAATGAATGGCTATTAGAAATTGGGCATTATAAGAAAAGTAATTAAATGCATTTTAAAAATAAATTATTTGAGAATTAAACAGTAAAGATAGTAGATGTTAGGTTCTTGAACTGTCACAGTGATGCTCAGTAAAAAAAATGATAAAGGTTATATCTTATTTTTCTTTCAATGAAATCAAAAAGTTTTCATAAGAAAATTGTGTTTTCAATTTTCTTGATTTTAATGTATGTCATTGGACATATTTATTAACTGAAGCAATGGAAAGAATATGAATAAATATATCCTTTTGTGAGCTCAATTTGATAGTTGTTCTTTAATACCTCCTGGCAAATTTGTGCTTTTACTACAATAGGAATCTTTTGACATTTCAAGCAATTTAAGGCATTTTGACATGTTTGGATCTTAACGGGGAAAGAAAGTTTGATTATCTAAATCATGAGAAGTTTGGAACAATTTCTTATTTAAAAATGGTGGGAAATCATGGTTTTAAAGGAGGGTATAAACAAGAGTTAAGAATGAATGAATCTGAGTTCATGAGGCCTCAACACAAAAAAGAGCAACTAGTACAAAAGGAGGAGGTTGAATTGATCTATTCAGACAGAATGGGTAACAACCAAATCCCAAAACAAACAAACATATGTTATGCAAGTTAGTTTATGTAAACCCAAATTTATCAGGCAACCATTTTGTGCATGCAATCAGAGATGCAGAAAAATAAGCATACATACAAGGTCTTGGAACTACTTGCACAACCCAGGATAATTATGAAGGGATTGCAAGGAAAGAAATACCAAGAAACACGGATAGAGTGGATGAGATTCTCAAAATAGACTGAAGTATAAAGAACAAAAGAAAAAAATATGAAGTGCTGGAAGCAAGGATAGAAAATAGTAATGAAATATTTGAGATATAAAATACAGTATTTCCTCTTATTTGATGCTTTTAATTTCTTGATATTTCTTACTCACTTTCTGTGCTTTGCATATGGATATATATTTATGCAAGCATTTAAGGCACCTACTTCACCAAATTACAAGCCAAATATATTGTAGAACTTTCCATTGTGGTTTTCAAGTTTTAGATTTTGTGTTTTGTTCTTATGGTAATTAATGTTTCCAGATAAGCAGATGAATTTGTTCAATGAATGGTATTGCAGGAAAATGGAATTTGCTACTATTATTCCATTTTTATGCATATTCTAGGCTATAGACATTTTAAGATTCATTTGAACTTTCTGATGCAATGTAATTTAAAAACATTTGTAATTTCTTTCTGCAAAGAATGTTAATTGTTATATGGAGAAGGTTTTAATAACCCAGCATATAATTTTTAGTAACCTGCTGACACAAGAGTTGAAGACTACCTGCAAACTAAAAGAGATAGTGAGCAGTTTTGAGTGTCCCACTGTTTATCTATGTTACACCATTGCTGTGGAAGATGTACTGATTTCTAGTTGCTTTCTGGGTACAATTCAAGGTGCATCACAAGACACTTTATTTGAAGAACTGCCTCTTTCTGGGATGCCCACTCCAACAAGTTAGATAGGGTGAGAATGTTCAGGTCTTTTCCCTGATATGCTGTTCTTTGGTGGGATCTCTAGATGTGTATTTCCTATAGCTGGCCCTACTTTCAAACAGCCTCCAAGAATTGGAGTGGGGTAGCACACTTTTAATTTTCTTGTATGCCTTGAAGACCTTGTTCTTCTCCAAGCATGAGGCTAGATGGGAATGAGCCAGTGAGTAGGAAGTATGGGTTAGCATGCAAAAGGAATAAAAATATGTTACTTACATCATCAGTGTCTTTGACTCGAAGAATTTGTTCTCGTAGATCCTGCAAATCATTAAATGTGGATTGTGCTGTGATGGAATAAACTAAAGCAAATCCTTGACCATTTTTCATGTAGAGGTCTCTCATTGCTGTAAACTGTTCCTGTAATACAAAGAGAAATGGAGAATTCAAAGCTGGCCTATTTAGAGAGTCAAACTGACTTATGAGTATTTCCCTTTTATATCAATATTATAAACATAAGCAACTATTGTTCAAATATAGATAGCTATTTACAGGTAATCCTTGGCATAACCTCATTTAGTGACTGTTCAAAGTTACAACAGCTGAAAAGATAAACTTATAACCATTTTTCACACTTACAACCACTGTACCCGCCCATGATAAAAAATGGTATGTTTGGCAACTGATGACTACAGTGTCCCTGGGTCACGTGTCTCAACACTGCAACATAAAGCATAAACATTCCTAGGCCTGCAGTATGAAAAGCAGTCGCTCCAGGAGCATGGTGGAAACCTGCAGTCACCTTAGGAAGCCCCAGCAGGATGAAGCATAGTCACCCCAGGAGTGTGGTGCAAAACTGCAGCTGCCCAAGAAAGTCCCTACCCAGGTCCTTAGCATGAAGTGCAGCCGTCCCAGGAAAATTTGGTATTGTTTCTACCTACTTGGGCAACTGGAGTTCATTTAATGTCATTTCATCATTTTATAATACATTTTTAAGAAATTATGTTTGAAGAAAAAGCACTAAAAGTTGAATGATTTGAAAGGAAGGCCATGTGCAGTTTAAACAAGGTGTAGGTGCAGCTGCAATTGCTTCAGGAATTCCAAGCCCAGCACTGTAGTGCAAAGTCGCAGATATCCCAGACAGATGACCTTCACTGTTCTTCCTTCTCCTGCTGCTGACTATATGCGATCGGCCTGGCTCTAAGTGAGTTACCTGCTGGCTGCACCAGGCTTTCTTCCTGAGGCTGCCACCTACTCCTCGTTCAAACTGCACATGGCTTTTCTTTCAAATCAACTTTTAGTGCTTTCTCTTCAAAGGTAATTTCTTAAAATGTATTATAAAATGATGAAATGACATTAAATGAACTCCAGTTGCCCAACTAGGTAGGAACAATACCAAATTTTACATCATTGCTATAAAGTACAAAGATAACACTTATGTGTACCCAGGAATATAAGAATAATATATTAAGTTGTTGCCAGTGCACCAAGTATTTCTCAATCCCTTGGACCGGTTCTGGGAAACTTGACTAATGGAAAGGGGGAAAAGATACTAGTCAAAAGCTAACATTCTATGTAATATCTGAACCCTTTTAATGGGTACCAAATATCAAAATACTCGTGCAACTGAAATTTTAAATGCCAATTCAATCACCTTCCTAAACTGAAAATATAATTTGGTACAGATTATACCTCTTATTTTCTCTTTCCTTTTGAAATTAATCTTATTTTTCAGGACTGTTGTTTGATGCTTCTAATTAAATAACAGGGATAAAAAATAATTTGTGTTTTCTTAAGCTACATGTTATCTGAACTCAGAAATACTGGCAAAACCTTATTATGAAAGTCTCCCATTTTATTTCATAAAGTTATACAGTAGCTTTATTTTACATACCGTTCCTGCTGTGTCTAGGATTTCAAGCATACATTGTTGTGCGTCTACTTCAACTTGCTGTCAAAAGAACAGAAGCAAATTTTTATTGAAGCATAAATAGTTGCTTGCCTTTGTTAAACATATCTACAATGCATGGAGGTTTACTCTTGTCATGTCCAAAGAAGTTGGCAAGCTATTAAAGTGTAAAGGTTTATGTAATAAATCTTTACATTTTATATAATAAAATGTACACTTTACACATATTATATTATATATAATAGCAAAATGATTGTTACTGTAATCACATGCATTCATCTTGTTGCAGGTTATCTTATTCTTCTCTTTCCTTCTACTTTTTCCAGCATTATGAATTTCTAATAGCAATTTTGTATTTTTTCTTGAACTAAAAAGATACTCCTTTGGTCTTTTTAGCTGCCACTCATTTCTTTACACCCGATTCTTTTGATCAATAGCTTTGAACTCCACATGCCTTTTTATTACTGTATCATGCATACTTCTTTTAAGTGCTAAGACTATTTTTCTAAATATTAAGACTAAGTACATTTATAATTTAAAAACCGCACATACCTTTCTATAGGAATCTTCTATCGTTGGATCATATTTTTCAACAAATATTCCTTGAACGAACTGTACAGTCTACGATAAAAGGCAGTGTGTACACAGATACACAGAGTTTATTTGAAATTTATTTAACAATACCTCGAAGACTGGAATGTTCATAAAAATTTCAGGACAAATAAAGCCCTAAGTTACTGTCAATTGTTTTAAGCAGTTGATTTAGTTGATTTTAGTGACTGGGTCACTAATTTAAACTCATACTGAATTATAACCAATGCTTCAAAGGGCTTCTTAGCTTTAAATAATTGGTCCTGCTAAAATCACTTTTATTCTAATCATATTTCTATTTAAAATTCAGGCAATGCCAAAGTTCACATACCGACAAATTATAAAATTAACATATTCAAAAAGATACTGAAACCGAAGCCATATTCTTTACACAAGCATTGTAAAAAAGGAAAGGAAGAAAATCTAAGCAAATGTTAATATTCAAGGGAGTGAATTCAGAATTTTAGTTATACCATTTATCCTTTTACCCCATACACATCTAAGTCAATGAATTTCCAGTGTTGCAGTTGTTTGTACATAGTTTTACCATTGTTCACTATGATTGTAGTATTTTTGACATATGATGGATATAAAAAGTCTGCACCTCCTGTTAAAGCCACCCTTTATTCAATGCTGTCACAACTTCAGTAAGTGAATGGTCATTAAGAAGGAGTACCTATACAGTGGTCACAGAAGATCTATATGCCCCTGTAAAAATGCCAGGATTTTAGATGTGAAAATAAATCAGACCAAGATAAATAACATCAGAATTTTTTCCACCTTTTTAATATAACATATACAGTAGAACTTCTGGTCACGACCATAATTCATTCCATAACTTTGTACATTTTGTCTTCTAATGTTTCATCTTCAGGAATTTCTGGGTCAGGGATCATGATTGATCACCACTCGAGTATGTGTTCGTGACCAGATTCAAAAATTTTGTGAATTTTTTGGTCGGAACTTGATGTGGTCATGGTCAGAAGCGTTTGTGACCAGAGATTCTAATTGTATGCTGTACAATTCAATTGAAAAATAAACTGAATTCTTTTAGGGGTTAAAATAAGAATCAAAAACATACAATAACATGGTTGCATAGGTGTGTAAGAATGTGTTCAGAATTAACTAATTACATTCAAACTGATGTTAAATAGCAGTCAGTACAGAATTGCCATCCTTTAAAGTGACTCTAATCAAGCCCATATAAAGCTCAGCTGTTGTAGTATAATTTTTCTGACAGTTACAAAAAAAGCCATGGTCTGCAAAGAACTTACAAAACATCAAAGGGACCTCATTGTTGGAAGGTATCAGTCAGAAGAAGAATACAAAAAAATTTCCAAGGCATTAGATATATCATGGAACACAATGAAGACAGTCATCAGCAAGTGGAAAAAATATGGCACACATGACATTAAGAAGAGCTGGATGTCCCTCTAAAAACAAGAAGAAAACTGGTCTGAGAAGTTGCCAAGAGGCATATATCAACATTAAAGGAGTTATAGGAATTTCTGGCAAGTACTGGTTATATACTACATGTGACAACTATCTCCTGTATTCTTCATATGTCTGAGTTGTGGGATAGAGTGGCAAGATGGATGCCCTTTTCTTACAAAGAAAAACATCCAAGCCTGGCTACATTTTACAAAGCCTACATCAAGTCTGACAAAACAATGTGAGGAAGTGTGTTATGGTTTGATGAGACCAAGGTTGAACTTTTTGGTCATTTAATTGCAAAAAATATGTTTGTTGCAAAAAATAGATTGTACAT
Organism: Laticauda colubrina; assembly: GCA_015471245.1. Classification (NCBI taxonomy): domain Eukaryota; kingdom Metazoa; phylum Chordata; class Lepidosauria; order Squamata; family Elapidae; genus Laticauda; species Laticauda colubrina. The sequence continues at coordinate 24,589,815 of BLBF01000022.1, read as the reverse complement.
AACTAAAAGTATACCACAGGGAAGTATGGTAGTGGCAACATTATGCTTTGGGTCTTCTTTTCTTCTGCTGGAATTGAGGCTTTAGTCAAGGTGAAGGGAATTATGAACAGTGTCAAATATCAGTGAATTTTGACAGAAAACCTTCAGACCTCTGCTAAAATGCTGAATAAAATTTCACTTTTCAACACTTTTCATTAGTATATGGACGGGCACTCTTGGACAACTCCACTGGTTTTTTTTATTTCCCCCCAAAATATGTTATATGTCACATTAAAAATTGAAAAAAATCTGAAGTAATTTAACTTGGTCTGACATTTTTATATCTCACAAACCTGGCATTTTAAAAGAGACATATAGACATTCAATAAACAATGTATAGGTACTCTTTTCTTAATGACCATTCATTGACTGAAGTAATGACAGCATTGAACAAATAGTACTTATGACAAGTCCTCAAAGGTATGGCTACTGGAGTGCCCCCACTCATAATATCAAAATTTGGGCATTTGGTAGCCTGCCTTCAACTACAACTGCAGGAATATGCTTCAACTCCCCCACCCACTTATCTCCTCCCATCTTTACTTTTTGTTCCCCCTGTTCACCTCTACCTCTGTCACCTTGCCTTCCACCAACTTTCACTATCGTCTTCTTCCCACTGCTGATAAAGCAAGCCTAGCTTGGTCTTTCATGAGGAAGCTGCTGGCCATACCAGGTCTTCTGCATAGGACAGGAGAAGCATGAGGTCCTTGCCAAAAAATAATGTGGGTATAGTTCCACAATCAAGACTACCAAAGCTTCCATCACTAAGTGTGCAGTTATATTTTGCCTGTCAACTTATCAATGGAAATTCTGATCCGAATTAGCGTCATTAAGGAAGACTAACTAAAAAAATTTAGCAACTAGTTCTCTGCCCAGTTGCTGGGTGGGCGTGGCCATGATGGGCATGATTTTGTCAGTTGGCCTGCACCACACTGGCCTAGGAGTGAAAACGGGCTGCAGGGGGGCATTTTCGCCTTCCCAGGGCTCTGGAGGCTCTCTGGAGACAGGAAATAGACCCATTTCTGGCCTTCAGGAACTTCCAGGAAGCCCATTTTTCACCCACTCTGAGCCTCTGCACGGGCCCTGCATTTACCTGCAATCCAAAACAGGGTGCACAGGGACTCCTGGGAGAGGTGGGGTGGGCAGGACCAGCTGTGGGGGGGGGATATGCTGGTTCACTGAACTGGTCATAAAATTAACAATTGGTTCGCCCGAACCTGTGCAAACTGGTAGCAGCCCACCCAACTACCTGAATATCTCTTGCTGCATTCTAATAGACAATGTAACTCACATTGCTTTTAGTCTAGGACATTTTAAATTTCTGCATACAGATACTCCTCTACTTATGACCACAACTGAGCCCAAAAGTTACATTGCCAAGCAAGACAGTTTTTATTTTCTGCAATGCCAAATGGAATTATCACCGACAGTATACATTGTAAAATATTAAAACCCCATTTTGTAATTCCAGATTTCCATTCAATTCCTCAGTACCTTGCAATCTAAGGTGACTTTCCAAACTAATTTTAAACAATGCAACAGGTGACTTTATACTCCTAAGAGAATCCATCATCAACAACCAAAGTTCTTTGTGTTATTTATTTGCTTTTTAAACAAAGTAATCTCTAACTTTACAAAGCTAATATTGGCCTATGGTAAGTTTTTCCATCATCCTCCCAAGTTTTCTTTTACTCTATGGAATATATTTATAAAAAGTTCTCTGAATTAAATGCTATAATTTTATTCTTCGTGTGCATGCCTCCAAGTTTTGTTTTTTTTTACTTCAAGTAACTGCTTGGAGAATCCTGTACTTTTCTTGGCATGATTTTGGAAGTGGTTTGTCACTGCCTGCTTCTTAGGGCTGTGTGTCTGTTGGCTTTGTGCCTAATATGGGACTAAAATTCATGATCTCCCAGTTTCTTGACTGATGCATTAACCATTAATAAAACAGAGTCTCTATTCTGTCTTTAGATCAATCTAAATTCTTTCAAAGATCTGATTTTTAGGAGTATTATCACTAAATACTACATGCTTGCAGTAGCTCAGATGACTGGATTTTTATAATGCAAAATAGGTATTTCCAATCAATATAGGGTTTTATAGACAAAGAATATGTGCATCAAAAGGGGGTCCCAGCATTCCTTTCACTTGATTCTGCTATGTGTACGCTCATAGGAATAAAGTACTTATAGCCATTTATTTATAGTATCATTCTAGGGTTGTCAAAGATCTAAATCATTTGAACAAAAACCCTTTTAATTTGAGTTCTAAACAAGAGGCAAACTTCTGAAGCCTTCCAATTTTCCATTTGCTTGGAAGGAACTTAAGAATTCCTATACTCCCTTGCTGACAATACTTGAATTGTTTCAGCACTAAATGTAAGAATAAACGTGTTTTAGATCATTTTGCTGTCAGACTTACAGGATAATCCAAACAAGAAGCACACCCCAAAATACTAACTTTAACTTTACTGCAAGGCCACATTAACAGAATCTTGCAAGTCTGAAAATACATCTCTTCTTCCTGCCTTTACAGTCTAAAACACTAGAAAGGGTCCCTTTTGAGACATCTTCCATGCCCTCACGGCTTCTCTGGATTAAGTTGGCTTTTAATTGTTATCCAGCTCTTTCTCTTGTCTGCCAAGGTCATTCCCACATATCTTTACATCACTTTGTTGTGTTATTTTTTCCTAGAAATCAATTCGATTCTAGAAATTGAATTTTGCAATAGAATACAATATTCTTCTGCGCAAAAGTCATCTAAAGTTTAGTCACCCTGAACTGTGGATGCAACTTATTAATTTCCTATCTTATAAATCAATAAAATGAAGGTGAATACTACTTACCAATGCAGACTTTCCAACACCTCCTGAACCAAGAACTACTAGTTTATATTCACGCATGATGTAAATCTTAAATCACCTTAAAACCTGCAATACAAAGAAATATGTTGAAAATATACATGTGTCAAGTCAAAGGCAAATCAAATCTGGGAGAAAAACTATTTTACTGTACAAGTTGAACATTGGAGATAATTCTTAGGAACACAATTGGAAAATACATTGGCTGCACTCATGCAATATACTGTATTTTTAAGATTTGCTGTGAAGATGCATGATATACATGTATCATCTGCTAACTGCTACCTTCTCTGAGATAGCAGTTCTTGTGTGAGATGGTCAAGTACTAGTGTTCAGTAAACTATTAAACAGTTTTGTAACAATTAAAATATATCTTAAACTACAACTGAAGCAATGCAAGGTATAAAAGATATATGTTCCCTTAGCCGTACTATTAAAAAAGCTGAATATCTTAGTATCCCACGTCATTGTAGTGCTTTTAAAGTTGTAGCAACGTTTCAGCAGAATCTCATCTGCCATCATCAGGCTTCTGTATTGAGTTTTAAGTTTGCGAAAACTTAAAAAAAACAAAACATACACACACACACACACACACACACACACACACATATCCAGGAAATTTTCTTGTTAATATTTTGCTTCAGCTTCATATAATTGCTAGCAACTGGATTCATAGTAATCATTTTATTCTCATAGGATACTGAGCTATCAACCAAAAATCAGTTATGATGAAATGCTATGATGAAATATCTTTTTATTTCCTGCGTACTATATTAACGGGCAAAAACAATGACTATATATGGTCAGGTTTTTTTTAACCTCAGCTTGAATGACCTGAACAAAATCTAAGTAGTCATATTGAAATTAATGTCTGCCTTTTTTGGCTTATTGTTTATTCAAACATTTGAAAAATATCACTGCAATATTTCATAATTTGATTGACTTTTAAAGCTCAAATATCAAAAGCTTATACTGCCATTCTAGTCGATGGCAGGAAAACTGTAATAATTGCTTAAGTGAGCAACAGAACAGCATTGTATAAAAAGCTTTGTGATAAGGAAAATAAAAGGTGACAAGTTGAAAGAGGACTCAGATAAACTTCACAAAAATCAACTAAATGCTCATTTGTGATTCCATTATACCTGTGATGGCGAACCTAAGGCACGCATGCCACAGGTGGCACACAGAGCCATTTGTGCCAGCATGCGAGCTGCAGGCAAACTTAGCTCACTGAGCATGTGCGTGCCTTACAGCTGATTTTCGGCTGCCTTTTTTGGCCTCCCAAAGGCTTGAGGAAGGCCTACTTCAGGCTTCTACAAGATTTGTAGGTCGAAATCTAGCCCCGTTTTGTCACTTCCAGTATTTTTGGAAAAACAGGAAGTGATGAAATGGGGCTAGATTTCAGCCTACAAAGTTTTGTAGAAGCCTGAAGAAGTCTTCCTCAAGCCTTTGGGAGGCCAAAAAAGGCCTTAAACTGGCCGAAATTCAGCTGTGAGGCACAGTGCAGGCCATGGGGGTGGGATTACACATGCATGTGTAGGGGTGTAGGGGGCACGCGTTGCCTTCTGGGCACTGGCATGCGAGCACGAGCATGCAAACACGCACACAATTTTTGGCACAGGAGCCCAAAAAGATTAGCCACCACTGCGCTATACGTTTGCTTTACATAAATATAAAAATATATCTATCATGAAGTATAGGTTATATGTTAATTACCTTGTGTATTTACATACACAGAGATTTTGCTGCTTCCAACCCAATAAAATATTGGAAAAAATATGTAAAGGAACTCTGGACTGGTTATTTAGGTATAACTTTTCATAGAATACAGATAATTGAACAAACTTTGTTGCATTACATTCTTGATCAAATTATCTTGCCATTGACATATAATTTTATGGTACGACTTCAAAAAAAATGGTGTTATTAGCCATCAAACCTCAAAAATACACTTTTCCCAAAAGGTTTCCACAATTTTGGCTACTACTGTGGGGGTGTGCAGGTTATCCCAAGGTTAAAATCTTCCACCTTTATTACAGAGTAATAATACCATCTTATTCTATATTTTTAAAACATTTTGATGTCCTGTAATCATATCTTAATTTTTTTTAACCATGGAAACTTGGAAAGTGCTTTTTCTAAAAAAAAACCCTTGGGTAGATCCATCATACTTGTCTTTGGCTAGAGGTACTTAAAGACAGGCAGAAGAATCAATAAAACACATGTTCAGAGATTAAGAAGCACTACTGGTTTCCAATGAGGATTCATGATGAACTAAACACCCTTGAAGCAAATTCTGGCTAGCAGTCTCTCTGAAAAAGCAGAGATAGTGTGTCGGTCTTATCGGACATGCTTCTACTCATTGTGCTGGAGGAGAATCCAATGTATGGGATTGGTTCTGCTTCCTTGCTTGGAGACTGAGTCAATCATTTCTTTAGTCCTGCCTCCTCCTACTGCGCATGCCCAGTTTTGATGAAGGCTAAGTGATTGACTTGGAAATTTTCTCAGTGCCTCTTCTGGTCCCTCCTGGACTTAGGACCTGACATCTGCCAGGGTGAGTTTAGATTTTCCTCCAGCACAACGGGAAGTGTGTCAGGGAAGACCAACACTCTTTCTCCGTTGTGCTGATTGGATAATCCAATCCATGGGACCAGTGGTGGGATTCAATTTACTATCGGTTCTGTGGGTATGGCTTGGTGGGCATGGTGACTGGTAGACATGCCTTGGTGGGCGTGGCAGGGGAAGAATACTCTAAAATCTCCATTCCCTCTCCACTATTGGGGGAAGATTACTGCATTATTGGGGGAAGGTTACCCATTCTCTCCCCACCTCACCAACCTGCTTTTGAGCTCCATTTTCCTGTGCAGGGCAACAAAAGACACAGCTGATCAGCTGGAACTTGGGAGGCAGAGAATAGATGGTGGCGGGACCAGTCAGAAATGGTATCTGCCGGTTCTCCGAACTATACAAAATTTCTGCTACCAGTTCTCCAGAAATGGTCAGAACCTGGTGAATACTACTTCTGCACGGGACCTACAAAAGCTGACTGTACTAAGGATGGGTAGTAGTCTGGTCTTGAGTCCCCACCTCAGTATGCACTCTTTGAAGTACTTATCTGCCGAAGGCTGTCTCCTCTGATGCGAAGATATCTAACTTGCAATGTCTGATGAACGGGGATGAAGAACACCACATCCCCGTCCTACAGATGTTCCCAAAAGAGATCCGTGTCTTCCATGCCGTCATTATGGCTGTGCTTCTAGTTGAATGTGCTGTGACTTGCCCAGACAGTGGTATTGTAAGACTTTGCGATGCATGCCTGAATCCACCGACCTATGGTCAGTGGTGAGATCTTGCATCCCAACGAGTTAGGTCTAACTGACACAAACATTGATTCAGTTTTTCTAATAGAAGATAAATACAAGCCTCCCTTCTAACATTCAAGGAGTGCCACTTTTTCTCTAACTCATGGACTGGTTTTGGGAAGAAGTCCGGCAGCACTATTTCTTGTGCCCTATGGAAGGTGGAATTTACCTTCAGGAGGAAGGTTGGGTCTAGCCTTAGTACCACCCTATTTGGGTGAAGTATGCAAAGATCTTCTCTTATAGAGAGGGCTGCCACTTCGGATATCCTTCTGGCTGAGGTAATAGCCACTAGGGACACCACCTTAAAGGTAAGGAAACGTAAACTGGTAGAGTACAGTGGCTCAAACAGTTCTGTCATGAGTGTCCTCAGGATTTTGGTTAAGTCCCAGGTGAATTGCTGGAGCTTTAGGTTAGTAGCTCCTCTGATGAATCTACACACCAGTAGGTATAGGGTGAGGGATTTTGGGTTTCCGCAACCCAAGACTGATGCAGTTGCTACTAGCTGTCTATATAATGTATTGGGGGACAGGCCTCTGTCCAGTCCCTCCTGGAGGAATTCTAGAATTTGTGTTACTGATGCTCTGATCGGCTCGATGTGTGCCTTGGAACACCAAGCACAGAAGGACCTCCACATGGCGTCATAGATTCTGTTGGTTAAAGGCCTCCTAGATACCTGTATTGTCTGTATTACCTTGCTGGAGCATTTGAGCTGACCCAACATACTCTGCTCAGTGCCAGACGGTTAGTTGGAGCCAGTGTAGCTCCGGATGCAGTAAGGTCCCCTAGTTGAGGGAGATCTTGGTGGCCAAGATCCGTCAGGATGAGTATGTGTGACTCTTTGGAATCACACATATGTGTAATTCTTTGGAATCTTCTAAGGGCCAGATGAGTTGCTCTGAGTTCCAGCCAACTGATGTTTTTGAATTCTGCTCGGGAATATTGGTCTTGTGCGATCTGGGACTGGAAGTGGGAGCCCCAGCCAAAGAGGCTGGTATCTGTTGCAATGGTCAATCAATTGGGCTCTTTGAAGCCGTATCCCCTGGTTAAGGCCTGTGACCTCCACCACTGGAGAGATTGCCTCATCTTTGGTGGAACCCACACCTTGACCTTCGTATTGCTCCTACCTGATCTTTGATATGGAACCATTGCAATGTTCTTGCGTGAAGGCATGCACAAGGGACGATAGATATTTTGGCCAGGAGTTGCATGAACAGATCCAGGGTCATTGTTCTGGCTGTCAGAATCCAACCTGCTAGCATCCTTATGCTGGCCTGGCGCTCCTGTGACAGATACATCTTGCATGAATTGGTGTCTATGACTGCTCTCAAGTGCCGCAGTTGATTGGTCGGAGTCAGATGGCTCTTGTCCAAATTCACGGAAAACCCGTGCTCCTGTAGCATTTGAATTGCTATCCCTAAGTCCTCCCTTGCCCTGACGGGGGAAGCGGACTGTATCATTATGTTGTCCAGGTAGCAAAGAACCTGCACTGGGATTGTTCTGAGATATGCTGCCATCAATGATCAGTACTTTGGTGAATGTTCTGGGTGTTGAGAATAGTCCGAATGGCAGGGCCCTGTATTGGCAATGCTGGCCGACATAGCAGAATCTCAGGAACCTTCTATGAATTTGAAGGCTGGGGATGTGTAAGTATGCCTCTGTCAGGTCTACTGATGTTAATATATTGCCTTCTCGGATGTTTCACAGTAATGACTGGAGGGATTGCATTTTGAATCTTTTGTACACTATGTGTTGTTTAACCTTTTAAAGTCCAGAATTGCTCTCCACCCTCCTGATGCCTTTGGAACTACGAACAGGATCAAGTAGAACACCCATTTTTGTTTGTCCTGTGGAACTGGTTGGATAGCTTGGATGTCCAGCAGATGTTGAACTGCTACCTCCATGATGCTTTTTGTTTTGTCCCTTGAAATCAGGCACCTCCTGAAGAAGTTTGGGGGTATGGAGAGGAATTGTAGTGTGTTTGAATATTCCTTAAACACCTCTCCGTGCATTCTTCTTGCTCAAAGACTGAGTCAAAACTGGGCATGTGAAGGAGGAGGGACTAAAGAAATGACTCAGTCTCCAAGCAAGGAAGCAGAGCCAACCCCTTCATTGGATTCTCTGACCAGCACAATGGAGAATGTGAGATTAAGGACTATGTTGAACATAGGAAAATGAACTGATAATTCCAGAGGCTCATATACTTTTACCACAAACAATTATGCAATTTTGGATCATTTTCCTCAGTGTATAAATGAATACAATGTTTTTGACTCATTTAATTGGGTTATCTTTATCTAGTTTTAACAGTTTATGTGAACAGATGTTTTAGGTCATTTTTATGCACAAATATTGAAAATTCAGAAGAATTTATAAACTTTTAAACACCACTGTATATATTTTGTACACTGCATTGAAATGTCTCATTAAATTCTTGTTGCTCTTTTGCTGGACTCAGAATTTTGTGGCTGTTTATACAAATAGTGATGCATTTACTTCTTACATTGCTTTGTTTTCAATCATTTTAGTGGTCAATTTTATGTGTGCTGCATTGTAGATAGCACTTATAGTGAAATACTATTTATATTTGACAAGAAATGAGGAAGCAAAGATCTCATGGTGGAACATTGTAGAAGTTTCAAGTTCTGTTTTAATACAAAACACCAATATTCCATTGGAGTATCCGAGATCTGGATCATTTTGTACTGAGTGCCAAAACAAGCCACATGTATTCTAGTAAAAAGCCATTAAATTCAGTGAGTAAAGTTTCTGTGAAAAAGAATTCTATTCAGTTACATTGTTAGATAGTTTAGGCTTTCGCGGGTACTTACATGTGTGCTGTTTAGCTTCCTTCGGGTATTATCCCACGTCATTGTAGTTCTGTTAAAGTTGTAGCAACGTTTCAGCAGAATCTCATCTGCCATCATCAGGCTTCTGTATGGATGTGTGTCTCACAGTTCCTGGTTTCAAATTCGAGGCTGGTCCATTCTGATTGGCTAGGAGCCTGGGTCTGTGTTCATTGGACTTGGACACTAATCAATCAAACTCCAAGTCCAATGAACACAGACCCAGGCTCCTAGCCAATCAGAATGGACCAGCCTCGAATTTGAAACCAGGAACTGTGAGACACACATCCATACAGAAGCCTGATGATGGCAGATGAGATTCTGCTGAAACGTTGCTACAACTTTAACAGAACTACAATGACATGGGATAATACCCGAAGGAAGCTGAACAGCACACACACACACACACACACACACACACACACATATATATATTCACTTTATGCAATTATCATCCATCTTCACATCTCTTCACAAATTAATTACATCATGCAGAACATATTAAAGCAGCAATAAAAAACAGGAAACATAATTTTTTGTGGCTCCAAAAGAAGCAACCTACTCTGCTATCATTCTAGCCAGAGGCTAGTTTATTGCTCAAGGCAGAATTCATTTTAAGATGTGCCCTAGCACACGGAGGCAAACTCCAATAAAAGAGAATATTTGTAGCTTAGGGTTGAAATGAGAGAAATCCTTGATGCGCTCTGAGCTTGGTTCTTTGCACTGATGATGTTACCTAGATTGGGAAAAGAAATGCCTACAATAACCAAGCTCACAAATCACCAAGGACCTCTCATGAGGCAAGCTGCTATAAGCAGAGGCTTATAACTTATACAGCTAGTCCTTGACTTATTACCCCAATTGGGACTGGAATCTGTCGTTCAGCAAAGTGCTTTTTAAGGAAGATGCCCACATGACTTCATTCAATGAGTGCAATCCCAGTTCTCCCTATTCTGGTTGTTACATAACCACATCTGTCATCAGGTGGATGGAGCGTAAAAGCTGCCTGCCAAAGGGGGGTAAGCAGCTCCCCTATATGCATAGAACTCCTTTGGTGGAGTACATGATGGAACTCTTGATCTTCAGGATCCCCACTTGAGTTTCTCCAGCCCAGCGCAAGAATTCCCCAAGGCTCTATATGCACAGAAGGGAACTCCTGCGCTGGCCAGCAAAAATGAAGCATGGATCCTGATGATCCAAGTCTCATTTTGGCAGCCCAATGAAGGATTTCTGCCTCCCCATGCATGGAGAGGTGGGGAAATCTTTCGGCAGGCAGCAGCAGCGTGTAACCTTCCCTGCCAGCTTCCCCACTGACCTTCTGGAGAAGTCAGCAGAGAAGACTGCAAATGGCAATCTCATGATTGCAGGAGCTTGGCAACCAATCCTAGGTGAGAGCATATTGCCAAGTACCTGGACCACAATCACATTATTTCAGGGAAGCAATGTTTTATCATGGCCAGAAGTACTTTACAGCAGTGGTCCCCAACCTTTTTTGTACCAGAGACCAGTTTCATGCAAAAACACTTTTTCAAGGACCGGCAAAATCAATTCTTCCCCAATAGTAAAGGGCTTCTTTACTATTTCTTTACTAAAAACATATTTTTTTATATATTTTAATCACGATTATTCATTCTTTGCAGCCTGGTACAAAATGATCCACGGATCGGTACCGGTCCAGGGCCCAGTGGTTGGGGACCCCTGCTTTACAGAGTGTAAAGGAGGGTAAGTAGCTCCCCACCATGCATGGAAGGGAACTCCTGAGGTGAGTGCAGAGTTGTAAAGAGTTGTTCACACTGTCTTTAAAGGACCAGATATAAGATTACATATATTTAAAACTACTGAAATGTTAATTCAGATCCCTGCTAATTTAGGATACAAAAATATGTGCCTCTTTAGAGAAATTTCAGCATATAACTAAATATATGTAATAATAATTACATATTATGAACAAAAATACTTTTCCTGCTTTTAAGGAGAATAGTTTTCTACTGCCTCACCAAGATATTTCTGTTGTAATTACCAAGTCATTTTCAGGGATAGTGATATTCATAACATGTTGCTGAAGCAACATAAGAGGGAAAGGGTACTATAGTAGGATGCCTGTAAAATTTAAATGAAATTTTATGCAGTCATATAATATTTATACATGCATATATCAGGAATAAAATTTTATGCATGTGAATTTTATTATAAATGAATAAATGCAATTTTATATATGTGTAGAAAGTATATGGATAACTACTAGACTTACTGTATTTTGCATATGTGCTTGGATGTAGGAATTCAAAGCTGCATAACTATGAGTCTTGAGAACAAAATACATAAACTGCTTTTTTTATTTACATCCTTTATCTAGAGAATACAGAACTCCATTTATTATTTCTTTACCAGTCATTTGCATAAGAACTTGTGATCATCTACCTATAATTTAAATAATCATTTTGCCTTAGCATGCCCTGCTATGTTCAAATATAATATAGCTTTGCTGGACATAAATATATGCTTAAAATAAAGTATAACAGCTATTTTTTCAACAGAACAAATCTGAAGCTGTCCAAAGTCTGAAAGCAAAATATGTATTTTTAAAAACTGGCTTGGATGTTTTTGATGAACTATTATTTAACTCTAATGTCTTTATATATAACTCCACATTTGGAAATATAAATTATAGCCAACTGCCATAAGTGAAGCTGAGCTATATAAAAAATTAGCAATAACTAGACCTTTTTATGCAAATTTCACAGAAGTTATGGAAAAAAGCCACTGCATTTGCTAAATAGGCTCTAACATAATCAGTATGAAAGAAACACATGATTTTTAAGAAAAGTGGATCAGTTTAGTCTTTTCCTAAAGAAAATGTGCATGCTCAGTATTGTCTGTTGAAACAATACTGTTCCTCTCTAAATCAAGCATGCTGCTTCATTTAATTGCCTGTTCTAGCTTGTGATATTGATTCCCTGCTTTGGAAGAAAGCTTTGTGTTCAATTCCCTTGATGTGAATGGCCTTTATTGACATTAGATGATGCTCCATTCAGTTTAGGAATACTGATGGTATTTTATTTTATTTTGATTTTTAAACATTTCTTTATGCAAAATAATCAGATGTCATTTACTGTCAAGCACTGTTGTACTTCCTACCCAACAATGAACTAGCAATTGCCATCCCATGTATTTCCTCTTATTTCTAACTATATATCATAGTCTAATATTATAAATGACTCTGTCAGCTATAAGTCTTAACAGTAAAACCTTGAATCAGTGTGTTATCTATAGAAAGGCCTTTGAAACAGAAAAGTCTGTGTCTTCAGCATTAAATATGGAAGTATGCAATTCTTGAAGCAGACTAATTGTGGGCCAATTACCGGTAGGTTTTTAAAAGTTAGACATTGTGATTGAACTGAACCTACAGGCAAACTGATACCCCAAAGTTAATGTCACCCAATCTGCAAATTTTTTCCCAAATTTTTGGGAAAAAACAATCAAGCTGTTTCATATTGAAAAAACATGCTGTTTTCCCCAAGTCTTCCAATTAGCTCCAGGGTGCTTCATTGTAACTATTTTATTGAAGTAAATTAAAACAAAAATACTTTATCCTCAAAAATAAATGTAACACCTTTTTGTATAAGAAAATGCACAATGAAGCAAGTACAAATGCCCACCTACTGCTAGCTTTAGTTGTTCCCAGTATCTCCAAATTGTAAAGATCACAAAGTGATAAAAACATTTTTATATAGAAGTATTTAAATAATATTACTAAACCAGCAATTAGAAGAGACAGTACTATTGCCCTGATTTCATAATGGAGTAACAGAATTGACAATGTCTATTATTTTATTACTTGGTTCCACAATGTACAAACTACTTTCTCCATTATTTGATATAATGGCTCTGGGCTACAAATGCTACACTGGATTTCTTATAGTTTATAACCAATATCATTTGTCCCTAAAAGTTACATGACTTGTTAATTTTACACATTTAAACTTTAGGCTTAAAACTGTCAGGCTTTGCCTTATGTAAAGGTAAAATATATAAGACTGAAGAACAATATGCTAGACTAATTTTTGGATTAGAAACTATGGTATATAACAATATGTATTAAGAAATCTAGAAATCTTTTGAAGAACTAGAAATTACTGTGAGAAGTATTTTAAAAGATACTTGTCTTTGGGAATGAGTCAAAGATAAATTGCTTGTTTTTATAACTGCAGAAGACATAGTATGTTGCAGAAAGGTTTGACAAGCATTTTTCAAAATATTCAATGTGACTAGTAAGCCAATAGCCCAGCCCTAGCTAAACAGAGTGGCACTATGAATTTTTAAATATTAATTACTAGATCACGGAATGGTGTAATCAACGTCAGGCACAAATCAAAATCATATTTACTGGGAATGGAATATAATTGTATTATTTACTGTTCAATAGTCTAACCTAAACAGCATTCCAGACAGTTAACAGATAGACATTATTCTAAAATGCAAGAATATAAAACTACTACAAAAACTGTGACAATGGGAACAAAAAACATTAATACCAAACGTAGCACTCGTTAAAAACATAAAAAAATATATTTTGAAAAATATGGGAAAAGGATCTATTGCAGCCTGACTTTTCATGGTACTTATGAAAATAATAAAAATGGGCAGTATTAATAAACAAGTCCTTATTTTAGTAATATGATTACAGTAGTATACTGAATAATTGACCCAAGAAAATGAAACCAATGTGATTAGATATTAAGAGAAAAAGTTAGATGGCATTAAATGAAAACCTGACAGCACTTTACATTTTTATTCCTTTGGCAACCATTTATAGTAACACAATTTGCATAATCAGGACCCTTACCTACTGAGTCAGTTTAAAAAAAAAACAAAACCCTATCATGGACTATAGCAATTTTTCTGAGTGAAATAAAATGCATTCCTCTAAAAATATTACATTCTACTACAAAATTCCAAGACAGAAGCTCCTCAACTTGCATACATTAAGATAATAAAGCCATGCTTATAAAAGAAACCATTCTCTACTCTGAACAGCATATAAGCAAATCAAATTTATTGAAGTATTTTCCCAAGGAACTGAACCCAATGGTTTTCAAATCTGCTCCGTTTAATGTCCATTCTACAACTGTCACAGAACTTATGCATCATTCAACTGCTCATTCCATTCTAGTAGTTTCACTCTTTCTTTCCCATTACTGTACATACTTCACAGAAGTCTACCACTTGTAGCAGTCTTTTCTTTAATTTTAATGTCCTCCCACCTCTAAATCATTACTTCAATATTGTGTTTTTTCTTCAAGTACCTTTCTGCACCTCATCAGGTCTATTTTCCAGGTTTTGCTTGACCTTCTTCTCCCAGTTACAGGCAAGACAACAATGTTAAGGACTTCAAAAAGTCTTATCTATTTCAAGGATTTTTTCCTAATATAAAAGTGTTTGAAGGCAAGACGAAAATGTGCTTCTGTTAAAAAATGTTAAAAAATAAAAATGAAAATAATATTAATTACTTTTTAAAAAGTTTGCAGAAGAATATTTGAATTACAAATCAATATTCCAGGGGTTTTTTCATAGGCCAGTTTATTTAGATAGTTAAAAACTACAGAACAAATAAGGATAGAGGTAGTTAATATTTTCTAATTGTATAATAAACATTTTAACCAGATGCACTCAACTGAATAGATTAACAAAAAAGCTTTTCCACTGAATTAGAAAAGAAGTAGGTTTTAAAAGGTTAGTTTTATTTAGTTCAGCATGTGTCCTCCAATCCATTCATCATCTCCTGTTTGATTAAATATTTACACTCGTTTTAAATTTTTATTTAAGAAACTCTGTGTTAGGGAGTATTATGAATTTGTGAATTTATAACCTGAAAAGTATAAAACAATTCCCTAATTATGGTAACAACAGCATTTTATTGCTATCATTAGCAATTGTGTTGCTTCCTCTTGCTAATTACCTTTAATGCAGTATTTTAAATAAATATATCCAGTTCTATTTCATTATTTCATGTTTATGGCATTTATTAAATAGCAAATGCATTATAACATTGCCACTAATTATCCCTAAAAGTTTTTGTTTCCAAACATATTTCATTTAAGAGTTCACTGTATGAACCCTTCAATTTCTAATATTAATAAGCTGCCCTCACTGGAAGAATTGGATAGCTGAAATATAAAAATCTCAAAACCATGAAAGCATAATAACTCATAAATGATTATGTACAAAATAGTCAACTCTAAACTTAAAATATAATCACTAGAGATAGCATGCAGCAATCATAGTTTCTATCAATCTGTTCTCCAAAAACTGGAAGAAAGAGGATGGTTTTTACTTATTTGCTTATTTGGAATCAAAAATAAACAATAGCTATTATATAAAATAGTCATCATATCTTGATTATAGGTGGTTGGATAATCCATACAAATTATATCATTTTTAGATATACAAATATTTCATTTTTCTATATTTTTAAAACTTAACTAACACATTTAAATTTGGAAATATTCCAAGCTATTGTAGGACAAAAAATGTATGAATATACACATTAAAAATTGACAATTGTTTGGAAAATATTTTTCTATTCTGCAACAATGTGCTGAAGCAAAAATTCTTGAGTAGATATTTGATGAATCAATTCATTAGTGTACCATCCAAATCATCAAAAACAAAACTGATCCATTGTTGTTAGTTTTTTCCCCTTTAAACATAAGATGACCAGCCTTTCTTTTGCTTTCCATTATTTCATCTCCAAATCTGTCCTAGCATCAGAATTGGTTTGAATAAAATATGATGAAGAATGAAAAGTCAAGGGGGATTCACACATCTATGCAACGATTCATTTTCACTGACTGCCAATACAGGTAGTTCTTGACTTACAACTACAACCAAGCCCCAAATTTCCATTGATAAGCAAGACAGTTAAATGAGTTGGGCTCGTTTTACAATCTTTTTGCCAGTTAAATAAATCATGCAGTTTTTAAGGGAATCTGGTTTTCCCCATTGACTTTGCTTGTTGGAAGCCAGTTGAGAAGTTTACAAAAACTGATCACATGGCCCTGGGACACTGAAATTGTCATAAATACATGCCAGTTGCCAAAAGTCCAAAATTTGATCATATGACTATGGGAATGTGGCAACAGTTGTGTGAAAACTGGCCAGTAGTCTTTTTTCAATGCTGTTGTATCACTAAATGAATTGTTGTAAGTCAAGGACTACCTGTATATATAAACAGATCAGACATAGATAGGAACTTTTTTTTATGATATATATAAAAACAAATTTATGTCAACATATGCTAATAAAAACATTATTTCAGAAGCTTACAAACTATATTTGATAATCAAAGGAGTATACAAAGTAGCTTTTCTAGGGAAAAACAAGGACATTTAAATATTATATTTCCATAATTAAAATTAGCAATGTTAATAAACTATATTTTGTAATTAACTTCATTCCCTGCTCAATTCTCTTGCCTCAAGATAGTTCATATTCACAGTATAATGAAAAAAAAAGTTACTTTAGTGACTTAATTACATTACAGCATTTTTAATGTTCTTATTTTAATCTTTTTGGAGTTTACACTTTTCAAAGCCTGTTCCCATAATACTTTTAGCATTACAGTACTTAAAAATTGGTTAAGAGAAGTTGGTGTTAATTTGTAACTATTTTGTTTTTAATTCCTTAATAACCAAGCAAGACCAACCTAGGAGGTACATCCAGAAAGATAAAGTCTATCTGCTAAACAACCCCCAACCAAATGTGTTGCATATGTGCAAAGATTTCCAACAAGCTGGCAGGAAATGAGAGTTGTAATTCAACTCATCTGTAGGGTGCTACATTGAAGAAGATTTATGACATCTTTAGTTGTATTTGTATTGGAAAAAAATTTTCTGATGCCTATATAAAATGCCTTTATAAAGTGTATAAAATGCCATAACATTTTATACCAGCTGATTTTACATAAAGAACAGCAAATAAACATCAAAACTATTAATTTTAACCCAAAAATGAATGGCATTTCCACTACAACCAACTTCTAGTCTTTGACAGATGTTAGGTTCAAGAGCATCTCAAGGCCACAATATTATTCAGAAAATCATTCTGACCTGACATTAAGCAATCATTATTACTTCAGCCATATCTAGATTTAGTTCAAGACCATGAATTACTTAAATAATGAACTGGTTCAAGCCGATGAGAAAGTATCATTCAATTAACTAAGAAACATGGAGAACTGAAAGTTTTACCATACTATTTCTAAAACAGAATTTAAAGATAATGATTCAGAAAAATGTAGCATATTGAGATATTTTTAAAAACCCAAAACTAAAGACGCCATTCACTTTGTCTCCATCCTAAAACAGATTTGAAATGAACGTCAACTGATTTCATGTTTCTAGAAAGCACTCTCGAACTAAGGCATGAACTAACTCATCAATATTAGGAATATCACAGGGTACCACAGGTTGCTGTCATCTCTTGTCTATCCAAATGTCTCTTACTCCAGCCGATTTTGTAATGGCGAAAATAGCACCCATAAGAACTAGGGCCCAAACAGTATTCTCTAATTCTCTTTCTTCGTGCGGGAGCCGCTTCTTCCTGTCTTTAAGAAATCTGAATTCAACGCAGCTCTTAAAGAACAAGGAAGGGTCCCGAAAGAAGCTCTTCTTTAAACTGAGGATCTGGTTGAATATGATCTCCGCTGCTGCAATCCACCCTTTAAAAAGCTGAAAAACGGATTCTGGCAGGAGAATGGGAAGCGGAAGAAGCTTATCGCAGCCCGAGGAGCGGCCGCCCAGCTTCCCGCTGGGGCAGAGAATGGAAACAGTGAGCTGCTTCAGCTCAGCTAGGCGGGGCTGCGGCTCCCAGCTGAGGCCGCTGCCTCCGTCGCCATCCAAGTCCGGCCGGCAAGAACTTTTTTTTCCTCCCCCCCGCAGCGACAAGTAAAGCGCGAGTTTCTTTTCCTCCTCCGTGCCCGCGTCGCCTTTTTCGCCCAACAGTCTTCAAGTCAGGGCGGCCTCGGCTCTAACTTTCCCCTTCCGCTCGAACTTATCATGGCGAGGCAGCCATAACCGGGAGAAGGAAGAGAGTGAGGACCGGAGCAGCGTTGGCCCTGCTTCTCCTCCCTGCAGGGAGCGGCGGGGTCGGTTCCGCCTCCGCCATGTTCTCTTCTCAAGAGCCTTGTCCCGCCCGCAAAGCAGCGCCGCCGCCGCCGCCGCCGCCGCCGCTGCCGCCGCCACCGCCCCCTTCCTAGGCAGCCCTCAGCCGCTTCGCAAGCAGCCGTTGCCGGCCCACTTGTATCAGAGCCGCGCCGCGCCTACCCCGTTCACACACACACACACACAGATATCCCGGACTTCCCCCGCGCGTCTTCCCTCCTGCTTCCCTCCCATAACGGCCTCTACCTACCGGACGGCGTTTCAGTTCCCCGCGTCCGCCACCGCCGCTGCCTCCCTGACCAAACCCTCTCCGGCTGCGCGCGCCCTCCCTCCTCTGTGTCTCTGGCTGGGCGAGGCTTCCAGCCGTCGCCGTGACGCTGCACGCCCAGCTTCTCTCTGATTTCCCTGGCCCAGTCCAGCGATGCTTAAGAGGGGGGGGGGGGGGAAAGCGGCGGGCGGGCGGGGGGCGGGCGAGAGAGAATGACCTCTCGGCTTTAGTGGGAACGCGCACGCGCGTAGCTCAGCCTGGAAACACCGCAACCCTCCCCTGTCCTTCCTTTCTCTCCTCCCTCTTCCCCATAACCTTACGCAGGGCCCCATCCTGTCGCAGCTTCTGAGGTAGAGAAGTCGTTCGAAGCGCGCGTGCCCTATGGACGCGGAGCTGTTAGGAGAGAGAGAGAGAGAACTTCCTTCTCCACCCCCCCCCCCCCCCCGCCTACATAACTCCCCTCACTACAAAGCTCCTAAGGTGTGGGAGGAAGTGATGCGCAAGGAACAAACGCAGCCACCGTGGGCGAGGCGAGGGCAGGTTCGGTCGGGCAGCTTTCCTGGGCAAGGGGAAGAGCTAGAAAAAAACTCGAATAACTAAGTACGACCAACTTGGCAGAGGCAACTTCCGAGAAATCGTGTACCAAGCGGTCAGTTTTTAATCATGGCCGCTTAAATAATCGCCAATTAATATAAAGACCGTTCCTGATAGCCATGCTGCTCTTGAATCCCCGCCCAGTTTGGGAACCATGTCAGTTTCCCTTTTGCGGCTGAAATTACTTTGATAACCTTCAGCCTGCAATTCGCAGGCAGAAATAATTGGGGAGGTCTTAAAGTGGATAAATAAATAAATAAATAAATATACATACATACATACATACATACATACATACATACATACGTACACACACACACATACATATATATATATGTCTGCATGATAGTTAAAAGAACGATGTGCTGCTTGGTTCTTCAGAATCGAGTGAACCGATACCTGATACTGATGGGGATGGTGATTAAAAACTACTTTCCCTTCCTCTGCAAGAAGTCACTCTTCTCTCTTAACGCAACTAAAAATTAACTGAATAATACCACTGACTTACGCATGTTACTGAAAAGTTATTCTGCTGTAAGATTTACTGTCAGGTAAAATATACATATAGTGCTGCGAGTTGGAATTAATTATATAAAATTTAACTGGGTATTTCTGGGTACCAATGCTGTTAAGATAGTCACAATTAATTTATTGTTATGGATAGAACTGAATCATGGGAAACTCAGTAGATTATATCTTATATCAGATTTACTGGAAGTTGCAGTATTGTAATAGCCTTCCCAGAAAACTGAACATGGTGGAAAAAATTGCTAGCATAGGAGAAGGCAAATTGTATTTGTCTTCAGAATATATTCCTATTTTTAATACTTTATGTTTTAACTAGCCCTAATCAAGCACACTGCTAAAAAAAATAAAGGGAACACTTAAACAACACAATATAACTCCAAGTCAATCACACTTCTGTGAAATCAAACTGTCCACTTACGTAGCAACACTGATTGACAATCAATTTCACATGCTGTTGTGCAAATGGAATAGACAACAGGTGGAAAGCATAGGCAGTTAGCAAGACATCCCCAAAAAAGGAGTGGTTCTGCAGGTGGTGACCACAGACTACTTCTCAGTTCCTATGCTTTCTGGCTGATGGTTTGGTCACTTTTGAATGCTGGCGGTGCTTTCACTCGAGTGGTAGCATGAGACGGAGTCTACAACCCACACAAGTGGCTCAGGTAGTTCAGCTCATCCAGGATAGCACATCTATGCAAGCTGTGGCAAGAAGGGTTGCTGTGTCTGTCAGCGTAGTGTCCAGAGCATGGAGGCGCTACCAGGAGACAGGTCAGGACATCAGGAGATGTGGAGGAGACCGTAGAAGAGCAACAACCCAGCATCAGGACCGCTACTTCCGCCTTTGTGCAAGGAGGGACAGGAGGAACACTGCCAGAGCCCTGCAAAATGACCTCCAGCAGGCCACAAATGTGCATGTGGCTGCTCAAACGGTCAGAAACAGACTCCATGAGGGTGATATGAGGGCCCGATGTCCACAGGGAAGGTTGTGCTTACAGCCCAACACCTTGCAGGATGTTTGGCATTTGCCAGAGAATGCCAAGATTGGCAAATTTGCCACTGGCACCCTGTGCTCTTCACAGATGAAAGCAGGTTCACACTGAGCACATGTGACAGACGTGACAGGGTCTGGAGACGCCATGGAGAACGTTCTGCTGCCTGCAACATCCTCCAGCGTGACCGGTTTGGCAGTGGGTCAGTAATATTGTGGGGTGGCATTTTTTTAGGGGTCCGCATAGCCCTCCATGTGCTCACCAGAGGTAGCCTGACTGCCATTAGGTACCGAGATGAGATCCTCAGACCCCTTGTGAGACCATATGCTGGTGCGGTTGGCCCTGGGCTCCTCCTTATGCAAGACAATGCTAGACCTCATGTGGCTGGAGTGTGTCAGCACTTCCTGCAAGACGAAGGCATTGATGCTATGGACTGGCCCACCCATTCCCCAGTCCTGACTCCAATTGAGCACATCTGGGACATCATGTCTCGCTCCATCCACCAATGCCATGTTGCACCACAGACTGCCCAGGAGTTGGGGGATGCTTTAGTCCAGGTGTGGGAGGAGATCCCTCAGGAGACCATCCGCCACCTCATCAGGAGTATGCCCAGGTGTTGTAGGGAGGTCATATAGGCATGTGGAGGCCACACACACGACTGAGCCTCATTTTGACTTGTTTTCAGGACATTACATCAAAGTTGGATCAGCCTGTAGTGGTTTTTTCCACTTTAATTTTGAGTGTAACTCCAAATCCAGACCACTATGGGTTGCTAAATTGAATTTCCATTGATAATTTTTGTGAGATTTTGGTGTCAGCACATTCAAATATGTTATGAACAAAGTATTTAATAAGAATATTTCATTCATTCAGATCTAGGATGTCTTATTTTTGTGTTCCCTTTATTTTTTTGAGCAGTGTGTATTCTGAAAGATGCTAGAGTTGGCAAAGGAATTTACTGATCTTTGGGACTGTTGATCATTAAAGCCATTTTACATTTATTGATTTTTATTTGTTAACAATTCTGTGCAAAAGAATACAAATAATTGTATAATTTTCAAAGACTGTTCTACAATAATGACAGCTGGTTAAAAATAAGACAGCATCTTTTCAAACTCACAAGCTTTATTGTAAGGCTTAAACCTTCATAGTTTTTAGTAAATTGACATGGCTCTCCTACAGTGATTTCAAAATTCTAGTAACCAGATGGTTGAAGTCCTAACCCCTTTTATGCATGTTCAGTTGAATGTGTTTAGATTATGCTCTTAATACATTCAAACATCTGGGTAAATAGGAAAGTTGGAAGCCTCTTGAGGACTTCAACTCCCAGAATCCCTCCTCCAGTCATGTTAGCTCAGGAATTCTGGGAGTTGAAGTCCACAAGTCTTAAAACTTGCCAAGTTTGAAGACCCTTGCTCTTGAGTAAGGCTTATATTTAGGATTCCATATCTTTCTACAAGCAGTTGCAAAAAACTGTTTAAAGACTATTGTACAGAGAAATAGTGACAATAATCCTGTATTTACAGTACTGTGATAAGATCCACTAATATTGCATACAATGTGTGGAAATGATGAATAATTCCATGAACAACAAGAGAACCAGAACAAAACAAAAATTTAAAACCTGTAGAAAGAAAAAATATGGGGAACATTTTGGAAAATCCCTAGTGCTTATCAACCAACCCTGTACAGAAAGCAAATATCCTCCTGCTCTTCCCATGCAAGTGAGACAGTGTACTCTTCTTTGATGATATGAACATGACTTCAATTCATCCTATTTCATGATAAAACGGAAGATGTTGCCATAATCTTTGAGTCCCAATGTCACAGCTGACAACTCCATTGCAATTCCTATTCAGCATTTCATGCAAGTTTTTTACTACCTTTTATTCTTCAGAATAGGTTCCTTGCAGAACCCCTGAAGAGATTGTACAAGACTGTCATAAGAAAATGGTTCCAAAGTCAGTCAGCCTAGGAAACGAAAAAATTAAAGCAAGGGAGAATCCCAGCCAAGCAGTGAAGTTACCTCTGTTATGATCTCCCATCAGCAGCTTAGAAAAGCTCACTGCAAAAGTTAGGAAGCAGGAGATAAAAGTCCCATTTGGGAAAGGTTTTTTTTTACCCTCTCCAAGCAAACCCCTTTGTTTTATATGCCTGACTGAAAAATGTCAGATTGAACAAGAAGCTTCAAGAACTTGGATCCATCTTGCACTTTGGTCGAGCTGTTAGCTGGCTAGCATTTCCCAGATTCCCAGGTTTGAGGCAGGGAACTTGTTGCTTCTTCTCCACTTAGGTACCTTACTCTGAAGTCTTTCATCAGAGCAAAACTTTGCAAGGGCTGAAGCTGGAAAAGTGACTCTGAGACCAGTCAGAACCATTATGTAAATACTGAGCAGATGTGGGAGGAAAAATTATAATATTTAAATCCGAAACAGATTATGTAGATACTGATTTCCATATTCTGCAGTTGGCAGATCTTATGCACGTGTGTAAGTTATTTTCTGCCCAAAAGTGTTACTTATTCAGTTATGTCCTGATTGTGACTCTTCTGCTAAGAGTAAATTTTGTTATAATTTAGTGTCTGGAGGATTGAGATGTCCTGCAGTGCCTGGTGTGAAGCCTGACACCATATAGGCTGCTATAACACCCATAGTGCCTCATTTCAAAGCTAATCTCTGGTGCAGCTCCAGAAGTATTGGCAGATGATATGGCTTTTGGCTGAACTGATTCACCCTTAGACTTTCTCAAATGATAAGTCAGGTTAGCCATGCTGGAAGTGCCTGCATCTGGCATTATAGGACTTCAATCTACTTTGATCTACAATAACACTTCCTGGTGTTCGGTCCATCAAAATAATACATTAAGCTGAGCAGGCCTTCTGGAGAAAGACATGAAGACAAATGGACCAACTTCCACCTCTCTGAATCTGTTACCTAATTTTACTTTACCTCATATTAAAATCAGTCCAGTACACATGTAGTTGCAAAAAAAAAAAAAAAGCACAAACACAAGGCTCTGATTTTCTTCTAAATCTAGCTCCAATCCTCATTCCTGGACACTAGGAACACTGGGAATAAGAGAACTAAAAAAAAAAAACAGTACAGTAATGGATTTTTAAAAAATGTTTTTTTTTAATACATAATACAGCATGACATTATTTATGTAACATAGTGCGATGGGGAAAACTGCATGTGTTGAGAATATGCACAGCCTAGCTTGCTTCAGATAGCTATTAGAAATTATTTAAACTGTCTTGTGAAATTTTATTTTTTTTGTTGTATTTGCTGCAAGAGACTAATATGATTATTAGTTTTCCCCCTTTTCTTTGGAATTAAAAGACTCTTCAGAAATATTATACAAGTTATACAATATAAACATGCAAAATTGGTTTCATCCAGATTGAATTAATTTGTGTGTATACTCTAATAGTTAGAACATGTCCATTGTTTGCCTCAAATATTTGATTTTTCTGAATGATAAAAAAACCATTAATGTAGTAGATGAGATTTAATAGGGCTGGGCAAGGATCTGGAGTCAAAAGATTGGATTGTGATTTGGAAAAAACTTGTCATGGATACATCACCTGTTGGAATCATGTTAAAGCAGCTCCAACTTTTCAGAGGATTGTAGCTGCTTTCTGCAGCTGGAATGCAATTCTGGAAGAAGACACCATAGATTTAACATATTCTTAACAGATGTTTCATATGTATCCACATGTGCTCCAAATCACATTTTGCCTTTGAATCTAAATCAGGCTGCAGTTTTAATGTTTACCATTTCTTATTTCTGACAATGACTATCAGTTGTTCGTTTCAAGTATTTGCCCAGTTTTATGAGATCAGAATATGTAAATATCAACATATGCCTTAGATTTTATGGACAAAATATATTTATTCATTATTTCTCTATCCATGGACTTACATGCTACTTTATTTCTTAAGGCCCTGTCACACTGGCCGACGGATGCAAAACGTTTGTTAAAAGGACACAGCAGACGAGCAAAATGTTCCATCCGTTGTTATCTACTCTCAAAAGTGCCCCGAATTTGCATAACCAGAGCGGACAACACGGAAAGGAATGGACGGGGGGAGGACTTAGGGCGAATGGAAAGCAGATGCTCCACGGAAACCTAGCGGATGGAAGCAGATGGGAGCGGATGGCACATCCGCAAGGCTTCCGGGGGAGCACAGCAAAGCGGACGCGGAATGGAAAGAGCGGATGCAGAACGGATGCCGAGTGGATGAAGTGGATGCAGAGCGGAAGCCTAGCGGATATAAAGGAAAGCAGCTCGCAAGCAGGTCACCATTCAGAGGAAAGACCTGCTTCCAGACACAGCTTGCCAGCCAGCCAGTCAGCCAGCAGCAACCCAACAACCATGGGGAAGAAAAGGAAGCCTCTGTCATCTGCTGCCAGCCCTGGCAAGAGGGACAGGGCCACCCTCCCACCCCCTGGCCCTGACTCTGCTTCTGCTGGGGCTTCTGCTGCCCAGGCTCGCTCTTATGGTGCTGGGGCTTCTGCTGATGCTGCTTCTGGAGGTGGTGCTTCTGCTGATGTTACTTCTGGTGGTGGTGCTTCTGCTGGTGCTTATTCTGCTGATGCTGCTTCTGGTGGTGGTGCTTCTGGTGGTGCTTACTCTGCTGGTGCTGCTGCTGGTGCTGCTGCTGGTGCTGCTGCTTCCTTTGCTGGTGCTGCTCCTGGTCCTGCTGGTCCTCCTGGTGCTGCTGGCGCTGTTGGCGCTGCTGGTGCTTACTCTGCTGCTGCTGCTCCTTGTCCTGCTGGCGCTGCTGGTGCTTACTCTGCTGGTGCTGCTCCTGGTGCTGCTGGTCCTGCTGGTCCTGCTTTTGCTGCTACTGTTGTTGCTGCTGCTGCTACTGTTGTTTTTGCTGCTGCTGATGATGGTGTGGAGGAGCAGCCCCTACAACCTCGAAGCCCCTCTGATGAGGGCCCATATGGCCCTGCCAAAGGGAGGAAGAGGCAGATGCGTGAACGGGAGAGGAGGCAATACACCATAGAAGAGGAACATGAGGAGGAGGGGCTGGAGTGGCTGAGGGAGAATGAATATCTTTGGCGGAAGGGACACAGGCTCTATCGAGACACCAAGAGGAAGCAGGCTGCTTGGAGAGAGAAGGCGGAGAGCCTGGGCTACACTTCGGAGGTGCTCCTCAGCTGGTGGAAGCACATGCACACCTGGCACGGGAAGCTGCACCTCAAGAAATCTGGCGAGGCCGTGGTCAAGCTGACGGACAGAGAGACCTACGTGATGGCCAAGTGCAGCTTCTTGGAGAGTGAGATCCGCCACCGAGGAGCAGCCCCTCTCACAACCCTCTCTCTCAGGCAGCCTGCTGAGAGCCAGTCCTCTTCTGGCAAAGAGTCAGCTCCTGTGTCCAGGCAGGTATCTGTGGAGTGTGCCACGACGGAGACCCCCCCGACAACTGTACTACCCGTGGCAGAGCGCATGGAGGACCCCCGATGCAGTGGGAGCAAGGAGAGGGGACTTCCACCACAGCCCAACCCGCATCCACCCCCAGCTCCACCTCCACCGAAAGGCAGAGAGGCAGACTGGAGGGGCAGAGCCACACTGTTCTGCTGGAGATCAGGAGCAGCGTAGATCTCCTCTCTCAGCTGGTACACACCTACGTCCCATCCTCCAACCGCAAGCCCTTCCTCACCTACGTCAACCAGACCCTCATGAACATGTCGAAAACACAGTACCAGGTGGTGAAGGACAGGATCACCGATCTTCTTCACAACCCTCCTGACCCAGCTGAACTTGCTCCCACCCAGTCCAGGCCTGCTCCTCCACCCCAGGTGATGTCACTGCCCTTCCAAGGCTTTCCACAGGCCCTCACCTACCAAGGCTACGGCTACCAGGAGGTCCAGCAGCACAGGCAGCCCTTCCCAGTCCAGGCACAGGTACATCAGACCCACCGGTGCCACTGATGCCACCGATGCCACCCATGCCACCGATGCCACCCAGGCCACCGATGCCAGCCACGCCACAGATGCCACCGACGCCTCACCTCGCTCAGCTGCAAAACAGACATCCCCACTACACTGTTCCTTCCTCCACCCCACAGCCAAGCCCAGCCTCAGAACATCTGTCATCGGTTTTGGGGCTGACACCCCATGTCATGGAGGAAGGGGCTCTCAACATCACGGGACTGAGCCAGCTGTCTGAGAGCTTCCTCCACACAACGTCCCCTGTTGTCCTCTCGGGGCCAGGCACCCCAATGGTGCCTCAGACCAGCACTCCAGCAGCAGCCACCTCCATAGCACCTGGACCCTGAGACTGGGCACGCCTCAGAGTGACCAAGAAAAGTGCCAGAGACTGGGTGGCTACCTGTTGACTTTATTTTTGCTTTGGACACTTGACTTGGGTCATTTTTCTTTTACAGCTTGTTATTAATAAAGATTATCTTTGCTTCACACACTTGCTTCATTTATTTTTGTAAATAAAGTCTTGGTGGAAACTTTTAGAAATGGTTTAAGCCTTTGCATGCTTGTGGGATGGGTTAAGATAGCAGTGGGATGGGCAGAAATACCTTTGGGATGGGTTAAGATAGCAGTGGGATGGGCAGGGATACCTTTGGGATGGGTAATAGCTGTGGGATGGGCAGAGATACCTTTGGGATGGGTAATAGCTGTGGGATAGATAAACCTCCAGTGCAAGCATAGTGGGACTGTATGGTCCACCCTCCCAAGTGCCACACCTTTGGTCCTTCATTATCAATAACAATGTAAGCATTCATCCACACATGTCAACATAAACACAACTCTTTATTAAATGCCCTGTTCATTGTAGGCCCACCCAACATACATGGCCCAATCTCATCAGTGTGATGAGACAGGCTGAAGAAAGCATCCATTAATCATCTATCATCCTGTCTTGCCACTCCACTGCTTCAGCTGGGGAATTGCACCAGTGTTCTCAGGAGGTTTCACTGCTTCTTCCCTTCACGTGAGGCTCTGATGGGGCTTTGCACATCCAGAGTGTCTATCAGGTTTCACCCTTGCCTCCATTCCCCAGGCTCCATGTCTCCATTGCCTTGTTGGAGGTCCACGAGCCTGTTCTGCAAGACTGGGTAGCGGGTGCGCATGAGATTGTGCAGGATGCAGCAAGCTTCCACGATCCTCCTCACGGTCTCTGGGCGATGCTGCATGGTGGTGAGAAGTACCTGGAACCTGTTGGCCAGGATGCCAAAGGCGTTCTCCACCACCCGCATTGCCCTGGACAGCCTGTAGTTGAAGATCCTCTCTTCACGGGTGAGGCATCTGGAGGTGTAGGGCTTCATGAGATAGGTTCTGAGGGAGAAGGCGTCATCCCCCATGATGAAGTAGGGCACATCTTGTGTGTCGTTGGGCAGGGGTTCTGGATCTGGGAAGCCCATGATGAGGTTGCCTTCCAGCCCCTCCTTGAGGTGACTGGCATTGTATACCTGGGCATCTGAAGATGAGCCGTTGCCTGAAGCAATGATGTACATGAACTTGTCGTCAGCATCGACCATGGCGAAGAGGATGATGCTGAAGAAGCCCTTGTAGTTGAAATAAGTGGACCCCGACTTGGCTGGAGCTTTGCAGGCCACGTGCTTCCCATCTATGGCTCCAACGGTGTGGAGGAAGATCCACTTCTGATACCACTGTTCTGCAACTTTCTTCCAGCCTTCTTCAGTGGAGGGGCACTGGAGGAGCTCCTCCATGTATTCTTCGATGATGGCCTGCACCACTTCTCTGACCACAATGCTGATGGTGTTGTGTGGCACCCTCCAGCCGTATTGCATGCTCCTGTACGTTGTCCCTGAGGCCAGGTGGCGCAGATTCAGTGCCACCTTGAGCCCAGGGTCCAGGCTTGGCTGGAAGTTGGTGTTTGCCTTGGTCAACCTGGGTCTCAGCCGCTCCACAACTTCGTCAAACTTGGCTGGCGGCATCCTCATGAAGTTCTGGAATGCACGAGTGTCTTTGTTCCTCAGCTCCACCATCACCTTGTTGTACAGTCTGTAATCTGCTCTTCTCCCGATCCATCTTCAGACCCAGACACTTCTTGGCTGCCTCCTTTTCTTCGCGTAGAACAGGTGAAAGAGCCTGTAGATGGCTTCGCACTGTTGCAGAACGATGGTGGCTACCAAAAGGAGTGTGTTACGATCCATGGTGGAGATGACCGGATGCTGTGGAAGAGCAAGAGCAATATGAAGGCTGAAGAGGTCTGCACAGCAGGGCTGCTGGACTGAAAGTGAGATCCAGGTGAGTTCCTCCCCTTTTTTATAGGAAATATCGTTTTTCCGCTAGGTGTCCTTTTGCATCCTCTAGGCATCCTGCATACATCCTAAATATCCAAGATACATCCCCTCTGCGAACGTTTTTTCCGTTTTAATGCTTGTATGAGAGCTGCATCCACTTTCATCCTTTCTCCATCTGTGCTACTAATGCTGCGCGTCCATTCCGCATCCATTCCGCGTCCGTTTCGCTTCCTCCCTGTGTCCGTTTTCCGCTGGAGTGGATTTGAGTTGCGCGGATGCGCAGCGGATGCCTAGCGGATATAGCGGACGCATAACGGATGTAGAACGGATGTTCCCCGTATGCGTTGCGGATGCAGAACGGACGCGTTGGATACATTTTCTGCTCAAAAAGTTTTGAGCTGGTCAAAACTTTTTGAGCGGATGGAACCTCAGTCAACGGATGCTGGACGGATAGAGAGGATGAAAAACGGAGGCAGTGAGTACAGAATGGAAGCATCGTGTTCACCAATGAATGGCAAATGTTTCTCTCCGTTTTACATCCTCTTTCCATCCGTTGGTGCAGTGTGACATGGGCTTTAGTCTCTTTCATATCTCCCTGAAGTACTAGTTATGAGAATACAAGTCTAAAGGAAAGGTATACCTGTAAATCAAATATGAGAAGAATTTTCTTTTAAATGCTTCAGGTTATTCATGAATTCAACAAAGAAAGGAGTTTTCATTTGAAGTCATAATACATTTTTCAAGTAGTGAGGAAGAATTGAAATAAGGAAGAGGTAAAACTTTGAAATTTTTATATTAGTTTTGAATAATATTGAAACTGCATGAAATTAAGCCCTGGACAAATCTCACACAGCCTTATTGTTGCAAAAATATATTCTGGGTCCAATATTAAACAGACCCAAGTAATTTACAGTTATGTATTAATTATGGCCTTAGAAAATTGCAGAAATAGAAAACTGGCAGTACAAGTTTTTCCTTCAAAGAATCTTCTTAATTCAAGTATAAACTGATATTTTATGTATTAGAATTTATCCTATACATTTGAAAGATTGAAATACATTGTTGATGAATAGTGTTCTTACAAAATACATTTTAAAAGGATATTTCCTGAATATTTCTGTTTTAAAATAAAGTTTATTAAAAAAAAAATCACCTCGGCTCAATGTTTTCATACTCTGCTATGATATGTCATGCCATGCTATTTAGAGTCCTAACTCATAAAAAAAAAGGGAGGGAAGTATTGGTTTGGAATTGCAGAATGGAGGAGGGGTGGGAAAACAGTACTGCACACAAGCAGTCGTCTTCTTGCATAAGTCTGGATATGAGCCAAGGACATTCAAGTCTTTGGTTCTCAAGTATAGAAAAAAAATCATTTAAAGATACACTTCTCTGGTTTCTATCCTTTTTTGGATATCATTACAGTTCATTTGCTTTCACTGTCAAGTAGGAAATAAATAGTGGCAGTATGTGCAATATCTAGCTTTCAAGACAGATTTCAACAGAATCTGGACAGATCCAATTTTCTTATGCCTGAAATTGTGAATGAAAATGATGTGATCGTTTAGAAAGGCGTGCAGAATTTTTTTGGATAGAGTAAGATTTCAATTGGCCTTGAGCTAATATATTGATGGTTACAGTTCAAAAATTAATTGAGAAGACAGGATAAAGGTTCATTTAAATTCATGGTGTTAACTTTAATGGTAAATATAGTTAATATATTTTTCTGCTAGTTTTGTACTTGTTCTTTTTTGATGTCATGTTACCATTATGCATTAATTCATTGAGATCTTCTATTACTATAAAAGTCTTGCAGAATTGAGTAACTAAACGAGGTTCTGGGCCTCAGATTTTTATGTAGTCCTGATTTAGAATGGAAAATCTTTCCCAGATGAATCTTGCAGTAGGTGCCCTCCAGAAGTTTGGGAGTACTGTCAGTTTTCATAATCTCTACCTGTTCATCTTGCTATCTGGAGCTGATTTAAAATATATAAAGGATAAAAAGTTGTCTGCTCTTGTAAGAGAACAATGTTGTAATTTCATTCCTACAGAAATTGTGATTGTTTAATACTATTTAGCACCCAGTCTGCTATTACAATCAAACACTCTTTGTGTTGCACTTATGCCTGATCATAAGTCTTGTAAATAATTTTGGGAAATAAAATGATTTAAAATGAATTTAAAATGACAACCCTCCAAGAAAGGACATGTTTGTGTGTGTGTGTGTGTGTGTGTGTGTGTGTATGAATATATAGTGTAATGACTGAAAATGAAATTTAATTTGATTTATTAAATTAATTGATCCCTCATCTGCATGTAACAATTCTCATATTAAAAGTACTTGTACCCAAACACTACACATATTTACATTCCTCTTTCCAGTCAACACAGTTAAAGAGAAGCTGGAAGAAAATGGGAGATATGACAAAGAGGTGCTACACTGGAAAAGGAAGAGAAACACAGAAACAAAACTGGGTGGGAATGAAGCAAGGAGAAGGACAAAGATAAAGACAGGAATCTGGTAGCATTTTTTCAATCTAGTTCAACTTGTTCCCATAACTTCAATCCTCTCCATTATTTCATCTGTTATTAAAAATTAAATCTATTACAGCTGACCCTATAGTACCCTACTCTAAAAGTTGTCAGTGTTCCATATTAACATTCTTGAAATACTCTAACCTGATTGGCTAAGATGGACTGTACTGTGATTGGACAGAAGAACAACGGTGATTGGTCAATAAAGAATCTCCCGCGATTGGCCGAGCCGATAGCGGGAGATTCAGAAGACTGTCATTGGGTAAGAGCCGCCGGCAAGCTCTATAAGAAGAGCTGCCGTGGCTCGCAGGTCCAGCACAGATCTATACAGTTTAATAAAGAGCTGAAGTTATGCGGGTCTCGAGTTTCTTTTTCCCGCACCTCTACACTGGTGACGAAGGTGGGATTCTGAGACAAAGAGACCAGTCAGGCACGTGGCGACCGAGCTGAACAACCGACGAGATGGCCGGCAGCAACTCGCCACCCGCACCATTCGACCAGGCAACCGAGGACTGGGAGTCATACATTGATCGATTCCTCATGTTCCTCGAGAGCAACAACTTGAAGGATGCAAACTACCGAAAGAGAGCTGTGTTCCTGACCTACTGCGAGCAAGCCCTATTCAAGATGGCCAAAGCATTGGCTAAGCCAGAAGACATGAAGTAGATGGCTTGGCCAGACCTAGATCGGCTACTTTGAAACCACTACACCCCGGCCGTTCCAAATCTGATCTGAAGACACAAATTCTACCGTCGGGATCAGAAGGACGGAGAGAGCATCAGGGATTTTGTGGCAGCATTGAGGAACATCGGAGGTGCGTGTGGCTTCTCAAACATGGATGAGGCTCTGAGAGACTGCGTGGTCCTCGGTCTCAGAGACCCCGTACTCCAGAGCAGACTAATGGCTCGGGCGGACATTACGATTACTAAAGCCATTGCTGAAGCCACAGCAGCCGAGGCCATGAAGAAATCAGTGGCCAAGATGCGGTAAATGAACACAAGGGACCGGACAACAAATTTGGAGACCAACACATCTCCCGAGAAACGAACCGAAGATGGTCACAAAGCCACAACAGCACACCATGAGGACGTTGAACTCTCACCCAATACCGAAGACGAGGAGGAGGAGATCCACAGATTGCAGGTAGAGTCAGACTGTTGGAAAAGTCGTAAGTCGGGTTTCCAGTGCACCGGATGCGGCAGCGACCACCCCCGTTCTGAGTGCCGGTTCTTAGACACCATTTGCCGGTACTGTGAGAAACGGGGGCACATCGCCAAGGTCTGCCAAAACAAACGGAACTCCAGCCCAAGGCGACGCAACAACACGCCCCCCAGAAATCGAGAAAGATTCTCAGAGAACCGATGGAGCGAAAATGGAAGCAAGCGGCTCAGCGAAAACTGACAACGTGAAGAAACCAAACGGTCACCATCGGCCACTCAGACAACTCCAATGCAAGAAAAGTGCATGTGCAGGTCAGCATCGAAGGCAGGCCGTGCTGAATGGAAATGGATTCCGGATCCTACCTCTCCATGGTATCCTGGGACACGAAGAGCTTAGTGCCCAACTTACAAAAACAAGAGCTGGAGAACCAGAAACTAACCATTAAAGACTATCAGGGGAACAGAATCCCCGTAATAGGAATTGGACACTTCCATGTTACTTTCAAAAAGCATGGAACAGTATTCCCAATCACTATTGTGGACAAAGACCGCCCAAGCCTGCTGGGTCTGGAATGGTTCGCGCCATTGGGAATCGAGGTGATGGGCATCAACCACATTGAGGAAACAGACTGGGAGGAGGAGCTGATGAAGGAATTCCAAGAAGTGTTCGACGGACAATTAGGCAAATACCGGGGGTCCCCAATATCATTTAATGTGAACCCCAATATTGCCCCAATCCATCTCAAACCAAAACAAGTTCCCTTCCCGCTCAAGCCAAAAATAGACGAGCAACTAGATACGCTCATCACGCAAGGGGTCCTGGAACCAATAGATCATGCACGTTGGGAGACCCCAATAGTCACCCCAATAAAACCAGATGGGTCCATAAGAATTTGTGGGGACTATAAAGCGATCCTTAATAATGCACTGCAACAGAGTGCATACCCAGTTCCAGTGGTACAGCACCTCCTACACTCACTCGGAGGAGGAAAAGTCCTCGCGAAGCTCGACCTGGTGAAGGCATACCAACAGCTGCCAGTCGATGCCAAGACTGTGGAAGCACAAACCATCATGACCCACAGGGGGCTTTCCTGTGCGAAAGACTCCAATTCAAAGTCAGTGTGGCACCAGGGGTGTTCCAGAGCTTAATGGAATGGTTACTGCAAGGCATTAAAGGAGTCGTGCCATATTTTGATGATGTCTTAGTAGCAGCCAAAGACAAGAGACAATTGAGAAGCCGACTCAGGGAAGTCCTGCAGAAATTAAAAAATGCAGGACTAAAAGTTAAAAAAAAAAAGTGCCAGTTATGCACTGAAAAAGTTGAGTTCTTGGGATACTTAGTGGATAAAGATGGAATCCACCCCACCCACAAAAAAATTAAAGCAATAAAAGAAGCCCCAAGACCTCAAAATAAGGCAGAATTACAAGCCTTTCTGGGACTAATCAATTTCTACAATATCTTTTTGCCACAAAAGGCAACAACAGCGGAACCTCTGCATAGGTTACTCGACAAGATGTCCACCTGGTCCTGGGGCAAGTGGGAAGAGGCCTCCTTCCGGAAGGTAAAAGATCTCCTCACATCAGAATCAGTCCTCATCCAGTACAGAGAAACCCTACACTAACGGTGACCTGCGACGCCTCTCCATTCAGCATCAGAGCCATACTGAGCCATACTCTGCCAGACGGGAGAGAAGCACTGATTGCATACTTCTCGAAGACATTATCAAAGGCAGAAAGAAATTATAGCCAGCTCAACAAGGAGGCACTAGCAGCGATTACCAGCGTGAAGCGGTTTCATGAATATTTGTACGGTAGGGACTTCACCCTCATCACTGATCACAAACCACTCCTGGGGATACTGGCAGGGAACAAGGCCACTCCCAACATCCTGTCACCCTGGATGACAAGGTGGTCCGAGTTCC
The DNA here is from genome assembly GCA_015471245.1 of Laticauda colubrina. NCBI lineage: Eukaryota > Metazoa > Chordata > Lepidosauria > Squamata > Elapidae > Laticauda > Laticauda colubrina. The sequence goes on along the minus strand of BLBF01000022.1, from coordinate 24,555,323 downwards.
TTGCCGCCTACAACTACCAGCTAATACATCGCCCCGGGAAAAGCATCTCGCACGGCGATGCATTAAGCCATTGCCCCTTGCCAGATCCAGAGGATGACCCCACACCCACCACATCCACCCTGAAAATGGAGACATTACTCAACCTGCCAACAACTGCGTCAGACATTGCTAGAGAGACAACCAAAGACAGCAAACTGGCACGGGTTTTGAGCTGGGTGGAAAAAGGGTGGCCAGAAACAGAGAGCAGTGATCAGTTTAAACCCTTCCGAAACCGGCAGACTGAACTATTCTTCCAAAAGGGGTGTATACTATGGGGCGACAGAGTAGTGGTTCCAGACACCTTACAAACAAGAATATTGCACATGTTGCACGAAGGACACCCGGGCATCGTAAAGGTGAAATCCCTAGCCAGAAGCTACGTGTGGTGGCCAGGGATAGACAAAACCATTGAAACCGGGGTGGCAACATGTGACAAATGTCAAAGATCCAGACCAAGCCCTCCCGCAGCACCAACCCTCGAGTGGGAAACACCAAGGGGCCCATGGTCAAGGGTCCACATAGACTTTGCGCGACCCACAAAAGGGCACACCTTTTTAATCGCAGTAGATGCTTACTCCAACTGGCTGGAGGTAAGCCTAATGCAATCCACCATGCCGGAAGCGGTTATAAAGCAACTAAACAGACTTTTTGCCACCCATGGCCTACCTGACTTGATCGTATCTGACAACGGGCCACAATTCACGGCATTAGCATTCGAACAATTTCTCGCTGAGAGGGGCATACGACACGCATTGACAGCGCCCGTTCATCCGGCGGTGAACGGGCGGGCGGAACAAATGGTCAGATACACCAAAGACACTTTAGAAAAAATGGACACAGAGAGCATACACGAGAAAATAAATAAACTATTAACAATACAACAGATAACACCAAGTGCGAAAACCAATAAAAACCCAAGAGAGCTCCTGATGGGAAGAAAACTCCAATCCCATCTTGACAGATTGCACCCGACATACAACCCCGAAAAACCACCAGACTCATCCAGCCGGAACCGTACATTTAAGCCAGGAGACACTGTCTACGCCAAAAACTTTTCAGGGACCCACTGTGGGTACCTGCAACAATAACCCAAGTGACAGGTCCCTGATCATACCGGCTGGAAATGGAGGATGGAAGACAGTGGAAACGACATGTCGATCAAGTAAGATCACGAATAAAGTCAAACAACACCAAAAACACGCAAAATTCATAAAAAGACATTAATAAAAAAACTAGAGGAAGGGAGAAACCCCAAACAATTATCAAAAAGAAAGAGAAAATCCTCCTACGACACAACGGCAAACCGAACACACCCAACCAACACAAACCGAGCAGTCAATCCATTCACCAATAAATAAAAGAAGAAACCAACAATACTCACTGGAAAGCGAAGGCAGCAGAATGGTACCGGCGGAAGACGACCAACTCGAAACCTCGCCTGGAAGAAACTGCCAAGCCAGTTCAACCAGCCGGGAACAGAGAAGCCGACAACTCAACCGAGCCCAGTAGATGAGGTGGGGATTGCGGTGAAAGGCCTGACTCACCCTTCCAGGCGGTTCCATGGAGAAGAACAGGAGCAACAAAGATCCCATCTGAACCACCTGAAGACCACGCAACAACTGAGCTGCGTAGGTCAAGTAGGCAGGTTAAAAGCCCTGCCTACCTATGCGACTATGTCATGTAAGATGGACCATACCAAGAGGGGAGGGGTGTTCCATATTAACATTCTTGAAATACTCTAACCTGATTGGCTAAGACGGACTGCACTGTGATTGGACAGAAGAACAACGGTGATTGGTCAGTAAAGAATCTCCCGCGATTGGCCGAGCCGATCGCGGGAGATTCAGAAGACTGTCATTGGGTAAGAGCCGCCAGCAAGCTCTATAAGAAGAGCTGCCGCGGCTCGCAGGTCCAGCACAGATCTATACAATTTAATAAAGAGCTGAAGTTACACTGGTCTCGAGTCTCTTTTTCCCGCGCCTGTACAGTCAGCTAGGCCCATTGGGAACCTGTTTGATCCCCCACTTGCTACAGAGTTTGCTTCCCAGTTGATATTGAGGTAATTAAAGTCCTCCATTATTGTTGTGACGTGTTTCCTGCACACCTTAGCTAATCGATTAACAAAAAAATGCATCTATTTCTTCTGCGTAGTTAGATGGCCTATAGTATACACCTATGACAATGTCACTCTTTTTTCTTTTTATAGTAACCCATATGTACTCAAAGCTTTCATTCATGGTTTTATGCGTTTCTGTAGGGGTGCAGTGATTTCTTACATATAATGCAACTTCATCTCCTTTTTGTTAGGCCTGTTTATAGCCTAGAAACAATTTATAGCCTTCCAGCAGTACATTCCAGTCATGAATTTCATTCTGCTAAGTTTTGGTAATGGCAACAATTGCGTACCTACTCTTGTATAGTAGGAATTCAAATTCGCCCTGTTTGTTCCTCACACGATGAGCATTAGTGCAGAGGCATCAGAGTTCTTTATGGCTGACCCTGCTTTTGCTTCCTATGTCTCCAGTTTTGTATCTGAGTTCTCCTTCCTTCTCACCACTCCCTACCTCATTGGTTGGTTGGTTGTCTTGGGGCTGATGCTTAGGATTAGGTCATAGATCCTGAAGATTGGTCACCCCCCTCTTCCAGTTTTAATTTGAAGCCCTTTGGATGAGACAAGCCAGTCATTTTCTGAACACATTCTTCCCAGTTCATGTGAGCTGAAGCCATCACCTGGCCCTTCATAAAGGTAATGTAGACCATGGTCTAGGAATCCAAAATTTTTCAACCTCACCATCCTTTTAAGCCAGTGATTTACTTCTAAACTCCCCCATTCCCTCATTGGTTCTTGACCAATTTGAAATACAGATGAAAATACCACCTGTGCTCCTAAATCTTTGCTTTCATTCTGAGCTGCTCATAGTCTCTTGATGTTGTTTTTAGGCTCTTTGTTGTATCGTTTGTGTGGGCTTGGTTATTTTAATAAGATTCTCAGTCACATCTTTGGTTTTTGCTTTTGAGAGACTAGATATTCCATGAATTAATTGCCCAGTTTGCAAACTGCTGGTTCCATTCCCCTATGAAGTAAGTCTCCTATTGCCACCATTTATTTATTTTTATTAGGGAAGGCTATTTTTCTTCCTGTCAGTGATGTCCTTTCTCCAGATGTTTGCATGCTTTCTTCCAGGGAGTGGATGTGAAATAAATCATTCAGCTCCAATGTACTTTACTGTACATTTTACCCAGGCATATTTGCTTAGTTTTACTAATGAGTACATTATATAATGATATATAATTCACATTTGTGAATACTGCCACTGATGCAGATAAGGAACCTTATGAATACTGTTTCAGATTAAGAAATAGTGATAAAGATGAAACATGGTTAATGAAAGTGATTTAGCTAAAATAATAAACTGAGAACAAGGTGAGCTAAATTATAGAAAGAGAACTAAAAGATTCTTCCTAAGGCAGAGGTTTTATTATATATTTACTAAGATGGCTCTAATATGCTTTGAGGATGAAATGTGAAATCTTAGATTTTGTTAAATGGTTGGTAGGTATTATAATTTTGTTCCAGCTTTACAACTATTTGTTTTAAAAACATGACCAGATAAATGATACACAGTAAAATAGACAAGGAAATGAGAAAAGTTAAAATGTGATCTCATTATTTAGTATCTATGTGCTGGGCTGTTATGTAGTATCCATAGCAAATTGCTTTGCCTCTCCCCCACCCAAGTTTTATTTGTGAGATTCGCTCTGGATGTTCCTTAAATAGACAAGTTTGGCCCATGTTCCAAATAATTGCAGATGAGTAAATGATTCAGTCTGGATTCATATAATATATTCAGCCATAATGTAATTAATTTGTTTTGAGTTTAGTATGTTGAGAACCCAGGCATTGTGATCTTGAAACTTCAGCATAATTCTTAGCATTATTTTTCTTCAGTATAATTCAGCCAGTTTGTGTTTTATGACATATATCATCTTTGAACTTTTGTGTTTTCAGACCTGGGGGAGGATGACCCACTGCCAACAAGTGCTCTCTATCTTGTGGAAGACTTTGAAATGCACACATGTATGAAATGTACATTCTAATTTGGGGACTTTCTTTTGTCCTCATCTCCATATTTTTAGTAATATCTTGTCATATCCTTCTTTGATATTTAATGGGATTAGTATTAGAACTCAGGATTTAGGGAGTTCTCTGGAATTGCCATCCCAATTCAGGGCACTAGTGTAAGGATCTAACTTATTAAATTAAACCTTACAATTATTGGTAGCCTAATCATAAACCTTTTTTAATGCTTCAGATTGCATTTGGCCTTCAGATATTCTCTCTCCTGTCCATAATTCTTTGCTTTCTCATTGTTGTCCCAATTCATTCTTTGCTTCACCTTTGCTGTTAATAAAGTCTAAAACGATTTATGATAATCTTATGAGCAGCTTTAAGTGACTTGGAATGATCTCAACCTCAGTGGTTATCTTGGGGAACAAATAGAATGTTTTTTTTCTCACACAATGAGATTGAAACTGTTGGGAGGGAATGGAGTTATCTGATCATGTCCTTGATAGTTCCGGGTGGTAGTGGTTTCCTACTCCTCCTTCCTCTTCCTGGGGGAAAAGTGTAATCCTGAGGCTGTAGCTGTGGTCAGGGTTTTGGGAGAGTACTGACTATAAAATGAAGGTTGGCTAATGGAGTGATCCTTAACCTGCCATTCACTAATCACTTACAATCTATGGAAGAGCTTTGTAAAACAGATCAGAGATTGTGAATGGCTATGGCAGTAGTTTTGGCAAAGTGCACTGTAGTTAAGTCCAGAAGGATCCCAAAAGGCACCTAGAAATTGGTAGGGCTTGTAGATTTTCCTTTCTCAGAAACAGAGTTGTTGGGAAAATATAGTCTCAATAGAATGTGAAACCCAGGTGTGAATGTCTGCTGAATTTTTCTAAGAACTGTTCGCCATTGAGCAAATGTAATAACAATCATAATAGAATCAAGGTTTTTTAAAAGTGTTGTACGGGTAGTCTTCAACTTAGGGCCACAGTTGATCTGAAAATTTATGTTGCTAGGTGATATACTTGTTAAGTGAGTTTTGCCTTGTTTTATGACAAATAATTTCCTCAACACCGTCAAACTATTTACTAAGTCTGCATTACTATTGCTATTAATCTTCTTATCCTTCCTTTCATCCAGCTCCTCCCACTCCCTGCCAAGATGACTGTCTGAATGTAACTTTGTTGCTTATATCCTTTTATGATTTTATTCTGATTTTATTCTGTTTACTAGTATGATTTGACAGTATGTTTTATATGTTTCATATATATATATATATTCAGACGAGCTCAATACAGAAGCCTGATGATGGCAGATGAGATTCTGCTGAAACGTTGCTACAACTTTAAAAGCACAACTACAATTACGTGGGATAATACCCGAAGGAAGCTGAACAGCATACATTTAAGTACCCGCAAAAACTTTATATATATGTATATGTATATGTATATGTATATATTGATAGATTTTCACGGGTACAGGTATGCAGGTCTTGGCGTGTTCGGGTCTTTTCCCATGTAAGATTGAGAGTATCTTGGCGATGTTTTGATGAGGTCCTACTCACCATCTTCGGGCTGGTGCTTTCGGCTTTATGCTTTGCTTAAGCACGATGCCGAAAGCATCAGCCTGAAGATGGCTAGTGGGACCTCGTTTTTGAGTTCCAGGAACACTTGTAAAAGAAGAAACAGACATCCTGTGATCTCCGGAACTTAAAGTTGATGAGGAGGATCTAAAAATGATTCAACAAAGAGACTCTGCCATGGCACAGGGAGGGTCCCACCTGATAGACCTCCTTAAGACAGGAGACTCAAAACATATCCTGCCTCCTCCCTCTGGTGGATTCCCTAACTATGAATGTTACATGTTCTCTTCTCACTTCTGATTCAGAGGTGGCATTCAGGTTCTGACCAGTTCTGGAGAACTGATAGTGGAAATTTTGAGTAGTTCAGAGAACGGGCAAATGCCATCTCTGACTGGAGATTTTACAGTATCCTTCCCCTGCCATGCCCACCAAGCCCACAGAACCAGTAGTAAAAAAATTTGAATCCCACCACTGTTCTGATTGTTGACAGGTAACATATAAGATCTGTTTAATGTTGCTCACTCTAATCCCAGATCTTACACTGTTTTTCTCCCCAGAGTAAAACAGTGGTTCCTTTTAAAAAGTAAAAAAATAACACAACAGATTATTTGAAAATAATGATCTCACTAAAATGGTACCTGAAATATATACAGTACACATCAAAGTAGAATCTCCTTTTGAGTCAAGCTCAACTTTATGGACTGTTTGCTTGTTAGAGTTATATGGCTACCCCAATTTATTTTTTAAAACTATAAAAACAAGGAACTAAAAATAAAACATACAGTAAATGCCCTGAAGCTAAAAGAGAATAATAATAATAGAATTAGCAGGGCCAATCAATGTATTTTAGATATTTCATTCTAGGTGGCTCACCCCTCATTCTTCCTCTGACGAAGAGCCTGGTTGTGGGTACCTCACAGAGGAACAAAGAATTGGGGCCGTTAAAATATCAGAAGGAATGTTGTTCCATTGGGCACATACTGCAACAATGAAGGCACACATTCATGCTTTTTTTTCTTTGCAATAATACAGAAATGGTTCTGAGTAGTCTTTTGACGTTCCCATCTAACCTGATGTTCCCTGCAGGTCTGCTATTCAACTACCAATCAGGCCTGACCTTTACTTCTAAATACAGGCAGGGCCAGACAGTTTTACATATTTTAACATGTTATATATTAGAAACATATCTATATGTAAAAATATAGGTTTAAGAGAATTGGGTTTTTTGGTCTCATTTTTTCATTTTCATTTAATGAGGATGTTTCTGTGGAGTCCTTGGTGTTCTCTGAGTTTGGTTGTTCTCGTGCAGACATGCCATTACCAAAGTAGGCACTGTAATATCACCAATGCTAAAAAGGGGTGGGATTTGCTCTATTTTTATATACTAGTGGCTTGCCCTGTCATTGTTGGTGGGAGTGTTCTTAGTGGTTCCTTGAATAGGCTGTAAGACATTTCATTTATTCAGGATGTGTAGGGCATTTTATAGCAACATTTTATATGTGCTGATTGGTACTAAATTAGACGAATCATTGTTTTAATATAAAACTACCAATATAAAAGTCACAATTAGTTTTATTTGTAACTGCTACTATAACTTTCAAAGAAGTGTATGATATTTAAGTAGCCTATCACATTGAAGAGATTCTTTGCCTCTACTAAAATTTCAGGGAAGAGCTTTTGTGACCCTCCTCAGACTGGGAGACCAGAAATAGACACCTTTCAAACCTGTGTTTTATATCAATGAACATAAGTGATTTTGCTTTATTAATAAATTAATAAAATGTATATATAACCCAGTCATACAGACTCCAGGCAATTTTTATATAAAGTACAAATTGTAAACCAGCCATAACTCCCACCCTTTAGCTAAAATAACAAAACCAAATTCTAAATTGCTACCTGGACATTATCAGATTAGCAATCAAAAGCATACTCAGTAGCTTTTGAAATGGCAGAAGTGAAAGAGGGCAGATGCGTTTCTGATTTGACTTAGATTTAGAATAATTTTACTGCCGCTTTAAATGTACACTAATCAGCATACATTAAAATGAAATTTAGTTGCATACATCTCTCAAAAGGTCACCACCTCCAATATACACTACATAAACATGACAAAAAATTATGCATATACCCACATATATTGTATAACACAGAGAAACAACACCGTCTGGTTCAGAGGTATACATATACATGGCGAAAAAAATGAATCTTGCGAGTTTACCAGATGGATGGCATAGGGAACAAAGCTGTTACTGAATCTGGTAGTCCTGCTAGAAATACTTTGAAACCTCCTCCCAAAGGGGAACAACAGAAAGAGACTGTAAAGAGGGTGTATGGGGTGTCTAACAATGCTTTGAGCTCTAAGCACATAGCAGTTATAAGAAGTATCCTGAATGACAGGAAGCGAACTTCCTATAATCTTCTCGGTTGTCCCTACCACTCTCTGTATTGACTTTCTATCTGAGGCACTGCTACTACCAAACAAAACAGTGATGCAGTTTGTTAAAATGCTCTCAATTGTGCCTCTGTAAAAATTGGCCAGGACAGAAAGAGAAAGATATGCTCTCCTCATCCGATGCAGGAAATGCAGGTGCTGGTTTGCATGCTTCACTAAGGATGATGTATGGACAAACCATTTCAGATTGTTAGTTATCTGCACACCCAGATACTTAATACTGTTGACCACCTCTAAGCTGCATCCTTGATACTGAGTGGAGTATAGTATGACTATGCTGGCTCTTTTTAAAATCTACAATGATCTCCTTTGTTTTATTAACATTTAGAACCAGGTTATTTTTATTGTACCAGTCCACCAGAGCCTTCACCTCTTCCCTATAAGCATTTTCATTGTCATCCCAGATAAGATCCACCACTGGCATGTCAACTGCATACTTCACAATATGATTCGTAGCAGATTTAGGATGCATCCATTGTGAAAAAAAGGCTGCTTTGATCCAGGCAGGATAGGAGCTAAGCTGGCTGTCTCTGGTGACTTCATAGGTAGAATAATTTTCAAGAAGGTGGTTCCTAATATAGCATGAGCAGAGGTGTGTGGTGCGTGTGCAGGTCACATGCACATGTGCAGTGGCAGGGGGGAGTTGCATGCATATTGCATCATGGGTGCAGGCATGTGAGCACGTGCACGCATGCACTCTTTTGGCACACAACATGGAAAAGATTAGCCATCACTGATATAGAGTGTATAAATAATAACCAGCACTTTGCATTTGATCCAGAAACTTACTGGCAGCAATATAGGATAGGTGTTATATTGAAGTAAAGGATTCCACCCACTAGCAGTCTGGTTGCTGAGCGTTAGACAAGGTGTGATTTCAGAGCTCTCTTCAAAAGCAGTCCCACATAGAGTGAATTGTAATCAAGATGCGTGGTAATAAGGATATGAATCACCATCAACAAAGTTTTCTCAATAGGTCTGTAACTGGCATACCATCAGAAGCTGAGTAGCAGATTCCCTGATCATGGCCTCCACTTGCTGTTGAAATGATATATAAGTCCAGGAAAACCCACAAGTCCCAGCCAAGATGTTTATGATCAAGTCCTGCACAATCAGCCATTAGTTCAAAATCTCCAAAGTATCTTCATGTTCTGTAGGATTAACATTATATAAATGAACAACATGATACATCACTCCAAGCCAGTGGAGGAAACACTCCCAGAGGTTTTATACAAATGTTAAATAATGGAAGGTCGAGCCTTGTTTTACTACAGATTCAGCTACCATGATTATCAACAAGAAATGCACACTCAGATAACAGCATCTATATTCTATACTGTCTGTATGCAAGAATCTGCTCTATTAATGAAAATGCAAATTAGTACTAGATAAGAATTAAAGACTTCAAGGGTGGCCGGACTTAGGTCCCTTTTGGAGATATAGGAGTTGCAGACTGATGATGATGGTGAACACCACCCTAGGGCTCAGTCTGGTCATCTCCTAAATAAGAGGCTTAAGGACTGATCCTTTTGGATGAATGGTTGGCATTGGCTTGAGATGAATTCTCCCAACTGACTTATCCTCTAACTCAGTGGTGGCTAACCTTTTTGGCACAGAGTGCCGAAATGAGAGCTTCCATGTGTGTGCACCGGAAACCAGAAGAGCAGCTCCCTGATGCATGCATGTAGGAGCACTGACCACCTGGCCTTCCAGTTTCTAATGCACATGCACGGACGAAGACCAGCTGGCCAGTGTGTGCATGTGCTCTGGGGAGCTGCTCTTCCAGTTTCCGGTGCTTCCACAAACAAAGACCAGCTGGCCGACGCGCATGCGTGCACCGGAACCTGGAAGAGCAACAAGCAATGGCTGGCGTGCCCGGGGAAATGGCTCTGTATGCCACTTCTGGCATGCGTGGCATAGGTTCGTCTATGCGTGGCATAGGTTCGCATGCGTGGCACGGCTCTAACCCATCCAACTTGCTGCAGATAAGGTTTTCTTTTCCTGGCAGTTTGATTGTATCTTGTCTGCTCACACTCTCCTTTGGATTATAGGCATATTGCTAGGCAAGCAGTTAGTTGACTTAATACTATATCACATTATGTTTACAAAAGTTTATATTACATTATATTTACAGATAAGATTAAATTTTGTGAATATGATGACATCAGAGAAAGTTACCTAAACTCTCAGGCAAACCATTATAATATGTACAATAAAATGTTCATGTCTTTAAATAGAAATATTTTTCATATAAGGACATTTGACCTTCTGTTTGAGAGAGAGAGAAAAGAGGCTTAAAGAAACAATTATTCCAACCCAATTTTCTTTCTGAGAAATCTGAAAGATGTCATGTTGGGCAATGGTGACTTCATGCTTTTTGCCTCCAAACAGGATCCTCTACTTTTACTTACTTTATTTACTTGCCTTTGGCCTCTAGGTTCACAGAAGAAGTGGCATTGAGGTCATGGAATGGGACATGCTTAAATGTTCAATGTTGGGAGCTGCATGGAGGGTTTCAAGAGAAACAAATGGGTAAAACAAAAATATATTTAAGCATTTGTTTTCATTGTTTCTGAATTGTGCTGCCTGTTCTGTATGGAACTTGGTAGGTTCCAAGTCCCTCATTCTGATTGGCCGAAAAGGCCACTTATGGATTGGTTGATTAAGAACCAATCCGGGAAGCCGCCAAACGGTGGGAATAGTTAAATGAGTGTCATTGGCCACAAGCCGCAGCCAAGCGCTATATAAAGGGCTGCCACGGCTTGGGCTATGTTCTGTATCTTTTGCCTTGCGAGTTAAATAAAATAGTTGTTGTTTGGAACCCGGTCTCACGCGCTTCTTTCCAGATGGAACACGGCCAATTTTTTATTTTGCCACCAATATTAATGGGGAGAAATGTAAATGTCTTATGTGAAAGAATTCAGAGTCTGCAGAAATGGAGTCACAGATACTATGCAGGATGCCCAGCCTTCATGGAATATATATTCCAAAAACAATTTGTTGAAAAAGATTTTAAGGACACAGCAAGTGAATCCACAGTTAAATATTAAAAGAATAAAGGAAAAGAATTAGGCAAAGTGTTAAACAGTAAATGCCACATTGCTTTTATTTCTCAACAGCAGTAGGTACTCATAGACATCTTCATCATGTAATCTGCACTAAAACAGTAAGAAAAATGTTCATTAATTAATTTACTTTTACTGTGAGCTGCTTGTACTGAATATAAAAATCAAGACATAAATGCTGCGTTGGACTCATTTATGTCTTGATATAAATGTCATGTCACCTTTTATCACTAATGTAAAGTGCAGCCAAAAGTTCCCTTGCTGGTGGGCCAAAAAAACAACAACACCCCACGATGATAAGAAAAGTAGCGGAGCCCAGAATGTGTTACAATTCATTCCATCTTGCTCAACTCAGCTTTGGTATATCTTCCCAAACTAGAGTTTAGCGGTGTTTCTTGTTTGCCTTTGACTGGGTAAGTCATGATTTATGATTCAGTAGGTTATTGGATGAGCCAGTGCTTGAGCATGGTGTGCAAAGTCAGCCAGTGTGAAACAGAATCAATTATAATGTTTGAAGCATTTTTCTATAACTATTACAGCTATTCAAACTAATCTAGTGTAGAAATATTGCAATTAAGTCTGTCCAAGGCATCAGAGAGGCATTCATGAAACGCTCTCAAAGTAGGTGCAGCTCTCACAGCAATAATAATGTGGCTTGCTTCAGAGCCCTGAGATTTCTGATCTTATATGTACATGCACGGAAGGCATTTTTGAGAAGTGAAATGCCTTCTATACATGTATACTTATGCTCAGAACCAGAAGTGGTATTCAGCAGGTTCTGACCAGTTCTGTAGAACTGGTAGTGGAAATTTTGAGTAGTTCAGAGAACTGGCAAATACTACCTCTGACTGGAGATTTTACAGTATCCTTCCCCTGCCACGCCCACAGAACCGGAAGTAAAAAAAATTTGGACCCCGCCACTGCTTAGATAATAGGATCCTTGAAGTAACATCACCAAAAGACGTAGCCACCTGATTTTCCAAGGAGTGGTTTCTTTGTTTCTAAAGCCCTGCTCTGAATTGTTTGCCCAGCTCAAAATAGCTATCTTTACACAAAAAGATCAGCGGTGTGTTTCAAATAATTTAAAAACTGGTTCACGATGGCCAAACTGACCCTGGACGAACTGGTTGTTAAATTATACACACACACCCCGCTATCAAAGTGGATCCTGCTGCGCTGCAATGGAGAAATGGGAAATGGAGTGGCCAGCACGAGGGGAGGAGGAGGAGCAGGGAGAAGAAAGAGAGAAAGTGGCTTTGTCTTTCCCTTGCGTCAACTGTTCTGTTGCCCATTTCTCCACAGCAGCACAGCACAAAGCCCAGGATCCACTTTGATAGCGGGGTGTGAAATTTAACAACCTGTTCGCTTGAATTGTTGCAAACTTTTCTCCCCAGAAAAAAGATTCATTAAAAATCTAGTAATGTTATCCTATCAGTGTACAGCTTTCTAATGATGTTTCCAGTTTATCATTTTAAATCTGAAATGTTTCCATCTTGAATTATCTTAACCCACATTTTCTAATTTACAATAAATTTAACATATAACATCCTCATTAAAAAGATTTAAGATGGCAAATTGTTTAGGTTTGAAAAATCATGGTAAATGTGAAACATCAGTTAGAAAGCACCATGAGGAAACTAAGTTAGATTTTTAGTAAAGAATATAAGAAGATATACATTTTGGATATGTACTGTAATGAATGTTTGAAAATGAAACACTGACCCATGTGCACAAGCTACAATATGATTTGGAATCCAAGATTAGAAATGGTTGCTTGTTGAATTTAAACATAGACTATTCCACTTTTTTTCTGTTTTTTTTTTTTTTTTTTTGCAAAATTTATAGTTCAGGCACAAAATGATGGATTTGAAGTTCTACAGGCAAAAAATATTTCTCCACTGATCAGACCAAGTTAAAAATTCATGTAGGGCCACTTATTGCTGTCATGCTATGGACCTATCTTTGAAAAATCTCTGGCGTAAGTGTTACTAATTTAATATTTTAAACAGTGGTCTGCAGATCAAGGCCTCAGAGGCCAAAAGCCTGCTATACAGTAGTTTTGAAATAGATAGGGTTTTTTTTTTTTTTAAATGTAGGATGTTATCCCAGTGTGGCAGTTCAGGATGATGCAATTGTGTTAGTTCAGCTGTATAGTGCTACTAATTTGTACAAAATATGACAGTGTTAATAACTTTTCAGGCCCAGGTTAGATCATTTCAAGATCTCAAGTTTCACAAACTGCTGAAGAAGTACAAAGTGTGAGATTTTAGTTGTGCTGAAGCAGAGGTGGTTTTCAGCAGGTTCTGACCAGTTTTGGAGAACCGGTAGCAGAAGTTTTGAGTAGTTCAGAGAACCGGCAAATACCACCCCCGACTGGCGTCAACCCCATCTTTTCTCTGCCTCCCAAGTCCTAGCTGATCGGCTGGGTCTTCTTTTGTTGCCCTGCATAGGAGAACAGAGTTGGAAAGCAGGTGAGTGGAGTGGGGAGGGAATGGGATTTTTCAGTAACCTTCCCCCAGGAGTGGGGTGGGAATGGAGATTTTGCAATATCTTTTCCCTGCCATGCCCACCTAGTCATGCCCACCAAGCCACACCCACAGAACCAGTGGTAAAAATGTTTGAATCCCACCATTGTGCTGAAGGTAAGCTATCCTACAATATAGCAATAATACAGTTTTGTATAGTTGGTACAAGAAAGCAAGTTATTGTAGTGGAGTGAACAACATTTTAAAAAAATCATTCAGCAACTGATATGGTAAAGGAATTTAAACATTTTATCTCATTGATATCCTATTGCATTATAGTCACATTTAAATTTTATTACAATTAAAAACCAGCATTGTATTGCACTGCCTTTCTCTCTGTACATATATACTCTTTGTGTTGATAGATAGATAAAGAGAGATAAAACATCAAAATTAACTTGAGGTATATGAGCATCAATAAGTTGCATTGATTCAGAAGCCTTATTACCTTAGTTAGGATTGATACTCATATCCAACTGGCTATGGTGCTATACAATTGCAGTACTTCAAAGATAAATAAAAATAATAAGTTCAATATATAATTAATGAATAAAGGTCCCCTATGTCTATAAAAGCTTTAGGACAAACATTCAAACTTCCAGGAATAAAATGTTTGTTCTAAAGCCTTTATATAAAGATGAGAGAGTACTTTTATAGTCAGGTTCTTTTATATATGAACAGGCATACAGTTTTCTTTCATGTTCCTATTGCAATTAATTTTAAAAAGTTCTTTGTGATCGTGACATGGAACCTATTATTTGATAAAAACTATATAAGGAGTGTACCTAGCATTAATAGAATGCTAAGTCCTTGTTGCATTTGTAGTACCATGTTTCTCACAAAATAAGGCCGGGCCTTATTTTTTTTTGACCCCAGAAAAAATGGCTAGGCCGTCTTTTCAGGGGTGACTTAATTCCTCCCCCTTCCATCCTTGGGTATGCGGGAGGCGACGGCTTGGATATTGACCTTGGCGTTGGTGGGGCACTTCATGTCAGGAGACCTTCTGCCGCCGTTGCTTTCCCTTTTCCCCGTGTTGCCGGCATTTGGCGCAGTCATGCGCAGCCAGCCAGGGTTCATCCCTGCAGCCGGAGCCTGGCAGAGACACTCAACTTAAGGCACTCCTGTTGCCTCCTTCTCTTCGCCTTCGAAGGCAAAGCCAATTCTTTTAAAAACGACACCTGACTACAGGTACGACAAAGCCTCCCCTGCCCGAGAGGGCAGCACAACTCCATGTGGGGAGGCAAATCTCCCCGGGCCGCAGCGCAGGATCGGCCCATCCCAGGAAAAGCACCCAGCCACCATCCCTGCCTGGCTCTGGGCAGAGCATGAAGAGCTTTGCCTGGAATGCCCAGCGCAGCTGACAGCCTGCCTGATGGCAGAGCTCTCACCAAGGCAGCGAGCACCTCCCCACTGGGGCCTCTGCTCATCCCGCCAGGGCCGCGCCAGAGCCATGCGGGCTGGGCAGAGCCAGGAAAGCGAGCCACGGGTGTGCGCCTGCCTGCCAAGTGAAAGAGCCAGGCCGACCCGAGCTTGGCTTCCTTCCCAAGTCCCTCCAGCCCAAACCCAAAGGGGACACCAAGAGAAGCCTATGGCAGTGATAGCGCCCAGCCATCCGTGGACAGGGAGGCAAGGTGACAGCCTATGCCACATCCTCCTCTGAGCTGAGCCCCTTTGAGTGAGCGCCTCTGCCCGATGCCCATGCCGCTGCAGTTTGGAGCTGCTGACGCATCTGGAGATGCGTGGGGACGGGGACAGGCTGGGCGAGGGGTGGAAAGGACAGGTGGCTTTGGGGTCTCTCCGCCAGTCCCACTGGCCAGGGAAGCAGCACAGGCAGCACCATATTGGCAAGTCCCCCCGCCATTCCCCGCCATTTTGCATGTTTAATATAGGCCTTAATTTGGGGGAGAGGCTTAATTTGATTTTATGCCTATAAAATATGCTGGGACTTCCTATTGGAGGAGGCCATATTGTTGGAGAAACCCGGTACTTTATATGCTTTCCAAGCTAATATTTACGTTTTAATTATTTTAGTGATTATTATAATAAATTCAATAATAACCCCAAGTTATACTTTCCTGATTGTCAGGATTAATTAAGAAAAGTGCTTTAGGAAAGTTTCTTTAGAAATCCTTCGCGATGATACAATCTCTGCAAATTTTAAAAAGAAATATTTGATGTTGGACCCTTCATAGCAGGGTATTTATTTCTGCTATAAATTGGTATTCATACTGTTTTACTCTAGGCTTCCAGAATTATTAAGATTTAAGAATGTATTAATTCTTAATATATAATCTACTGATCCTTTTTTCACTGTGAGAAATAATGTAAGAGTTTACACCTGTGAACAACATTCAGCCACCTGCTTTTAAGCAACTCAAAATGCTATTATAGAGCAGATAGAATTTCAAGGGCCAACTGCAAAACAGTAATACAAGCAACTCTTTCCAAGAAAACCAGTTTATACTGGTGACTTCAGCCACAAATACATTTGGCAAACTGCTTTACTCCCCTTCTTAGCTTTAATGTAGTCAAAATGTGAGCTATTAATATTGTCCTACAGTGATGCCAGTGATTTAAAGATGCCTATTATGATGTACAAAATAGCAATGCAAATAATTGTCTGTAAAACAATAACATTAAAAATAGAAAATACTACCAATGATTTTGACCAATATTGTCTAATAAAAATGTTAAAAAAGCTCATTTAAAATAAACATACAGAAAGACAGTATGACTTGAATTAGTTATTTTTCTACAGATGCTTGGGTCAACTTTAATCTTCAATTGACTGTGACATTTCCTCTAGGAGACAATTCCATAACTGAATGTTTCTTTGATAAGCTTCAACTCCTATTCGACACCTTGTGGGCTGAGCCAACTAGCTGGTAATGAGCTGTTTTCCATTCCCCCCAAAAGATTAGTGCATGTTACAAAACAAATAGTGTTATGTACTTGGATTATAAAACATGTAAAGTTCTATGGTTTAACACCCAATTCTTAAATTACTCCTAGTACCTCACAGAAATCCATCTTAGCACTTTTAGGACCAAGTATTAATAATGCAGTACTGTTTTAGCTGTTCAATTTAAGAAATGGGAAGTTCTTCAATAGGGAATAACTGGATTGGCAGAAAATGATAAGCTGTTCTCTTGCTTCATTTCGGTTTCCTAGACCATATAGTCCAACCATGTTTTCCTCCTTCCTGTTTGCAACTCTGGCATTTCAGATGCCAACCATATCACATTTTATTTGTTGAAATAAGATCACATCTTATTTGTTGAATTCTTTTCCATTGATTTCAACCTGACATTGATCTGAAACTCATCAATTTCTTCTGGCTCCGTAGTTGGAGCATAAACAGTTTAATAATATTAAACTGTATAAACTGTCATATCAAAGGGTTGTTCAAAAACTGATATTATTTTTATTGGCTTCATTGTAGCTATATACTGGTTTTGTATATCCTTCCTGACTTTGAAAGCAGCACAATTCCTTATTTTTTTTATGTCATAAGTTGAAAACAGTAGCATCTTGAAATTCTAGTCAATTTCAATTCATTGATGGTCAAAATGTCAGCACATAGTCAATTCATTTAATTTTTCATTGTGCTGAACTTTCCCATGTCCAAGCTTCTAACATTTAATATTTCCACTGTAATTGTCTTTTCAAAGCTCTGGATTTGCTTTCCATACATGACAACATCAGGAACTAAACATCCTGAGAACTTTTAAAGTTATTACATAATAAACATGGTGAATTCTGAAAGAACCTTTGCTCATTTTCAGTACATGGTCAGTGCCATTTCCTACCTCCACCATAATGACGTAGTGTAACAGGAGTTGAAGTTGGGATGAGACAAAGATTTTTTAGAGAGCAGAATTTTCCTAACATCACAAGGATCTTTTCTGCTTTTTAGATTTCAGTCATTGGAACTGATTCCACAAATTATCTAAATGGTACTTTTATCAGTTCAACAGATTTTTATTTGTAGCATTTCATTTGGAATGGATGAAAGCTGCTTTATCCTGAAAGTGTTTTGCTAATATAGTAGACTATCAAGAGATCAGTTAAATCTGCTTTCAAAATCAACTTTCAGCAACTGAATCACTACTTGGGCAATTCTGTTTCTTTGATGCAATGACATAAAAAAGTTACCATTATTGGATAAATGTAAAATTATTTGCATTCAGTCATTTTTACTGCAAGTTTTATCACATCCTCATTTATTTATTAGAAGAGGATGGTGAAAGAGTATTGGTGGACCCAGGAGGTAAAGACGAGATTGGACTATCAGAAATGGTGAAGCATCTCCTGCTTGGGCAGAGAGTTGGACTCGATGACCTACAAGGTCCCTTCCAATTCTGATTATCTGTTTATCTGTTTCCTTTAATTTGCCTTATTTTCTTCATATTTGAGGCACATATTAATTAAGATAACATCTGTATTTTCAAATAATTAAAATCTATTGAGAAAACAAAAACAATGAACTATTAGTTAATATTAGTTGAATCATGATTTCTTAAGTTACAATTGGCTAAGGTAGGTTTGAATTCTTGAACTACACATATTCTTCAGCATACTTTTGCAGCCACCAGAGTAGCTCTGAAAGAGGTGAGATCAAAACATTGATCAGCTTATCCAGAAATCTTTATGTTTTGAAGAGAACAGCAGTAAAGATAATCATGGTGAATAGATTTCTGAAATCTGGATGAGTTAGAATACTGGGAGGTTATGTTACTTTACTTATATACTACGAGTAAAAACTGGCTTCATCACTATGTCTATCTGTCTTTATTATTGTAGCAGCAAATTAAAATAACCATACAAATTAAAAATAAAGAGTTATTATGTTCTATATCATTTAGCTTGGGCAAACCAAAGTTATTACTGTGCCAAAGTACAATTAAGAGCAGAAGGCCAACAGCAAGGATATTAAGTACTAATGCAAGGCATGAATCTACTCTGCATATTTGGCCTGGGATATTCATGAATTAATGTAAACGAATGTTACTTAGTAAATTAACAGGAATAAGGTTCTTTGCCTTCTGATCAAACACGAAAACTGGTATTTAAAATTATCACGAGGTAGGGATGAAATGTTTTCAATCAGCTTGAATAGCCTTTGTAGTGTTTTTCTTTCCTGATTTATTTGATTATTTATTGAATATATCAATTAAGCAAACTACTTCATTGACTGATGTGGCAATTGCTGAACTAGTAGTTACATTGACGTGTCACATTGAATTTCTATAAAATCATTGTATATTATTTTTATGCAATATTATTATACTACAGTATATTGAGGTGGGCTGTTCCTTTTTTGAAACATACTCATCACCCAGTCCAATTTACATGACTGCCTTGTTCATTTTAACTGTGCCCTTCTTATGTTGTTGCATATCCCTTTAGCCACCAAAAGATTGCAGATTCTTATAGTGTGTGTATGTCTGTCTATATATTTGCTAAACATTTTCTGAATATTTGATCTGAAAATGAAGCATGAAATAATGATTCAGTATAAATTCTACTCTTGCCACTTCACCATATCTCTTAAATTTTAAAAGAAATGTCAAATTAGGAAATGAGCCATAACCTCTAATGTACTAAATATGATACATAGCCCAAACAACTTGAAAGGAAATGACAAAGCATGTATTCTTTGTCATATGGACAGCATGATTAGCTTTAGTATTCTATTTCAAAATAAGCTTTAATGTTCTAAAGAAAAAAATTGGCTTGTTAACTTGACAGTACTGGCAAATACAGGAAATATTGACACCCGGAAATACAGATACATGACTTAAGCATTGATATGGAAACATCTTTTTTTAGCTTTATACCATTTAAAGGTGGCACTTGGTGTTAGGAACAGCTACTATGTTGCACAAAACTCTAAGACTTCCAAGCCTCTGGTAGAGGATTCAGGAAGACACGTCCTACTCACACGGGTAAAAGGGGATTTTTAAAAATACATATAATAAGTCTAGCTTTTCAGGTTGTAATGGGTGGTTATTTTACCCTATTTATGTATTTCTGTATGCCTTTACTATTTTTAACCTGATTGGTAGACATTTATGTTGCCATTGGTGATTATATGGATTATTACAGCACAGATTTGCTAGCCTTAATATAAATACTATAGATTTTAATAGAATTTTCTAATAAGCTGCTTAGAATAGGAACTGATTATTTTTCATCACTTCAATGTTGACTTTTAGCAACCACATAGATTTTAGACTTTCTTCTGGAAGATATGTCCCCAGTCATATCCCTTGATAACTTTCAAGAGTATACCCAATGCTGCTGTAATCGAGTCAATTCATTTTCCTGCGGGTTGACCTCCTCTTTCTTTCACCTCTCCAAGAGACTTCTCTGGACAGTAACTTCACATAACATATGAAGCATGATAATTAAAAGCTGGGTCATTTGTATGGGCTCTGCTACTCTTCGATTTGTCCTACATAGTGGCTGTTATAGTCCTTATACTGTACGTTGTAGATTAGGGGTGTCAAACTCAATTTCATTGAGGGGCGCATCAGGATTGTGTTTGACCTTGGGCTGGGTGGGCATCGCAAGGTGGGTGTGACCAGCTCGATATCACTTGTGTCGGAGGTACCAGTGGTGGCCCAGGAAGGGCTGGGGAATCCATTGTCTCCAGTAAAGGAAGGCGAGACCAGGGAGAACCTTGCCGTCTGCTGATGGCCAAGTCCTAAGGTAGGAATTCCCTTCCTCCCTCCCTTCCTTCCTTCCTTCCTTCCTTCTTTCCTTCCTTCCTTCCTTCCTTCCTTCCTCTCTCTTCTTTTTACTTTCCTCTTCCTTCCATTTGTTCCTTCTTTTTCCTACCTTGCTCTCTTCCCATCTTTTTCTTTGTCTTTCCTCTTTTTCCTTTCCCTTCTTGGATGCTCAAATGCAAAAGGGGAAACATTTCTCCTTTTGTTTTGTTTTTTACTTTGTTTTGCTAGCCTTCTATCAGCAAAAACGGAGCCTGGGGGGGGGAATGTGTGCAGCCCCCCCCCCCCCCCCCCCATTTTCAGCCTGGATGGCCTCCTGAAGTCCTCTGCCAGCACTGTTTTCGGCCTGGATCAGGGCTGGGATTCTACCAGTTCACACCTATTTGCTAGAACCGGTTGTTAACACTCTAAGCAGTTCAGAGAACCGGTTGTTAGAAGAAATTACTGGCCTAATCCTGTAGGAAAGGCAGGAAAGAAACATTCCGGTGTTGCTTACAGAAACTGCCTCTCCATTAATCCTTATTACATTCTTGGCAGGACTAGACTTCCTGTCTGTGGAACTTCTCTGGAGTTTTTTTCCACTCCTTTGCTTGTACTTTGCTTGCATGGAGTGACCATTCAAAGTTACAATGGCACTGAAAAAAGTGACTTATGACCATTTTTCACACTTATGACTGTTGCAGCATCGCCACAGTCATGAGAGACCAGGGAAAGAGATGCGTGCCTCAATGTGATATTGAGTTAGCCACACCCTTCCACCAAGCCATGTCCACCCATGACCACCAAGCCATGTCCACCCAGTCACATGACCACCAAGCCACACCCACCACCTAAGCCATGCCCACAGAACTGGTTGTTAAAAATTTGAATCCCACCCCTGGCCTGGATGGTCTCCTGAAGCCCTCTGCCAGCCCCATTTTTGGCCTGAATGGCCTCCTGAAGTCCTCTGGCAGCCCGGTTTTTGGCCTGAATGGCCTCCTCAAGCCCTTTGCCAGCAAAAATGGAACTCCACTAGCAGAGACACTGTTGGCACTATGGGCTATCCTTCGCTGTTTCCAGGGCTGACCCATGGGCCAGAATTATGCACTCTGTTGTAGATGATTCCTGCTTTTTCTTCTGGGGCTGCTGGGTCTTTTGGTTTACTTAAGATATTTTAGTGGGCTTTAGTTGGTTTGTGTGTTATGGTGATGCCATATGCTTTTAATAGTGTGTTGGTTTTTCAACAACAGTCTCCTAATATATTTTGAGTAATTAATTGTAGGAATTAGTAATTGAAGAAAACAGGCATGGAATTCTTGCTGTGAAGAAAACTATTATTTTATTTTCAAAACTTGGACAATTGCTCTAGTGATAAAATAAAGCCATTGCATATTATTTCATATTCTGATTACTTTATACAATTGTCTAATTTATGATGGAAGCAATTAATTAGCCAACAGTGATAAAAGCAGCATTATAGCATTGATGTAACATTGCATGCACATGCAAAAGAAAAATAGCATGGACCTGTTTTTCTAATTCTGGCAAAACCAGCAAGAATCTGAAGATATCAGTGTTTATTAGGTAACCAAATTTTTGCATTTCTCTCTTTGTCTCCTTCTTTTATATATATTATACTCTTACTAATGTTTTAAAATTATTAAGACTGTTGCTTTGTTGAAAGTGGAACTGTTATAAAGAAAATATGACTTGAACTGATTGTTTGCATTAATAAATGTTGTAGGCACAGGTGAGAGCAAAATGTGGGCAGAGAAACAAGTATATGTTGCCAATCAACTTGTGAAATGATGCACACAATTCCCCCCCCAATATATTAATGATTCTAAGATAAGGGAAAGCTTTATTGGAGTTGACCTTGCTACAATGCTATCCTTATGTTCAGTTAAGAAAAACAAGAGTGAGCAGAACTGTTTCACATACTGCTGTAGGCAGGGATAAAATCATGAGGCATTTTGAGAGAAGAAAATAGTCTCCTCAGAAAAAAATGTCATCATCATCATATCAACACAATCTCATGGTACTAAGGAAACACATTTTTCTTAGTGTTATAATCCTTTGAGTCAATCATGATTTCTAGTGACTACATGGACCAGTCTATTAATTTTTCTTGGCAACAATTTAGAAGTGGTTTACTAGTACCTTCTTCTTAGGACTGAGAGTGATTTGCCTAAAGTCACCCCCATTTGGCTTTTGTACCTGATGAAGGATGAACATTCACAAATTCCCTGCTTGCAAGCCAGCATGTTTTAATAGTAATTTTATTAAAACTACACTTACAACAATAAAAATTAATAACTAAAAATAGAAAGAAAAAAGAATATGCAAAAAAAAAGAAAAGAAAAAAATAAAGAAAATAAATATATAAAGAAATGACTTATGCCTCCATCACATGTATAAACAATTTTGATAATTTATTGCTCTCTTAAAATGCAACCAATAATCTGTTTTTTCCATATCCTATTTTTTATCTATAAACAAATCCATAAAACCTCAGCATTTCAGCCTAGATTGGCAAAAGTCAATTAGAGGTAGTCTTCAATTTCCAATTACTATTGGGATCAGAATCTCATTCATTGAACAAAGCAGTTAAGCGAGATGCCGATGTGATCACTTTCTCAAAAAACTGATCCAAGCACTCCCGGTACAGTTGTTGGATAAATTAATGGAGCTGAAATCCTTGTTTCCCTGCCTCTTTGTCCTTGCTGCACTGTAGGCATGGAGATGCAGGCAGGCAAAGAGTTCAGTGTTCAAGTTCTGCAAAGTTTTAACAAGCCTCTGTTGTAAATTCAAAATAGGTTTGTTATTTGTAAATCATTTTTAATTAACACATCTGCTGATTATTTTTTGCATATCTATTGTAGCTTCTTTTGCCATATCATTGTTGCAGCTTGTCATTTTAAAATTCATCTTCAGTCCAGTCTTGCCTGGTAAAATTTGTTCCTCTTCAATAATGTTTTAAAGATAAATCAATTTATAGAATGAGATACTTTTAAAATTAGCTTCTGTCCATTGTTCCAAAATATCCTTTAATATAATGAATGTTCAAATATTTTGCTCCATTCTGTAGCAGTAAGTGTTCTTCTCTTTAATTTAGTTTTTTTCTATTCCCTCCAGTGTCCATCCTTCAAAGTCCCATTCTGTTTGTGTTTTTTTTTAAATAATTCTAAATGAAAATATTTCCCCACAGGAGCGATTCTTATAAATTATCCCAAAATCTTATTCAAATCTACCTGGATCCTTAGTCCACTTCCAAAATCAAATACCCTTTTGATATTTATTTCAAAAGTTTTCAAATTCTTAAAGTTATATTTAAATTTTTCCCTAAGGATTGAACAAAATGATGCTATAGAATTTGTTAATCCAAAGGTACCTAATAGTTAAAAAAAAAGTTAACAAGCAATTTCCAAATGATGAGAAAAGGAAGTATGGGAATCCAGCATCCTTTTGAAAAAGCTAACCTAGGCAATATTTTCTTCATCTTCCAGAACTCTAAAATCCATTGGAGACTGCTGCCTTACAGTTCTCTTGCAAGAAGCAACTGCCTGGAGCACTTGTGGAAGATCTCAAGTCCCCACTTTATCTGGAACAGGTGTCAGCTGAAGGCCTGGGGGCTGGGATGCTTAGATCTGGCCCGCGGGGTTGCCTTGGAAACAGCAAAAGACCAGCCCACAGTACCTCTCCCAACAAAAATGGAGCTCGGGAGGGCTGTGTGTGGCCCTGTTGAGTTCCATTTTTGCGGGCAAAGGGTTGCAGGAGGCCATCACAGCCAAAACAGAGCTCAGGAGTCTGTTTTCGCTCATAGAGAGCTTGCTGACACCAGTGATGGCAAGCAGGCCTTACCCACCCTGGGCACACCCACCCCGGCTCCCCAAGGTCAAACATAGCCCTGATGCAGCTCTCAATGAAATTGAGTTTGACACTCCTGCTCTAGAGAATTACAAAGCTGATCTGTTGCCAGCTCTTAAATTACACTACAGTTATTTCCACTTTGCCATTTCTTCCCCAAAAGTGTTCCTAGTCCAGTATGTTTAATCACTATACCAAGGTAATATGATCATAAAATATTTTGACAGAGAAGTATAGTTTCACCAGACAAAAATCATCATCACTGTAATCATCTTGTGCCATTAAGGAACTAATTTTTATAAAGATTATCTACATATATTTCTAGAACTGAAGCTTACTTTATTTCTTTGGAGAAATATATCCCACTTTTCAACTTAAATAGTTTATCAAAGTGAAGCATGATTATTACGGAAACAAACTTTATGAAATACAATTTTTGCAATTTAGAATAAAAACCTAGCAATACCTAAGAACACTATTAATAGGAAAACTGGCAAAATATATACTACCATACTTAAGATAGTTAACATTTAAAATCCAGATAAAAAAACTGAAATGGATAATGCACTTAAATAGGTGAAAGTGGGGAATTCCAGATAGCAGTGAGTTCAAATATTTATGATAATCCTCCAAAATAGTAAACAAACCACAAGTTATCTATTTGACACAATGTACTTCAGACACTACCACACCACCACAAGTTTCATTTCCCAATATTTCCAAAGCAATTTGAAACTAACTGGCAATTGTCTTAACTTCTACCAATATTGAAATGTACATGACATGGAATCAGCTTTCTTTTCAACTGATAAATGGGGGAACAAGGAAGGCAGGTAGGCTTCATTCTTCTGAATTTAAAAAGAATAGAAACATTCAAATTATGTGTGAGTTGTGATGGTAAAATGATAAACTCTTAACACTTTTGCAATCATGGGCTGCTGCTCCTGAAATGAAAGAGAATAACATTGACAGGACACTCTGTGGCAGATGAAAGCCCAGAAGTTGTGAGGTGAGGTGAGTCAAAAGTAAGAAAAAGGATTGCAAATGATGAACCACCATACAAAAAAACAACAAGCTTTGGTCTCATTTTTTGCTGTATTTATTTAATAAAACAGAACAAAGAGAAAAATGATCAAAAAGAAAACAAGAAAACTAGGAACAATAATAAAACATATAAGGGTTTTTCAAACATGTACAGTTTATGTGTATGCATCTATTTGTATGTTTATGGAGGGAGAAACAGTGCCCACTCAACAATTTCAACAAAATTTCATTGTAATTGTCCATGCAGAATCTATGTAAGCAGCTTACTTATATGTCACAAGTAGCAGATTTTCAATCCCCTGAATAATTGGAGCCATAATTTTATCTTTTAAATGGTGAAGAACTACTCTCTTAGCAATAGGAAGGGCACAGAGAATTATAACATATTCATTATTAACTTGCATTTGTGTGATAAGCCATTTGTTTTTTTTTTATTCCAGATCAGGGGTTGCCAAACTTTTGGACCTCAGGGACCACCAAACTCATAATTTTAAATCCCAGGGACCACTAGCTGGTTCTGTGGTGTGGCCTAATTTGTGGGTGTGGTTTGGTGGTCATGTGATTGGCTGGGCATGGCTTGTATGTAAATATTATAAATATTTATATAAATATTGAATTTTTTTAAAAAAGAACAATTTTTACCCCAAATCAGGCAAAGCAGGCAGGCAGATTGAGTTGCTGACAGAATCATTCATCTGCCATTGGCTAGCTCAGTCTCTCAAATATGCTTGCACTGAATAATAGAACCTTCAATCCTAAGGGAGGTTCGTCTGTCCTTAAACACAGAACCGAAGATCTAAAGACTACAAAGCAAGAAATCCAACCATTTCCTGCTTCCTAGCTAATCTAAATCTCCTGGCACAGAACACCTGATGTTCAGTGGAAAAATAGCAATTTAACAGGCAAGTTTGCCTGGTAAGGAGTGGGCGGGGAGGATTCCCGCAGGCCATGTGGGTGGCGCAGCCTTGTGTTTCTGTGCAGCCTGGATTAATTGCTTTGGAGGGGGTGCTCTGGGGGTGAGATTTCTCTGTGGCCCACCAAAATTTTCTCACGGTCCAACAGTGGGCCATGGCCCACCATTTGGCGACTACTGTTCCAGATGACCAGTAGAAGCCTAAATAGTAAGATGTCATTTATTTATCAAACTTATAGCCTGCACACTCCTAAAAAAAAATCTAATTTACAGTGATTTGCAATAAAAGTTAGCATAATTAATCAAATAAAATTTCAAAATCCATTATACAAATGATAAATAGCAAAGATAATATAAAATTTCAGATATCAAAAATTACAAAATCACAATATTAAAACTAGATTGCTAAGGGAGAAAAGTGTGTATGTAAAATACCGGTAAGTACTTAGCTTCTTTAATTAATCAAAGAGAGGGATCCATCGGCCTGAGGCTGCAGTGAAAAAAACCCAAGTGATAATCAATTGTAACTGGTTCTCTCTCTGAGGCGCCAACCATATAAAACCCCTCAAGCAGTGGTGGGATTCAAAAATTTTTACTATTGGTTCTATGGATGTGGCTTGGTGGGCATGGCAGGGGAAGGGTCCTGTAAAGTCTCCATTCCCATCCCACTCTAGGGGGGAAATTACTGCAAATACCATTCCCTCCCATCCCACTAACCTGCTTTCCCACTAACCTGCTTTATTGCTCCTGGCAGGGCAATAAAATGAGACCCAGCTGATCATCTGGGACTCGGGAGGCAGAGAATAGATGGGGGAGGAGCCAGTCAGAGGCATTTGCCAGTTCTCCGAACTATTCAAAATTTTTGCTACTGGTTCTCCAGAACTGGTCAGAACCTGCTGAATGCCACCTCTGTCCTCAAGGACAATTCGAATTCTCATAACATAAAAGGAAAGGTAAACTTTCAGAAATGCAGGATTCTCCCAAAATTCTGTTGTTCAAGTTGAGCCATAAATAAATGCACAGCTAATAGATTGTAGTGGCTTTGCTAACAAATAGACATCTTAATGTATTGTAACTTGGTGCAGTATGTTTTTCACTGGTTTTAAATCAGTTTTAAAAATTGACACAGAACAAGCAATGTTTATTATTTTTAAATAATACACATGAAACTCAATCTATTTTATTCTGCCACCTACTGGCAACACTTAATAGTTGCTCTTGATGCTGATTTAAATTGGTAAAGTATGAAATATTTAATTTAAAAGAGGGAATGGACGTTTATCGAACAAAAGTTTTCCCTTGTAAGAAAACAAAGCATAAGTTGCTACAATATGAGTCCTTAACATGGCATCATGCTGGTATAAGCCAACTAATACCCTCTTTAGTTATACTTCTATAAAATTATTTTAATAGTTATATAAAGTTATATTGGGGAACTACACAGCTGATGACCCATTGGATCATCCTTTCAGAGCTGTTTCTTAACTACCATATTTTTTGGAGTATAAGATGCACCAGACCATAAGACGCATCTAGATTTAGAGGAGAAAGACAAGAAAAATAATGTTCTTTTTTTGTTCTCCCAGAAGCACTCTGCAGACCGAAAACGGGCTCATTTTTGGCCTGCAGAGGCTTCCATGGGTCTGTTTTTGCCCTCCCAAAGAGGCTGAAAACAGAACTCCCAGAGGCCAAAAACGGGCATGTTTTTGGCCTTAGAGTGCTTCTAGACGCGTGGAGGTCAGAAAGAGGCCCATATTCACTCTATAAGACACACAGACATTTCCACCCACTTTTTTGGGAGGAAAAACTGTGTCTTATAACTCTGTCCAAAAAATACGGTAATTTCCTTCATTAATGACAGTGTTTCTGCCTTCACTGGAAAAGCTGGGATACTGTCAGATATGTATTTGCCTTGAAAATAGCCCATATTGAACTAGTCAAACATCAGCATGGGAAATGTTTATGATATTTTGTATTATAAAATGTGTTATAATTTTTATGTCATAAAATTGTTATAAAATCTGCCAAATTTCAATTCCACAGGTTCTTGATAGGCATGGCAGGGAAGAATACTGTAAAAATCTCCAGTCAGAGGTGATATTTGCCGGTTCTCTGAACTACTCAAAATTTCCGCTACCGGTTCTCCAGAACTGGTCAGAACCTGCTGAATACCACTTCTGGTTCTGTTCTTATATGCAGTCAGCAGCTCCAAAAATATATGTGACTGTTTGCTATATTGTATATTTATATATATTGTATATTGTATATTTGAATTCAACAATTCGGAGATAAAGGAATTTGCTGTTAAAAAAATATTGTGAAAAAAAAAAAAGAGATAATAGATAGCATAATTCAAAGAAAAGAAAATCACACCATTATTACATATTTTGGCCACCACTGAAATTCTACAAACTACAGTCAAGAAGATTTTCCAAGGTAGCCAGTTTTGGATGCATTTTTATGTTAGCCCATTTGATGTTATCTTGGTTCAAAATGTTTTGCCTTACTGGTGCACCATTTCACTCAATTAAAGTTACAGGAAAGAAATTTTTGCAGTGTATAAATAGATGAACATTAATAAATTATTTCATGATAACTTTCCTTTCCCTTTTATTACAATGATTTCATATGCATAAATCAAAAAGTGTGCATACTACTAACATCTATTAATACACAGATCTGTGTTTTGGTAACCTTGGATCATTTTGTTTAAAATTGACATTTTCAAAAATATAATTTCATTATAAGGCATTTTGTTATTACATAAAGAACAACATGCAAGGCTGTGCAATAATGCAACTTAATAACCTGGGCCTCTGCCCACTACAATGATTGCATGCTTACATCTTCAAATTGCATATATTCTTATATATTCTTAACTTATGAGACAAACTTGTGAGGATTGATAAGTGAGACATTGAATTTTGCCCCATTTTATGATTTCTCATCACAGTTGTGGGGAAAGTTTTATATCAAAATATATTTTATTCTTTATACTGTCTCCATCTTTCCTTAAACATTAACAGAAACGACAATGGACTGAGAATCAGCATCTCCATTAGATAATTGACAGTAAAGCTGAATAAGTTAATCAAGTAAAAATAGCAAACTCAAACTTCCTCAATCCCCCAAATAAGTTTTCTAGACCTAATTCATAAATCAAAGATCTGTAAACACAATAGTTAATTAAAATAGTTTCCCCAAAAATAGGATCTAGCCCCAACACAAGCCCTAGCCCAATTTTCACGCCTCTGCCAAATACAAGCCCTACCCCCCCAAATAAGCTTTAGTTAAGTCCCGGCCGCTGCCTGCTTGTAGGAGGTGGGACAAGGCACAGGTGTAAAAAGCTGGGGGGAAGGAGGTGGAGCTGCCCCTCCATGCCCTCTTACTGGAGGTCTGCTGCAGCTAGGCCTCCCACACTGCCAGACTTATTCTGCAGCCACTTGTGGCCAGAAACCACGTGGCGCATTGCACCAGTGCTACTTGTAGAATAACACGAGGCTTGTCGCACCAGTGCTGCTGCTCGCACGTGCAATAACACAACACCCCATGCAACCTCCTGCCACGAGTGGCCGCAGACAGAACACAGGAAGTGGTGCGACAGGTGTCAAGGCATGCAAGGCGTGGCTGTGGTGGTTTTAAGGTAAGTGGTTATCACATGACCATAGGGCTATCGTAACTGTCTTAAATGTGAAAACCGGTCATAAGTCAGTTTTTCCGGTGCCATTGTAACTTGGTCACTAAATGAATGGTTGCAAATTGAGCTTAAAAGCTTGTATAGGTATAGACGTGACATCTGACAGGGTTATGTTATTTGGGAAAAGGAGGACACGTTCCCTCCACAGACAGCCTTAAAATTAAATATTGTCTGGTATTGTTTTGGACTGTTTTAATAATAGTAGCCATTAAAACATTGATGAATGTGCCACTGTAAATTGTTTTTCTTTTCCTTGCCTATTGAGAGTCACAGCCTAGATTTACATTATTTCGTGATTCCATCCCCTTGTTTTCTTTCAATCTGCACCCTTCATGATTACTGTAGTCTGTAAACCACGACTCATTATGTTTCCATGGTGAAGAAAAGCATGTTTTTCTGAATACTTGTATCGTCACTAGCACGTTCTTGAAAACAAAAATGTATTGGAAAGATTCAGCAAGTCACAAAACAAAACAAAACTCAGTTTTCCTTGTAAAAGTGATTTTATATACATATAGGTCTAAATACATTTTTAGAATGTAATTTGTGTTGCAGATGACAAGAGATTAAGCAGTTGGTGTGTCCTGCTTTACCCTATTCATCCTCCTTTCCAATTCTCTAAATCCTCCTTTGCCTCAATAAATATCCGGTAATCCTCACTCGAATCTCTTTCCAAGACTTTTACAACGAAGCAACGTGGAAGGGAAAGCGGTATTCATTCCGCATTAAGACGCCGCAAGTATTGCTCATCTCTGCCTCATTTTACCTCAACAATCTGATTTGGGGTAAATATCGAAAGGCCATCCCATTCACCCTTATTTCTTTGGCCACGAATACGAGGATAAACCCACTTTATCCTACAGCGGTTACAACCACTTAAGAGGAGGAATAAAAGACGATTACGGAGATCTCTCCAAGAGAGAAGAGATCAACGTTAACCCACTCTTCCCCTCAGGCGCGGCAAAAAAAAAAAAAAAAGCGCTCCCGCCGGTAGTTGGAAAGGGCACAGCCAGAGGGGCGGCCAAGGCAACCCGCGTGCAGGCTCTGATTGGTGGCTTCTCGCGCAGGCGTCCAAGGGCCGGAGCCAAGCAGGCCGCGGGGCTTTTTGTCAAGGAAACGCCAGTGTTTACGGCTGTTGAGTCCTCGTCTGCTTCCATCGCAACCGCCTTCTTTTTTTTTTCTTTTCCGTAGAAGACTTGCAGGTTTTCGTTGCCCACGTCTCGTTCCAGCCAGGCGAAGAATCATGCCTGTACGCTGGAAGGTGAGAGGGGGCTGTCGCCGTGTCCTCAGCGAGAGGCTTCTCCCCTCTTTTGCTCAGCAACTTTAAGCTAGCACAAGCGTTCAAGCTTCCGTTCTCTTCTATCCTCTCCTCCCCTCGCGCAGACTTGGTATTGGCCGTTGCGTTATTGGTCGTTTCAAGAGAAGCGCTCATTGTCGCCGCTCCGGGGGGTTGTTCCCTCTCCTCCAGCAAACAACTCGGGTGGGCCGGCGGTTGGTTGTCTCGCTGACCTTTCGCCAACAAGCCCAGCCGAAGTGGACCCCAGGATAGGAAGGCAGAGAGCTCAGTAGCCTATCCGAGTTAGTTAGCATGTGGTTACCAACGGGAATGAGCTGGCATGGGAAACTGGGATCGGTGGTAAGTCTTAAGGCTGGGTCTCTCCTTATTCAGGTGTTAAAAGCTGTACGACGACGAGAAAGCCCATTGTTTGCTCTGCTTGGGCTCAAATGGAAAGAATTATAGTATAACAATAAATTAGTCTGATAATGCCTATCGATACATTTAAAATTGGAGCCTGCCAAAGGAAAAGGTGGGAATGTTAGATAAAGGCAAGAATAGTATCATCATTCAGTTGTATCGTTTAGAATAGAAGATGACTATTTTTGCATCTTGGGCATGATGTATGGTCTATCCCAGTGTGTTACTGAAATGAATTGGAACAGCCCAAGAATGTAGCAGAAAACCTCTTGGATATTTGTGGGATGAGTTGAGCTGTGGGAAGTATTATTTGGATTCTTCGCTTCGAGTTTGGAGAGGTGGTGAATTGAATATGACATGATGTCCTGAATTTGTGGAAATAGGGATGACAGTGTAACCATTGTGAGTGACAAAGATTAAAAAAATACATCATTCAATTTGCAGTAGTTCAGACCAAGGCTAATTTACAAAGCCACTGAAATATGAAATAAAGCGAAAGCTGAGTGGCTTTTAAGAAAAAGTAGACACAATTTTCAAGGCATTTGAAATACAAATGAATATTAATTTATGTTTAACACTTTCACAAGCAATAAACATTACATTGCACTTGCACATAGCTTATACAAACATTTTGTGCCTTTTAATTTATTTTTTTCCTGCTGATATTAATCCATTTTATTTGCTCTGCAGGTACAACATGTGTAAGATTGGCAGGTTTCAGATTTATTGATACACAGTAGAATTTTACCCATGACAGAAGGTGTATAAACATAGATTGAAACATACAGCATATTAGCAATGACAATTGGATCCAGCAACTTTGTTGTTAAGAAGAAAATCATACAACTTCGACAGGCTTATGTTGTCTTTCCCATTTGGTCAGTAAGCAAATCAATGTTTAATGACCATCCCCAAATCATACTAATTAAACAAGACATTATGTGACTGATTTGTTTCTCTGTTCTTTATTAACTGTGTGTTGCAAGCCTGTTGGGAAGCTTGCAAAATGGTAATCCCATGACTACGGACACTGGTAGTTATAAATGCATGTTGATTGTGAAGTGCTCAAATGATGATCACATGAATGTGAGATGTGACAGTTGTAAGTGCAAGGACTGATCACAAAGCTGGGTCTTTTTAACATAGTGGTCAATTCAAACTGTTGCTAAACAAGGTTATCTCTACTGAATCCAAACATTAGAAGTTCATTCCAACTTTATAAGAAGTGATCTGACATCTAAACACACTTCTCCAACCTTAATTTCAGAGTTGGAACAATCTATTTCAATATTGGAATACATCTGATGTTTGGAATGGCTTTGGAATGAAATATTTAAGAGTTGAGACTTAATCTTGAAATATTACTGACGCCTCTAGAAACAGCCTGTAGTTCCTCAAAAACAGCTTATTTCAACAATACTATCCCAAAATTTGGATCTTGGAGATTTGGATTTTAATTTTCTTTATTAGTTGAAGTTATATTCTTTCAGTTTGATGTACTGTCTTGTAATTATCCTAACCCAGCCCTAAACCTATAAAGTACTTTATAAATACAAAAAGAAAACTCCATACCTGTGTTATCATTCCAATCTTGTTTCAGTCTTTTATCCAGTAGAGATGAGTGAGTGGTCAGGAGTAGAGCATTAATTCACATTTTTCTTGTTGTAAACCTAGCATTGGAACTAATTAAGTTATGAAAGAAAGGAAATCCACTTTATATACTGTATAGAAATACAATCCTCCCTCTCTCTGTTTAATAGACCTTTGCTCACTATTAACTTTTATTCTCCTGTAAATAATGAAATATTATTTAAAGAATATTAATATGGAGTATTAAACTGCCTACAGAAAAGATCTCAAGAAGTATTCTTAAAAATTATGGGTCATTAATTAAAGAGCATGTTATATCTAAATTTGTGAAGAATAATCGAAGTGAAACCTGAGCTTATGAAACCTGAGGTTTATCCTTGGCTTCTGATATAGGAAATTTGAGAGCAGTTAATTGTTAAATAAAAGAGAGGATAAGTAAGAAAATAATAAGAAAAACCAAAGAGGAGACTGGCTTGTTCACTGCCCAAATAGCTTGTATAGTATTTCATAAAAGAGTACCTAGATGTACCTAGATATTAGATGTGGTATGAAACACATTTTCTAATGTTTTCTGTTTATTAATATGTGGCATCCTGCAGATGAAATTACCTATTACGTGCAAAAATACATCATGGCATGAAAATATTTTTTACTCAGTAGCTGAACAAAATTTCAGATTGCTTTTAAAATTAAGTTTAATCCTTGGAAAATTAACCAGCTCCTACAATTTCCACAATGAAGCTAATGTTGCTTTATAAATTGGACAAAATATAAACCAAACTTGCAGTTTCTAGTCTCACTGTTATGTTTTAAGTTATAAGTGCAGCATCATGTTATTAAGAGTATGATTCCCATCTGTAAGCATATTATTATTCTTGCCAAAACAGGGCTTCTGACAGATAATGTGCTGTATAAACAATATACATGATGATGCGGAATGACTTTTTGTTCTAATATGTACTATAGCCCTTAATTATTAAATAATAATTTATCTAATCTTTATAATTCCCTTTAATTGTAAATTAATAGAACAGTTATAAAAAAAAGATTTACCCATCCAGACTCTTTAAAAAAAGCTTCAAGAAAAGTTGTTGCTCTGAAATCTCAATATATGACTATCAACCTTTTGAAATAACAGCAGCACCAAACAAAGTAATTTATGACTTGTACTTTGCATTTATGACCATCTCATTATTACAATTGTCATTTGATTGCAACTTGAGCACTTAGCAACAGGATTTCATTTATGACCATTTTCAGCATCCTGTAATCATAGTCACAATTTGCAATCTTTTTTTGCCAATTTTTTGGGGAAAAAAAAAAAAAAGGCCACTGGGGTAACTGGATTTGATTAATGATGACATGATTCACTTAATGACCTTGATTATTTGCTTAATGACTGTAATGTCGTAAAATCAGGTCAATTCAACTTATGACTGTAGTGACAATGACAGAAATTCTGCTCCCAACTGTGACTGTAAATCAAGGAGTAAATATATAATCTCAAACATGATGTGAAGTTAGATTCTGATGGTTAAGTAATATGAAGTAGAAATTTAATAAATTTTGTTTCCTTTCTACAATACATTTCCTATTAGTACTAAAGTAAATGTTACTATACAAAGGAACTGCGTATACATAATAAACTATTTAAGGAAATAAGATAGGCATATTCAAAATGTGAATGTAACTGAATTTATGCAAATATATGATAGTGGATTCAGGTAGAGTCAAATCATATAAATAGGAAAACCTGTTGGTGAAATTTTTTGTCTTTATTTTTTTACTGCTATGAAAGATGATTTGACCTTTTGTTGTCAAGTAAAAATGCTTACATCAATTCTTCCAGGTTGTGACTTTACTGAGTTTGGAAGAAATAAGGCATAAAATTATTATTTTGCATTTTATATTATTGTAGGGATTAAGTGAGTACAAAAGAAATTTCAAATGGAAGCAGTCAGAAGAACCTATACACTGCAATTCTACACATGGACAAAAGTGCCAATGGGCTGGCCTTCGATCAGATGAATTTGGTAAGACAGATATTTTATTATGTATTTCTTGTATAAGAAATACTTGTAGTAGTTACTGCTTTCTACATACTAATTATCCAGATTTCATCAAATAAATTTTATCATACAGTTGGGGTAAACATAGTTTCATAGTTTGAGTTCATAAGATACCATTAAAAACACAACAATTTTAGATACTAAAATAACTTGGTTCCTGTTAAGATTGAAGGAGAATATACACTGCTCAAAAAACTAAAGGGAACACTTAAACAACACAATGTAACTCCAAGTCAATCACACTTCTGTGAAATCAAACTGTCCACAGGTAGCAATACTGATTGACAATCAATTTCACATGCTGTTGTGCAAATGGAATAGACAACAGGTGGAAAGCATAGGCAGTTAGCAAGACATCCCCAATAAAGGAGTGGTTCTGCAGGTGGTGACCACAGACCACTTCTCAGTTCCTATGCTTTCTGGCTGATGGTTTGGTCACTTTTGAATGCTGGCGGTGCTTTCACCCTAGTGGTAGCATGAGATGGAGTCTACAACCCACACAAGTGGCTAGTAGTACAGGTAGTACAGCTCATCCAGGATGGCACATCAATGCGAACTGTGGCAAGAAGGGCTGCTGTGTCTGTCAGCGTAGTGTCCAGAGCATGGAGGTGCTACCAGGAGACAGACCAGTACATCAGGAGACATGGAGGAGACCATAGAAGGGCAACAACCCAGCATCGGGACCCCTACTTCCACCTTTGTGCAAGGAGGGACAGGAGGAGCACTGCCTGTGCCCTGCAAAATGACCTCTAGCAGGCCACAAATGTGTATGTGGCTGCTCAAATGGTCAGAAACAGATTCCATGAGGGTGGTATGAGAGCCCAATGTCCACAGGTGGAGGTTGTGCTTACATCCCAACACCTTGCAGGACGTTTGGCACTTGCCAGAGAACACCAAGATTAGCAAATTTACCACTGGTGCCCTGTGCTCTTCACAGATGAAAGCAGGTTCACATTGAGTACAAGTGACAGACGTGACAGGGTCTGGAGACGCCATGGAGAACATTCTGCTGCCTGCAACATCCTTCAGCATGACCAATTTGGCAGTGGGTCAGTAATGGTGTGGGGTGGCATTTCTTTAGGTGGCCGCACAGCCCTCCATGTGCTCACCAGAGGTAGCCTGACTGCCATTAGATACCGAGATGAGATCCTCAGACCCCTTGTGAGACCATATGCTGGTGCGGTTGGTCCTGGGTTCCTCCTTATGCAAGACAATGCTAGACCTCATGTGGCTGGAGTGTGTCAGAAGTTCCTGCGTGATGAAGGCATTGATGCTGGACTGGCCCGCCCGTTCCCCAGACCTGAACTCAATTGAGCACATCTGGGACATCATGTCTTGCTCCATCCATCAGTGCCACGTTGCACCATAGTTGGGGGATGCTTTAGTCTAGGTGTGGGAGGAGATCCCACAGGAGACCATCCGCCCCCTCATCAGGAGCATGCCCAGGTGTTGTAGGGAGGTCATACAGGCACATGGAGGCCACACACACTACTGAGCCTCATTTGACTTGCTTTAAGGACATTACATCAAAGTTGGATTAGCCTGTAATGTTTTTTTCCACTTTAATTTTGAGTGTAACTCCAAATGCAGAGCACCATGGGTTGCTAAATTTGATTTCCATTGATAATTTTTGTGTGAGTTTGTTGTCAGCATGTTCAACTATGTAATGAACAAATTATTTAACAAGAATATTTTATTCATTTTGATCTAGGAGGTCTTATTTTGGTGTTCCCTTTATTTTTTTGAGCAGTGTACTTCGATATTTGGTCAAAAGAATTAATTCTTCATTGTTTGATATGCATTTGGCAATAAAAAAACAGTAAGACTGAAGGTTAATATACTAATACCCTGTTTCTCCAACAATACGGCCTCCCCCAATAGGAAGTCCCAGCATGTTTTATAGGCATGAAATGAAATTAAGCCCCTCCCCCCAAATTAAGGCCTATATTAACCATGCGAAATGAGGGGGAATGGTGGGGGGGCTTGCTGTTAGGAAGTACTTTTGTTGCACACCTGGATATGGTGCTGCCTGCATTGACCCCAATACGAAGTGCCCCACCAATGTCGAGGTCAACATCCAAGCCATCGTCACCCACCTGCCCAAAGATGCACGGGGGTGGGGAATTAAGTCATCCCTGAAAAGACCGCCTAGCCATTTTGCGGGGGGGCTCAAAAAAAATATAAGACCCGGCCTTATTATATGAGAAACACGGGTAGGCAGTGGTGGTATTCAGCCGGTTCACACCAGTTCAGGAGAATCTGTAGCAACGTTTTGACCTGGGTTGCTAAACTGGTAGCGACTTCTAGCTGGCCATATCCCTGACTCAGTCGCCTGGTCACTGCTCACTCACCCCTTCTGTCTGCTTGATGCTCGCTCATCTTTTCTGGGTGCTCAATGCTTGCCCTGCCCACCCTGCCCTATATATGTTGCCTTCACCATGTGGTCCAGCTAATCGCCTCGCCAGTTGCCTTGCCGATGCCCAGTCAGCTCTGCTCACCAAAGGTAAGCAATGAATGCCACCCGCTCACTCTTCGGGAGCCCCGGCCAGGGATGCGCTATTCTCAGAGGCTCTGGAGCCACTGCCTGCCTTGGCCGGGTTGAGGAATGTGTGATTCCCTGGTTCTGATCTTTGACTGGAGCCACCACCTGCTTGCCACGTGCTCTCCCTTAAGTGCGACACATCACCCAGTTTCCCCTCCTTCAGAGGTCTGGCCCTTAATCTCCTTACTTCTTCCCCTACAACTGCCTCTTTCATTGTCTGTGGCTGCAAACTTACTGTGGTTGGAAACCCTGTGGCTGGTTTCCAGGGAAGGCAAGCCAGGACTGAGAGCTGCTGGGCTCCCTACCAGCCCACATCTCGCCCCCCCCTTGTGAGATGCCTGCAGCCGCTGCTTCTTTTTTGTGTCCGCCTCCCAGCTGATGCTTCTTTGCCAGCCAGAACTGAGCCGGCTGGTTGCAGGCTTCTTATGCTGAAAAAAAATGACAGCGGCTGCAGGCTTCTTGCACCAAAAACTACCAGCCTCTGCTTTTCGAACATGCCAAAAAAGTGGCAGTCCCAATGTCATCGCTGCCCTGTTCTTTGCACCGGCCATGCACTCCATTGCCTGCTGTGGCGGAGGGACTTCCCTGGGCAAGCAGCAGGCAGTGGGGTGGACCCCGGAGTGAAGAACAGGGCAGCAAGTCCCAACTTTTTCTTCTTTGCCAGCCGGAATAGAGCCAACCCATCTTCTAGCAGAAGGTCCTGGGACCTCACATGTGCACACATGAGGCCGGGACCTTCTGCAAGGAGAGGGTGCGTGGGTGAGTCCCTCCAGCGCTGTGAGATGCACACATGCTCTGTGCATGTCCAAGAAGGAGGAGAAGACTTGGGTGAACTTTTATGCCTCCCTTCCCTCTGCTGCTGCTCGGAAGGCAGCTGCTGCAGCTCGGAAGGCAGCTGCTGCAGCTTGTCCTTTCAGGTACTTCGACATGGAGGGGGGACCAAAAAGGGACAGGCAGGGTGCAGGAGCTCCCTTCCAACTCCAAGTTGAGACTCGCCGTGTTGTCTCCACGCCAAGAAGCCTGCAGCTGCCACCTCTTTGCTGGAAGGCAAATCCTCTAGCTGCCTTTCCCATCTCAGTTCTGGCTGGCAATGAAGTGGCTACTGCAGGCCCTTCACACTAGCAAAAAGTGGCGCGAGAAACCTCCAGCCACCATTTCTTTGCTGGCAGGAGAATCTGCTGCTCCTGGCTCGGTTCTGGCTGGCAAAAGTAGCAAAAACCATGCAGGCCCACGCCATTGAGCCCACTGCACTGGAGGGACTTGTCCAAACAAGTCTGAGTGGAGTAGTGCAGCAGGCAAAGGTGTCAGCCTGCATGGCTGGCTCCTAGATTGTGGCAGCGGTGGCGCATTGGAGAAGCATAGGAAAGCCGGAGGTCAGTAATTTTCACTGCAAAAAACCTACAAGCCGCTGCATCCTTTTTTTGGTGTGGCTGGAGTCCAGGTGCACCGGAAAAAAAATGCAACGGCTACAGGAATCTTGTGACAATACCGAGGTGTGGGCTGGCAAGGGAGCCTAGCGACAATGGCTCAGCCCTGGTTGCCTTCCCCAGCAGCCAGCCGTGGGAGGAAGATGAGGTCATGGCTGTGGGACAACAAAAGAGGCAGTC
The DNA here is from genome assembly GCA_015471245.1 of Laticauda colubrina. Taxonomy (NCBI): domain Eukaryota; kingdom Metazoa; phylum Chordata; class Lepidosauria; order Squamata; family Elapidae; genus Laticauda; species Laticauda colubrina. The sequence continues at coordinate 24,515,865 of BLBF01000022.1, read as the reverse complement.
GTGGGGGAGGAAACAGTGATATTAAGGGCCGGGGCCTCAGAAAAAGGGGAAATGGGATGATGCATGTGACTGGTGAAAGGAGTGCGGGCAGCATGCAGGATTAGGTCAGGCCTTTGACAGATTAGACCAGGCCTGACTGGGCAAAAAATAGGTAGATAGGTAGAAAAATATTTTTTTTTCCCTGCCAGGTTCTGTGGGCGTGGCTTGATGGGGGGGGTCATGTGACTGGGCGTGGGTGTGAGTGACATCAAGTTGGACATGCCAATTCAGTCACATGACCTCCCCCACCAGGGCACTCCCACAGAACTGGTAGGGAAAAAAATTTAATACCATCACTGTTATTTGGTGTTATCCAAACTAAAAGAAGCATTTCTTTGATGAAATGTTTTTGTAAATGAGAGCTTGTTTATATATTTCTTTTCTTCTGCATGCGTGCAAAAGAAATAGAGTGATGCTCACATTCTTTTTCAGAATTTTCAGAGTATTTGATATTATGTATATTACAGGGATCACAAGAGAACCAAATTTTATTTCCAAGAGAAGAGTGCCTTATTATGACACACAAATTTCAAAATCTTTTCAATGGAATGGAGGTAATAGCTTGGAGAAAGATGCATTATCAGAATTGGAAGTCAGTGAGCCAGTCGAATTGCACAAAACCAACAGCAAGGATGTTGAACTGAATAAGGACCCAATTGAGACACCGGATGCACCTAGGCTTCCTGAAAAACTGCATCTCAACTCTGCAGGATCTGGACCTGAATCAACTGAAGCACTTAGAAGAAGCAAGAAGTCAGTGCCCCAAACTCCAGTGCATGAAAATAAAATATTAGCATCCACCAAAAAAGAATTAGGAAAAACAGATCATGGGGTAGGAAGTAAAAAAAAAAGTTTGATTTGATGTTGTGAGTTAAAGTTCATTGTAAACATTGTAACTTTGTTAATATGCACAATACAACCTTCCCTGCCTGGATGCATTCCAGATTCATGAACTTCAATTTGCAGAATTTTCCAGAGAGCCAGGATGGCAATTGCTGAAAGTTCTGGAAATCAGAGTCTACGCATCTGAAAAATGCTCAGTTCAGGAAAAGTAATCATTACACTAGGAGAGATGCAAGAATCTTTGGATTCTAATGAAGGCTAAAGCAAGCAATCCCTTTGAGGGCTTGAAAAAAGAAGGAAGCAATGTTTACAGAAAGAAGGCTAAAATATCAGGACAATAGAAAAAAACACCAGAAAATTAAAAGATTATAAATAACATAAGAGAAAATCCAAGGAAGAAATATGAAGAAAATTGTAATGATCTATAATTTTTACTAAGAATTTAATCATACAAATTTGATAGATTTCCCCTAAACTCCCATATAAGCAATAGGAAAAACATAATAAAGAAGAAGCAGTCAAGAAAGCTAATGTTGACATAATGGTTTAAAATAATTGTTTACAGGTAGTCCTCAACTTATGACTACAATTGAGCCCAAAATTTATTGTTTCTAAATGGGAAATTTGTTAAGTGAGTTTTGTCCTATTTTACGACTTTTCTTGCCACATTTCTTAAGTGAATCACTGCAGTTGTTAAATTAGCAACACAGTTATTAAATGAATCTGGAATTAAATTCCCCATAGACTTTGCTTGTCAAAATGTTGCAAAAGGTAATCATGTGACTCTGGGACACTGCAACCATCATAAATGTAAGTCAGTTGTCAAGCATCCGAATGTAAATCTGTGACCATGGAAGCTGCAACCATCATAAATGTTAAAAATGGCTATAAGTAACTTTTTTTGTGTGCTGTTGTAACTTAGAACAGCCACTAAACAAACTGTTGTTAGTTGAGGATTACCTGTCCATGCATATTGTTTCATTATTCAAATAAATAAATTGCCACTGACTTTATGTGAGAGCCTAAATATTCCCAATACTTCTGTCATGTTAAATCAAAGGCAGTTTTGACAGCTAATGTTAATAGGACCAGGGTTTAGATGTAAAAGGTATATTTGCATTTTTGTGTATAAGAACGCTTGGAGAATGTCATACTATACTTTGCTTTTATCAGCATAGTTCATCTTAGTATTAATGATAAAAAAAACTCTGATATTAGACCACAGAAAGAAATGACATTCTGAATTTATTGTTAATGTCGATTGTCAGCTCAACAGAGTTCTACAGAGGAGAGCAGGCATGAATATTTCACGATCAAGAAGCTTCCCTAGAAGTTCTGAGTATCAAAGAGAGTTTGTTTGGAAAACCTCACAGAAGCTTTCTCCAGTCTTTGCAGCAGATCAGGTAAGTAAGTATTTTAAGACGTGTTTTCATTTTTGAAAAATATAGCACAATTTTATAAAGTTTAATATAAAATATTTTGTTCAGTGAGTTCCTTTGCAGGTAGATTAAAGTCTTAATAAAATAATGTTGTGGTACTTGTTCAGTGCAGATTTACTATGCAGATAATGTCTTCATTGGGGCTTATTTCAGTAATTTTTTGTTGTGTTGCATTTTTGTTGAATTAAAAGCCCATGTCACACTGAACCAACGGATGCAAAGAGGATGTAAAACGGACAAAAATCCTTGCCATCCGTTGGTTAACGCGATGTATCCATTCTGTACTCACTGCCTCCGTTTGGCTTCCTCTCTATCCGTCCAGCATCCGTTTATGGACATTTCATCCGCTCCAAAAGTTTTGGGCTGCCTAAAACTTTTGCACGGAAAATGTATCCAGTTCGTCCGTTCTCAATCTGTTACGCATCCGTTACGCATCAGTTATGCATCCACTATATCCGCTAGGCATCCGTTCCGCATCCGCGCAACGCGCATCTGCCCGGACGCAGGGAGGAAGCGGAACGGACGTGGAACGGATGCCTAGCGGAAACAAAGCATTTAAAGCGGAAAAAACGTTCGCAGAGGGGACCTATCTCAGATATTAAGGATGTCTAGAGGATGCCTAGAGGAAAACCTATACTGCCTATAAAAAGGGGGAGCAACTCGCCTGCATCGCACTTTCAGAACAGCAGCCCAGCGGTGCAGACCTCTGCAGCCTTCATCTGGCTCTTCCTCTTCCACAGCATCCAGTCATGTCCACTGTGGATTGTAACAAAGTCCTTTCGGCAGCCACCATCGTTCTGCAACAGTGCAAAGCCATCTGCAGGCTCTGTGAACACTACTGCGAGAAGAAAAGGAGGCAGCCAAAAAGAGTCTGGGTCCGAAGATGGTTCGCCAGTAGAGCGGAGGACGGACTGTACAACAAGCTGATGGTGGAGCTCAGGAGCGAAGACGCTCGGGCGTTCCAGAACTTCATGAGGATGCCTCCAGCCATGTTTGACGAAGTTGTGCAGCGCCTGACACCCTGGTTGACCAAGGCAAACACCAGCTTCCGGCCCAGCCTGGAACCTGGGCTCAAGGTGGCACTCACTCTGCGCCACCTGGCCTCAGGGACCTCCTACAGGAGCATGCAGAACGGCTGGAGGGTGCCATCCAACACCATCAGCATTGTGGTCAGAGAAGTGGTGCAGGCCATCATCGAAGAATACAAGGAGGAGCTCCTCCAGTACCCCTCCACTGAAGAAGGATGGAAGAAAGTTGCAGAGCAGTGGTATCAGAAGTGGAACTTCCCCCACACCGTTGGAGCCATAGATGGCAAGCACGTGGCCTGCAAATCTCCAGCCAAGTCGGGGTCCACTTATTTCAACTCCAAGGGCTTCTTCAGCATCATCCTGTTTGCCATGGTCGATGCTGACTACAAGTTCATGTACATCGATGCTTCAGGCAGCGGCTCATGTTCAGATGCCCAGGTATACAACGCCAGTGACCTCAAGGAGGGGCTGGAAGGCAACCTCATCATGGGCTTTCCAGATCCAGACCCCCTGCCCAACGACACACAAGATGTGCCATACTTCATCGTGGGGGATGACGACTTCTCCCTCACAACCTACCTCATGAAGCCCTACACCTCCAGACTCCTCACCCGTGAAGAGAGGATCTTCAACTACAGGCTGTCCAGGGCAAGGCGGGTGGTGGAGAACGCCTTTGGCATCATGGCCAACAGGTTCCAGGTACTTCTCACCACCATGCAGCATTGCCTAGAGACCGTGAGGAGGATCATGGAAGCTTGCTGCATCCTGCACAATCTCATGCGCACCCGCTACCCAGTCTTGCAGAACAGGCTCGTGGACCTCCAACAAGCCAATGGGGTCATGGAGCCTGGGGAATGGAGGCAAGGGCGAAACCTGATCGACACTGAGGATGTGCTAGGCCCCAACAGAGCCTCAAATGAAGCAAAGAAGCAGCACAACCTCCTGAGACAATGGTGCAACTCCCCAGCTGGAGCAGTGGAGTGGCAAGACAGGATGGTAGATGCTTAATGGATGCTTTCTTCAGCCTGTCTCATCACACGGATGAGATTGGGCCATGTATGTTTGGTTGGCCTATAATGAACAGGGCGTTTAATAAAGAGTTGTGTTTATGTTGACATGTGTGGATAATTGATTACATTATTATTGATAATAAAGGGCCATAGGTGTGGCACCTGGGAGGGTGGACCATACAGTCCCACTATGCTTACACTGGTGATTTATCTATCCCCACAGCTATTACCCATCCCAAAGGTATCCCTGCCCATCCCACAGCTATCTTAACCCATCCCACAAGCATGCAAAGGCTTAAACCATTTCTAAAAGTTTCCAGCAAGACTTTATACAAAAAAAGAAATGAAGCAAGTGTGTGAATCAAAAATAGACTTTACTAACAACAAGCTATAAGACAAAAATGAGTCTCAGGGGTGAAGGGTCCAGGTGCTGTGGAGGTGGCTGGTGCTGGAGTGCTTGTCATCAGCTCCTCCAGAAGCAGAAGCAGCAGAAGCAAGTCCAGGAGCACGAGCAGGACGAGCAGGACCAACAGGACCAGGAGCAGCTTCAGCAGAGTAAGCACCAGCAGAAGCACCACCGCCAGGAGCACCTTCAGCAGAGTAAGCACCAGCAGAAGCACCACCGCCAGGAGCAGCTTCAGCAGAAGCTCCAGCCCCAGAAGAGCGAGCCCGTGCTGCAGAAGCCCCAGCAGATCCAGAGTGAGGGCCAGGGGGCGGGATGGTAGCCCTGTCCCTCTTGCCAGGGCTGGCAGCACATGGCTGAGGCTTGCTGTGCTTCCGCATGGTTGTGGGGTTGCTGGCTGGCAGGGAGGCTGGCAGGAACCAAGGCTGGCAGAAAGGCTGGCAGGCAGGCTGGCAGGCAGGCACCAAGGCTGGCAGGCAGACATGAACCAAGGCTGGCAGGAAGGCTGGCAGGCAGACATGAACCAAGGCTGGCAGGAAGGCAGGCAGCAAGGCTTGCAGGCAGACCGGCTGGCAGCGAGGCTGGCAGGGAGGCTGGTAGCAAGGCTGGCAGCAAGGCTGGCAGGCAGACATGCAGGCAGGGCAGGCAAGGCAGTCGATGTGTCCGGCAGCAGGTCTTTCCTCTGAATGGCGACCTGCTTCCGAGCTGCTTCCGTTATATCCGCGGGACTGACGCAATGCATCCTCCCCGCATGCGCAGTGAACGCCAGGCATCCGTTAGGCTTCCGCTGTGCATCCGCTGTGCATCCGCTGTGCATCCGCTGTGCATCCGCTTTATCCGTTCCGCGTCCGCTGTGCATCTGCTGTATCCGTTCCGCGTCCGCTTTGCTGAGGCCCCCCGGAAGCCCTGCGGATGTGCCACCCACTCCCATCCACTCCCATCCGCTTCCATCCGCTGGGCTTCCATTCCGCATCCGCTTTGCATCCGCCCTGCGTCCTCCCCGCGTCCGTGTTATCCGCTCCGGTTATGCAAATTTTTGCCCCTTTTGAGAGCTGATAACAACGGATGGAACATTTTTCTCGTCCGTTGTGTCCGTTTTGCATCCGTTGGCCAGTGTGACATGGGCTTTACATTGTCTGCTAAATGCTCCATTTTGTTCTAAATATTGTATAATTAATTGATTTTATTAGCTGACTTCTCAGGTATATACTGTTGTATTTTGAGTAGTATTGCCTAAAGGAAATGGATGGATCATTCCATATCAACTGATTAAAACTTTTCTTCTCTGCAATAATGTAGCAGAGATTAAACATCACTAAGTCTCTTTAATTTTAATGGCAAAGTTACTTAGCTTTACAAAAAAAATAAATAATGTATTTTATAAACCAAAGTTTATTCACAGATCAAGTCAATCCATTCCCCCATTTAAGTCTCCTGTTATTATCCCTGAAACTGAATATGAAAGGAATTTCAAACCTTCACCCTCTATAAAACAATTGAAACAATGCTTTCTGGAAGAGAGTGAATGTCCTAGATCTGAATCAGTGTCCTCTGGAGAAAAGGTGTTGTACTTCATTTATTACCTATTAAAGCATTATGTCCCTTTTCAATTAGCAATTTCTATACTTAGAATTTCTAATTTGGTTGATTCATTTTATGTTCTTGTCCTGGTGATTGTGACAATAAAGAAATAATACATGTTTTTTAAATATTTTAAAAATATCACATAGATTTTACTTCTTTTTAAAGTTCTTGATATTTTGGGTCTTATTCATTGAAATATTAAATATTAATTCAAAGATTTCAAAATATATTTAAGGCTCAATCTTCATGCCATCAAGTCAAAATTAAAAACATGATATGACAGATATTTACAGATAGTGGTAGATGATTTGGCATGAATATATCAATAGAAACACTAATGGATCTAGAATATTGGGAATAATATCTTAAGTAATCTAAGAGGCAATGAAGCAATAAAAATGTGAGTAAGTGTGAAAAACAGTCATTTTTATCAGTGCCATTGTAACATTGAATGGTCACTAAACAAGTGTAAGTTGAGAACTATCTGTAATGTGATAAATATTACGTACTTCATGATTTACATTTATGTCTACTTGTTTCTACTTCTATTTTCTGATCATATTTCAATCAAATATAACTACATATTTTTACCAGCAGCATAGTATATTCAAATTATTTCTGACAATTATTGGGTTTTTGAAGTTCACGAATATCATACTAAGAGCTATAATCAGTAAGTGTTCTACTGGAAATTTTAAAATAATACAGTATTTATATACCATATAAAATTAAGATTAATCATTGTGTTTAGAAGTTAGATGTTTAATAAAATATATATTTTAATAAATTATAATTTATAAAATCAACAATAAAGTATTTTTGTTATTTTTTTTTAGAATGAAAAAAAGAAAAACACTTCAAAGACCCCAGAAAATTCATTAAATCAAAATGAATTAGAAACAAAACAGAAAGAAGAAAAACAGAAACAGAAGTTGTTGTGTTCACGCAGATGTTTTAAGTAAGTGTAAACATATCAGAATATAAAATGCTTTGAATTCTCTTTTCACTACACATAGTTGTTTAAATACAGTCAACTTTGAAAACGAGTAAAAGGAGTGTTTTATTATCTCCTGATTATTTGGCCAGTTGAAATGCTTCCTTCCTTCCTTGTGTTTAAGAAATAGGGATTGCTTGATGGCTCCATATGAACCAATGGAGGATTTGGAGATTTCCTGATTCATCTTTTAGTTTATCTCTCTTAGCAAAGTTTATTCTATTCATTGACTTCTAAATAGAAACCCAGTTTTATGTTCTGGTACTGCCTAGAAATATGGTATCCTTTTTGAAATAATTTTTTATTACCCAATGTCCATTGTTACGTATAACATTTCCATATCCACAATGGCAGTGTACTATCTGGGTACAATCTCTTTTAAATTCAAATAACAAACTTTATACATGCATTAATTATAACCATTATTCACTCAATCTGTTCATCATAATCTTTACTTATACTTGTAAAACAATTTCCATTATTTAATTAAACAATCTGTCCAGTTTTACCATATAGTTAATGCCAGACCTTATAAATATTACACTTTTCACCATTATCCTCCAATCTATTAACCACATTTCCTTATCCTATTTATTCAACATTAATGATTTAGTTATACACTTACTTCATTTATATTTACATATCCTCCTTGATTTAAATTTTCTAACTTTTACTTCTATTTTCTATTCTAACCATTGATAAAATAGTTCTCAAGTTAAAAAGTATTCCATGTCTTTCTTCTCCTTGATCTTCAAAGTTAATCTATCCATTTCAGCACAATCTAATATTTTCTTCATTACATTTTTCTCTGTAGGCATATTTTCATTTTTCCAGTTATGTGTATACACAATTCTCATTGCTGTTATCACATGTAAAATTAAATATGTAATTATTTTGCTATATTTTAAAATACTAAACAAAAACATTTCTGATTTTAATATTTGTTGTTTTGTTATTTGTTCTAGCCACTGTTTTATTTTTGCCCAATATTTTTTTGCTATCGTGCAAGTCCACTACATATGATTAAAAAAAACCCAGTCAGGGGTGGTATTCAGGGGGTTTGGACCAGTTCTTGAGTCCAGGTAAGGAAAATTTTGACTGGTTCGGAGAACTGTTAGGGGAAATTTTGACTGGCCCCATCCACCCACCCCCATTTTTACCTTTCATCTCTCCTATATTCTGTTGTTTGTTAGCTCAGCTGATTCGTTTGCAGAGCAGATTGCCACATCTCAGATGAGCTAAGAAACAGCTGATGGTGATGGTGTTGCTGCATGCGTGCGAATTGCGTGTTTGGTATGACCGGCAATGTAAGAAACAGATGATAGTCGATGTTGCTGTTATCTGCACGTGCGTTCGGTGTGCCCTGGGGAAAGTAAGGAACAGCTGATGGCCACTGTTTGTCCCATTTGTGTGTGCGCGGAGAGGGCAGAAGGCAGAAAAGTTTGGTCAAATCTCCTCCTCCTCCTCATTTTGTCAGCCCAAGGGCAAAGGGGAGGGGAAGGTACGTCGGCAATCGCCCTGCCTCTGCAGCATCGGTCATGTGATTGAGTGGGTGTGGCCAACTCGACATCACAGCAAGGTACTGCCTCATCTTGCTGTGAGTGATGTCAAGTTGACCACACCCACCCAGTCACATGACCATCTAGCCACACCCACCAAGCCACGCCACAGAACCACAGAACTGGTGGTAGTAAATTTTGAATCCTACCACTGAACCCGGTATCTTTTTACATTTCCAACATTTGGAATATATGTTTTGAAACATCTTTGCCATCCTTGCTGGAGGCAAATGCCACCTATAAAACATTTTATACAAATTTTCTTTACAAGCTGTTGACATCATCATTTTATAATTTATTTCTCAAAATTTTTGCCATTTATCTAATTCTATAGTGTACCTGTTCTATCCTAGGCTTCTCCAAAAAGCACTAAGCCAACTCCGAGTCCTGTCAAAACCTCTTTTATTAAACAAAGGTGAATTTAGTGCATTTACATCCAGCCAATGGCTTGGCAAACAGTCTTGCAAAGGTATACGAATTAGCTCAGACCTTATCTATCCTGGAAAGCTGCCCAGTAAATATTTCCACATGTAGTGCTCACAGGGAAGGGCTGGGTTACACAGACAAATCTTCACGAGGCTGGAACGAACGAATGAACGAACTAGTTGTTTCCTGCAAAAGCCCCCTCCCCTTTTGCTCCTCTTTTAATCCTGATGGGAGGGCGTCCATTCATTGTCCTCCTGTGGCCTTACTCCCATGTTGACCCTGAGTTCCTAATTGTTCCTTCCTTTTGGCAGCTCTGTGCATGTGCAGGTTGGGAACCGTCCCTAAAAATATCTGGTCTAGTTCTAAAGGTTCTTTATAAAATCCATACAATTCTGCATCTTTTTTGTATCTTGATTGTATTTGGATGAATAGCTAAATCAAAGTATTCCAAGCTATACCAGGCTAAATCAATTCCTTGGTTTTCCAGTTCTTGTTTTGATTTTAATTCCCCTTGTTCATTTAAAACATTATTATACCTTGTAATTTTTCCCAATTCAACAACATTTGGATGAACTAGTGCTTCCATCATGGATAGCCAGATAGGTATTTTCATATAATGTTTTTCTTTAATTATTTCCCATACTGAGAACAAAGCATTTCTAATATAATGTCTTTGGAAATAACTATGTATTTTATATTTCCTATACCACATGAATGCATGGTATCTCAATTGTAAATCATGTTCTTCTAAGGACAATACTCTTTTATTCCTCAGATTTATCCATTCTTTCACCCATGTGACCACTGAGGTGTAGTAATACAGCTTCCACTCTGATAACCCAAACCCTGCCTTGTTTTTATCTTCTTGTAACATTGTCAGTTTTATTTTTGCTTTATTCGCTTGCGAAATAAACTTTTAAATCAATTTGTTTAAATCTTCAAAGAACTTTTTTTCAATTTTTATCAGAATTGTTTGAAAAAAGCATAGTAGCTTTGGTAAGATATTCATTTTTATTGTAGCAATTCTTCCTACCGTCGATAACTGTAGGTTTTTCCATTTTCCCAGATCTAGCTTTATTTGTTGTATTAGTTTAAAATAGTTATCTTCTTTGATAGTAACACATCTTGCTGTTAACCAAATTCCTAAATATTTTACATTTGATCTATCTGAATGACCCTCTTTTCCGCCAGTTCATTTTTCTGTTTATTTGTAAGATTCTTTACCAACATCTTAGTTTTTTTGTTTATTTTTAATCCTGCTACTTTATATTTCTAATTATTCTTTTAGTATAGATCATCTGCAAATGCCTGCAATTATAGTTTTCATTTTTTATTTCCATACCTTTTATTTCTGAATTTTGTTTGATCTTTCTGGTCAAAACTTCCAAAGTCAGTATAAGTAATAAGGGGGATAGAGGACATTCTTGTCTTGTGCCTTTGCTAATGTTGACATGTTCTGTCATATCCCCATTTACTATCACTTTTGCTGTTTGTTTCAAATATATTGCCTTGATCATATTTACAAATATTTTGCCAAAGTCCATACATTTTAATTGAATATCATGAATTGCCAATTCAAATTATCAAAGGCTTTTTGCACATCTAGGAAGATCAGCGCCAACTGTTTTTCAGAGTGTACTTCATAGTATTTCAATGTATTCAAAATAATTCTCATTTTTTATTTGTCTTTTAGGTAGAAAGCTGTTCTGATCTGGATGTATAAATTCGTTCAGAAGCCTTTTCAATCTCTCTGCTATTATTGAGGCATATATTTTGTAATCTACATTTAATAATGATTTTTGGTCTATAGTTTTTTATCTGTTGTAAGTCTGAATTTTCTGTTGGTATTAAAGTAATATTAGCTTCTGACCAGGTTTGGGAGGTTGGCCTTTAACAGAGCTTCATTATAGACCTTCAACATCGACAGCCCTAATGTATCTTGTAAATGTTTCTAAAATTCTGCCAGCAGCCCATCTTGTCCCGGTTCCACCATTGTTATTCTTTCATTTAGCCTCACTTGCACTGTTTCTTGTATCTTAGGTAATGCAGCCTTCTCCAAGTAGGTTTATTATGTCTTCTGATACTTTTTCTTCACTATAATGTTTTCCATAAAATTCCTGAATTATTTTGTTTTTATCTTCATTTTAATGGTGGAGGATCTTCTCATCTAACAGTTCATGTATTTTTTTTCTTTTTTCAGCTTCTACGCTAGCCATCTTTCTGGCTTATTTGCATTTTCAAAAAAAGTTTTATTTTGCCATTTTAATTTGTTGTGCCATTCTTTTTTTATTAACTTTAATTTGTGTTTTGTTAATTCCATTTTCTCTTTATAGTGCTCTTTTGTGGAGTTTTCTGCAGTTCTATCACCATCTTTTAAAGATCTTCTTGTAGTATTTTTGTTGTCGTTTTTTTTTCTTGTTTCTTTTTGCTATAGATGTTATGGCTGATCCTCGCATATATGCTTTGGCCGTGTCCCACACATTTTGTAGTGATGCTTCTTTTCTATTTTCTTTAAGGAAAAAGTCTTTTTTTCCCCATTATTTGTATAAACTCCTCATCCTTTAGTATAGCCTGGTTCAACGTCCATCTCAATTTCTTCCTTTGTCCCTTCCACCTGTTATTGGATTATGATCTGCCCATATATTTGTTTGTATGTCAACCTTTTGAACATATAGTCTTGAGACCTGTATATCTGTCTTGAAAAATTAATTTCTGTTGAAGACACTGTCTTCCCACACGGTGTTGTTTGTCTGAATTTCTGTTTTATTTTATGTATTACTTTGATATTTAGCATTTTTTTTCCCTACACAATTACGAAGTAATGTTTAAGTCCTCTAACTTTCAACTGTGTTTTTCTAGGAAAATGAACACAGAATATAGATCGAAATTTTTGTCTCCTAGTCAGTACATCTATAAACAAGGAGTCTGGGTTCATGTCAGAAAAAATATACCTTATCAAGTGAGTATGTGATTATTTCTATGGAATTCATTTGAAAGTTTTAATATTGTTTCATCTTTTTAAAGTTGTCCTTTTATTACGTGCTATTGTATATTTTATAGATAGTATTATATGGCAGAAAAATGTAGAATAGAATATTTTTACTGAATATGGTAGAACAGTGGTTCTCAACCTGTGGGTCACGACTCCTTTGGGGGTAAAATGACCCTTTCACAGGGGTCACATAAGACCATCACAAAACACATATTTTTGATGATCTTAGAAACCGAGCCATAATTTTATGTTTGGGGGTCACCACCACATGAGGAACTGTATTAAAGGGTCGCGGCATGAGGAAGGTTGAGAACCACTGTGGTAGAACTTAAGTATTGCATTTAATCAGCTGCTGTTTGTTTTTCTACTATAATATCTCCCTCATTTGATTTGAGGTCTAATGCAGGGGTGGGCTGCTGGGAGTTTGCAGGGGTTCGGGAGAGCCCCTAGCTAAGATTCTATGCAGTTCGGAGAACCCCTGAATCCCACTCCTGGCTGGCTCCACCCATCCCACCCCTCCCCTCCCAGGAGTTCCCACACGGCCCATTTTGGATGCAGGTAAGTACAGGGCACGTGGGGCGGCTTGGGGACGGTGAAAAACGGGCCTTCCAGAAGTTTGGGAAGACTGGAAATGGACCCTTTTCTGGCTTTCAGAAGAGCCCAGGGAGGCTGTTTTTGCCCTCCTGGAGGCTTGAGGAAAGCCTCCGAAGCTCAGGGAGGGCAAAAATGCCCCCCCCCCCCGCATGGTGCAGGAGGCCGACTAGGCCACATCCACCATGGCCATGCCCACTCAGCAACCAGGCAGAGAATCCTTTGCTAAAATTTTTAAAGCCCACTCCTGGTCTAAGGCAGCTCTTTCCAGTTTTGATTGGCAAATGTGCTTTTGTCATTTTGGTTGATTTTATTTTACTTTTCATGTATCTGCAGTAAACAAGATTGGACTCAGTTACTGAATAAGCAGTTTTGTTTTCAAATATTTCTCCATTAAAAGTGACAGAGGGTTTCCTGAATTAGTTGGAACTGGATTTCTGTAATCAAGAAGACTAAAATAGAGATTAGTTTCATATGTTACATCTCTTTAATATTTTTTATGTGCCTAAACTTTGACATTCTATTTGTTGTTGAATAGAGGAAATAACTAGCTTTTAGAGCAATCTGAAAAAAACAACTGTCTTTTGCAAGTTCTCTGAAATTTTTCTCATCAACTGGTTTATTATTTTGAGTTTAGGATCATTGACAAAGAAGACGACAATAAATAAATATTTAAACATAGGGAAAGATCCTATGTGATCCTATGTGAACCATTTTTGAAGATCTCTTATGTAAAGACTATATTACAAAAAGAGCAGAATCACATAAATTCACATTAATTGAATATTAAGAACTAATTAAGGAGAGAAAAATCTATTGCAAACTAGGTTTCAACTGTAAACCTTCCAAGTGAGAAGTGAGCGTGTTCACCACTAGGCCATCTCACTGCTCTCTCTCTTCCCACAAAAAAAAAGAGTGAGGGGGAGAAATAAGTGGACAGTATGAAATAACTGGATAGTAAAGACAGTAAAGAGCAGAATGATAATGTCCCTGGGAATCAAAGCTTTCTAGCAGGTTCTGTAGGAATGAGCATTTCTTGCTCATTCCCAGTGTTCAAGACTTTTCAATAATTCTCTCTCCTACCATAAATAATAATTAATCTTATTTAATAATTAATAATCTTCATTTTGAGTTAATATAGTAACATTTAATGTAAAATCTACAAAATGATATAGGAAATTGCTAGGAGACACTAAATATTTTAATGCTATGAAACTAATCTTAATATAACTATTGTCCTGTTTTTGATGCTCTTGGGACATCTGTTAGTTTCTATTTCTGTTATAGTACTGTACTCTGCAATTTTTTTAAAAAATGAGAAATACTGTTGTCATATTTTGAGGAGAGCCATGTAAAGGAAACCACCATCGGCAGCTTCTGAAACAGCTGCTTGAGTTTTGCAAAGGATGGAGCTTATTTAATCATTCAAAAAGAAATGCTTTATTTGTGTTCCTGGGTATTGTGAAACAGAATTTGATTTGATGAAATAGTTGTGCTTGGTTATAAAATAATAAAAGGAGTGTGGCCTGTTGTGGAACAACCACCATTGAAGCTAATTCAAACTCCCTCACAAATAACAAAGAACCACAGAACAAAATCCAGAAATCTTCAATTTCTCTTATCTGGCTAAAGTCAGTATTCCCCAGGAAACCAGTAGTAAAAATGAGATCCTCAGTAACAGAGGAACAATTGTTTATTTATTTTGGTAGACTGATGCTATGAAAATAACAATATGTATGTAAAAATGGAGATCAGTTGTTGCTGTTCATTATTCAGAAAATGAACTGTGCATCATTTTACCATTGTTAAATATTTATTCAATCTGATGGATTGGAGTAATACTGTTCATTAGATATGCTATATTTTAAATTGAATTACACCTCTGTAGTGTGAACTCCAGGAGGCAGGATAATAATATAGTCATAGCAAAGTGGAAGAAATCATTTTAGATTTTGAAGTAAATTTGTAATATTAATAAAAAATTGGTAAGTAAATATTGTTTATTTTTGTATTCCTCTCCTCAGGGTTCTCAAAATACCCTAAATACCATGTGGTATATGGAGGTTGGTTATGTCTAAGTTTTTCATGTTTGGAGTAATTATAAAAATTATATTACAAATCATAAAATTTATGAATTGTAAAAAAACTGTTGTTACATTAAGCATATGCATAGTTGGAGTCCTTTTGAAGCTTGCTGAGTAATTTACCGACCAGTGATTGTTGGCATGACTGCTTAAAAGAAGCATTCTTTAAAAATATCTCTTCCTTCGATATTTGTGCTGCAATGTTTGTGCATTGTCTGTGATATGCTGTTCTGTGCTGCGGGTGGTTGTTAATTAGCCAAAAAAGTTGACCAAAAAACCTCTTTCATTAATAACAGTGTGAAATCTTCATAATCAGGTGAAAGAACTTCGAGAAAAAGCAGAAGCTTATAAGCAGAGGATACAAGGAACTCACTTTTCCAGAGATCATTTAAATCAAATCCTGTCAGATAACAATAGACTCTGGGATTTGTCCTCTGAATCCAGTGTGGAAGAAACTATGAGCAACAATATCAGAGCGCTTGACTTAGCAGGGTAAGAAATTAGACATGGAAGGTTGTGTTTTAAAAATGTGGTATTTTGGGATAGTAAATTAAACAGGGCTGGGCCTGGTTAATATTTAGATGGAAAACCTCCAGACAATCCCTTAGCTATAGGCTAGATTGGAATTTTTTTAAAAAAAGTACCTTAAAAGAAAGTGATGATATATCAATCATTTACTGCATAAATATATCCATGAAGTCATTCAGGTTCAGGCTACATCCAAAAACATTTTAACTACAATATGAGCATATTATTAAATATTTCTTGACTTTTGCATTTTTTTCACAAGTAAATTTGATTAAAAATATGTCAAATAGAGAAATCCTTGAGTATTATATTTATGTGTGCATTTATGTATACAGTAAGTTTACAGAAAATTCAAAAAGATTTTAGATATTCACAAAGATTGTCAAGCCAATAACTGTTTCCCCCCTTTCCTTTATTTTAGCAGATTGCTAACTTATATTGCAAAACTTTGAAAATTTGGTTTCCATGTGACATGGAGATCTTTTCTTGATTTTCAGTTCAAGCCTCTACTGTCAGAAAGCTATCGGTAGTTGTACAGTTCTCATTTGGATTGCTTGATTATTAAATTTGCAGATGAGTATAATTGAAACATAAATGTATCTAAGTTGATATAACTGCCATTACTCATATCTTTGAGGAAGATCCCAAATATTTCTGACAATACATACATGGCTACTAAATCTTGCATATAACAAATTGTTATTATTTATTTAGGGTCCCTGAAAACAAACTATCTTCAGGTCCTAAAATATTGGCACAATCTGCACAGTTGCAGCAAAATAACACTGGAAATTTAGGTGTATCAGATGCTTATACTATTCCTGTCAAGCGATGCCTAGTTTGGGATGAATCACATGATGAACAACAAGAAGATATATCACCTATATTAGGAGAATGCAAAGAAAAAGAAAAGAAAGAAATTGATGAAGTTAAAGAAGTGGGAAAAAATGGCAAGGATGCCAGGATAGACAATCAGCAAAAGTAAATATTTGAAAGATTATTTTTCCTGTTTGAAATTACAGGGCTATTTAGTTCTATGATTAAACATCTCTTACTGTGTTTCCCCAAAAATAACATTTCATCTTATATTTTTGGGGGCTCCAAAATAAACACGAGGGCTTATTTTCAAGAAAACACAGTTTCAGGGTGATCAGCCCAGATGGGTGCCCATCTCCCAGCATGCACACAAGATGTAGCAAGAGTGCAGTGATGGACGGTATCCGGTGGCACCTGCAGACCAACTCATCTGTACTCTGCGGGCTGTGACTGCTGCTAGACACCATTAGCCTGCAGCACTCGCTGCCTCCGATGCTGACCACACCCAACCCTTCACTAGGGCTTATTTTTGGGGTGGGGCTTATATTAGGCACACACTTAAAAATCAAACTAGAGTTTATTTTCGGGATAAGTCTTATTTTGGGGAAAACACGGTAGCTGGAGCAATGTTAATTTCACCATTAATGAGGAGCTCTGATGCATTGATATAAATAAGTTTAGATGTATTATGTCAAATAACTTGAGCTAGAATTTGTGTATATAAATTCTAATAGGTAATATACCTTAAGCAAATATTCAGATAGCACACTCATTCATATATTATTTTAATTCTGATTTGCAAACATTGATAAAGCAACCTTTTTCTGATTTGAATGCAGCTATAAATAATGACTTACCTAAATTAAAGATGATTCACTGGCTTAATCCAATTTTTTTTAAAGTAACATCTGTTTAAACATATGAAGAAAAATTGCATAATCATTATTTCATAGATATTTATTAAGATAAATGTATCATTTGAAAATTGTCTGGGATGACATTTAATAAGCATTTGTAGGACAGTAAAGTAACAATGTAAAAAATGATTGCAGTTGTATTCTTCAAATGTAATAAAAGAGAAAGCACAGTTTAGAAAATGACAAGATCGATGATTGAAAATCAGTCTAATTATTTCAATTGAATGACAACATTTACTCTAGATTTTTTAACAGAATCCCAAATAATCTTCAAAAACAATTATAAATTCAAAAAAAAAAAACAGAATTCAGTGATTGGGGATAATAATTTGGAAACTCAGTTGTGGTATCTTGTTTGTGACTCAATTAAGAACTTATGCTGACTCAGTATTTTAAATAATCGTTCATTGAATAATTATATTTTATCACATTTCTTATTTATTTTGCCACGGAAAATGTAAGTTCTTCAGAAGGCAGGGCAGATTCTTCAGAAGTTTTAAGAGCATATGGTAGACTTCCAACTCCACAACTTAAAACTTTTGGTGGAATCCAAAGAACACATCATGATCTGACAACCCCAGCTACAGGTAAAAAGCCTGCTAGTTTTTATTTAACTTCCTAAAATATGAATTAACATGCACCTTAAGAATTCATTTTATGTTAAATTAATTTTAATACCTGTAAAAGCATAAATTGTTGATTAATTGATTAAAGCCAGTCTAGCCTAATATTCTGCTCCGTTGTGAGTGTAGAAGGGAGATAAGGAAGTTGATAATCAAGGTAATCTTTTTTACTCTCAACAGTAACTACCTAGGTGCCCCTGGGAAGTCTACAAGCAGAATATGAATTTAGTAGCCTCCCTTTTGCATTTCTATACTTCTACTATATATTCAGGTGGTATAGTATCTTACATATTGGAGATAATATATAAAATATCCACAATTAGCAATCATATTCTTCATTTTTATTTTAGGGGGTGCTATTCTAGTATCTCCTCAGAAAGGGAAGCATACATCCTTACTGCAAATAGAAAAGGAATCTTCAGAAAAGCAATCTTTGGCAAATAGTCAAGTTTCAAGAGAACAAATAAAAGGAAAAACTAACAGGGTAAGGTATAATTGCTGTAATAAATATTTGTAATGTCCTTTTTTGCTTCCTATAAAATTTAAAATTGCAAAGGAAATTATAATTTTGTTAAATAAGAAACTGTAAAGTAGTACAGGTAGTTCTTGACGTATGACCACAATTGATTATAAGTCTTGATGATTGTAAGTCGAAGCACCCATGTGACTGGACCTGATTTTATCATAGATTTTATGGCAGTCATTAAAACTCAGTCATAAGTACCATCAACAGACATATACAACTGTCACTTCAGGATAATAAAATCGGCAGCACCATAAAAATGAGTTGATTTTGTTTCTTTTTTATTTATTCTTTGAAATAGACACACTTTTTAACCACATTTTCAAATCTTTCCATTTATCAATATTCCTATTCCAACTTACATAAATTAATCCACTAGCTTGGTTTTATCATTTAAGTATATCTTGCACTGATTGGCTCCATTTTCTGTGTTAATTATATTGATAAATTACTTTTCAAATGTAAACTTGTGTTAAACAGCATACTGTTTAAATCATTCAGGTTCTCAATAACATGGCATCATTTTAGAAAAGTACATGGATTTTCACATTCCCAAACAAAATTCCTTTTAACGAACAAGCATTTGTACATTTACATTTTATGTCTTTATCGATAAATCATCCAGGGTGACTGTGTACTTCTGTCAGCAAAATAACTGTCTGAAAACTGAATAGAAAAGAACAAAATTGGTATGAATGGAGAAGGTGGCAAAAAGATTAAGTTTAAAAAATAAACTTGCAGCTGATGAAAAAAATACTGCAGGGAAAAAAGCTTTCAATATATCACTTTGGGAGAAAGCTGTTGACCCCTCCATTTTACCTCCAACCAATGACATAGGGTGGACCATATGCACATACACATGAGAAGGAGAAATCTGACACACAGAGCAATATTGTATTTAATTACACAGAAGAAAACACGCTTTCTGTGGTCATTTCTGGTAAAGGAGCTGTAAAGAATTCAAAAAGCCATGCTTTTTCTAACTTGTTATTAACTCAGTCCCATTGCTGGAGTATTCTTAATCCTTTTCATAGCTTCCTAAACAGTTTTTTTAAACAGCTCTACATTTTTAATGTCTTTTTAAATCTTAACTGTTCCTTGCTTTCTTTATGTTCTTTGTAAATAATTTTTGTCTTCGTGCACATTATGCATATTTCTCTTATGTTTACTTTTTGAAAAAACAATTCTTTTATATATACATTTTATTCTCATGCAAAATTTCTTTAACTTCATAATTCTCCTAGGTATCCTTATTTGTATTTCCGATTAGCATCATTCTTGGAGGTTTTCATGTCCTCTTTGCTTGAGTCACCTTTTTCATTCTGTTTGGAGGTTACAAGTAGTCCTCAAATATGACTATTTGTTCAGTGACCATTCAAAGTTAAAATGGTGCTGATTGAAAGGTAATTACGACTGGTCCTTGAGGTTCTGGCTGCTGCAGTGTCCCCCTGATCACATGATCAAAATTTGGGCACTTGCTACTGGCCTGCATGTATGAACAGTTGTAGCATCCCATGGTCACATTATGCTGCCCTGGTGTCTATTCTCCCACCTGCCTATCTCTTCCTCATCTGCGCCTTTCCCCACTCCATCCTCTTCCCTGACTTTTGTTGTATTTTTCTACTGCTGGTCTGATTTTCAAGGCATGGGTGAGGGCACAGATTTGGGACATGTGTACCAAGGACATGTGCACATAGCTTCACCTGCCAAAGGGAGGGAAGAGGCAGTGGGTGGAATCCTATCCCACTGTTATCTCTGCAGGCATCAACATTCTATGTATCAACATCAGAACACAGGGTTCCTCCAACTGCTGTGTCCCAGTGCCTTCTCCCCACCTCTGGCAAGCTGTCTTCAGCAAGGACCAGCAGTGGAAGGGAGAAGAACTGGGGGGGGGGGGGTGTATCTCAGTTCATTGCAGAATCCATAATTCTTTTTGGTAATTACATATACATACTCTGAAAAATTATGATATATTTATTTACTATATAAATTATAGCACACAACTACGTGCAGGATTTCTGAAATCTCTACATAAAAAGCAGTTACTGTGAGGCACCTTATAGTAAATAAATTATATAACAAGTTTTTTAACAAGTTCTATTAGAGATAGCAAACCTTTTCAGGTTCACAATGCCTTTATTTCGCCAGATCTAGCGCTATCTGCTGCTTAAGTTTAATATAAGTATTCTCTTTTAGTGTACTGCATCTTGCTGTCAAATATATCCCCAAGTATTTGATCTTATTCGTGACCTGGATTTTCAATAGGTTTGCTAATTCTTCCTTTTGTCTTGATAACATGTTCTTTGTCAGAATCTTTGTCTTATCATTATTTATTTTCAAGCCAGACACCTTTCCATATGTCTATCTTTTCTATCAATTTTGATGCTGTTTCTAGTGGATCTTCTAAGATGAAAACCAAGTCATCCGCGAATGATTGCAGTTTAAATTCTTCCTTTTTAATTTTCAGCCCTTTTATATCCTTTTCTTCTCTAATATTTCTGTTTAACACTTCCAAGGTTAACACAAACAACAAGGGTGACAGTGGGCATCCTTGTCTTGTTCCTTTTCTTATATCAATAGAGTCTGTCAATTCTCCCTCTATCATAACCTTTGCTGTTTGCTTATGACATATAGCTACTATTGCTTGAGTAAATTTTTTAGTAAAGCTCATTTGTTTCAGCAGTAACAACATGAATCACCAATTCACATTATCAAATGCCTTCTGTGCATCTAGAAATATCAAAGTCATTTGTTTTTCAGGATGAGCCTCAAGTGTCCAAAATTACTCTCATATTGTCTTTAATTTGTCTCTTTGTCAGAAATCCATTTTGATCAGGATGAATAAAACTGTTTAAATATTTTTGTAGTCTTTCTGCCAATATTGAAGAAAAATTTTTATAATCTGCATTTAGTAAAGAAATGGGTCTATAGTTCTTAATTTGTAATGGATCGGCCTCCTCTTTTGGAAGAAGTATAATATTAGCTTCTGACCATGTTTTAGGTATCCTCTTCTTTAACATAACTTCATTAATAACTTCTAACAATGGAAGGTTCAACGATTCTTGTAATGTTTTATAAAATTCTGCCAGAAGTCCATCTGTGCCTGGCGCCTTTCCATTATTTTGCTTCTTGAGTGCTTCAGTTAACTCCATCATCATTATATTGCTTTCTAACATTGTTTCAATCTCTTTAGGTGTCTGGGGTAATTAAGCATTCTGTAGATATTGTTTAACTCTTTCCTCATCAATATTCTCTTGTGTATATAATTTCTCATTATAGTCTTGTATGATTTTCTTCTTCTCTTTGCTACCATAACAAACTTGGCCTTGTTCATCTATTAATTGCAATATTTTCTTTGATTCTTTCTCCTTTCTCAGTTTATATGCTAACCATCTACCTGGCTTTTTTGCATCTTCAAAATAGTTCTCCTTAGCACCTCTAATTTTTTTTGCTAGCTCTTCTTTTTCTATTACATCCATTTTATGTTTGGTTATATCCATTTTTAACTTATCCTTTTTCTGTGGCATTTTCCGTAACTCTTTTTCAAATCCTTTACACTCATTCTCTAATGCCTTAGAGGCTAATATTTTCATAGTATTTTTTTTTCCTTGTTTAGTCTATTATCAAGCCTCTGGCATATGCCTTCATTGTATACCATACATTCTGAATTGATGTATCTTTTTTTTTGTTTTCTCCCAAAAAAAAAAAAAAGCCAGTTCTTTCTCCATCCACTGTGTAAAGTCTTTTTCCTTTAGAGTAGTATTATTTAACGTCCATCTAGATCTTCTCTGTCTTTTCCATTTAATTGTCATTAGATTGTGATCTGCCCAAGTACTTGTTTCAATGTTTACTTCTTGAATATTGGTTAACAATTCTGTTGACATCCATATCATATCTATTCTGGACAATGATAAATGTCTATTTGAAAAGAAAGTGTATTGTTTGTTTTTAGCATTTCTTTCTCTCCATGTATCTTTTAAGTTTATTTTGTCCACCATTTAAAAAAGGGATTTAGGGAGGATCTTTCTGCTTTGCTTTGTTGTTTTTTGTGCTGTATAATCCAGTTTATTGTCTACAATTCCGTTTAAAATTTCCCATCAAAACTATATCAGCATAGTCCAGTTCAATTATTTTCATATGTAATTTTTTATAAAATTCTTTTTGATTGTCATTCGGAGCATAATGTGCAATCAGGAATGTTTTTATATTATTATCTATTATTTCCACCATTAGTATTCTTCCATCATCAGCATATATCAATTTCGTTGGGATAATATTTTTAATATATAGGACCACTCCTCTTTTCTTGCATGTCAAAGAAGTAAATATTTTGCCTAATTTTGGCTGTCTCAGCAATTGTTCATGTTGCTTTTTAATATGTACTTCTTGTAGACAAATTATATCAAATTTTAATTTCTCTAATTTATGAAAAAATTTCCTTCTTTTAATAGCTGAATTAAGTCCATTTATGTTGATTGTAATTATTTTTTTTCTTCCATGGTTAAATTTTGTAGTTAGGTTTAACTGCTCTCTTAGATCTTGGTTCGTGTTGTTCTTTAGCCTCCTCCTTTCCGCCTACTGCACCTTTTTCTTTTCCAGTCGTCATTTGGTAGTCCTCTTAAAATTCAATAAGTGAAATTTCTTTTTCTGCCTCTTTGTCCTCTTTAAAAAATTCTGTGTAAAATGATTCAGTTTTCTCAATTGAGTCAATTCTATATCTCTTTTCTTGCCATGTGAACATTAAACCTTCTCAAATCAGCCATCTATAATTCACCTCTTTTTTAAGCAACAATTTGGTCAAGAATCGGTATTCTCATCTCTCTCACTCTTCTGGACACTTGTTTCAAGACCACAATCTCCTTATCTTTGCATTTCAATGTTTCCTCTCTTGCCACTTGCAATATTTGCGTTTTAATGGCTTTCTTTGAAAATCTGATGTGAACTTCTCTTGGTAAACTATTTCTCATCGCATATCTTGTAAAGACTCGATAAACCTCGTCTATTCCATCCATCATCTTCTCTTGTGTTGTTTCCAAAGCTTCAGCCAGTATTTCTATCATTATCTCAGCTAGGTTTTGTCCTTTTTCTTCCTCTATGTTTTGAAATCTGAGATAAAATTCTGATCTGTCCATCTCCCATCTCAGCATACAACTTTTATCTTGTTTAACCACAGTTAATCTGTTATCAATGTCTCCAATCTTCTTATCTCTTTGTTTACCTTCTTCTTCAATTTCTTGGAGCCTCTCATCATACTTCATGATCATTTATTGGTTGCTCTCCACTTTTTCATCAGTTTTCCCTGTTCTTTGTTCAATGTTCTCTGTTCTTTGTTCAATGTTCTCTATTCTCTTTTCAGTATTCTCTGATCTTGTTTGAATATTTTGAATTCCTTGCATAATCATCTGCAGGGTCACTTTTTCTTGTTCTTTTTCTTGCTTTAACATTGTCTCTATTGAGCATTGTCCTCCAGATGGTGGGGAGGAGGAAGCAGAAGTTGAAGAACCAGGAGTTGTTAACTTCCTACTCATTTTGAGAAGTTCAAGATCTTTCAAATTCTTCTAGACCTTAATCCAGTTGTGAAATAACCAATTCCAATTCCGAGTAAAAATAGTGGAAAAAAAGAAAAAACCAATTGGTAATAATAATTAAAAAGAAAAAAAGGAAAAAATTTTTTTCAGGCTCTTGTATACCTTAATCCAATCGATTAATTAGACAACAATAAAAATTCAAAAGTAAAGAAAAAGGGCATAAGCACACCATAAACAGACACACACACAAAAAGAAAAATTATTAAGTCCCAAAAAAGGCAAAGAGGTGAGGAAAAAGACTAAAAAAAAGGAAAAGAAAAAGATTCTTCAGTTTCTTCAACACCTTAATCCAATTAAGAGATCTCAAATATAAAAAGATACATAAAAAGAAATCATAAAGAAACCAATATGAAAGATAGACAAGTTCCAGAAAGCCAAAAATCCAAATAGCTATTACGAAAAAAAAAAAAAAAAACTGATGAGGGGTAGTAGCACAGCTTAGAAAAAATGAAAAAAAAAAGCACACTGCACTTTGTTTAATTACCCAAGGCTCTTATTATAGCACTCTTCTCCAAAGGCTTATCACCTTTTCTTTTCCTAAGTTTCAACACCAGACTCCAGCTGCTAATGGAAACTCAGAAAAGCACCTGCAATAATACTCTCCAATGCTCTTCCCTCTATCTTATCAACCAGGCAATGTCCTTGAAACAAAGTCTCAGTTCTTTTTCAGCTTTGTCTGGTAAAAAAACAGGATACTTCCAAGCCTCTAGTTGGCAGTATCACAAAGTTTCTTTAGCTTTCACTTTCCCCCTCTCCTTTTCCAAGCAGAATATCATAAGAATGAATTAAAAAGGAAAAAAGGTATTTAAAAAATAACTATACGGGAATCTCTGTCTTAAAATATTATAAAATCAAAAAGGAGAAAAGAATAAATAACCAGAAAAAAAAAGAAATCAGTCCAGTTTCAAAATACAAGATCATGTATAAAAAAATCCAGCAATGACCCAAAAAAATTACTTTGACATTCTTGTTTAAAATTGCCGCTTAATCACTTCTGTCAAAACTTTCACAGATTCTTTCCTTTAGGGTGTCCTTTCAAATCTTAAAATATAAAAAAAGTTCTCACCAAACCGGCACACTCTCTCTTTCTGTTCTCTTCCATTTCGGAGCTGTCCCAACTTCAGCAGCTTTAATGACTGCCTCTTTGCCGCTGGCAAAAAGAGCTTCTCCTGGATCTACCAGGGATTTTGCGATATCCCTGGGATCCTCAGGATGCACTCTTTACATTCGCCGTCTCTTCGGGACGGTTTAGATCCGATTGGACCGTCCAGGAGCAAAGATATCGGCATTGATCTCAGACCGTATCGTCGCAATGCCAGCTCCGCCCTTCCAAGTTTTGCACATCTCTTTGTGTTACTGATAAGGCATAAAAACAGAAGCATGGCTGATAGCTTTCATTTGATTACTTTAAACTGTTTTCACTTGTTAAAATACCAATTATTACGACGGCTTTTTGGGTGTTTTGTTAACATTAGGGATCATAGCAAATAACAGAATTATTTACAATGGGAATATTTGTTTTGTCATTTTAGGGCGAAGAAAAAACTGTGACTAATTCCCCAGCTGCAGGGCTGAAAACTTTGGACCCTTTGCCTCTGCGAACAGATCAGTGCTCCAATCAAGATACTTCTGGTACAAGAAACGGTGCAACATCAAGGCATTCAGAGCAGATGCCTACAGTGTCAGAAGGAAAGCTGGCTAAGGATTTTGCTGTACCCTATTGGAGTCCATTGCGTCGCATTCAAGGAAGTCTCCGGGATCCAGAGTTTCAGCATAATGGTTGGTTTCCATCATATATCTTCATAGTTCTTTAGATTGATCTATTTATTTAAAATAACTTTAATATTTTGTTGCAATAACAGTAATCAATAACCAAATTGCAATAAATTGAAATATAGGTTTGCATCGAACAATATTTGATAATGTGATTATCCTTTGAAGAATAATGATAAAAAGAATATAACTTACAGTACATAGGCGGAAAGTTAGTTACTATTGGTTTTAGATTCAGAGAAATGCTTGCAGCTATGTAGACTGGTTTCCTCAGTCTTGCGTCTTCCAGTTGTGCTGAACTTTCAAAAACCTTAGAGCAATTTATTACAGTCAGGTTTAGGAAATATGTGGCATATCAGGATATGATCCATCCTGGATCTATTTTGGAGTGTTCATCGCTATTATTTTACTAAGCAGCTGGCAATGTTTTCTTTAAACAACCTATTCTGAAAATCTACTGTACAACATTCTGTCATCCCTATATTCTATCATATAGTGATTCATATAACATTGAGTCAAAATTTGCTCTAATTTAGATAACATTCTAATTTAATTTACTTTTACAAAATAATGTATTTCTGAATTGATAAAATGCAGTAAATTATACTTTTTCTAATAGGTACTGTTGCAAGCCCCAAAAGGAGCTGGTTAAAGTTACCCCTTCAGGAGAGAAACTATCATGATGAAGGTTGGTTAATAAATTTCAGATATTGTTTGAATAATAAATAAAACATGTAGTAATAATTACTACATCTTGGTAAGAGATAGGCAAGACATTCCTAAACAGGTACTGCTTGCTTACGACAAATGTTAATGGAATGGAAATTTCTTGAGTAGCAAGGTTTACGTCTTTTGGACATGGTTAAAATGGAAATTTTTCATTTGAAATGTTTTGGAGTGATTTCATAACTCTTTTTTTTAACTAAGCATTTGAAAGCTTATTAAATTCGTAAGGATTACTTACTTTCATAGATAGTTTAATTTTGTGATAAAAATATAGATGTAGCTACTGTCTAGTTTATCTTCTAACAAAGCTTATGGAAGACATTTGGAATCAAAATGTTTTCTTCGAAATAAAAAAAAACCTGCTGGCTGATGGATACTTTATTTTATAGCATTCCAACTTCCAGGTATTTTTTTAAACCTGAAATAATTTTAATAAATATGAAAAGATGGAATACTTGATAATATTATCAAATACTTGATAATAAGAAATGTCCATGGGCACACTGGCACTCCCAAACAGCACATATAGGATTTCAATTACAGCCAGGAGTTTGACATTAATTTTAACTGACAGCCTGCAAGCTATTACAAAGACCGGAATAAGAAAAAATAAAAATAGTAGAATGCAAATCAGCCAAGATGTGAATAGATCCTTTTAAAGATAAAGATGGCACCAATGAGAAAATGATAGTTGAACAGTAGCTTCAAAATTGTGCAACACAGAACATATAAAGTGGGTGAAAAAACTGTCCTCCTCCAGTTTAAAAGCCTTCAAAAACTATTTCAATAGTACCTTTTGACCATATGCTCTATTTGATGTGTAAGATTGCTGAATTGCCTCATTTGGCAAGATTAGTCTTTTCTGAAAATAGAGCAATGTAAAATAGATGACAGGGAGTTTAAAAATATTCATGAGAAGATAAAATTACTTTATACAGATTTGGCACAATTTTTATATCTGGAACTATTGGTGGGTTAGAAAATTGTGTCATAACCACTTAAAGAGGAAATACAGTATTTGAAATGTAATTTTCTTTGTAACTTGGCAGTTTTTTTTTTTTTTTATGTGCAGTCATGATTTCTTGTGGTAAAATAAAATCAACATTTGCTGATTTTTGCACTGCAGCATAACTTTATCTTACAGGGTGAATTGTTATGACTGCAATACCCCTAAATAAGAAAAGGGAAAATTTGACAATACTTTGCCTGAATCTGATCCATATATCCGCATAGACAAAATTTGCATGTTGAAGGAAAGAAAAAGAAAGATCTTCTGCAACTTCATACTTTCTGATAATTGAGACTGGAAAACATGGGGTTTGTTCAAATTGTTTAGCAAAGCTACTGAAAATATTGAAACATTTTAGAATTATCAGATCATTATCTGTGCCTTCCATTTTCCTAAACTTTTTGTGATGATAATTGTTTAGACATTACAGGTCGTATATGGGTTTCAATGGCAATTGGGACTGGGATTGCTGTTGGCTAAGCGATGTCATAACAATCACATGAGTGCCTCACTTAGCAACAAAAATTCTGGCAGTTTTAGTTGCTGTCATAAATCCAAAATGTGTGGGTCATTAAGCAGGAAGCTGCAGGAGGCTCAGGTAAGGAGTATGAAGAGCTCCATGGCGAGGCAGTGTTAAGAAAAGCCTGGTGCAGCTTATGAGAGCAAGAAGGCTGCAGGTCAGTGCTACAGGGAATCCGAAGGGCACTTACTGGTGCGACTTGCCATTTTTCCTGCAGCTTGCCCATTAACTTTTTGTGATGATGATGGGACGCAGTAAATATCTTAAGTGTGAGTTGATTACCAAATGCCTGAATTGTGACCCTGTGACCACAGTAGTGGTAGAACATCTGGAACTTCCAGAACTGGTTACAAGTATCACTCATTCAGTGCTGTTTCAATTTAGAATTGCCATTGAATGAATGGTCAGTAAGTAGGGACTACTTGTATACCTTTGCTAAATAGAAAAGCAAAGATAATGAAATAATCAAGGATCATTAGCAGTAGGGGTTTCAGGATTTGAATATCATAGAAGTCAGGTTATTTTTAATGCACACATTTATTTTGCATAGTACTCATGGTGAATCTTTATAATGTATGTTTGCCTATGGTGGTTACCAAGTTTTACTGTATATACCTTACAAGATCTGCCTTCATTTGACCATTATAATTCAT
Organism: Laticauda colubrina; assembly: GCA_015471245.1. Classification (NCBI taxonomy): domain Eukaryota; kingdom Metazoa; phylum Chordata; class Lepidosauria; order Squamata; family Elapidae; genus Laticauda; species Laticauda colubrina. The sequence goes on along the minus strand of BLBF01000022.1, from coordinate 24,487,197 downwards.
CTAAATTGATTCTGTGTCTGTGTAGAAATGTGTTCAGAACCTTCTAGAATTTATAAGATTGTTCGTCAGAAGTCCCCGTGTGTACCTGCAACTAAATGCAGTTTTCACTACTTTATTTTGCTTTGACCATCAAATCATTAGCAAAATATTTCTGATTGTTCTTCAGTTCTGTTTTATTTAAATGATTTCCCTCTCTTATTTTTAACTTCTTAAATATTCTCCAAAACAAAATATTGAAGTGTTATTCATTGGCTCATTTTGTCCTCTCATGATAACCCATGCAGTATAGTGTATGCTAGTTAGAGATCACTTTTTGACTTTATTCAATGTTTATTTCACTAATGTTTTTTGCTATCTATATTTTGGGTTTATTTCATAATAACACTAATTTTCATATCATTGTTCCTTGTACATATAGATGATGATGACAGACTGTCCCAGTTGTCTGCTAGATCTGCTGCTTCTGGTTCTCTTGCAGCTCAGGTTCTAGAACGAGCTCAAAGAAGAAAAGAAAATTTCTGGGGCAAGATGTGATTGAATTTTTCTGTGCTTGTAATTTGTTTTATAGTAGGGTATTTTAACTTTTGCTAGAAAAAAATTGTTAAATACCGAGGGGTTTTTTGTTACCAGTAAGGGGAAAGGATCTGATTTAAGAATGCTGCATATTCAAATACTATTTTTTTGATTTGGTTTAATACTCAAGTACTTGATTTGAAATATTAACTTATCCAAAATATGCATTCTACTTCACCCTCAAAAAAGCATTACAAACAAATAGACTACATCATAAGCTATTTTTACTTCATGAATTCCAAAGGACTTCATATCACTTTTAAAAAGCAGTGAAATGGTGCCGTATTATAAGTTTCAAGAAGTCCTTGATCTTATAACAGAAATGCAACATTAAACATAACCAATGAAAAAGTTATGTGAAATCAAAAAAAAGATGAAACAACTATAAAGGATTATTTGTGTTATTCTTGTATTAGCAAGCCTAAATATATTTTTTAGAAATCTTCATTCATTACATATATATATATAACTTTTCATTGGATTATTTATTATTAATCTCTGTGTTCCAGCATGGGCCATCAGTTTTTGTTTTAGATAGATCAAATACAGTTTTTTTATTCTACAATACTAAACTAACTGCCCAATTGGATGATCTTTCAAGATTATTACTCCTATACTTCCCAGCCATTAGGAGTAATAGCCACGTTGTGGGGAATTCTGGAAATTATAGTTCAGAAAATTTTGGGAGAAACCAAGTAAGGGAAATTTTTAAAGCAGTTTCTATTATGAAGTTATCACGAACAATACAGTCACAAATATTACCATCATAATCAATTTTCAAATAATTACTTTGGCATTTCAGTATTGCCCACCATTTACCTCAATATTTATATCATGATGACTAGCTTAAAACTGAAGTCTATTGAATTTCAGATTATAATATTAACATAATTTATATAATAAAGCACATGAGCATGTATTACTCGTGTGATAGTTCAAAATTTCAGAGAAGATGTGTTCTTGGCAATCCATTTTCTTGAGTTTAAATCATAAGCTAGCTTTAGATTTTGTACATGAGAATCATTAGCCAAACTAAGAGTAAAATTTATTTTAAATATTATGTTTAGGGACTACTAATTCTACCCCAAACTCTGGTAATTTTGAAAAAGCTGAATTAGGGATATGGTTCTCTAGCTGTTGGACACCAAGTTTCATAATTTGTAGTCAATGTGACTTGGTAAGAGAAATGTTTGAATCCAGCAAGTTCTAGAAGCAATATATTTTTGGTCTTATACTTTAATAATTCAGAAATTTTCTTGATGTAATTATTGCATTATTGTAAAATATAGTTTTAAACTAGAATGAAAAATTATAGTTAAATATGCCGGATATAATTAGTTTTCACATATTACCATTATTATATTAAAAAGATAGGATTTGTGCAAAAAACCTTGACTTTTCTGTAATATTTTAAAGATGGTTAGAATTGTGTGTTAGGATTGTACATGCTTTAAAATTGAGTAATATTTTTGTATACCAAAAAAATCTTAATTAGAAATGTTTATATCTGTGCCACATTTTCATGTTTCTTGCAGTATCATTGTTTCAACATAAATTTCAATTAATTCAACATTTTGTTTTATTTTAAAAGACATATTCAAACTATGTACTAATACATTTAAATTGTATTGAAACATTTTGAGAAACAGAAAATCTTGGTGTCTTCATTTGCATATCAGTCCAGAAATTATGTGTAGGTCAGATAATTACATTTTCAACTCTGCAAAAATCAATTTTATGAAATAGGTTTAGTGGAGGAAGAAAATCATACAGCAATTTTTCAGTCATTACTTCATTTTGTTAATGTTCATATAACAAAATGAAGTAATGACTGAAAAATTGCTGCTGAACTATTCAGTCTGTATATCTGAAAATGATCCCAATTGATTCATTAATGTAACAAATTGATTATCTTTGCAAATTTTGATCTTTCACTTTGGGTCTAAACAAAGCAATTACTTATTTTGAATACAATAAATGAGGGTTTTGCATATTTAATTCTGTCTGCCAAACAGAATGAGTGTACCATTTTCTTCGTGCGGTGTTCCTGGAAATATTTATGTATTCAGATTTCTGGCACTCCTGCCTGTATTTAATCTCTCTAATTTGAATATATTACAACCCAGAAATGTGGTTATGACATAGTTGCTGCATTGTAGCATTCATAATCATTCCATCTTCTGGAAAGTTAGAAGAGGGGATTACATGATTCCTGGACACTGCAACAGTCATAAATATGAGTTAGTTGTCAAGCATTCAAATGTAAATCATGTGACCATGGGGAAGCTACAACAGTTGTGTGAAAAATGATAATAAGTTACCTTTTTCAGTGATGTAACTTTGAACAATCACTAAACTGTTGTAAGTCAAGGACTACTTGTATCAAAAATTCTCAAGGAACAGAACACACACCACAAGTTATGAAATATACCTTGAATGGCTTTATTATAGGATTTCCAGAATGGATTTCATGCACATACTAAGAAAAATATTTTGGCCAATTTGGTAACTAATATGTGTCGCTACCAGCTTTAACTTTCCCTGAGCTAGGTATGGGGCAGCGACAGGATCCACTAAATGCTGAATTGTGGAGACTTTTTTTTTTTTTTAAATTAAGACAGTTTGTCCCTTTGCAGTCTTCTCCCTGCAGCCCTGCTTTTAAATCCTGTGTGATATGTAATATGGGATGTTTTCAATTTGTTATTCATTGTTATTTATTCATTTACTTTATATGCTGATCATTTTATTGTCAAGGGACTCTGTGTGGCTTACAGCATCATTAAAGCAAGTATACAAAACATTAAAAATTAAAATGAACAAAGGCTATTACGATAAGTTTAAAACCAGAATAAAACAGGATGAGAGTGGGATATACTTCCTAGTCTACTCACCACCTCCGACATAGGACACCCCCATTGGGCATCATCTTCTATTTCAGACCTGGAATTTTCAGTGTTTCTGTAAGAATAGTTCAATCCAAATGTATTTGTATTGGATGATGGTGTTGTTTGATGGATCCATAATTGCTATCTGAAATATTTGATGAACACAAAACAAGGTATCAAAAAAATAATTGCTTGGACTTGGTGAACTGACCTCTTATCCAGTTGTCTCACACATGAACCTTCTGGGTTGCAGATTTTTTGCTTTCCTCATCTTATTTTTCTAAATGAAAATGTAAGGTTGGAGTTACAACAATTTTTCAGAGATCCAAGATTGAATTCAATATTGAAAACAGTTAACTGTTGTTAGCCTCTTTCAACAGTTTGTCACCTTTACTTTTCATTATCAAGAAATAATTCATATGGCATGAAGAAGGCTAAATTTTGCTATGTAGCCTTTATTTTCTGATGAAAATCTTAAAATTCTTTTCTGATTACGTCAACATCCAACTTGAATATCCACATCAATCCATGTCGACTGAAACTGGCAGTTATGTGCCTTTTTGTTTTCAACTTATCAGATTAATTAACTCTACATATAATAAATTAAAACATTACAATTAGTTTGTATCATATTATTACCTTTTATAAAGTTACTGATTTGCATCATTTTTGTGCATAATTTCACCAATTCTGTACAGGCTGCTCAGAAGAAAGTTTTGAGTTATTTGGGTTTCTCCAAACCTATAGTCTCACCATGGTGCCCAAAGGCAGCCCTATATCTAGACTACTTTGCTTGGTACCTGCCAAGTTCTCTGCTCTTCAGTGCTTTGGTTGGAAATGCACTCAAGAAAAGGCAAATAGTTTTGATAGAAGTATCATGGCTGAGTAGTAGGAGCAACCTTATGAGTTTTGTCTTCAGGTAAATGGCTGTTTTGTAAATTACCATATGCATCAAAACAAGTGATCAATAAATAAGTATGTGAAAGCTCCACTGAAATGTGCCCATTAGCCCAAAATGTCCCATAAATGATTTTAGGATGCAGTTCTAAATCTTTTAATAAATCACTGCTTAAGAAACGCCACTTTAAAACCGATAATAAAGAAGCATTCATTTGCCTAAATAGGTCATCAAATGGAATATTGTCATACTTTCTTTGATGGTAAAAACATGAAAGGAATTGTTATAGCTAAGTCACTGCATTTATAGCTGCTATGTGTTCAGTCCATCTCAGAAACAGATAAAAATAGGCCTACATTTAATATGGCTTACACCTAATTTTATGTGCTTGTTTATTTCAAAGTGATTTTTGAAATTATCAGATTGTACAGGATTCTGGTCTTTGGAAGCCTTCCTGCTTTATGTGGTTCTTGGAGATCTTGATTGCTAAAGATCCCCACCATTCAAAAATGTGTGAATGTGTCGTGCAAAGAAATAAGCACAAATCAATAGATGGGAGGACAGAACAATTTGTGGGTGCACATTCTCAAAATTTGAAATTGATCCAGAGCAGAAGGTAAAGTAATGCCCTTGGCATCTATCAAACTTTTAAAATTGAACTTAAATAAATAATGGGGAAGCTGACATACTATAAAGCAGCCCATTAACTTCAGACATAATATTCATCAAAATGTATCTGGGCCACACTTTGGTTTTGCATACAGGCTTAGAAAATAAATATGTCTGGAGCGTGTAATCATTCCCCCCCAAACCTGAAAATGAAGGCTAGGGTAATAAGGTAGTAGAAAGTACCCTATTACCTACTAGACCAACATCACAATTTTGTCTTGATTTGGTCTTAAGTTGCCCTTCTAGCCATTTCATTCCTCTCCTCCCCAATTAGACCAGTCACCATTATAGAATCATTCCTCCCTTCCATAAGTCAATAAGTCTCCCTCCTATAATAATCACTGTAGATCAGAGATGTCAAACTCGATTTTATTGAGGGCTGCATCAGGGTTGTGTTTGACCTTGGAGGGCTCGGGTGGGCATAGCCACTTCAACATCACTTGTGTTGGAGGCGCCTGTAGTGGCCTGAGCGCTCTGCCAGCAAAAACAGGATCCCGAGCTCCATTTTCGGCTGCCACGGCCTCCTGCAACTCTCTGCCAGTGAATGCAGCCCTCCCAAGCTCCATTCTCACTGGCAGAGGGTTGCAGAAGGCTGTGGCAGCTGAAAACGGAGCTCAGGATCCTGTTTTCACTGGCAGAAGCACCATGGGCCAGTCCTTTGCTGTTTCCAGGGTGGCCCCATGTGCGAGATCTAAGTATCCCGTGGGCCGGATGTGGCCCCTGGGCCTTGAATTTGACACTCCTACTGTAGATGGTCATAAGAATATTTTCTGCTAACTGGGTCAATAGCCATAATGTGTTCAGATAGTTCGGGAACAGCCAATCTTGGTTTCATGGGTATAGAAATCATAATCATAATTAATCATAATTAAATTTGAGTTAACTGCTGATATTAAGTAAATAATGTCCTGGTTGCAGTGCCTTTTCCTACAAAGCAACCTAACCTATTTCAGACTGTCCATGGATGCTTTTTATGATCAGAATAGTTCTATAGGAATGTGGTGTATACCACACTTCTCATTCAGGGTGAGCATCTATTAAAGATTTCTATCAAACATCAGATGCATGGCTGAAACAATTTTCAGATTGGATCCAACTCAGATCACAATATTTAAGAAATTTGATGTAAATGTAGAAAGTTAGTCTGAAAATCCATGTTTGTAACATTAAATATTTGAAAAGTTTTTAAAAAATATCTAATCTCAGCAAAATTCTACTGTGTTTCCTGTTTCTGTGGTTAAAGAGATAAGAAAGATAGGTTTTCTGGAGAGATTAGCTACAATATGCAGAATGATAGTACTTAGAAATTTTGTTCTTCCAATATGAACAACTGATGATGAATAGATATATCAAATTGTTCATAAATATGCACCAAGGGAACATCTAGAGTTGGAAATAGTTGGGTCATTGAGGCTAAACCTTCTGGGTACAGAATCCTTATTACCTTTCTTTCCAGCCTTGGCTTGAACTAATGCAATAAATATTCTGATCTACTTTTGTTGAGAAATTGGTTCCAGTGTTAAACTTGTTTTATTTTTAGGATTCTTTTTCTAATATTCAGTCAAAATCTGTCATCTAATTGAGGCATTTGATTCTGATTTCCTAGAACGACAACCCACTGATGAATTCTCATAGGAGCATGTTCAATATGTATATATTTAAATTTTATGCAATCCAGCCAGTTTTTAACTTGCTTGTTGATCAGCTGTCACATAGTAACTTTCTCAAATGCAATAATACTAATCGAGCAAGATCTATTTTTAACAAATTCATAGCATAGAAAATCCATTTACATTGTCCAGTTGTCAAATTCCAATGTACAATAATCTTAATTTCACATGCCAGCAAAATAATACTTATAATCACCCAAAACAAATTACACCACATTTAGAGAAATGCTAGATGTTCTGGCTTATTTTGACAAAAATCAAGTAACAAGTTTCATTCTCTTTCAACAAGTTGCATTTCTCTTTTTTTTCCTCTCTCTCTTTTTTTGGAAAAAAAATCCTTCCAAATTCAAAAGAAAGAGGTAGATTTTCATTTTCCAACTTTAAATTATATTATCAGGCAAGCTGTTTATTGGTATAGTTGTTAAATTGCTGGTCTAGAAACCAGGAACATATGAGACCTCTAGGCTTCCCTTAGGCATGATGGCCACTGTGTGACTTTGAACGTCATTCTCTTTCAGCAAAAACCACCTCATAGGGTTGTTGGGGCAAATAGAAGGCAGGAGAATTAGGCTTTGTTCAGTGCCTTGAGAATGTAAAAAGGCAAGATAGAAATAAATAATAATTCATAATAGCCAAACGTCAATTATAGAAGGCTGGTTCAGGCAATAGACTACAGATTTTAGTGGTATGAAGAAAGAAAAAAAACCGTGAAGGAATATGTTATAAAAGAAAGTTTGTTAAAAATATGGCATTTTCTACAAAGAAAGATTAGATTGGATTGGATTAGATTAGAATAGAATAGAATAGAATAGAATAGAATAGAATAGAATAGAATAGAATAGAATACTTCATTGGCCGAGTGTGATTGGACATACAAGGAATTTGTCTTGGTGTAAATACTCTCAGTATACAGAAAGAAAAGGTACTTTCATTAAGAATCAAGAATCATAACGTACAACACTTAATGTTAGTCATAGGGTACAATCAACAATCAAATCATACTAGGAAACAGTATAAATCGTAAGGATACAAGCAACAAAGTTACAGTCCTACAGTCACAAGTGGGAGGGGATGGGTGATAAGGAGTGGTGAGAAGATTAACAGTACTAGTAGTGCACACTTTGTAAATCGTTGAACATGTTGAGGGAATTATTTATTGAGCAGAGTGATGGCTTTGGGGAAGAAAACTGTTCTTGTGTCTAGTTGTTCTGGTGTGCAGTGCTCTATAGCGTCGTTTTGAGAGAAGGAGTTGAACCAGTTTATGTCTGGGATGTGAGGGGTCCTATACAGGTCCTCAATTGAAGGCAGGTGGGTAGTAATTATTTTTTCTGTCATTATAATTATCCTCTGAAGTCTGTGTCTGTCCTGTTGGGTTGCAGAACCAAACCAGACAATTATAGAGGTGCAGATGATAGACTCAATTTGGTGATGTCCCTTTTAGTGTCACTTACTTCAACAATCACAGTAAGAAAGATTTAATCACATATTCTCTATGAAAGTGAAAGACCAGAGTGAAAAGATGCCACTATGATTAAATATAAATAAGACCAAACCAATGATGACAAAGAGAGCAAATAGTCTTAAAATTAGCAATGAAGGTATTGAATTCCTGAAGAAAAGCAGCTATCAATTGTAAAGGAACCAGCAGCCAAGAGACTAGGACTTAGAATAATAGCCATATGGACCTGGACAAAATGCTGTGATGTGTTTATATCTCCTAAGATCAGAACCATGAAGGTAATGGTTCTGTAGAAGTAAAAACAAGAAGAAGGATAGAAAGAGTATTGATGTCTTTGAACTTTGATGTTGGGAAAGGTTTTGGGAATGGATAATCAAGCAAAGAAACAGATAATAGAACAAATAATTCCAGAGTGCTCACTTGAGGCACAAGTGGCCAGGATCCAAAATTATTATATTTAGAATAATTATGTGGAAATTTTGCTCCCTTGTGAAGTCTATAATGCTGGAAAAGATTGAAGAAAAAAAGGAAAAGAGAATGTTCAGCAGCAGGTTGATGAACTTGATTACAGCAGTGATATTTGTGTCATTAGGAGACACAGATCGGGTGTAGAGGCAGATATTCTGGATCAATCAGTGGATTATTTTGTTTTCGTATGAGTGCAAATTCATCTAATTTTGTACTTGCATTTTTCCAAATGTTGAAATCTTACCTCCAATTTAAAAGGACATATTAGGGAAAAATTTGGGTGAGTGCAAATATTCATAGATATAATTCTATTTAATAATTCTAAATAAAAGCTGACCAGACTCACCCTGTAGGATAGATGTGCGGTGTAAAGATTTAATAAATAAATAATGCATACAACAGATTTATTAGGGGGAAAGCTGCATAACTGTATATCAGGCAAAAATTAAAATAAAATGATACTTCTTAAATTTTTACACCAGCATTCAATGGTGCAAATTACTCCTAGATCCTTTCTGTCCATTCCAAGGAGAGATGGGGGTAATGTGCACCATTGGATGTCAGTGTAAAATTTTAAATAAAAGTTCTCAAGTTCAACAAAGTAAAGTAGATAGATTCTGAAAGATAAAATTCAAAAGAAGCCACAATTGACAGATTCCAGGTATATTCTGGATACATTACTTGCCAGTCTTTGTTTAATTAGTAAGCCCAAAGTAATTTGTGATGGCAATTTGAATATATCTGAAGACTTGATAAGATGCATAGAATGGAAAAAGGGATTTGTTTTGTGGTCCATTTTTACATTCCACTGGAATGTTCTAAGTTGGCTATTTCTGAAAGAATAAAACTTGTAACAGCCAGAATGTTGCTTTCTTAACATGGAAAAACAGCCAACCCACAAACCTTTCTGAATTTTGCAGCTTGCCCACACAAATACCAACAGAATCCAAACCAACATTGAATGGAATAATTTCAATGAAGTCCATGATAAAGTAGCAAAAGATATAACTCTTCACCATTGATTAATCGTGACTAAAAACAATGTGATCATGGCATTGACATAAGCAAACAGCACAGTTTAAAACAGCTGTGTTTTAACTTTTATTCAGTATAAAACTAGTTAGTGTGAAGTTGGGACAAAACTTCAGAACTTGATGCTTTCTTTCAAGTTTAGAACATATTACACACTTTTAATGCTACGTGTCCCATGTTGACTCATTCCCTCTTATTGCTGTCAATATATTTTTGTAAATACTAATTTTAACAAAGTTATCAGATATCAGAGATTTTATCTGGACGACAAACACCCAGATGATCAAGAGATGCTGCTTTCTACCTTGATTTTGTAGCCTGGATATGACGTACCTGTTACAGTCATACTTGGCACTAGTATGTTTGAGAAAGAATATACCAAATGCAGAGCCCTGAACATGTATATGGTCAATAATGCCATACATTATTGTAATAAAGTTTTTTGTCCCTCTATCAGCCCTCTGAAATTCCTTCTTATGTTCTTTAGATCTAAGATCTTTCTCTTTCTTGGTTTTGGCTTTTCTTCTTGGTAACTTCTCCCATTTGCCTCACCATTCCTCCTGTTTGGTCTTTGGCAGGCTCTTTTCATGTTCTTTCTTAAAACTTTTTTTTTTTAATAAAAAAAGAAATCTGCCTTCATGACGCTGTTATTTTGATATGTTAGTACTTCAAAATCTCATCTTTCAAATTTTCTTTCAAATTTTTAAACCATAATTCCAAACATTCAAATGCAACAAGTTTAATATGTGTAGAACAAGTTTGCACAAGTTCTAAGATAAAAAATAGAAATCATCTAGATGACTGAAAGCTAAAATTAAGGAGGAAATTATTGTGGCTTTTGATGCAACTCCTATTTCCTTGCTTTTAATAGGTTAAGTTTTGAAAATAACAGCCATTCTGACTCATTACCAAACTGGGAATCTCAAAATGTACATTTGGTTTGGAACCACTCTTTAGTTTATAAGTGGGAAAAGGTATATTTCCAAAATGTGATTGGAAAGAAAAAATTCTAAGTAGCACTTAATATATCATGTCTTTCATTATTATATAATGTTTATTAAAAGCAAAAAATGTAATGAAGTAACTGGGAATGTCTGCTATAATTCTTCAGTGGTAAATTCTACATTATGTTAATGTTATTTTAGACCTAGCAAAAATTGTAATGTAATCTTGAACATATTAGTCCATCCAGAAAGTCTAGAGATATTTCACAAGAAGAGTCTTCCACTCCTCTACTCATAACAGAATACCGTATGCCACCAGACTTTAAATTTTAGGCCTAAACAACCTAGAACTATGCCGCCTTCAGTTCGATCTAAGTGTAGTACATAAAATTATACACTACAATGTCCTACCTGTCAATGAATACTTCAGCTTCAACCACAACAATACAAAAGCACACAATAGATACAAACTCAAGGTAAACCACACCAAACTTGATTGCAGGAAATACGACTTCAGTAACAGAGTGGTCAATGTCTGGAATACATGACCTGGTTCTGTGGTTTCTTCCCCAAACCCCAAAAACTTTAACCTTAGACTGTCTACTGTTGGCTTCACCCTTTCCTAAGAGGTCTGTAGAGGGCGTGCATAAGCGCACCAACGTCCCTACTGTCCCTGTCCTAATGTTTCTTTTTATTTGTATTCATTTCATGTATTCATAATCATGTTTATACTTATGCATGTTATCTAATACTTGCTTGACAAATAAATAAGAATAAATAATAATAATCTACGTTAGACAAAGAAGAGACTAAAATGTTTAGGAATCACAACATATACACTGAGTCTTTGGCAGATCATATCAGTAGTGCTAAAGCTTTATTAACAATAACAGCAACAACAACATAGTCAAAACTCAGTTGGATTTGGGAGACCAATATGCATAATTTTGCAATGCTAAATTGGTTAACTGAATTGAGAACTCCAGGAAGAAGTAATAGGAACTCTATTACCAAAGCAACTTGGTCAAGATTGCAAGATCCTCAAAATTTTGCAGTAGTCTTACTGACATTTTGATTTTTCAGAAGGTTGAAGAAGAATCAAGGAAATTGGTTCTCCTAGATTCTATCCAACTAACTGGGAAGGGCAGATTGAAGAAGTGAAAGCAGCACCAAAGACCGTCTACATCATTTTGATGTTCAAGATACTGTAGCAAGTGCAGCAGAGCTGTATATGCATAATAGAATTAATGAGAACAACTTCCAACCAATTTAATGTTCTTCTAGATGGAATCTCATATAACATGGCTTAAAGCAGTGGTTTTCAATTTGTGGTGCATGGACCATTGGGTGTGTGTGTGCGATGTCATCACAGGGGGTCCACAAAAGATTGAAGAAATGTTATGATTTAAATCTTAAATTAAGTCTTGGGGGTCTGTGGCCATGGTCTGTGACACAAAAGGTATTTAAAGGGGGGCTGTGGTGAAGAAAAGATTGAGAACCACTGGCTTAAAGCAGTATTTTTTTTTTAAATGTAGAAACTATTATTTGCCAGAAAAAAAGCATAATATTGAAGCAATATAAGATTCATATTCCCTGCTCTTCTGATTATATATGAGAAAATTTAATTCAAATTATATAGAAAAGTGATAATTAGCAAACAATTTATGATTGACTTAAAGCAGCTGCAATCTTGCACTTCTGGGAAGAATACTCTCTGGTATCGTCCATTTTGGCTCTTCAATTACTGAACACTATTGAACATATCTTGAGTACCTATTTTTGGCTTTGTATTATGTCCAGCAGGGTTTCAGGAACTTTCCTAGTTCCTCCTTTGGATAAGATGTATCAAGTGTGTTTGTAATGTTTTGTATAGAACATAGAAATATGTTATGTGTAGAGTTCGCGAAGAATGAGACTAGAGACCAGCATAACTTCAGTTCTTTTATTTAGTTCTGAAAATCCGTCTAAGCCAGGAGCCGCGGTAGCCCTTTTTATAGATAGGCTCGTGGCTTGTGGCCAATGACGGCTCCGTGATTCTCCTGCGGCTGAACTGGCCAATCATAGGCTAGTTATTATTGGCCAATCAGTGTCGAGTAGAGCACCAATCAGCTTTCAGTGTTTGTTAACCAATAGGAATAGACAATTTGAAGTATGTTAATATGGAACATTATATATAGTATAAACACTTTAAAAATATGTTCAATAGTGCAATTTGTCACATGGAGTTCTAAATACTACCAGTCTAGACTCAGTACTTTTAAATATAAAATGATTGTTGCTGCAAATGATTTTACAAATGATGTTAAAAAAAAATAGAAACTGTTGAAAATATATGTGTGTGTCATATATGTGTGTCATATATATGTGGACAGTTGGTTTCCACACTCTGCTTTCTTTTTTTATAATGTTCTTCTTTGGCTTGAAAATATTAACATTATATTTGACCAATTACGCTTGGTTAGTAACTTTGTTACATAGTGTATAGAGCATCTAAGGAATGAGGAGACAATTCTTCTCTTTTTAAAGAAGGCTTTAAAAAAAGGATACAAAAAGCCCATACAACTATAGGCATGAGGCTAATATTACTGTAAAGGCCAATCTGTTTCACTTTCTGGTTTGTAGACAACATTGTACCAGGTAATCATGAAAGAAACTGAATGTTCAGGTAGTCCTCGACTCACAAGCATTCATTTAAGACTGTTCAATATTACAATGGCACTGAAAAAGTGACCTGTGACCAGTTTTCACACCTTTTCCATTGCAACAACTCTATGATTATGTGATCAAAATTTGGGTGCTTGGCAACTTCACAGTTGGCTTCCGACAAGCAAAGCCAATGGGGGAAGCCAGATTTGCTTAACAACTATATGTTTCATTTAACAATTTCAGTGATTCATTTAATAACTGTGGGAAAAAAGGTTTTAAAATGGGGCATAACTCACTAAGCAACTCTTGCTTAGCAAGGGAAAGATTGGGTTCAGTTATGGTTATAAGGACTACCTATACTCCACAATATCTCATCACAACAGCAGCAGTCCACACAGCATTGATGTCGTACATTTTTTGAAAGCTTTCTAAACAATTCCAGTTTTAGTACCTCTTGGAAAGCTAACAAAATGCAGGCCAGTCTCATTTCTAGACAGAGATTCTTCCATGTTATAGAATATATTGTCTGCAATTCTATCAACCAGCAGAACTGAATCAGAGATACTTAGAATTTCCATCAGTTTATGAGTTATCTTTTCAAAAGGTCTAAGAGCAGACCTGTGGTAATGATCTTGATGGGAAAAATGTCAAGAGAGGTTTTAACCCTTTGCTGTGAGCTTGACCCATATATATTGTCTTTCCCACCTATAATTTGCATTTTTAAACCATGATATCACATTTAGGTTGACCTTAACTTGCACATATCAAGGTAACAAAACCCCTTTTTACCCCCGGCATCATCAATTGGGACACTTTATAAGTAATTTACTGTATCTGTGGCTTTTTTAATGTTGTGGTTAATAAATTGTCAGGAAGTGGAAAGTGTGAGAACTGATGATGTCATTTTAACTCATTTGTATTGTCTGAGCACAGTAGTAATGGATATGCGCATACACATATATAAGAGTACCTTCGACTGTTTTAAATGACATCCAAAAAGTTCAGGTAAGTACTAATGTATATGTATATGCCTTGCTATTTTATAGACATGACTAGACTAGAACTACTCATTTTATGTGTCTTTTTGGGGTAATCTTAATTTTCTGTGTCTATTAAAAAGTCCAAGGCTGTAGCTGAGACATTCCAGGGCTGGCTGCTATTCTTTTGGAACTATGGATCCATGGAAGAACTGGACAAGATGCTCTCTTCTTTGGGTGTTCTGCTGTTATTACCTCTTCCTCCTCACTGTTGCAAGTCCTTTGCCCTTGAACCAAACAGGCACACTAAATAATCAGTCCTGCAGCCTTAGCCGACATCACTTCAGGAAGTTTGCCTTCAAGAACATGACTTATACCGTGGCCAGAGAGGTAAAACCAGATGGCTTTGCACAGTGCCAGAGTTGGGTTATAGGACCTTTCTATTGGGTATTTTCTAGCTTGCATCCATTTTTTTTTTTGCCTTTTTTTTCTTTCTGAAAAGACAGGCTATTTTGTGACAGCTGGATTTGTTCTGGTGAGTTAGGCTTTCCCAAATTGGATACATAATATGTATAATTTGAAAAGGCCATAACTCAGTGGAACATATCGAGAAGTCTCTACATGGCAATCTCGTAGAAGCTTGGTACATGTCCATTTCTTTATTGGCTTTCTGCACATTGTCAGCTGTTTAATTTTGTTCCCTGTTAATGTTCTGTTTATAAATCTTGTAAATCTTGGATTTGTTAAATATTTACAATATATTGTGATTTCCATGTCAAGATTCACCCGCAAATTCCTCAGATTTTCTATTTTGATGAGCTTTACTTTTTTTTTTTTGCCAGATTTTCATATTGGTCTGTCTGATTTCAGCTTAGACCAATTTGTGATTCTGCTACGGCTTTTCACAAATGGCATATTGCTTACCACGTTATGCAGAAATCAGACACTATGTTTATTTTTAAAAGTATCAAAATGCTGTGTATGAATCTATGGCTAGCTCAAAAAAAAAAATGTACCTTTTTATTTCTACCTTTTTCTTGGTTTCTAAAACTCCTTGGTGAAATTAGAAACCTACTGCAGTTCCAGTAAATTAGTAGCTACAAAATAGGATTTTCACGAAGGTAAAGTCTCATTCCTGTTTCTCTTTTTAGGCAAGAGTTTATGATAAGGACACAATTAACAGGTTTGTGGGACAGGATTTATACATCAACGTCACGGTGAGGCTCTATTTTAAACATGCATTAATTAATTTAATTTTTTAATCAATATAAACTTAAGCTTCTGCAGCAAAATATCTGAAAAATGAAACAAAAGCTGTAACTATGACATCAAAGTCCTTTTTTATATGCATCACATGTGCAACTCTACTGAAGAGTCTTCAAGCCCAGAGTCAGGGCTATCTTGGCTTCAGGGATTCATTCCTCCAAAGGGCAGCAAACTGTCAAAATATTGAGACAGGCATAGTGACATGATTTCAATCATTACATACTTACATCCTGACCACTGGATGCTAATATATACCTTGTATTTTTGCTCAGGACAACATAACACATGTTTAGTTACTTGTTTCTTTTTGCCCTTCTTGCAATTGTCGATGTACGTAGGTATTTATTCCTGCATAGTCCAATCTCCATTGTTTGCATGTTTATTTTGCAGAGGAATGAACATTGCTACTTAATGAAAAGAGTAACAAATACTGTCACACATGTCCTCCATGATCTGAAGAACCCAAATCCCAATTTCCATGAAGTGATATATTTTTTTGCGCATTTGACTGCAGAACTGCGTGACTGTGTAAGCATCATAAAAATTGTGTATTGAGCAGACACTCTCTCCTCTCAGAATACAGACCATTTCATTGCAGATGATGGTGGGAGGAATATTTCAGCATACAGTATGTAAAGGAAATGCCAGTTTGGAGAAAACTTCAAATGGTTTTTATCTGTTCTGTATTTTTTGTTCTCAACTTTCTTCAAATCATCCACTTCTTTTTTTTCTTGGATGGTTTCAAACTGCAAATAGAGTTGGCTTCTGTTTATCTACAGTACATCTACACCTACATCTTCATCTACATCTAATTGTCTACATCTAATACCATAGCTCTGGTACTGATAATAGTAGCAGAGGAAACCTCAAATCAAAACATCCAAGATTTCTAAAATTCAACATAAATAAAAAGAAAGAGGTGTGAAATGAAAACCACATTGTTTTATATATATATATGTATATATATATTTTTTCCTTTTCAGAAACCAACGGAAGATACAACATACATAGAAGGAAATTTGAAAAGAATGAAAGATAAATTAGAACAGGTACATTAATTTAAGAATAGATTGATGAGAGTAATGGAGATATGCTGCCTATTTTTGTCACTATGGAAGGTTGAATTAAATGTTTAGAATAGTTCTGACCAGCTTTCAGGGATTGTACATATATTATTGGAGAAAAAGTAGACCATGTTAAATTAAGACAAGAATGAAATTGGGGAAAGTTGACAAGTAGCATCTTATAGTTTCATCCACATTATTTATATTTCTTCCTTCACCCACCATTTCTTCAGTTGTTTTCAACATTTCCTATTTTGATTTTTAGTTTTTATTGAGTATGTTATTTTGCCAAACTTTGAACTGTTGCATATTTGCTTTTGCATATTTTCACTATGATGGCAAACTATATCAGAGCAAAGTAATAATCTTGGTGATGGCAAATGCAACAGCTCTCTCTCTTTGCAATATATTGGGAAACATTTTTTTTAACATGATGCAGGTAAACATGCAGTACAGGTATCAGTCAGAGGAATTATGATCTTTTTTCAACAGAAACTTAACTCTCCAATTTATGGATTAAAAGAATCTTCCATGCTTTCACATCTAGTAAGCCCAGTCAAAATCTGCAGTAGCTATAGAATTGCATTATGACAATTTGAAGTCCAAATAGTTTAATATAGCATAAGCTTTCTTTAATTATTTTAGTTTTTAAGTTGCTATTCAAGTGGCCATAGGATATTTTCAAATTGTAAGTTTTTATAATTTTTGATGACATTTTATTTGATGTTGTGTGTATGAGATATCAGAATTAGGTTCTACAAGGCCATTATTACCCTAAATAGGCTTGATAATTGACCGTTTGTCTTATGTCTTCTATCATATGGGATAACACAACAAATCCTATAGAACAAAAGACAAAAGCAAAACAAAAAACCCCTACTTTCCATATGTTAAAGCAAACAAGCAATATTTTGTGATACTAGATTAAGTAGAGCCCTTTATAAAAATCATCACCAAATAAAATTCTGCGCAAAGCAGTGTGTACTCAGATCTGTTGAAGACCATACTTTTGCTATGATTTTTCAGTTGGGAGACAATGGAATGAACAAAATGGTTGGTGAACTTGATTTGCTATATGACTATCTGAGGGATGCGTGCACTTCAAAGAAAGCAATCAGGGGGCACCAGAGCAAGAAGAACAATGGATGATCAAAATTATATGTTTTTCATATAATGAAGAAAAAGCAATATATATTACAGGTCAATGTTAAGGTCAGTTTACAGAAATCTTTGTTCATATGATACAAAAAAATTACAAATATTTTTGGATGCTGTAGTTTGTGAGAATTCAGATATATATCAAATTATTTACTTCTTTCCAGAGTAAGAATAATTATATTAGCTTATTTTGAAAAAAATTTTGATCAATATTTTATTACAATAGGCCTAATTTATGTAAGAGAAAATGATGTTTGTATGTCAAATAATTTTAACTATAATGTAAAGGAGAATTTAATATTGATTAAGCTGAGGACAGATGAACTAAAAATATTTAAACAATAGTACCTTCAGTCATGTATCCTTGTACAAAAATGATTGTGAATTCAGAAAGCTCCTCCTGAACTACCATCATCATAGCATTAGGATGTTTAACGTGTAGAACAATAATATAAAATTGTGCTCAACTAGAAGTCATTGGTTTAAACTCTTATCAGACCTTATCCCTACTATATGTGGATCAGGTATGGTGAGAGTTAGTACAGTAAAACTTAAAGCAGCCTTTCTGCTGTATATTTCTTTCAAAATTATTAAGATGGCAATTATTCACCCATACAATGCCATAGATGCAGTGGTGGGAGTCAATTTTTTTTACTACTGGTTCTATGGGCGTGGCTTGGAGGGCGTAGCAGGGAAAGTATACTGTAAAATCTCTAGTCAGAGGTGGTATTTGGCAGTTCTCTGAACTACTCAAAATTTCCGCTACCGGTTCTCCAGAACTGGTCAGAATCTGCTGGATACCACCTCTGCATAGATGTGGTCCTAATACCTCTTGAGAGCTATTGTTGGAGTAAGTTATAGATTTCCCCATTATGGTGTATACAAATTATATGGAAGCATCTATTCATGTTGGATATTTATAAGAACTAGATGCCCCTTTCTATTCTGAGATTCTTATTTTCAGAAGCATTCTTGCAAAAAATGAATTTAGAAAATAGTATTTTTATGCTTGACCACTACCATCAAATTTATTAGTGTTTCTAGAACAAGGAAGTCTTTCTCAATCTGTTATCATGTTGATTTATTGGACCACAAAATGCCTCATCGCCAGCCAGATCACCTGATGATTTTATGGTTAGAGATTATAGGAACTGAAGCCCAATGCAACTGATGATTCCCTTGGAGCTTTAATTGAATGAGTTACAATTATAAAAGTGGAATTTTTGATAGTATCCTGGTGATACAATTTTATATATTGAAGTATTTGAATAATTTTTTGAGAATATTTTACTTACTAACACAGTACTTATCTTCAAAGAATCATTATATGTTTGCCATAGCATTTAAATGAGTTTTACCACTGGATATAACCAAAAATTTATCATTATATTTTGATATATTTTGATATAATTTATATGATTTATTTATAGGAATATTCTAGAATATAATTTAAATATCTTTTAAGTATTATATTTTAAGCAATATAAGAAGATGTAATTATGGAAGTTGTGATTGTTTTCTTGTAGTAATCATGCTTTTTGATATGATTTATTTATGTTATTAAAATAAGTATCATTTGAAACTATAAGTTCACACAAGTACACATTTTTAAATAAAACTGAATATATAGATTTGTTTAATGTTTGAAAATTAGCAATAAAAAGTCAATAGTTTAATATATTTCAACTGTCTGCATTTCATGAGATCTACATAACTTGTTAGTTTTGGAAATGTTGCAGTTTGTAGCAATCCAGCCAGCATACAAACAAATAATTCAGCAGGATTTGTTATATAGAAGAGTTCTTTATATACAATAATATAAAACATGATGCATGTATACAATACCCATGCAGCTCTTGCAACATGATAAAGAGAAGATGAAATAGCAAGTACAAGAACAAACACTCTCAAACAAAGATAAAATGAACTCTTTTATACACAGAACAGTTAAGCTAAGTCACACCCAGACTCCAAGCCATCTTACATGGCTCATACAACAAATCCTGCGTCTTAGTCACCAAACAGTTCCCACAGTGGTGGGATTCACATTTTTTTTAATACTGGTTCTGTGGGCATGGCTTGGTGGGCATGGCAGGGGAAGGATATTGTAAAATCTCCAGTCAGAGATTTGAAATAACCAGATTATTTGCTGGTTCTCTGAACTACTCAAAATTTCTGCTACCAGTTCTCCAGAACTGGTCAGAACCTGCTGAATACCATCTCTGAACCCTGCTGAATACCATCTCATTGTCTGACTTGTTACCATGCCTATTCCAATTCATGAATCCTTGTACACTGATTCTCCTCCCTTTATGACTGGAATAGACATAAAACCAAATAACTTAATATTCTTCCCATGGTGCACCCCACCCAATGGCTTGATCATTATATCTGCCAGATTGTCCTCCGAAGAATAATGAAGTAAGCTAATTAATTTACATTTGATGGCTTCTCTTACATTACAATATTTAATATCTACATGCTTGCTTCTATTTTTTACTCTGTCACCTGTTGCCATTTTAATGCAAACAGCATTATCTTCAAATACCGTTACAGCTTCATTTATGTTTAAATTTTGTAACAGTTGTACATGCCAAGTTATCTCTGAATTAATTCTGCCTCAGAAGTAGAAATGGCTAGTTGTTTGTTTTCTGGACTTCTAACCAGTTAAAGCCCCTCCAAATAATACCACAATCCCAGAATTGAATTTTCTGTTTTTTACATCATTGACATAATCACTGTTAACATAACATTACAACTTTAATTCTTCAGAGACCTGTACTTGAAGACCCAAATTCACAGGTCCCTTCAAATACCTGAGAATTATTTTTATACTGATCCAATGCAACTTGTTGGTGCTTCATTAAAGTGACTTAAAATGCTTACTGCACAAGCTGTCTGGTCTGGACCACTGTGACAAATATAACAGGCTCACTATTGCTAAGTGATATATCTCTTGATCACAGGTTTTACTTTGTCCTTACCCAAATTGTTATGAAAATCTGTGCTCATAAGTGTTGGGGCAGTGTTACAATCCTTCATGTTCTCTCTCTCTAACAGCTGTTCTATTTTTCTTCTTTGACTGAGAACATAACCACCTTTCTCAGTTTTATGCATCTCTACACTGATAATTTTGTACTTCACCCAAATCCTTTATTTCAATTTTTTTCTCTATTTGATTAGCAAATTCTTTTTTCTGTGACACATCTTTTGCAATGAAACAAAGACCATCCACAAATGGTAATAATTGACAATCCCAACCTTGTAACTTTCCAATATATATGCAATGATCAGCCTTGCAATTCTTGAACTCAAGACCCTTCAATGCCGTATCTAAACAGACATTCCAATTCCTGGCTGACTGCTTCAGCCCATAAATGACCTTGTTCAATTTATACACAGTGTTAGGCTTTTCAGTTTCATACCCTGGTGCTTGAACCATGTAAATGTATTCTTCTAATTCTGCATTGAAGTTATATCAAAATGCCAAATTTTATGGTCATGCGCCACTGCCAACGCTAGTGCCAACCTTATTTTTTCACTCTTTATTGTTGGTGTGAATACCTCATTAAAGTGTACATTTTTCCTCTGTGAAAAACCTTGTGCCACTAATCTTGCCTTATATTGGACCTCATTGTTAGGTAGTACTTTCTTTTTGTATACCCATTTACATCCTACAGCTTTGCAACCCTGCGGCAAAGTCATTGATGTGAACACTTTATGTTCACCCATGGATTTCATCTTTTTGTCCACGGCTTCTTTCCACTTCATTTGTTCAATTTTACATAATGCCAATACTTCCTTGGCTCATTCCATACATTCCACACCTTTACTTCACTAGCAGAGTACTGATCAAGTGGAATTCCCTTGTTCCATAGTTCTAACCTGCGTGCCATAGTCTGTTCTTGTATTTCAACCCCTTCTTGCTTCATATCTGAGTCATCTTTTCTTGACTCTTTTTCTTGTTCTTTTTCAGCTTCTTCTCCCTGAACACCATTACTAAGTGAGTTACCATCACTAAGTGGGTAACCATCACTAAGTGGTTCATTCAAAAAATGGGCATCAATTCTGTTCCAATTTTGCTCTTCAAAGCTAGCAGATTGGGAAATCACTATTCTTTTGCTCCCATCGCTAAAGCTATAGCTCTTTGAGCCAGGCTCATAGCCCGTAAACCTGAGCTTTCTTGTCTTTGGTTGATCTTTTCTCCTGATTGCCTTTGGAATATGCACCCACTCATGCATTGCATCCAAACACCTGTAAATGTGGCAGAGATGGCTTTCTCGTATATAACACTGCATATGGAGTATCATTAATAGATGAACTCCACAGCCTATTGATTAAATAATTAGCAGTCAACATGGCTTCACCCCAATATGACCTATTCAGACCAGAATCCTCTAGCAGTGAGTCCTTCACTGTTTGTAAGAATCCATTCTGCCTCTCATCTACACCATTCTCAGCAGCTGTATATGGATTTGATGAAAACTTGCTGACATGAATTTTGAACCTCTGTCAGTTTTCAGCTGACATACCTGTGGTTTATATCTCCTTTCTATAAAGCTTATCCATTGCTTAAATTTCTATGGCACCTCTATTTTACTCTTTAGTAAATAGCAGAAATCAAATCTGCTGTAGTCATCTACAATGACCAGTGCATACATTGCTCCTTCCAAACTGGCTTCCATTGGCCCAATCAAATCTGCATGTACCAGCTCTAGAGGTCTTGTTGTCTGCTTTATACTACTCCTGCTTACTGGGAATGCTTTGGACTTTGATGATTTACACACTGCACAATCCATGTATGCCTTACACCCTTTCAATTTAATCCTTTTCCAAGCTGTTGCATCTTTTGCAAAACTCTGAAGCTGGCATGACCAAGCTTTCTGTGCAAGAGATGAATGCATGAATCATGTTGTGCCACATTTCCAAATGTTTGGGCACATTGAATCTTTTGTTCCTGCAACATATAAAAGATTATCTTGTTTTACAGGTATGCCCTGCGCACATAAACTCCCATTTCTTTTTATGAGACATCTCCCATTTACAAAGATGGTCTCAAAACCTTGTTTGTCTAAACTCGTAAAATATGCTCCATTTCAGGCACACATAATACGTTATTAAACTTTTCCTCCAGACATGGAATCAGCACACTGCCCTCTCCCATGACTTTAGCCTTCTGGCCATTTGCTAAGGCTACTGCATCTCCCCTAGTTGGATCCATTTTGAAAAACATTTTAGAATTATTAACAATTGTTTGACTAATCCCACTGTCTATTAATCATTTGTCTTTGCTATTACAACAGCATTTGCTGTTGCTATTTGCGACAGCAGCTTGTCCATTTGTTGTTTTTCTTCCTTGTCAACAATCTTTCTTTAAGCAAGTCTTATCACCACAGATGAAAAACTGCCATTCCTGTTCTTTCTTCTTAGAAATTCTTTGCTGGATTGTAATCCAGTTTCTTCTATTATTGTGGTCTCTACAGACATCATGTCTGCTGCCTTTTTCTCTCTGCTCCTTGGGCCCCCACCTCAGGAATTTCTCCTCGTGGCTTCTTCTAAAACGGTGTTTGTTTTCTTCAGAAATCAAACAGGCTTTAAGGGCTTCCATACATAATTCCTGTTCTGGTTTGCATTCAGAAATGGCTGAAACAATGTCCTAGGTATTATCAAGACTGTTTAATACCAACAGCAGTTTCTGAGATTTAGGAATCTGCATTCCACACTGTCTAACTCAATAAACAGCGTCTGCATGTGCAGCAAATGCTTCTCTACACTCTCTTGTGGTAGCAGCTGGGCTCTGTACAATTGTCTCAATAATTGCACAATATTGTATGTTGACACACTTATATGCACATTTCTCAATTTCAGCCAAACCTCCTTTGCAGTTTTTAAATCATCTACATTCAAGAATTGTTCAGCTTCCAAATTGAAAATGCCTTATCATGCTGCTGTAGATATGCAGCTGCTAATGGCCCCTGGGGTAGATTAATAACATTATTCCAGAGCTTCTTAGCCTTCAGGAAGCATTCCATTTTTGCAACCCAAATAATATAATTCGTCTGTCTCAATCGAGGCAGATTACTCTCCTTGAAATCAACAGCCATCCTGCAAGCCTTCTCAGCCTTGTACTCTTTTGTTTATAACACAAGCTGTCCCTCACTTTGATTACAGTTCAGTCTTACTGTGTGTTTGGACTGGCTGTGTATTTTCTGGGCCCATAACCTGTTGCAGTTTGTAGCACACAAACAAATAATTCAGCAGGTTTCATTATATAGAAGAAACTTCTTTATATACAATAATATAAAACATAATGCATATATCCATGCAGCTCTTGCAACATGGCAGAGAGAAGAAGTAGCAAGTACAAGAACAAGCACTCTCAAGCAAAGACAAAACGAATTCGTTTTACACAGAAGCAGAGGTGGGCTGCTGATGGTTCACACCAGTTCAAGTAAATTGGTAGTTAAGATTTTACACAGTTCAGCAAACTAGTAAATCCCACCACTGGCTGGTTCCATCCCTGCTCATTTTTCAGCCTGTTTTCCAAGCCATTTCCAAGCCATTTTTGGGCTGTTTTCAGGCAGTTTTTTTCAGGCCATTTTCTGGCCATTTTTCAGGTTGTTATTGGCCCCCAAATGGCCTGAAAATGGCCTGAAAAATAGCAAAAAAAAAAAAGGGGGGGGTGATCATAACCTCATAACCCCAGGATTACTTGTATTGCTAGAAGGAGATATATTGTTCAAAAGAAACAGAACCAATTCAAAAGGGGGGGGGGAGAATTTTATTGTATATGAAGAATTATTAGATCTCAAAGAAATACATAATACTAGAGATGAAGCCTCCTTGAAAGTATTTCAGTGAATATCAAAGGAAAATTAAATGATATTACCATAGGTGTGCACTATAGAGGACCTAAACAAGTGGAGGTAATAGAAAAAACTATTTGCTAATCAGTTAGCCAAGGTATGCAGGAAACACCCCCATGTAGTATAGTATAAACTTCCCTGACATCAACTGGGAAACAAACCTTTGGGATATTGAACAGGTTTTTGATGTACTTAGCTGACAAAAGTGGTCAGCTATACTGGACTTAATTCCAACTAATAGACATGAAGTGATTAAAAGAGCATTGTAGGACCTTTGGGTGAGAATGACTATATCATACTATAATTTGCCATAATGCAGGAACAGGTGATTGAAGAAAGTCAGAACAGTATTTTACACTTTGAGTGAGCCGATTTTAACAAATTAAAATAGAGGTTAGGAAGGATTCCATGGATGAAAATCCGAGAGGGAAAAACAGTTCAGAATGCATGGGAAAACTGAAAAATGAAGCACTAAAGGTCCAAAAAAGAACAATTCTCCAAAGGAAGAAAAATAAAAGATATCAGACAAGCTCAGCATGGCTGTACAAAGAACTTAAACTGAGAGACAAGAAGGACAAGTGTAAAAAATGGAGCAGGGATATGTAACTACAACAGAATATCAGCAAATAGCCAGAATCTGCAGGGATGGAGGCTAAGGATAAGAATGAAATAAAACTTGCAACAAATACTAAAAATAACAAACAAAACAAAACAAAAACAAAAACCAACACCACCCTTTCTTTCAATACTTAAGGAACAAGAAAAAAGTCAGGGGAATGATCAGTCCACTTTTGGGGGAGGATGGCAAGAAGTGACAAACAGCAGGGAGAAAGCAGAGTTCTTAATTACTTCTTTGCCTCTGTCTCTGAGCAAAAAGAAAAAATATGGATAAATAATAGAAACCAGTGAGTTAATAGATAAGGAAGGAAGAATATAAAGAGGTTATAATAAGAGTACTGATCAGATATATGAAATAAATATTAGAATATTGTTTGATAAGAAAGCACCGTCTAATTTGTAATGTATACATTATTTGTTTTTGTTTCATTTTTAATGAGATACTTTGTATTTTGTATATATCTTTTAAACATTTAATAAAGTTTTTTCTAAAAAAAAAAAGCAGCACAGTGGGAGACAGGACAAAAACACAAATCAAAGAGAAATTAGTTGAAATTCACCTTACCAATTGCCAGGACCAAATGGTTTACATTTCAGGATACTGAAAGAGCTGGCACATATGATCTCGGAAACTACTGAACAAAATTTTTCAGTGCTTCTGGAGCATGGAATGGCTAGAGGATTGGAAAGAGCTGATGCAATTCCAATTTTCAAGAAGAGAAAAAAAATGATCCAAGAAACTACAGACTTGCCATCAATATCTTAGAAAATCCTAAAAAAGATAATCAAACAGGAGATTTGTGAGCACTTAGAAATGAAGAAAGTGATCACTGGAAGCCAGCATGGATTTGTTGAAAACAGATAATGCTGTCAAATCTTATTGCCTTCTTTGATAAAGTGATTAAATTGGTGGTTCAGGGAAGTGCTGTAGATATAGTTTATTTGGACTTCAGTAAGGCATTTGACAAAACAGACTGTAGTCTACTTCTTCATGAGATAGAACAATGTGGGATAGACAGTACCACCACCAGATGGATTTGCAGTTGACTAATAAACTGCACTCAGCATTGGGCCCAATGTCTTCAACATCATCACTGATCTAGATGAGTGGATAGAAGGGGAATTCATCAGATTACTAAAGATACAAGACTGGGTGGGGGTATTGCCAACAATTGGGAGATAGGCTTATGTTTCAGAAGGATGGTGGATTGCAGGTTAATAGATTTGAGCATTGGGTCCTATCTAACAAGATACAGTTCAGAAGTGGTGAGAAAAGCAAGATCCGGCACTTAGGCAAGAAAAATCAAATGCACAGATTTTGAATAGGTGGTACCTGTCTCAACAGTAGTAACTTTGAGACGGATCTTGGTATCCAAGAGTATCCTTATGATACTTAAATATGAGCCAGCAGCATGCCGTGACTGTCAAAAAAGCTAGTGCAGTCTTAGCTGCATCAAACAAAGGGATAGCACCAAGATAATGAGAAGTGATAGTACCACTTTACACTACATTTGATCACACTTAGAATACTATTTCCATTTTCGGTTTGCTCCAAGTCAAAAAAGATTTTGAGACCCTAGAAAAAGTGCAGAGAAGAGCAATAAAGATGATAAGAGGCTAGACTAGAGGTTAAAACGTATGATGAATGGTTAAGGGAACTAAGCATAACTAGTTTAATGAAGAGAAAGATTAGGGGTGACATGCTAGCTATCTTCTGGTACCTGAAGGGCTGTTGCAGAGAAAGAGGGGATTTACCTATTCTTCAAGCCCTTCAGGGCACGACAAGATGCAATGGGTGGAAGTTTGTTAAAGAGAGATCCAATCAGGAAATATGGAGAAATTTCTTGACAATAAAAACAATTAATGAAATAGCTTGCTTTCTAGAGTTGTGTGTGCTCTATTGCTGGGGACCTTCAAAAAAAATTTGGATAGCCATTTGTCTGGTTGCAATAAGGTTTCCTGTCTTGGGCTGGACTAGAAAATATTCAGTCCTTCCAGCCCTGATTCTAAGGATTCTTTCATTTGCAATCTTTTTTTCCCATGTGGCTATGGAGCAGTGGTCGGATTGGTTAGAACCTGTTGAATAACACCTCTGCTATGAAGATAAGGAATGGAACTTCTCACCAACTTTAGCTGGACTCTTTTTTTCTCCCCAATCTACACTTTTATAGTTCCTTGAGTATTTCCTGGGCAAGTTGGCTGTAAGGATCCAACCCAATGAAATGGGAGTCTGCCTGAATTAGCTGGCTCTCCTGTTGTTTCACAAGACTCATGATTAGCACAATGGTGACCTGGACATAGGATTTATTCTGTCTCTCCATAGTTCCATTCACATTAATAATTTGAGATAACTGGGCTTGATTTTTATTTAAACATTATAGCAACATTTCTTTGCAAAGTTTCATTAGCAACATTCCTTGAGGAAAAAGAAGTAGAAACTATATTTTCTCTGTATTTTTTTTTTTTTGGAGAACCTCATAGTAATTTAAACCTCAATTCTCTGTATTGCTTTGTTTTAGTATGATTATTCCTTAATAATTTTAATAATCCGGCAGCTCTTCAGTCTCTAATATCATTTTAATTGTCTTGGTTAATAAGATAGTTAATAATTAAATTGTTAATAGGATAACCAATGTTATTTCTTTCTTGAACTGTTTTTTTCAGTTTAATAAAGTGTGATAAAAAATTAAGTTGATCAGCTGTACTTTTGAGCTATTCTTTTGTCAAGCTAGCTTAGAAAATTAATTATAAAATCATTATATCTTACTGGCAAAGAACTGGACACCTAATCCAGATTCTAATATAAAGCCTGGATGGAAAAGCTTTTCAGTCTCAAGTGCCACATATTGCCCGCAAACAACCCACAATAGGAGATATATCTGGGAATATACTCCTCCTATTCAACCCTTCTCCTTAGTACCACAATATTTTCAAATCTCCCATACCAAGAAATCTCATTATTTTTTCTACCATTCAAGGTAGCCACTTCCTACTTTTTTTTTTTTTTTGACTGTTCTGCTTTTAGAGTGAAGACTTCTCTGTGAGCTCCTGTCTCCAAAAAGTTTGGTCCACAACTGACACTGTTTTTGGATCTTGGCTTACTGACAAGGTGGTTAGTTAGGTTACTGAAATATCCTCCTGTTTGTTACTGCATAGCCCTCCCTCCAGTGTAGCTTCCCTGATTTTCATGTTTTAATTAAATCCCAATGGAAAACAGCAAGGTAGAGCTCCTTCCATTGGATTCTTTCAGATTGGCTGCCATTCAAGAGCTTTATGTTGATGAATGTGCAGCAATAAAACCAGTAGTAGTGCCCTCCAAGCAAGTAAATTAAAAATGTGGAAAAGTAATTTGAAAGAAAGCGCTCATTTTAATGAGCACATTGAGAATAAGGAAGAACAATGGATGCTTCAGAAGGACTCAGTACTTTTTCTCAAAAACACCAGTTTAGACATTTACTGCATCTGATCAAGTGAGCTGTTAATTCACAAAGGAGTATGCCTTTTAATAAAATTTGGTGGTCTGAAAATGTGCTATCAGCCTGTTCTTGATTTTTGTCAGTGGTGGTGGGATTCAATTTTTTTTACTATCTATTCTGTTGGCATGGCTTGGTGGGCGTGGCAGGGGAAAGGATACTGTAAAATCTCCAGTCAGAGGTGGGATTTGCCGGTTCTCTGAACTATTCAAAATTTCCACTACTGGTTCTCCAAAACTGGTCAGAACCAGAACTGCTGAATATCAACCCTCTGACCAGTAGATTAATATGGTTCTCCTGAAATGTTTGCAAAGGATGATAATTTTTTAAAAAAATTACTAGGCATATTTCAATGTTACCAGAACACAACCTCTTCATTTATTATTTTGCACATTTTGAAAATTTTGGAGGCCCTGCTGAATTTTAAAGGATTAAGATGTTATCAACACAATCTCTTGCTATTCTCCTTGTCTGCTACTGGAAAAGTCCAAGAAAGTGAATTGAATTTATTCACCTCATTTCATTATTTTCAGTTCATGAGATGATTTCGAATACTATTTACACATTACCTAGTAGTCATTCATATGAACATAAAAAATCCATTTCTTTTTGTTTATTTACTCTGGAAATAATGTGGAGTTAAAATAATGAGCCATCCAGCATAAATGACAGCCTATCACAACATTAGCCTGTTAGCTCTGTGTTGTGCACATACATAAAATTAACAATGGCTTTACCTTACTCAGAGAAGAACTTAAACTCTATAATTACAAAAATTGCTATTCTTGAAGAAATGACACTGATTGAACATAATGTTTTGACAGGAATGAAAATGGCTTTCATTGCCTAACTCTAATAGTAATAACAACCCAACTCTCTGTAATGCACATGGGTGCAGATCAGTGACTGAAACAAAGACATCAGCTTGAAATATCAAAAATTTGCTACAGGATCACAGGAAAAAGTACAGACAAATTTCTCATTTGGATATTCTTCGACAGGTGAAACTCAAAAAATTAGAATATCATGCAAAAGTTCATTTATTTCACTAATGCAACTTAAAAGGTGAACCTAATATATGAGACAGACTCATTACATGCAAAGCAAAGTAGTTCAAGCCATGATGTGTCATAATTGAGATGATTATGGCTTACAGCTCATGAAAACCCCAAATCCACAATCTCAGAAAATTAGAATATTGTGAAAAGGTTCAATATTCTGGGCTCAAAGTGTCCCACTTTGAGTGTCCCACTAATAGTTAGTGTCCCACTAATTAGTCCCACTAATCAACTAATTAAGCCATAACACCTGCAAAAGGTTCCTGAGCCTTTAAATGATGTCTCAGTCTGGTTCAGTAGAAATCATGGGAAAGACTGCTGACCTGACAGTTGTGCAGAAAACCATCATTGACACCTTCCATAAGAAGGGAAAGCCTCAAAAGGTAATTGCAAAAGAAGTTGGATGTTCCCAAAGTGCTGTATCAAAGCACATTAATAGACAGTTATGTGGAAGGAAAAAGTGTGGAAGAAAAAGGTGCACAAGCAGCAAGGATGACCACAGCTTGGAGAGGATTGTCAGGAAAAGACCATTCAAAAGTGTTGGGGACTTTCACAAGGAGTGGACTGAGGCTGGAGTCACCAAGAGCACAGAGACGGATCCTGGACATGGGCTTCAAATGTCATATTCCTCTTGTCAAGCTGCTTCTGAACAACAAACAATGTCAGAAGTATTTTACCTGGGCTAAAGAAAAACAGACCTGGTCTGTTGCTCAGTGGTCCAAAGTCCTCTTTTCTGATAAGAGCAACTTTTGCATCTCATTTGGAAACCAAGAACCCAGAGTCTGGAGGAAGAATGGAGAGGCACACACTGCAAGATGCTTGAAGTTCAGTGTGAAGTTTCCACAATTTGTGTTGATTTGGGGAGTCATGTCATCTGCTGGAGTTGGTCCACTGTGCTTCATTAAGTCCAGGGTCAACACAGCCATCTACCAGGAGATTTTGGAGCACTTCATGCTTCCTTCCGCAGATGAGCTTTATAGGGATGCTGACTTCATTTTCCAGCAGGACTTGGCACCTGCCCACACTGTCAAAAGCACCAAAACCTGGTTCAATAACTGTGGGATTACTGTGCTTGATTGGCCAGCAAACTCGCCTGACCTGAACCCCATAGAGAATCTATGGGGAATTGCCAAGAGAAAGATGAGAGACATGAGACCAAACAATGCGGAAGAATTGGAGGCCACCATTGAAGCATCCTGGTCTTCTATAACATCTCAGCAGTGCCACAGGCTGATAGCTTCCATGCCACGCTGCATTGAGGCAGTAATTGCTGCAAAAGGGGCGCAAACCAAGTACTGAGTACATATGCATGTTTATACTTTTCAGAGGTCCAATATTGTTCTATGTACAATCCTTGTTTTATTGATTGCATATAATATTCTAATTTTCTGAGACTGTGGATTTGGGGTTTTCATGAGCTGTAAGCCATAATAATCACAATTATGACAAATCACGGCTTGAATTATCTTGCTTTGCATGTAATGCATCTACCTCATATATTAGTTTCACCTTTTAAGTTGCATTACTGAAATAAATGAACTTTTGCACGATATCCTAATTTTTTGAGTTTCACCTGTATGTATAGATCTAAGCAAAATGTGAATCATTAAATAATAACCATAACAATAACAATAACAAAGAATGCAGTCAAATTTCAGTCACACCCAAATCACATTTTTCCAATTTTACTTTATGTTGTTATATTATGTAGTGAGCTGCTTTGTGAGTGAAAAGGATCTTCCAATTTAGTTTTGAAAATATATTATTTATGCATTTTTTTGTTGGCTGGATTTTCATCTATGTCTGATTTCCCTTCTGATGTTCCTTTTTCTTCTTTAGCCAGAAAATTTTCATTGCTTAACTCAAGCAAATTCTCTGGTCACTTAGTTTATTGGTTGGTTTGATGGTTTGCTGTATTTTGAACCCTTTTGTTTTTCCCCACTTGGATAATGCTATCCATTTTCTTTAAAGGGCAGGGTAGTTTTTGACATGGAGCAGTGGAAATTTCAACTCTTTCACAAGCTCTTTTCTCTCCTCTTTTCACTCCTGTGCTTTCCTTGTACTGCAGTGGACAACGAGGCTTTCTGGTTGCCATTTCTTCAGCTCCAGCAATGATGAAAACGTCTCTTTACCTCATTCCAAACAAGGCTATTGGAAACTTGTGGTAACCAAAGTTGCAGCCTGACTTCAATTTTGACATTTAAAAGAAATTCTGATCTCAAAACAAGAACAACAAAAAGAAAACAACACCAACTCCTGGATTTTCAATAAATAATAGAAACAAGGAGTAGAAGTTGATTTAAGTTTGAGATCTAATAATGTACCATGGGCTCAGTTAGAACTGAAAACATGGAAGGAATGGAGGAATTGTTAACTGTGGGTTTCACAGGTACCTTAATCACTGCTGTGATATTCTCATTATATAGGTAGTGCAAGCCAGGTTTGCAACCAAGTCCTATTGTACTGTACTATACTGTACTGTACTGTGCTCTGCTCTACTCTACTCTACTCTACTCTACTTTACTTTACTTTACTTTACTTTACTTTACTTTATTTTATTTTATTTTATTTTATTTTATTTTATTTTATTTTATTTTATTTTATTCTTCCAGGGATGTCAAACTCAAGGCCTGGGGGTCAGATCTGGTCCATGGGATGTTTAGATCTGGCCTGCAGGCCCCCCTGGAAACAGAGAAGAACTGACCCGTGGTTCCTCTGCCAACAAAAATGAAGCTCGGGAGGTCCATGTGCAGCCCTCTTGAGCTCCATTTTCACTGGCAGAGGGTTGCAGGAGACTGTCATAGCCAAAAACGGAACTTGGGAGCTGGTTTTCTCCAGCAGAGCATTCAGGCCACCACAGGCACCCCTGACATAAGTAATGGTGAGCTGGTCCTGCCCACCTGGCTACGCTCACTCTGGCCCCCCAGGTCAAACACAACCCTGATGCGGCCCTCAATGAAATAAAGTTTGACATCCTTGTATTATTCTATTCTATTCTGTTCTGTTCTGTTCTATTCTATTCTATTCTATTCTATTCTATTCTATTCTATTCTATT